>JAUPFT010000020.1:29337184-30537184 GCA_036936625.1 Parnassius smintheus behrii
TCGTACACCTTATCATTTTGTTTGTTGTAGCTCTCTTCTAAGGCAAAAATTTTTTCATCCGAAAAAAGAATTTCCCGATATTTTTTCCCGCGTACCGCTTCAACAAAGCGCGGCATCTCTTCAGTCTCAGGTCCATTAGACGAGCATTCAAACGATGTTCTGTTTTTCTTCGATATGCCGGAAGCCCTAAGTCTTCATTTAACACCCTTTTCACCGTGGTTCTGCTTAACCCCATCTGAAGGGCCAACAGTTTCTGCTTACGTTTGGGATTTCTTTGAATTCGCGCCTTCACAGCTTTTATCACTGCTGGAGTCCTAACAGACCGCGGGCGACCACTTCATGATCTCGTTGGACACGCGGAATACGGTTGCTCGCTTCTTCACTACTGTGTTCGTACACCTTATCATTTTGTTTGTTGTAGCTCTCTTCTAAGGCAAAAATTTTTTCATCCGAAAAAAGAATTTCCCGATATTTTTTCCCGCGTACTGCTTCAACAAAGCGCGGCATCTCTTCAGTCTCAGGTCCATTAGACGAGCATTCAAACGATGTTCTGTTTTTCTTCGATATGCCGGAAGCCCTAAGTCTTCATTTAACACCCTTTTCACCGTGGTTCTGCTTAACCCCATCTGAAGGGCCAACAGTTTCTGCTTACGTTTGGGATTTCTTTGAATTCGCGCCTTCACAGCTTTTATCACTGCTGGAGTCCTAACAGACCGCGGGCGACCACTTCATGATCTCGTTGGACACGCGGAATACGGTTGCTCGCTTCTTCACTACTGTGTTCGTACACCTTATCATTTTGTTTGTTGTAGCTCTCTTCTAAGGCAAAAATTTTTTCATCCGAAAAAAGAATTTCCCGATATTTTTTCCCGCGTACCGCTTCAACAAAGCGCGGCATCTCTTCAGTCTCAGGTCCATTAGACGAGCATTCAAACGATGTTCTGTTTTTCTTCGATATGCCGGAAGCCCTAAGTCTTCATTTAACACCCTTTTCACCGTGGTTCTGCTTAACCCCATCTGAAGGGCCAACAGTTTCTGCTTACGTTTGGGATTTCTTTGAATTCGCGCCTTCACAGCTTTTATCACTGCTGGAGTCCTAACAGACCGCGGGCGACCACTTCATGATCTCGTTGGACACGCGGAATACGGTTGCTCGCTTCTTCACTACTGTGTTCATACACCTTATCATTTTGTTTGTTGTAGCTCTCTTCTAAGGCAAAAATTTTTTCATCCGAAAAAAGAATTTCCCGATATTTTTTCCCGCGTACTGCTTCAACAAAGCGCGGCATCTCTTCAGTCTCAGGTCCATTAGACGAGCATTCAAACTATGTTCTGTTTTTCTTCGATATGCCGGAAGCCCTAAGTCTTCATTTAACACCCTTTTCACCGTGGTTCTGCTTAACCCCATCTGAAGGGCCAACAGTTTCTGCTTACGTTTGGGATTTCTTTGAATTCGCGCCTTCACAGCTTTTATCACTGCTGGAGTCCTAACAGACCGCGGGCGACCACTTCATGACCTCGTTGGACACGCGGAATACGGTTGCTCGCTTCTTCACTACTGTGTTCGTACACCTTATCATTTTGTTTGTTGTAGCTCTCTTCTAAGGCAAAAATTTTTTCATCCGAAAAAAGAATTTCCCGATATTTTTTCCCGCGTACCGCTTCAACAAAGCGCGGCATCTCTTCAGTCTCAGGTCCATTAGACGAGCATTCAAACGATGTTCTGTTTTTCTTCGATATGCCGGAAGCCCTAAGTCTTCATTTAACACCCTTTTCACCGTGGTTCTGCTTAACCCCATCTGAAGGGCCAACAGTTTCTGCTTACGTTTGGGATTTCTTTGAATTCGCGCCTTCACAGCTTTTATCACCGCTGGAGTCCTAACAGACCGCGGGCGACCACTTCATGATCTCGTTGGACACTCGGAATACGGTTGCTCGCTTCTTCACTACTGTGTTCGTACACCTTATCATTTTGTTTGTTGTAGCTCTCTTCTAAGGCAAAAATTTTTTCATCCGAAAAAAGAATTTCCCGATATTTTTTCCCGCGTACTGCTTCAACAAAGCGCGGCATCTCTTCAGTCTCAGGTCCATTAGACGAGCATTCAAACGATGTTCTGTTTTTCTTCGATATGCCGGAAGCCCTAAGTCTTCATTTAACACCCTTTTCACCGTGGTTCTGCTTAACCCCATCTGAAGGGCCAACAGTTTCTGCTTACGTTTGGGATTTCTTTGAATTCGCGCCTTCACAGCTTTTATCACTGCTGGAGTCCTAACAGACCGAGGGCGACCACTTCATGACCTCGTTGGACACGCGGAATACGGTTGCTCGCTTCTTCACTACTGTGTTCGTACACCTTATCATTTTGTTTGTTGTAGCTCTCTTCTACGGTAAAAAAATTTTCATCCGAAAAAAGAATTTCCCGATATTTTTTCCCGCGTACCGCTTCAACAAAGCGCAGCATCTCTTCAGTCTCAGGTCTATTAGACGAGCATTGAAACGATGTTCTGTTTTTCTTCGATATGCCGGGAGCCCTAAGTCTTCATTTAACACCCTTTTCACCGTGGTTCTGCTTAACCCCATCTGAAGGGCCAACAGTTTCTGCTTACGTTTGGGATTTCTTTGAATTCGCGCCTTCACAGCTTTTATCACTGCTGGAGTCCTAACAGACCGAGGGCGACCACTTCATGACCTCGTTGGACACGCGGAATACGGTTGCTCGCTTCTTCACTACTGTGTTCGTACACCTTATCATTTTGTTTGTTGTAGCTCTCTTCTACGGTAAAAATTTTTTCATCCGAAAAAAGAATGTCTCGACATTTTTTCCCGCGTACCACTTCAACAAAGCGCAGCATCTCTTCAGTCTCGGGTCCATTAGACGAGCATTCAAACGGTGTCCTGTTTTTCTTCGATATGCCCGAAGCCCTAAGTCTTCATTTAGCACCCTTTTCACCGTGGTTCTGCTTAACCCCATCTGAAGGGCCAACTGTTTCTGCTTACGTTTGGGATTTCTTTGAATTTGCGCCTTCACAGCTTTTATCACTGCTGGAGTCCTAACAGACCGCGGGCGACCACTTCTTGACCCGTCATCTACACTTTGATTTAGTGTTAACAAATTATATTTAAATATTGTGTGTGTATATGATTAAGCCGTGGTAGCTCAGATGGTTAGCGCAAGCTGTAAATTTCACAGTACGTGATCCGGGTTCGGCCCCCGCCGGCACCACTTAAAGTGTTAATTGCAATTTTAAGTGTTTATTCTATTGACAAACTTACTTTTCTTTCTGTTATTATCTTACGTGTGTATGATTTAGTGTTAACAAATTATATTTAAATATTGTTTGTGTATATGATTAAGCCGTGGTAGCTCAGATGGTTAGCGCAAGCTGTAAATTTCACAGTACGCGACCCGGGTTCGACCCCGCCGGCACTACTTAAATTGTTAATTGCAATTTTAGGTGCTGATTTACCTTACTTACCACGTGCTCGGCGGTGAAGGAAAACATCGTGAGGAAACCTGCATGTCTGAGAAAATTTCGAAGGCATGTGAAGTTCGCCAACATGCATTGAGACCGCGCCGCGGACATTTCCTAGCCATAAATACAAAGACAATAGCGGAAAGTAAAAAGTTAAAAAATACTTTTTTAACAATGACAGTCATTAGTGAGCATTAGTGAATGTGATTCCGTTTACTTACATTACAGCAAGACAAGAGCAGAAGGAAGAAATGGGATGATGGGAAGTAATGAAGAATGAATTGTTATGTGAAGTTTGTTGGAACAAACATATTTTAGTCGCGTGTAAATACTTTTAACATTTTGGTTCAAAATGACACAAAATCTAAAAAATATTAGATACATCATCGACATGGACGGATTTTACATTACATATCCTCATAAACATTTTCAATGTAGAGAAATGGCTATTCTAGACGTAAAACTATCTAATAAAAATGATTCGTTTATCGATCATTATTTGTTTCGGCCAAGATATCCTTTCTTGGTTGATTTGGTAAATGTCATAAATTTAAACAAACGTTATGTGTGTAATAATCATATATTTGCAAAAAATAATCACAAAATTTTACATTGTTCTTGTGACGAAGTGTGGGTTTCCTACAAGTGGTTATTGCTTGAAAATAAAATTTTAAATTAATCATAAATTTTGTTTGATTTCCAAAAAAATAATTTTGTTTGATTTCCAAAAAAAATTTGTCATACTATACGATATATTACGAAGGTGGTTCAACAGAAAAACAATTTTTAAAAATGTTGATGACGAATGATAGAATTTTTAATATTGAAGAATACAAATGTCCAAAATACAATGTTTTGGTAAATGTCATAAATTTAAACAAACGTTATGTGTGTAATAATCATATATTTGCAAAAAATAATCACAAAATTTTACATTGTTCTTGTGACGAAGTGTGGGTTTCCTACAAGTGGTTATTGCTTGAAAGTAAAATTTTAAATTAATCATAAATTTTGTTTGATTTCCAAAAAAATAATTTTGTTTGATTTCCAAAAAAAATTTGTCACACTATACTATATAATACAAAAGTGGTTCAACAGAAAAACAATTTTTAAAAATGTTGATGACGAATGATAGAATTTTTAATATTGAAGAATACAAATGTCCAAAATACAATGTTTTGGTAAATGTCATAAATTTAAACAAACGTTATGTGTGTAATAATCATATATTTGCAAAAAATAATCACAAAATTTTACATTGTTTAAAAAAAATTTATGATTAATTTAAAATTTTATTTTCAAGCAATAACCACTTGTAGGAAACCCACACTTCGTCACAAGAACAATGTAAAATTTTGTGATTATTTTTTGCAAATATATGATTATTACACACATAACGTTTGTTTAAATTTATGACATTTACCAAATCAACCAAGAAAGGATATCTTGGCCGAAACAAATAATGATCGATAAACGAATCATTTTTATTAGATAGTTTTACGTCTAGAATAGCCATTTCTCTACATTGAAAATGTTTATGAGGATATGTAATGTAAAATCCGTCCATGTCGATGATGTATCTAATATTTTTTAGATTTTGTATCATTTGACAATTTTTTTTTTGGAAATCAAACAAAATTATTTTTTTGGAAATCAAACAAAATTTATGATTAATTTAAAATTTTACTTTCAAGCAATAACCACTTGTAGGAAACCCACACTTCGTCACAAGAATTGTAAATCGATAAGGAAGAGCGGGGACTCCTGACACAGGTTTTCTTTTAAACTTACTAGGAGGACCCATCTACTATATTGTTTATGTATGTTATTTTAAGGAAATAAAGCATTATTATTATATTATATATTATTATTTTGAACCAAAATGTTAAAAGTATTTACACGCGACTAAAATATGTTTGTTCCAACAAACTTCACATAACAATTCATTCTTCATTACTTCCCATCATCCCATTTCTTCCTTCCGCTCTTGTCTTGCTGTAATGTAAGTAAACAGAATCACATTCACTAATGATCACTAATGACTGTCATTGTTAAAAAAGTATTTTTTAACTTTTTACTTTCCGCTATTGTCTTTGTATTTATGGCTAGGAAATGTCCGCGGCGCGGTCTCAATGCGTGTTGGCGAACTTCACATGCCTTCGAAATTTTCTCAGACATGCAGGTTTCCTCACGATGTTTTCCTTCACCGCCGAGCACGTGGTAAATCAGCACTTAAAATTGCAATTAACAATTTAAGTAGTGCCGGCGGGGTCGAACCCGGGTCGCGTACTGTGAAATTTACAGCTTGCGCTAACCATCTGAGCTACCAGGGCTTAATCATATACACAAACAATATTTAAATATGATTTGTTAACACTAAATCATACACACGTAAGATAATAACAGAAAGAAAAGTAAGTTTGTCAATAGAATAAACACTTAAAATTGCAATTAACAATTTAAGTGGTGCCGGCGGGGGCCGAACCCGGGTCGCTTACTGTGAAATTTACAGCTTGCGCTAACCATCTGAGCTACCACGGCTTAATCATATACACACACAATATTTAAATATAATTTGTTAACACTAAATCAAAGTGTAGATGACGGGTCAAGAAGTGGTCGCCCGCGGTCTGTTAGGACTCCAGCAGTGATAAAAGCTGTGAAGGCGCGAATTCAAAGAAATCCCAAACGTAAGCAGAAACTGTTGGCCCTTCAGATGGGGTTAAGCAGAACCACGGTGAAAAGGGTGTTAAATGAAGACTTAGGGCTTCCGGCATATCGAAGAAAAACAGAACATCGTTTGAATGCTCGTCTAATGGACCTGAGACTGAAGAGATGCCGCGCTTTGTTGAAGCGGTACGCGGGAAAAAATATCGGGAAATTCTTTTTTCGGATGAAAAAATTTTTGCCTTAGAAGAGAGCTACAACAAACAAAATGATAAGGTGTACGAACACAGTAGTGAAGAAGCGAGCAACCGTATTCCGCGTGTCCAACGAGGTCATGAAGTGGTCGCCCGCGGTCTGTTAGGACTCCAGCAGTGATAAAAGCTGTGAAGGCGCGAATTCAAAGAAATCCCAAACGTAAGCAGAAACTGTTGGCCCTTCAGATGGGGTTAAGCAGAACCACGGTGAAAAGGGTGTTAAATGAAGACTTAGGGCTTCCGGCATATCGAAGAAAAACAGAACATCGTTTGAATGCTCGTCTAATGGACCTGAGACTGAAGAGATGCCGCGCTTTGTTGAAGCGGTACGCGGGAAAAATATCGGGAAATTCTTTTTTCGGATGAAAAAATTTTTGCCTTAGAAGAGAGCTACAACAAACAAAATGATAAGGTGTACGAACACAGTAGTGAAGAAGCGAGCAACCGTATTCCGCGTGTCCAACGAGGTCATGAAGTGGTCGCCCGCGGTCTGTTAGGACTCCAGCGGTGATAAAAGCTGTGAAGGCGCGAATTCAAAGAAATCCCAAACGTAAGCAGAAACTGTTGGCCCTTCAGATGGGGTTAAGCAGAACCACGGTGAAAAGGGTGTTAAATGAAGACTTAGGGCTTCCGGCATATCGAAGAAAAACAGAACATCGTTTGAATGCTCGTCTAATGGACCTGAGACTGAAGAGATGCCGCGCTTTGTTGAAGCGGTACGCGGGAAAAAATATCGGGAAATTCTTTTTTCGGATGAAAAAATTTTTACCGTAGAAGAGAGCTACAACAAACAAAATGATAAGGTGTACGCACACAGTAGCGAAGAAGTGAGCAACCGTATTCCGCGTGTCCAACGGGGTCATTTTCCATCCTCGCTCATGGTATGGTTGGAAGTTTCTTATTGGGGCTTAACAGAGGTACATTTTTGTGAGAAAGGTTAAAAACGAATGCAGTTGTGTATCAAAATACAGTCCTGACGAACCTTGTGTAACCTGTTTCTCATACCATGTTCAATAACAGGCACTGGGTATTCCAACAAGATTCGGCGTCAGCTCATAGAGCGAAGAGCACACAAGACTGGCTGGCGGCGCGTGAAATCGACTTCATCCGACACAAAGACTGGCCCTCCTCCAGTCCAGATTTGAATCCGTTAGATTACAAGATATGGCAACACTTGGAGGAAAAGGCGTGCTCAAAGCCTCATCCCAATTTGGAGTCACTCAAGATATCCTTGATTAAGGCAGCTGCCGATATTGACATGGACCTCGTTCGTGCTGCGATAGACGACTGGCCGCGCAGATTGAAGGCCTGTATTCAAAATCACGGAGGTTATTTTGAATAAACTATAGTGTCATAAGAATCTATGTTCTGTTAAGTTCATTTTGGTATATAAATGGTTACATAATGAATAAACTTGTTTCATTTATTTTATATTAAACATGTAATAGAATTTATGACCTGATTAGGTAATATGCAATTTGGTTACAGATGATAAACCAGGGTCACATTGGGTAGCTTTATATATCGATACGAATGACGTCGGTCAATATTTTGATCCATACAGACGAGCATCTGTACGATATCATCTAGAGTTTTTAAAAAAGAATTGTAACAGATGGAACTGGAATGTTGATAGGATTCAGAATGAGTGGACTTCTTTTTGTGGCGAATATTGCTTAATGTATTTGCTATATAAGTTTCAGGGATGTTCAATGCATAGTTTTACGAGTATATTTATAGGGAACACATTGTACAACGATATTTTAGTGGATGAGATGTTTCGCTCCTATTTTATAGATAATAAGTAATAAGATGTTGTATTTTATATTCTGGGCAGCGTTCGGGAAATTACGACATATCTTTTTGTCAGGTATACCTCAATCTCTAAAAACTAGATTGTACAACCAGTGCGTGTTGCCAGTGATGACTTATGGATCTGAGACGTGGTCCTTCACTGCTGGCCGTATGAGGACGCTTAAGGTCGCTCAGCGAGCTATGGAGAGGGCTATGCTCGGAGTTTCTCTGCGTGATAGACTCAGAAATGAGGATATCCGCAGTAAAACCAGAGTGACCGACAAAGCCCAACGGATTAGTAAGCTGAAGTTGCAATGGGCCGGCCATATAGCTCGAAGAACCGATAACCGATGGGGAAGAAAGGTTCTCGAGTGGCAGCCTCGTACCGGTAGGCGTAGTGTAGGGCGACCCCCCACTAGATGGAGTGACGACCTGGTAAGACATGCAGGAAGTCGATGGATGCAGGTGGCTCAGGACCGTGCTTTGTGGCATTACTTGGGGGAGGCCTATGTTCAGCAGTGGACTTGTGAAAGGCTGTAATGATGATGATGATGATGATGATTTTATAAATAAAAATTTTAACAAAATTGAGTAATGTGTTTTATTAATGAGTCAGATTAGTGTAGATAGGAACAAAGGAGTATAATACAATAGCAACAGCCGACCCACACGCTGACGAATAATAGATAATGACGGTTTTCAATGAACAATAGATAAGTAGATAAGGACAATGGAGGCTTAATGACGGTTGAGGATATCAATTAGATAAGAGTTAATTGATCTGCTCATCTCCGTAACCGTGCATCCTACGCAAAAATTGACCGCAGATTCGTGATCAGAGCATGGCAATTTTTTTTTTTTGTTTTTTTTTTTTTTTTAGGAGCGTGAGTCGACGAACGTGACTCAGTGCGCCAGAACTGGTACAACCTAACTACTAGTATAGTAGTACTGACTCAGTGCGTCAGAACTGGTACAACCTAACTACTAGTATAGTAGTACTGACTCAGTGCGCCAGAACTGGTACAACCTAACTACTCTCTACACTCACCATTCGAAACACAACAACATTGCAAGCTGCTATTTTACGCTCGTATTCTGTGAGAGCCTCGTTCTACCTCGGTCGAACCGACTAGATAGCTTCAGCTTGCTCTACCACGTAAAATATATACATATAAATACTTATCCTGTTTAGTATTTCAAGTCGCACCCCGTAGCTCTGCAGTCATTTGTTTAGGTAATTGCGCTACTAAGCCGAAATTGTCCTATAAAATTTGAGGCGGTCTCCTTGGTCTCTGAGCTATCGTATATAGTAATAGTTATTAGAAAACTTTCGCTTATCTCCTCTAGAGCAGTGTGATGGACCTTCACAAGTCCTCTGCCGAACATAGGCCTCCTCCAAATAATGCCATAAAGCAAACGGTTCGCAGCCACCTGCATCCATCGATTTCTTGCACGTTTCATCGGACCGTTTCCTCACCTAGTTGGGGACCGTCCTACACCGCTTAACAGCACCTTTCCTCTTCATCGGATGTCGCTTCGTCTAACTATAAGGCCTCTCTATTATTTCCTAGAAATGGGAAAACTGTTCCCTGCGTGGGGATTTTTGCAGGCTCTTACTTTAGTTTTGTTACTTTAAGTAATGTTTAATAAACGGAACAGGGCAGGAGGAGTGGGTTTTCAACCTAATTAGCGCAAGAACCGACTTACATCATTTGTTTAAGAGCCCCAAGGACCACACTGGAGGTTGGAGGTGAGTTCCAGTCATTTTAATAAATATATAATTTACGTAATGTGACCGCGTGAAGAATCTGTTACACGTTTTGTCCCTCGAGTGTTGAGTATTTTTTATAGAATGAGGGTGACCTACGAGCACACAGTCCACCTGATTGTAAGTATACGATGTGGCGTACAGACATAACCATCTATCCTCGATTAAGAATCAAAATGCAGATACGTTGTCAACCCCTGGGTGCTAAGATGGAATGCCACGTTTCCAGTAAAAAGGATCTTCGGTTCTCTATACTTACCATAAAAAAACACAACAGCATTAAGTTGCCGTTTAAAGCTGGTTCGCACCAGTAGTGATGTGTGTATGGCTACAATATATATAGTCGAAATACTTGAAGTTTACGTTTTCAGAAAGAAAAAAATTAACATTAATAGATACTACCCAGGCAAAGCCCAGGGCTGCTAGTATAAGATATGTTTCAAGGACAAAAAGCAGTTTGACAACAAATCGAACTTCAGTTCAATTACGATTACGGCGGTAATTTTGTAAAGAAATGTCTTCTGCGTAAGAGTACGTCCGCGTACTCTTCAACATGCCGTAAAATTCCACTGCTGCATAGCGGTCTCACCACGCTTCATAAGCCGATTAGCAAGACGTCACGTACCTTGACATTGCTTCCGTCTACGATCTTGGTATGTTACGTATGACATAATCATAACAGGTCGGAAATCACTTCTGCATAGCAGCCACGGCTTCTTCGGCGTTTGAAAAAAACTTGCCTTTTATTTTTTCTTTGACTCTTGGGAACAAAATCGAAATCACAAGGAGCTAAGTCAGGGCTGTAGGGTGGGTGACGTAAGAGTTTCAACACCAGATTCCTCAATAAATGTTTTTGTTCTAAGGGAGGTATGTGAAGAGGTGTTATCGTGATGCGGCATGATTTCCCGAAGCCCGGTCTTTGGTCTTCTCTCTCGCACGGCTTGAAAAACTTTGGGTAATGCGACTGTAGTATACCAGTCAGAGTAGACTGACCTACAACTTTCCAGCATTGACGTCGACAAATGTCCACTCCGCGCAAAAAACTAGCCACTATTTTTTACCGATGATTGTCTTTTGTTTTCCGGTTCATATTAATAGATCCATGTCTTGTCACCAGTAAGGATTTCTAAAACATGCCTAAATGCCCCGTTTTCAAAACGTAAACGCATTTCATGGCATCAATCCACACGAGGCTGTTTTTCGCTTTCGGAGAGCAAACGAGGGATCCATCGACAACAAAGCTTCCTCACTACAGGATGTTGATGAAGGAGATGGTATGAATGCTCCCCGAACTAATGCCTACAATCTTTTCGATGTCCGTATATGTGATTCGTGGGTCTTCTCGCACCAACATTTCAGTAGTCCATACATTTTCTGCCGTTACTGCTGTTTGCGGCGCCCCGGTTCTTTGATCATCTTTAAGGTTAATTTTACCCCTTTTGAATTCTGCAAACCACCTAAAAATAGTTGCGCGTGATGGAGCTGAGTCCTCTAATGGTGATGTAACTATTGTAAACGTAATTGTTCGGTTAAACCAAATTTAAAATCATAATAGATCATAGCCCGCAAATATTCAGGGTTAAGTTCCATCGTTTTCAATATTTTTAATATTGTGCAATTGGCTTATGGAGTTCTATTTTTAAATAAATTTACTTTTTAGAAATATATAACACGAGTGCGTTCCATTTTTAAATTTCGAGCATCTCAAAACTTGTTGAGTGACATATGTGTATATATATATATATATATATATATATATATATATATATATATATATATATATATATATATTGTAGTGTTATGCTTATACATACTTACATATCATTTTACACTATTTTAAATTTATTTTTCCATTCTGTTTTTGATGTTCTGCATTTGCCTCAAAACTTGATATTTTGCATCACCTTTATTTCCATAGGATCCTGTAATATTTTTAATTCATAAGAACACAATAACAAATCATTTTCACTTCGTATTTTTCATGCTATCAGCACTTTTTAAATCGGTGTCAATGGAGTCTACCTTTTTCGGTCTTTTATCTAGTTCTCCGTAACTCTGCAATTTCGGGTTTCGTGCGCGCTGTTGCGCTACTTTTTTTTCCTATATAAATAATATCTCATTTTTCACTTAAATCTTGCCGTTTCTGTATTACGAGCTTAAAACCAAAATTTGACATGTTTTGACATCGTTGTTTATCAGGTTGCCATGGCAATTTTTATTCAAATATCGTTACCGGCCTGATGTTTTTACTTCAAAATACTCCTTTCTTCTTGGCCATTTACAAGAATTTGCTTTTAATTTAAATAATTTCAAATTTAATGAGAATAATATTACGTTCTTATGTGAGATCCGTCAAAAAGAAAAAATAAGCCGAACTCAATCGGCGAATGGGGAGTCTGACTTGAGCTTTGATACTTAAAGCATCTCCTAAAGGCCTTTTCCGCACTGCCTCGGGATCCTGCAAGCCTCTGCCCGCTCCTTAAGTCGTCGCCTAGCCACGCCTACGCCTCCGCCTACTAGTGCGCTGTGTTTGCCTACTTCAAGCGCCGCGTGTATCTACTTCAAACGCTGCGTGCCTACTCCAGACGTTGCGTGGACCTACTCCAGACGCTGCGTGTCTATTCCGGACGCTGTGTGTGTCTACTCCGGAAGTTGTGTTTGCCTACTTCAAGCGCCGCGTGTACCTACTTTAAACGCTGCGTGCCTACTCCAGACGTTTCGTGGACCTACTCCAGACGCTGCGTACCTGCTCAAGACGCTGTGTGTGTCTACTCCAAGCGCTGCGTGTACCTTCTCCAGACGCTGCGTGTGCTTTCTCCAGATTCTGCGTGTACCTAGAGCAGGAGCTGTGCACCTATCATAGGCATAGCCTGTGCATACTTCGTTGCAGTATCTTTATCTTTGTTATTTTTTTTAATAATATTGTAAATCACCATCTTCATTACAACCCATCATCACCTTCATACCTTTTTTTATAAAAGAAACTGTAGAATTTTTCAAATTTTTAAATAATTTATTTTTTTTGGTTGTTTTCGTTGTAGTTAAGTTAGGTTCTTTAGTTTTTATTGTCGCTTCACGACAATATATATATATATATATATATATATATATATATATATATATATATATATATATATACAGGGTGTCCCAGAACTCAACGTCAAGCCGAAACAGGGTGACAGGAATGATTGTTACGATCATGAGAAAAATCAGAAAAAAAAAATCTATCCCATGCAGTTCGGAAATTGTGGGCATTTAAGAAAAATCTAGAATTTTGGTGAAACCGTAACCATTTTTCGGTTTTTGTGGTTAATTTTCATTATTTTTGTTCATTTAAACTTTGGAACCGTAACCCTAAATAACATTTCTAGAACAACAGTCAAAAATAATGACACAACTGCCCCAAGTTTTCTAGAATTAAGACTGTTTGCTAAACTATGAATTTAAAATTTTCAACATTTGTCGACTTTGAAAGGTCCTCCTTTAAAAAAAATGTACTAAAGTGCCTTGGCAAGTGCCATTAAAAGTTTGCGCATTAATCAGGATTGTAAAATGGTACAATACTTGTTGGTTTTATTCTAAAAAAAAAACAAGTAAATAAATAAAAACCTCGGGTAACCCGATTTTTGGTAACCCATTTTACTTAGTTCAAATGTTTTTATTGATTTGAGAGATTTATAGTGGAGATGTTTGCCATGAGCGAGCAAGACAGATAGTGACGCCAATTTTACAAAAGTCAACAAAAGTAAGTAAAATTAACAAAATAATGAAAAATCTTGACCTAGTTTAGTTTAGGTTTATTGAAATAAAAGTCAGATAGGGAAATAACATTTTTTTATTACAATAAGTGTTCAAATGGTTTACCATCAGCCTCAATACACGCCCTACATCTTCTTAAAAAAGATCTAGTTATTAGTCGGGCATATCCTCGAGAGTTGATGTCCTCAGCAGCTTGAGAAATTCGTTCACGCAGCTCGGCTACCCTGTCAATGGGCTTTGAATAAACTTTTTCTTTGAGAACGCCCCAATAAAAAAAATCCAGGGGATTTAAATCTGGGGAACGGGCTGGCCACGAGATAATGCCTGAACGTCCAATGCACCTTCCCGGATATTGCTGGTCAAGAAAATCTCTTACTTGCACCGCGTAATGCGCTGGGCAGCCATCTTGTTGATACCACATGTGGCGACGATCTGCTAGTGGTACGTCCTCTAACAAAGTTGGTAAATTTTCTCGTAAAAAATGTAAGTAATTCGTGCCATTAAAGTTCTCAGGCAGCTCCAAAGGCCCAACAATTTTGCCGTTTAAAATTCCGGTCCACAGGTTTACTTTAAAGCGATACTGGGATCTGTCTTCTCGCATTAAATGTGGATTCGCCACATGCCACTCGTGAAAATTGTGTAAGTTTATGTAACCATCTTTTTTAAATGTAGATTCATCTGACCAGAGAATTTTTTGGATGAATTGGGGATTTTCGTTATGCCTCTGTAGCATTGTTCTACAAAATGAAATCCTTTCAGGATAATCTCGAGGAAGAAGACTTAACGCGTTGTACGTGAAACGGATACATGTCGGCTCTTTGTAAAATACGATGTGATGTGCTTTTGGGTATTCCCGTTCTTTCTTCAATTCCACGAACGGAAATACTTGGATCATCTGCGACCTCTTGCAACACTTCTTCCTCGTAAGGAAAGCGAGCTCTACCTCCAGCCCTTATTTGATTCGGGAAATGGCCGCCCTCCGTAAGTGAACGGTGCACATTAACAAACACGCGGTGATCCGGATAGCGCTCTAAAGTTGGATATCTTTCACGATAAAGTCTAGCGGCGGCACTTGCGTTGCATCTGCATTCCCCATAAATGAGGTGCATGTTGGCATATTCTTGTGAAATGTAGCGCGTAGGCATGGTAGATAACAAGGATGCCAACACAAAAGTGCAATTCCAAAAGAGAGAAGCTAAAGTTGCCCGGTATGTAATCAACAAGTCCAATTCACAATAATCCAAGTCCAAAAAGAGAATCCAAAAGTGCAATTCCAAAATAGAGAAGCCAAAGTTGCCCGGTATGTAATCAACAAGTCCAATTCACAATAATCTAAGTCCAAAAAGAGAATCCAAAAGTGCAATTCCAAAATAGAGAAGCCAAAGTTGCCCGGTATGTAATCAAAAAGTCCAATTCACAATAATTTAAGTCCAAAAAGAGAAGCCAAGTTGTCAGTACTAAATCAACACAAGCGAATACAGAAAGGTGTGCAGTAGACGAATGAGCGAATCGTACTAACTGGTGTCAGACGCATCTCCGTCTCATTGCGTGGCGTCACTATCTGTCTCGGTCGCTCACGGCAATCATGTCTATTATCCATCTCTCTTATCATTTTTCCGTAAAATTAAGAACCTACCAAGAGCTTGTGTGAATAAAAAACATTTGAACTGAGTAAAATGGGTTAACAAAAATCGGGTTACTCGATGTTTTTATTTTTTAACTAGTTTTTTTTAGTATGAAACTAACAAGTATTATACCATTTTACAATGCTGGTTAAATGCGCAAACTTTTAATGGCACTTGCCAACACACTTTAGTATATTTTTTTAAAGGAGGACCTTTCAAAGTCGACAAATGTAAAAAATTTTAAATTCATAGTTTAACAAATAGTCTTAATTCTAGAAAATTTGGGGCAGTTGTGTCATTATTTTTGACTGTTGTTCTAGAAATGTTATTTAGGGTTACGGTTCCAAAGTTTAAATGAACAAAAATAATGAAAATTAACCACAAAAACTGAAAAATGGTTACAGTTTCACCAAAATTCTAGATTTTTCTTAAAGCCCATAATTTCCGAACTGCTTTTTCTCATGATCGTAACAATCATTACTGTTACCCTGTTTTGGCTTGACGTTGAGTTCTGGGACAGCCTGTATATATATGTATATATATATATATATATATATATGTACACGTTGTAGTAACGCTGTCGACTCAACCAGGGAAGGACCATACTGGTACAGAATACTAGCGTAAAACAGCACCTGGTATGGTGAGTGTAGAGAACTAAGACCCTTTTTATTGGTAACATTCTATCTTAATACTTAAGAGGTAATAACGAAGATAGCTGTAGATGTTTTTGACAAGTTAATACCTTTCCCATTAACCCATTTTTAGAGCAGCATTAATTAATATTGTGTGTAGTAAGTATGCACTAACAATTATTATACTGTGATGACAGTGAAAGTTTTAAAAACAGGCTAAAAGAAACAACAATTGAAAAAACATTTAGATTTGAAGAAGTACCAGTAGCTCTTTGGTAACTTGATATAACAATTTCGTAGTCTACACTCTAACGTCTGCAGTGCGGTATTACAGTTGTTATTGCGGATCTATCATAGAATCTGGTGGAATATAATTGCTATCTCTCATAAATGATACAAATATTTTACAGATATAGAAATAAAAATAAGTCAATTACGCGAGAAAATTAGTAATATATTTTCACTCAATGTTTTTATTTGGTTTAAACATAAGAAACCATTATGTATCTCTTTGGAATCCAATGCTAGGTAGGTAGTTATTCTTATGCGGCTAATGATGCCTTTTTTTCAAAGAATTGCCTATACTCATGCCAGTATTTCCGGGTCTGGAAACATTGTACATACGTAATTTACGTGGTAGAGCCATGCTGCAACTATATTATAGTTGTAGCCCGAATAGGTCGGCTAGAACGGGGTAGGACTACGCTCTCACAGTATACCAACTTAAAATAGCAGCATAATGCTGCTGTGTTTCGTATGTTTAGTGTAGGTTCCGGGGACCCTCGTTACTAAAAACCCTGCATTGTTATACATAATCGAGCAAAGATGTAGATGTCTGTGGGCACAGCTTCCACTTACCATCAGATAGAATGTATGTTTGTCACCTTTAAACTATAAAATATCTAGTTTTATAGTACGTTTTTAAATAAATTCGACTCGGAACGGCTCGACTTTCACACTACTAGCGAAATGTACCTAACATCAGGCTGGTGCATCTCGTTTACTATGTAACATAATTATTACCAATATTGCATTCCGATTTAGTACTCACGATCGACATCTCAATATTTATTCACCAAGTATATAAACACTATATACCACTTCTATAATAAATAGCCTAATAGAGCCGTCTCGTCATCCTTGATCACATAAAAAGGTCTAAGTACTAATTTTGTAACTGGATTCATAAAATCTGGAAGAAAAACAGTTTAGAAAGATATAGCAAAATTTAAGTTAAACCCGGCCCCATGGCAAGCCAGGACTTTTTCCACCAATTAATTCGAAAATAAAAAAATATAAAGTCTGGGAAAAAGTTTCTTCGTATTTTATACACAAATTCAACATTTAATGTGTGTAATGTGCCATTTTGTTCGATAACTTGTTGCCATCTTGTAGGTAGTGAAATAATCCCGTTGCTGTAGAAATCTTGGGATTTTTGATCAAAAAATGCAACCAGTAGTTTTGATAGTCCTCTCTTGGTGTTAACGTAACACTACCCAAAGAATTCTGAAGAGACCGAAACAGGTGAAAATCTGAGGGTGCAAGGTCAGGACTCTATGATGAATGTATTAACACTTCTCAACCAAGCTCTCTCAATTTTTGGTGACTGGCCAAAGATGAGTGTGGTCTGACGTTATCGTAATGAAAGACCACGCTTTTCTGCTTATCAATTTCGGCCGTATTTGTCTCAATCTGTGGTTTTGCCTGGCGGTAAAAGCTCATAATAAATTATGCCCTTCCAATCCCACCATACACACAGAATCACTTTATTGCGTGTTAATCCGAATTTCGCTAGAGTCTGTGGAGTTTGACTACCCTTTAAACATTATCTTTTTCACGCGTAGGTGATCCATTTTTCATCAACAGTGATAGAGCCACGCGGCAGCCTTTGCTATTGCACGCATGGGCCGGCTCAAACCGGGGTGGTACCACGACCTCACAGAAAACCTGTGTGAAATAGAGGCTTTGCTTCTGCGTTTCATCTGGTGGATGCAGGCCGGAGGCCCAAAGCCCCCCCCCCCCCCTATCAACATGATAGCGGAATTAAATGCAAGACTACCCCAGGAGGGTACCAGCACCCCTGGAGAATCCCTCGCTGAGCATCCACGACCATGCTACTCGGGGCAAACGGAGCAATAAGTCAAAGGCGCCCCCTGCCTGTGAGTTTCTGCAGCATCAGGGGACTTCATTCAAACCTTAACGCCGTCCACTACCATCTGGAAACGGCGAAGCCGGCCTTGCTCTTTCTAACCGAGACACAGGTGTCCTCTCCGGCTGATGCTTCGTATCTCTCCTACTCTTTTGACTGGCCTGTTGGTCTAGTGGTTAGTGACCCTGACTGCTATGCCGGAGGTTGTGGGTTCGATTCCCACCCAGGACAAATGTTTGTGTGATGAGCACGATCATTTGTTCTGTGTCTGGGTGTAATTTATCTATAATATTGTTACGAGCTTGAAGTTCGTGACAATAAAAATTGCCGATAAAATTACCTAAATTAACACTTTAATTTACTTTACACAAATTAAAACTTAAAACACTAATAATTAAACACAATAATTCACTTAATTCCGCTCCGAAGCTTCGCTTGTGTCGCCAGATCAACTCTGCCCCGGTCGCATCTTGCAGCGCCTATTTATATAAATTAGCAAAATATCCAGAATGTTCAAGTAAACACGCGCAAGGTATCGAGAGTTCGAGTTTTAAACTTCAAGAAGTTTAGTTCTTCGGTTCGAGACTAGATGGCGCTAGTGCGTCGATTCGAGCGCGTAACACTGCCCCCTCCTAAGACATGCTCGTCCCGAGCATTATCGGACCCATAATAACGCGCTAGGCGATCCACATGGACGATCTTAGGAGTCCCTCTTGCGCCTTTCTGTATCGGCTCCGCAATGTCTAGGGCTGTCCTATCCCATGGTGCACCAACATTGTACAATTTCGGTGCTCCTCTACTACGTGTCTGAGGTCCCCTCACGGCCGCACAACTTGTACATGTACGACACCAAGCCTCGACATCGTCACGATAATGGACCCAGTAAAACTGTTCTCGGACCTTCAGCAGAGTTCGTTTAACTCCCAGATGGACTCTTGAACGACCATTATGGCACAGCTGTAGAACATTCGGCACTTTAGCTTTAGGGACAACCATTTGCAAACGACAGCTGTCTCCTCGACCATTGTCCCATTTACGGCACAGGACTCCATCCTGAAGCAGCAAGCTATCCCATTGGGCCCAATAGCTTTTCGTGGTTGAACTCATCGCTGAGACGTCCCTCCACTTAGGCTTGGTAGCACGGGCCTTCATCCATCCCAGAATCGGCTTAATGTCCGGATCTTCCTGCTGTGCATATCGTAGGCTGTCCTTCCACCCGTTGCTGAGGTGGTCTGTCCTGAGCATCCTCACGGATACCACTTCCTTACTCTCTTGCCTACTACAAGGGTTGCAATCTTCAGGACAAGGTCTTCTTGACAATGCATCTGCGTTGCCGTGAGATTTCCCGCTGCAGTGTCTGATAGTAAAGTCGTATTCCTGCTGCTGCTGGGCGGTGCTGTTAGCCGCACTTCCTTTCTGAGACCGTTCACCTTCCCTTCCTAGGGTGTGCTTAGGGCAGCTGGACCGAAGATGGCCCCTTTCCCCACAGCCATAGCACCTAGAGCTGTATCTTTTATTGTGGTCGCGAACCGTAACTGCTGTAACCTCCCTAGCGTGAGGTGAACGATGATCCTATCGTCGCCAGGCAGTGCCGTCAGCTGCACTACTCTCTCGAGATCGATCAACTCTCCTTTCCACGGTTCGCTTAGGGCAGCTGGATCGTAGATGGCCTTTTTCCCCACAGCCATAGCACCTTGGGCTGTATCCTTTGTTGCGGTCGCGAACTGTAGCTGCTGCAACCTCCCTGACGCGATGGGAACGATGATCCTGCCGCACGGCTTCCACTTCTTGTGCATGGGCCAAGGCGTCCTTAAGCGTCTCGTGGTGCCCGAGCCTCACAGCAGCTCTGACTTCCAGGTCGCGGATGCCGTCGATGAATGTCTGCACCAGGTTCCCTTCAATGAGCGCAGGTACAGACTGGTATGCTTTTCGAACCATCTTCTCCACCTCAGGGGCCCACTGCTGCAGGTTTTCGTTGCTGCGTTGCACGCGATCTTTAAGCTGCGCGCGAAAGACGTGTTCCAGGTGAGCGTCACCATATCTCGCCTCCAATGCCTCAAGGAGCTGCTCGTAGGTCACTTTCTTACCGAGAGCTTCCAACACGGTTAAGGCTTGGTCGCGCAGGCCTAATGTGAGAGCAGTCATGGCCTGACTTTTATTCCAGCCGTTTGCCTCCATGACGGCCTCGAACTGGATTTTGTAGGCCGACCAGGAAAAAGTCCCGTCGAACGGCGACACTTTGAATCCACGTAGCGAAGGTGCTGCAGCTACTACGGGAGCTGTAGTTCCATCCCCAAGTTTGAGGTCGTTTAGCGTTTTCTTCACGTCAGCCATCACGTTGTCAACCCGATTGTTCACATGGTTGATTCGGGTTTCATGTTCTTCGATTCGGGTTTCAGCTTCCGACAGGCGGTTGTCGTGTTGAGCAACCCTATCCTTCACGTCCCTTATCTCTTTCCCAAAGGTAGCGTGAAGGTCCTTTATGAGGAGCATCTGCTCTTCCGACCGACGAGCCTGTTCCGCCTGCTGATCTTCCAACCGACGGGCCTGTTCCTCCTGTCGGCGGGCCTGTTCCTCCTGTCGGCGGGCCTGTTCTTCTTGTCCGCTCTGCAGCTGCTCTTTCAACTGACGGACCTGTTCCTCCTGTCGGCGAGCCTGTTCCTCCTGTCGGCGAGCCTGCTCCTCCTGCTGCTCTTTCAACCACCGGGCCTGCTCCTCCTGTCGGCGAGCCTGCTCCTGCAGCATCACCATCAGAGCACCTAAGTCAGGTGCTGCAAATGTTGGAGCTACTGACGGGCCTGCAGCCGGCTGCTGGCCCTCCGACGTCTGCGGCGTTGCACCACCAAATCTTCTTTGGTCCGTCTCCTGCTGGCGTTGACTTCGGGTACGGACACCCTCCGTTTCCTCCTTAGGTAAAATCGGCATGATTTTATCCCACTTCTGACACCAATTATTACGAGCTTGAGGTTCGTGACAATAAAAATTGCCGATAAAATTACCTAAATTAACACTTTAATTTACTTTACACAAATTAAAACTTAAAACACTAATAATTAAACACACTAATTCACTTAATTCCGCTCCGAAGCTTCGCTTGTGTCGCCAGATCAACTCTGCCCCGATCGCTTCTTGCAGCGCCTATTTATATAAATTAGCAAAATATCCAGAATGTTCAAGTAAACACGCGCAAGGTACCGAGAGTTCGAGTTTTAAACTTCAAGAAGTTTAGTTCTTCGGTTCGAGACTAGATGGCGCTAGTGCGTCGATTCGAGCGCGTAACAATATTTATGTATTTGGAAATATATAATTATGTGTATCAGTTGTCTCTAGTACCCATAACACAAGCTCTGCTTAGCTTGGGACTAGATGGCGTTGTGTGATAGTTGTGGAATATTATTATTATTATTATTACTCGGGGTACAAATTAGAATTACACTCTTTTGGTGCCCCGGGCTGGAGTTTGCATGTATGTCGGAGAGGACATCTGTTTTCGACGCTGTTCGCGCCACTTTGCACTATCGCTTAACGCTTATAAGGGATTCGTTAATTATTATCCAATAAGATTACTGCAAAGCCCATTTCCGGTTTCCTATCTACCGCTTTATGCCCAGCATGTGCATTCGTGTGTTAACGGGCTCACAGAAGTTGAGAAGACACGCAATCTACCGCACCGCTTATATCTCGCATCATCGCTCCCGCCCTTGTGTAATTTGGATATTGAATTATACAAGCATATAGTAAAAAGTATAGACATTTGCAATAACGCTATATTTCGTGATTATCTGTGAAGTTGATAAGTGTGAAGACAGCCGGCAGCCATCGAGACACGAGGCAGATCAGCGGAAGTCCAGGTGGGTGCACATGCATTCCTTCACGTCCTTCCTATATCCCGAATTTAGGGGATTTGCAGTATCACGAATACATTAAATTCAATTCACCGCTCGCACCGCGCTCATATACAGTCCACTATTCTGTTTAAATTAATAGCCGCACCGCATAACATTATTTAATACATTTGAACCAGCAGTTTGGTGGTTGAAGGCCAAACGTCAAATCCACCAGACGCCTTGGCAGCCTTGAAGGTACGGACCTCTCCACCTTATGGCTACGCTTAGGTCCCATAGCGGTAATACCGAAACAGACTGACTCATAAACCACGTCCAGATGGCTACAGACTCCGTGCTACAACAGATCCCATCCGCAGAGGTCATGATACTTGGAGATTTTAATCAACCTTCTGCTGACCTCTTATCCTGACGGATATCAGGTCTCCGTTGATGCCCCTCTTGGCTCCATGGCTCTTTGGACCATTGTCTGATCCGGAGTACGGCCTCACTCACGCTCTCATCGCGGTTGCGTACTGCTGCTTGCCGCCGTGTTTGGTATTATAGGTCAGCAGACTGGTACTGGATGCGATCTTTTTTTGCGTCCTACCCTTTGCTTCTCGCAGGATGATCCCAGCGTTGTTAATGATTCTGTCGCTGATGTGGTGCAACAGGGAATGGAACTTTTTATTCCATCATCTGAGGATCACCTATTGGAGGCAGAACCCAGCCTTGCACAAATTGCACTACGTCATAATCAGGAGTGCTACCAGCGACCTTAAAAAGAAGTACAATTCTGCCTCCAGGTCCTTCAAAAGTGTCATTGTCAAGGCAAAGTCAGAGCACATCGGCAGAATTGGCGAGAAACTAGTTCATCTTCCTTCGTTTACGCGTGCATTCTGGTCTCTCGCCAAGGCTGTCCAAGGGAACGTCCCATCTCTCCCATCTCTGGACAGGAAGGACGACTCACTGGCCCTTGCCGCAAAGGACAAAGCCGATCTGCTGAGCTCTCTCTTTGCGTCTAACTCGTCTCTTGACAATGGGGGGAACACACCACCGACTATCCCGCGGAGTGAGCGCTCCATGCAGGATGTCCTGTTTCCCAACGCTCAGTGTGCAGAGCACTCCTCTCCCTTGACGTCAACAAGTCGAGTGGACCGGATGGCGTCCCTCCTATCGTGCTGAAGACGTGTGCTTCAGAGTTGGCACCTGTTTTAATGCGTCTATTCTGGTACTCCTACTCCTTCGGCGTAGTACCGAAATCATAGAAGGCATTCCTCGTGCACCCGATCCCTAAAAAAGGTAACCCCTCTGATCCGTCCAACTATAGGCCTATCGCTATCACCTCCTTGTTCTCCAAAATAATGGAATCCATTATTAACAGCCAGCTCATGCGGTACCTTGAAAATCACCAGCTGATTAGTGACCGCCAGTTCGGTTTCAGTCGTGGTCGCTCGGCTGGTGATCTTCTGGGTTATCTAACTCATAAATGGGCGGAGGCAATAGAGTCCAAGGGGGAGGCGTTGGCCGTTAGTTTGGACATAGCGAAGGCCTTCGATCAGGTTTGGCACAAAGCGCTTCTTACGAAGCTTCCTTCCTATGGGCTTCCCGAGAAATTGTGCAATTGGATCACCAGTTTTCTTGCTGATCGGAGCATCAAGGTCGTAGTAGACGGTGCATACTCCGATTACAAGCCCATTAACGCTGGTGTTCCACAAGGCTGCATGCTATCAACGCTGTTTCTTCTGCATATTAATGAAATGTTGCAAACCATTAACATTCATTGCTATGCAGATGACAGCACTGGTGATGCTTTATACACCTGCCGTGCCAATATTTCTCGTAAATACGTCGCCGAGTACCGGGACAAACTTGTGTCTGAAGTCGAAACTTTGTTGAACAAACTCTCGGACTGGGGGCAACTAAATCTAGTCCAGTTTAATCCCCAGAAGACACAAGCTTGCGCGTTAATCGCTAAAAAACCTTTCGTAGAGATTTTTCCGGACCGATACGACTTGGGGACCTTGATGAAAACTCCTTTTTAAAGGGCCGGCAACGCATCTGCAATTACCCTGGTGTTGCAGTTGCTCGTGGCCGGCGGTAATCACCATCAAGTGAGCCGTATGCTCGTTTGCCCCTCTCCTATATAAAAAACAGTGATCAATCTTTTCTAAAATGGTTCGGTTTCATTACGTTTCAATAGAGAATCGCAAATGAGTACACGATTCATTAGGTTTCTTTCCGTGAGCTCTTGTGGTAACCAAACATAGAGTATTTTGTGGAGACAGACTTTTTGAAAGGGTTAAAACTGTTTTGTGATCAATCCTCAATTCCTCGGCTATATCGTAACAACTAATATCTTGCTCCACTTTTTCAAAAATGCCATCGACTTTATCCGGATGAGGGTGACCAGAGCGAGCTGCATCTTTTATATCATATTTGTATCTGACTGAAAACGCTTTAACCAATTTTGTGCTACTCTTACTGGCACTGTACTAGGTTTATAAACGTCACAATTTTTTTTTGCGGCTAGAGTCACATTTTTCCCCTTTTTAATAAAAAATCAGGATGTATAAAATGTCTTCGCTAGATTAACTCCTTTTGGTGGACAGAAAAACAATTGAAAATGGCGGGAAAGTGTTTTTTACTTTTAATTTTTTTTAATGTCCTGTATGTTGATATCAAAACCACCCAGATACAAACAGTACAAGCAAAGAAATTTTTATTTTATTTTATACAAACAAAATATGAAGAAACTTTTCCCCCGACCTGTTAGAACTTGTTTTATAATTAATGTGTGAAACATTTCAGTCTAATGCAGCCAATGCATCAACCCTTCAAGCATTTAGGCATTTAGGATAGGAGGATACGGTACAGGCTAAAAAAAAAAGACGTGTGGCACTCGGGGACTGCCGCGGTAAAGCTATTGCATAGTATTTTTTATCAACTTATGCAATTATAATTAATTATTTATTTTATTTATGCTGTTAAGTCTTTGATATTAAATCAAGTTACACTTTTTGAGCGTGGTGACCGATAAGAAAACAATTTTTTTTTCTCTTATTGTATAAATGAGAGGTTAATATTGTTTAAAATATTTTTAATATCTTACAATACATGTAGGTTATTCAGGAATTTTTATCATTCAGTTAGCAGCTAGTGTACACGCATACGACTAGTCGCACGCACACAAACACCGTGCCGAAGTCTGCCGAGTGCCGAAGTCTGCCGAACTGAAACGACGTTAGACGATGCACGGCTTTCAACGCCACACCTCCGTGCCCGTCGGAGTGGGGAGCGTGAGGTTTTTTTCGTTACGGAATTTCTGGATTCGGTCCCCGCGCTCAAGGCCCGCGATAGAAGCTATGCAATAGCTTAATAACTTGCTGTTTGTTAGTATGACTAAGGACATTAATATTATTAGTTTAAAAAATGAAATTATTAATACAAATTACATTTATCCACATTAATGCAAATCGGCGTGTTTGCTGTGGCAAAAGATAAGCAAAATTTACGCGACCTAGTTCATCCGAGACAAAGAGATAAATGACTAGATTCTAGACGAATTACCCATATTTAGTTAAGAGAATATTCAGTTATTTTAGAGGGACAACAAAAAGGTCTATAGAAATTTCTCTAGGTCTTAAGAAACAATGGGTTAATATGATTTATGCAAACGCGCGAGATGTAAACACTTTACGGAACCTGTTTTTTGTCATGTCGTTGTTTTGTATCATGTAAAAAGGTAAACGTAAATTTTAAAACGAAAAAAATAATTAAATTAAGCATAAATTGCTTTTGCTCGGTTTTGAAAAACAAAATGTACGCTACCGTTTTTAGTCGACTTTACAAAAGGAGGTTTTCAAATCGGCATGTAAAAAAAATTTATTTCAAAGTTGAATTTGAAACCGTTTCAAGATTGTCATTTATAAAGCCTATTTTGCTATTAAGAGATTGCATTTATTTTATCAAAAATGTATTATTTTCATTTCAACTCCAAATTACTTCATAAATTAGGCTGAATGAAGTGAAGCCAATATCTAGCGATTTAGAAACGAAAATTTAGAAAAATGTTTTTTGAACGACTTCGAAAAAACTTCTTTGTTTTGGTTATAAAATAATGCAGTATTTTTTAGTTTCTTACTTGATTCCTAATTTGATTGACAACAATTCACACGTGTCCATTGGTATGTTACGAGAGACTGTCTTCCTAAAGTTTGGATTTATTTATTCATCAAACAGTTTGTGCGAGGTAACTAATTACGTCAAAAAAAAATTTTTTTTTATTGCATACGTTTAACATCGGTGTTCAAATTCTACCTCTAAAGGTGAACTGATTGGTGTACGAGTTATTTTTTGTTAAATTGAGCTTGCGCCGATAATCCTTAGTCCACTAAAAAGGTTCAATTTTTTTTTAATAATAAGTAAATACCGAGTTTAAATAGACTAAAACTAATGAAATATTTTGTACTCGGGCTTTATTTCGTCTATTCATGATGTGTTGGTACTAGCCATACAGTTAAATTGAGCTTGCGCCGATAATCCTTAGTCCACTAAAAAGGTTCAATTTTTTTAATAATAAGTAAATACCGAGTTTAAATAGACTAAAACTAATGAAATATTTTGTACTCGGGCTTTATTTCGTCTATTCATGATGTATTGGTACTAGCCATACAGTTAAATTGAGCTTGCGCCGATAATCCTTAGTCCACTAAAAAGGTTCAATTTTTCTGTAATAATAAGTAAATACCGAGTTTAAATAGACTAAAACTAATGAAATATTTTGTACTCGGGCTTTATTTCGTCTATTCATGATGTGTTGGTACTAGCCATACAGTTAAATTGAGCTTGCGCCGATAATCCTTAGTCCACTAAAAAGGTTCAATTTTTTTTTAATAATAAGTAAATACCGAGTTTAAATAGACTAAAACTAATGAAATATTTTGTACTCGGGCTTTATTTCGTCTATTCATGATGTGTTGGTACTAGCCATACAGTTAAATTGAGCTTGCGCCGATAATCCTTAGTCCACTAAAAAGGTTCAATTTTTTTTTAATAATAAGTAAATACCGAGTTTAAATAGACTAAAACTAATGAAATATTTTGTACTCGGGCTTTATTTCGTCTATTCATGATGTGTTGGTACTAGCCATACAGTTAAATTGAGCTTGCGCCGATAATCCTTAGTCCACTAAAAAGGTTCAATTTTTTTTAATAATAAGTAAATACCGAGTTTAAATAGACTAAAACTAATGAAATATTTTGTACTCGGGCTTTATTTCGTCTATTCATGATGTGTTGGTACTAGCCATACAGTTAAATTGAGCTTGCGCCGATAATCCTTAGTCCACTAAAAAGGTTCAATTTTTTTTAATAATAAGTAAATACCGAGTTTAAATAGACTAAAACTAATGAAATATTTTGTACTCGGGCTTTATTTCGTCTATTCATGATGTGTTGGTACTAGCCATACAGTTAAATTGAGCTTGCGCCGATAATCCTTAGTCCACTAAAAAGGGTCAATATTTTTTTAATAAAAAGTAAATACCGACTTTAAATAGACTAAAACTAGTGAAATAATTTTGAAGTCGGGCTTTATTTCTTCTATTTACGATGTGTTGGTACTAGCCATACATAATTGTATTCTGGTCTGTATTAAGTATGTTTCCTTTTCTATAAAACTTGTGCTTATTCGTTGAATGGATAATATTAGTAGGCTGGTCTCAGGTCCGTATTTCCATATTGGTTGCTCTGACCATAAGAAGCTAGGACAAAAATCTAGTTAGCTAGTTTGCGACTTGCGAGATTTATTTGACATGTATTTGAACTTTCAAAACATGTCTGCTAATTGCTTATTTATACGGTACGTTAGTATAACAACGTAGAACGAAAATTTATTAGTGGCCATGTTGCAGCCGTAATATACGTGCAGCGCAAAATGGACAGCTCGACCGGCAAAGGTCCACGAGATCAGAGAATCCATTACCGTTCTATTACAGTCTATCAAACATCCACTGCTATATATAGAAGGCGTTTTTCAGGCTCTCATTGATTGCCTCCTGGGGGGGGGGGATATTTGCCACAGTTGCCACGCTTGGCAGGCGAGTTGGCAACCGCAGTTTTTTATTATTAGCTGTTATTAGAAAGCCGCTGCCCATGTCCTGGTTAGTTTCCTCTGTCGCCTCTTATGACACCAACGAGACGATGTGGGGCAGTGGGTTTTCTTATGACACCAACGGGACGATGTGGGGTAGTGGGTTTTCTTATGACACCAACGAGACGATGTGGGGTAGTGGGTTTTCTTATGACACCAACGAGACGATGTGGGGTAGTGGGTTTTCTTATGACACCAACGAGACGATGTGGGGTAGTGGGTTTTCTTATGAAACCAACGAGACGGTGTGGGGTAGTGGGTTTTCTTATGACACCAACGAGACGATGTGGGGTAGTGGGTTTTCTTATGAAACCAACGAGACGATGTGGGGTAGTGGGTTTTCTTATGACACCAACGAGACGATGTGGGGTAGTGGGTTTTCTTATGACACCAACGGGACGATGTGGGGTAGTGGGTTTTCTTATGACACCAACGAGACGATGTGGGGTAGTGGGTTTTCTTATGAAACCAACGAGACGGTGTGGGGTAGTGGGTTTTCTTATGACACCAACGAGACGATGTGGGGTAGTGGGTTTTCTTATGAAACCAACGAGACGGTGTGGGGTAGTGGGTTTTCTTATGACACCAACGAGACGATGTGGGGTAGTGGGTTTTCTTATGAAACCAACGAGACGATGTGGGGTAGTGGGTTTTCTTATGACACCAACGAGACGATGTGGGGTAGTGGGTTTTCTTATGACACCAACGAGACGATGTGGGGTAGTGGGTTTTCTTATGACACCAACGAGACGATGTGGGGTAGTGGGTTTTCTTATGAAACCAACGAGACGGTGTGGGGTAGTGGGTTTTCTTATGACACCAACGAGACGATGTGGGGTAGTGGGTTTTCTTATGAAACCAACGAGACGATGTGGGGTAGTGGGTTTTCTTATGAAACCAACGAGACGGTGTGGGGTAGTGGGTTTTCTTATGACACCAACGAGACGATGTGGGGTAGTGGGTTTTCTTATGACACCAACGAGACGATGTGGGGTAGTGGGTTTTCTTATGACACCAACGAGACGATGTGGGGTAGTGGGTTTTCTTATGACACCAACGAGACGATGTGGGGTAGTGGGTTTTCTTATGACACCAACGAGACGATGTGGGGTAGTGGGTTTTCTTATGACACCAACGAGACGATGTGGGGTAGTGGGTTTTCTTATGACACCAACGAGACGATGTGGGGTAGTGGGTTTTCTTATGACACCAACGAGACGATGTGGGGTAGTGGGTTTTCTTATGAAACCAACGAGACGATGTGGGGTAGTGGGTTTTCTTATGAAACCAACGAGACGATGTGGGGTAGTGGGTTTTCTTATGAAACCAACGAGACGGTGTGGGGTAGTGGGTTTTCTTATGACACCAACGAGACGATGTGGGGTAGTGGGTTTTCTTATGACACCAACGAGACGATGTGGGGTAGTGGGTTTTCTTATGAAACCAACGAGACGATGTGGGGTAGTGGGTTTTCTTATGAAACCAACGAGACGGTGTGGGGTAGTGGGTTTTCTTATGACACCAACGGGACGATGTGGGGTAGTGGGTTTTCTTATGACACCAACGAGACGATGTGGGGTAGTGGGTTTTCTTATGACACCAACGAGACGATGTGGGGTAGTGGGTTTTCTTATGACACCAACGAGACGATGTGGGGTAGTGGGTTTTCTTATGACACCAACGAGACGATGTGGGGTAGTGGGTTTTCTTATGACACCAACGAGACGATGTGGGGCAGTGGGTTTTCTTATGACACCAACGAGACGATGTGGGGTAGTGGGTTTTCTTATGACACCAACGAGACGATGTGGGGTAGTGGGTTTTCTTATGACACCAACGAGACGATGTGGGGTAGTGGGTTTTCTTATGACACCAACGAGACGATGTGGGGTAGTGGGTTTTCTTATGACACCAACGAGACGATGTGGGGTAGTGGGTTTTCTTATGACACCAACGAGACGATGTGGGGTAGTGGGTTTTCTTATGACACCAACGAGACGATGTGGGGCAGTGGGTTTTCTTATGACACCAACGAGACGATGTGGGGTAGTGGGTTTTCTTATGACACCAACGGGACGATGTGGGGTAGTGGGTTGTCTTACACCGCCACTGCGTGGTCAAGATACGTAAGCAGTATGTTGCTGCTGTGTGTCGTTTTGTGACTAGAACTACGGACTCTTGTTGGTGACAACAACTCATTTTGATTCTTAATCTAGGACAGTTAGGTACCGAAATAATAGGTAGGTGCCAATGGGCCATATCATCATCTTGTTGCTGTATTGTATCGCAGTATTGTGATAAAAGAATGATATAAGTAAAAATATTAAAAAATAAAATAATGAAATAGGTACATACTTATCTACATTGTTTTAAAAGTTATGGGAATGGTGAAAGAAAGAAAACTATTTTTACAGCATTTATATAACAATGGGTTATGTCATTATGTCTTGCATATTAAGTCTTGCTTGTTCATATTTATCCAAATATTTTTTTCATGTTTTTATCTGTATTTTATTGTACATTTATTATGTTAATCTGAAAAATTATCTCTTACTTACTCTTTATTTATTTTTCACTATTTTATAATATTCCTTCGTGCGTAAGTAAGTGTACAAAGAAAATGCTTCCTCAGCGGCACAGAATTATTACTATTAGAACAAAACAGAATAAAGGAAGACTCTTTCTTCTTTGAAGTTAATTGTCAGCAATTACGTATTTTAAACTGTTTAATATCATGATATAAAATTAGACCTTCGAGTTAACGTATTTGTAATGTTTACGATGCATTAAATGTGTATTTTAAACAAACTTGATTGGGATGGGATAGGTTTTTGTACGGTTAAGTTCTTAAATTTTATATAGGTATAAGTGTTTTTTCCCTTCCAACATTGATTTTGCCTGATATAAAACACCTCAGGGCGTTAAGTTCGCCTTAGTACCTACTTTTTGACTTTGATGGGCTGTAAACTGTAATGAATAAAGTTATTAATAATACCTAATACATCGTTTATAACTCCAGTTCATTGCCAGGTTAATAAAAATTTTACGGCTACATTGCTTTTTATACCGGTGAATCATTATTAATTTTAAAGCTTCGTAAAACAAGAATGGAAATTAGTATTTTCCACAACACCAGCTACCCTTTCATATCTTGATTTAGAAACGTGATTTTTAGTTTTTTTTTTATTAATTTGTCATAGCTAACCTTAATAGCCGCCTGTTGCGACTATTGCGGTTGACTTTGAGTTTTGGGTGCCTATGCCTAAGGATGGGTAATCAGATGTGTGCCTGGTAATCCTGTTGTTAGTGTATAAGTTGAAATTTTTAATTTTTTTTAGAGAAGTGGAGAAGAAACTGCGTAATATAGGCATACCTTTGGACCACAGTTTACTGGAGATACCGGAGATTTGGACACATCTATTGAAAACGTTTAAGGTATGATTTATGATTTAACCATTGAAATCTTATAAATTTATTACTTTATAACTACCTAATGCTAATTCTTTTTGGTCTTTTCCGCATAAGGGCCGTGGTAACACAGGGGCTAGGTTCTGGCCCTAGATGTTATAGTAGGCGGGCAATGAGAATTCAATTCCAGCATTAATTAAATTGTAAGTTGCAATTTTGAGTGATGTCCAAATGCTTGACGAACAAATAAAACATCTGGAAGAAATCTGCATGACTGAGAAATAAAATATATTTTCGAGGGATAATTTCTTAAGGCATTTTTAGGATAAGCACTGAACTCGTGTGACCGTCACGCTCAGATACATATATACAAATATGTGTATATATGTTTGTGAGGCTAAGAAGTTTTCACGTCCGACGTGCAGTCCTACGACTGACAGTTTTTTATAAAATATAGTTAAACTAACCTAAATGATGAAGGCTACAGATGCTTTGTCGCTTGTGAAGACTAAGATGGAATACCTCACAGTCCGTAATTATACTGGCTCTCTTCACTCTTCAGACCGGAACACAGCAGAGCACGCACTATTTGGTAGCAGAAATAGGTTAGAGGGTAGTAGTACCTACTTAGGTGAGAAAGGAAAGGACCACTATAGACATGTGTCAATCATTCATTTTTCGTGACTGAATCATTCTAGTACATTTTATCACGCGTATCGGTACATTCGGATCGATAATTTAAATGGATCATTTCGGGCTCCAGTACCTTACACTAAAAACAATTCATACATATCATTCGGAATTCGATCGGTTTTCGACTCATTCTCAATGCACACCAATCACGAGTTAAAAAGGTTCCGTTAATTGCCAGCTCGAACGAACGAATCATTCATGATTGACACATGTCTAACCCACTATCGCGCTCTGGAGCAGCTCAACTGACTAACCGCTCCATGACCTGTCATTGTTTGAGAGGAGACCTGTGCCTAGCGGGGGACCGCATATAGATTGTGTATATTTACTTCTTGGGTAATTTTAAGTTTATTAAGATACTAGCGATCCGCCCTGGCTTCGCTCGGGTGACTTCTGGATCTCAACAACAGCGCCACCTACCGGGCTCGATTGTGAATCTAATTTATTCTTGAATCAACTTAATCACACACACAAAATTTCATCGAAATCGGTCCAGCCGTTTATGAGTTCAGTCACATACACACGCACAGAAGAATAGAGAAATAGCATGGCTTTTAATTTTTTTTGGAATCTTACTAAAAATTATAAGGATAAATTAAAAAAAATAACAATTGATTTTTCATGTAATGTTACAATAATAAAAATGTTTTCGCCGAAACTTTTTTAAAATATAGGATAGGGTGACAAACGAGCACACAGTCCACCTGATGGTAAGTGGTTGCTGCGGCCCGTATACATCTACATCTATACTCGAATAAAAATAAAAATGCAGATGCGTTGTCACCCGTGAAGACTAAGTAAAAAGGGTCTCCGGTTCTCTACACTCACCTTACGAAACAAAGCAGCATTAAGCTACTATTTCACGCTGGTATTCTGTGAGAGCGTGGTCCTTCCCCGGTCGAGCCGACCCATTCCTGCTACAACTATACTACTAACTGCAACATGGCTCTACTACGTATAAAACGTCACTCCAACAATATTTAATATTTTATTGTAAATAATTATTGAACGATTTACTTCCTTAAATTTCTTATAATAATGAACTTCATTCGCAGTGGAAGCAAAAATTCGCAAATAAAGGACTACTGAACGAACAATGGCCATATTACGTCGCGGTTTCACAGTATTTTGACCTCGAAAATGAAACAAAGAAAGAAAGTCAAAATACCCAAAAAGAGATTGATGAGACGGCAGTTGATGATGATTTTGAAGACGATATAAAACTGCTTGATTTGAAACAAATGTGGCAAGTGGAGCCCAAGTATGAATATGGGGATGGAAACCATTGCAGGTCGTGTTCCAACGAAGAGGCCTGTGTTAACGTATTCGAAGAAAAAGATGAGGAAGGTGTCGACTTAGCGCTCAAGTTGAAACTTATAGGAGGAGTTGAGGTAACTTTTTATTTATTTCTTTGTATGATTTGGAACCTCAAGAATATGTACACACATTACGCCTTATTACAAAAATTAGATTATGATTAGTCCCAGGTTTAAATAAGAGTCTGATGCACTGCAATAAAGCATTCACGTGGAAAATACGCTAATTAAAATGTAAACTGTAGAACTTGACATCTAATGTCAATTTCGGCGAAGACTGGCACTGCGGGTTAAGAAGGACTTCTTTGGGCTTTTCTTAAACCGTAGTTTAAACACGAAACAATCAAAAAACCTTATTTTGTAATTAGACGGATTAAATTTATCTACCGTCTCTTCTCTACCATTGTCTTCAAGGCTTCTATCGTATAGGTGATTATCGGAAAAATAATCTGAAAACGCCATAATCTATAAAAAAAAAAATTGAAGAGACTGTTATGTCAAAATAACAGCATTTTACTAAATGCATATGAAAGTTTAAACAGTATTTATAATAATTTTGTAAAACTGGTTTTTTTTTAAGTCTGTTCCGGGTAATCTCGGAATGGCTAGACCAATTTTGACAGGACTCACATGGATGTAGTCGCAGGGAACAGTTAGTATATTTTAAATGAATGATTGCCATTAAATACGTTTCGTAGTAAATCATCATGTATCGATATCAATTGGTCGTTGTTTCAGAAACAACGGTAACTGACGTATGAATGTATGTTGCTTTAACTTTATTTGAAATCAATTATCTATTTTAAATACGTTTCGTAGTAAATCGTCATCTATCGTTATCAATTGGTCGTTGTTTCAGAAACAACGGTAACTGACGTATGAATGTATGTTGCTTTATTTATGACTTTATTTGGAATCAATTATGTATTTTCTGCCTTGGTATCTGCCAAAAGTAAAATATTGGAACAGTCAGCTTTTATAATTGAAAGGCATTAAAACAAATAACAATCAAATCAATGTTAACGTTTTTATGATATTCATTTAATTTTTTGTTCAATAAGTGATGTTAATATTAGTGATGTAATTAATTAATTAAAATAAAATTAATATCTATTTAAGGTGGAAAAGAGAGATAGTTTACCTTCACATATTTGTCTGAGTTGTGTCACAGAGTTAGAAAACGCCTATAAATTTCGACGAAAATGTCAGGAAACAGATCGTCAATTTAGAGACAAAGGTGTACCAAATGACGATTCAATAAAAATTGAATTGTTAGCAGAAGAGAATGACACAACTGTTGACGATATGCACGAAGAAGTAGATAAAGAACAACTTACGGTTACGCAGTGCGACAAATTTCAGGTCTTGGCAAAGAGAAAATCAAATGCGATAGTGAAACGCGAAAAGGAGGTGCACAGAAAGAGGAAGAAACCACGCAAACTGAAATACGACTACAGGAAGGTTTGCGAAGTTTGTGGCAAGCATACGAGAAATCTCGTCAGTCATTTAGACACGCACTCGAAAGGGAAAACCTACTCTTGCGATTTGTGTGACAAGAGATTTAAGTTTAAAAGCGGTCTGGTAATACACAAAGCTGTGCACAATCCGACGCCCAGGAAAACGTGTGAAGTATGCGGTAAAACTTTCCACATTTTAGCACAGTATAGGCGGCACTTTGTATACCACGCTAATGAAAGGAAATATGGCTGCGAAACATGCGGGAAACGGTTTAATACCCTCGACATATTAAAGGTCCATAACAGAACCCACACGGACGAAAGACCATTCAGTTGCCAGGAGTGTGGAAAAACATTTAGAACGGCCGGTTGCGTCAGCAGGCATAAGCGAATAGTCCACAGAAGTATAAAAAACGCTTGAAGTCCTATTTGTTATTTAGTTAGTACTTGACCTTCTGTTATCGTTCGTTTTGAATTTATTTATTGTACAGTTCTCAACTGATGTTTGTTCTTGCAATATAATTGTACACATCAATACTAGTTGTTGTTTTTTTCAAGTTCTGCCCGCACCTTAGCTGCCTTAATTTTTTTAACCGACTTCAAAAAAGGAGGTACTCAATTCGATTGTTTTTTTTAAATATGTGTTACCTTTGAACTTAATCAACATTTGACTAGTAGTTTTCGAATTATCCTTAATAATGCGGATTTAATTGACTTCGTCTACATTGATGATGTTCTTATTTTATTTATATTAAAGTCAGTTGTACAAAATTTTTAATTTTATAAACTTCTTTAAAATCATTTTATATTTTATATCTTTTTTTTTCTAAGAAAAAGGAAAAAATTTTGAGGCATTTTTAATGTAACATTCATAATATTGTTTGTTTGATAACTTCCATAGACTATAAACACAGAGTACTATAAACAAGGAACATTTGGTTAGGTTTTATCATTGAGCTAATATGTACTACGTACTAGAGGCGACACTGCATTCAGGTACTATGTTCCATTCAACTGCGGTGCATACACTGCACTTTATCAGTCACTCGCTAGGCGCTTGTAGAGTTTACACGTGTTGTGTTGATTAAAAAAAAATCTCGTGATAAAAATATGCCGTCATGCGTACTTAGATATTGCACAAATAATTCAAGAAATGTCAGTAAAAACCAAGGATTTACTTTTCATTGGTTAATAAGATACTTAATCAATAAAAAAAGTATTATAAATTAGTAATAAAACAAATTATTCCTAAGACGCCATCTTGTGTCACGTAATATAGATTATGAAATTAATTTGTTCAGATGCGACATTTCTGTGGGTACTTAAATATAGGACGAATATATTATTATACACATTTTTTTTGTAGAAACATATATGAGTTATCATAATTAGGCCAAATTTTTTATATATAAATCTGCTAATTATTCTTATATTTCCACATCAAAGTCAAAGTGGAATAAATTCGTCAATTTTTAACTCTCGCGTGCCCAGTATTTATGAACGGCTCTTATTCTAATTTAAATAAATATATTTGTAATTTAAATGTTATATTTTTTTTTTTTTTTTATAGAAGAGGGGGCAAACGAGCATGCGGCTCACCTGATGTTAAGTGACTACCGCCGCCCATGATCAACCGCAACACCAGGAGAATTGCGGGTGCGTTGCCGGCCCTTTAGAAAGGAGTAAGCTCTTTTCTTGAAGGTCCCCAGGTCGTATCGGTCCGGAAAAATCGCCGATGATAAACTATTCCACAGAGAGGTTGTACGTGGAAGAAAACTCCTTGTGAAACGTACAGTGGTGGACCGCCAAGCATCCAGATGGTGTGGATGGTATCGGGACGTTTGCCGTGTCGTGCGTTCACGAAATTTGGCGGCTGGGATTAATCCGAACAATTCCTCAGAGCACTCCCCGTGATAGATGCGATAAAATACGCAAAGAGATGCAACATCTCTTCGCAACGCCAGTGAATCGAGCCGATCGGAAAGCACTCCGTCGTCGACGATTCGAGCCGCTCTGCGCTGGATGCGGTCAAGTGGAAGGAGCTGGTACTGGGGAGCCCCAGCCCAGAGATGGGAACAGTATTCCATGTGCGGCCGAATCTGCGCCTTGTAAAGTTGCAGGCGGTGTGCCGGCATGAAATACTGTCCCGCTCTGCTGAGCACGCCAAGCTTTTTAGAGGCCAATTTGGCCTTCCCTTCCAAGTGACCACGAAACTGCACGTCACTCGATATGTCGACGCCGAGGATTCCGATACTGGCTGAGGCAACAAGGGGAGTGCCTTGAAACTGAGGGGATACGACAAAGGGGTTCTTTTTAGCGGTTAACGCGTTTTATATGAACAAGTTTTGTTAAACATACATTTAGTATTTTTTTTATATTTGACATAGATACCTTTTAAAATATTGAGATAAAAATATCATTAAAAAGTAATTGTGATATAATATTATATTAAATAAGCAAATATAATATACAAAATAAATGACAAAAGTTAAAAAATTGTTCTCGACATAATTTACCTATTTAACAGTACAATCTTTTATTACCTACTGATCCTTCTACCTATGTTTATTCTATGATAAGAAAACAAACCGCGCGAACACAGAGTAGCGCACATTTTTTTGTTTGAAATAGCTGTTCTAGTACTTAAGTACATATTACTTCAATGGGTTTTATCGTTAATTTAATAAATTACGCATTATGAAATATTATACTTGGTACTATTAAAGCTTTTTTATTTCTATTAATGTATTGGCTTGGTACAAATCATCAAATCGTGCACGAAAACAAAACATTAGGATTTCCGTTCCACTCTTACTGTTATAAGAATTCTATATTGGTGTCTTTAATTTTAGAAAAGGTTGCCTTTTTAAACATTTTGGTTATCCATCCATCCATCCATAGTTGCCACAATAGAATACTATGACTCACAATAGAATGGCTCTCAACACTACATACAAGCAATTACGTCGTAATATCACTACTACAAACCCGATTCGCTGGGTTGACAGACAGAAATTAATACATATTTATGTGTAAATAGCGTGCAATTTGGCATTGTCTAAATAATTTGCTTGCGAAATTTGGAAACGATTGTGACGTCAAAACACATCTCGTGTTGACATTTATACGTGTGAATTGATGCGTTAGTGACATTTTAGTGGCTACACGGGGGCTCCGCCCACTCCCGCGTTCTATTATGTATGTTGTAATTATAGTATGCTATAGTTGCCACGCTTGGCAGACGGGCTGACAACAGCAGTTTTTTAATGGGTGCGTTTGGCAGAAAAAAGCGCTAGCAAGCGCTTACTAGCGCTAAAATAGTTTTCGGCCAGGACACGATTGCTACTTCAGTAGCGCTGACACAATCCGCCATTTTGCTTATTTAATTTGTTTGTTTTGAAGTAGAGTTTATAAGTTGTTTTGTGCAATATTAGTTTTAAGTAATATAATGACATGAATAGACATATACATATTATTAAAAATTCATGATTGGTAAGTTTTTAGTATGAATACTTCACAAACATATATTTAAATTAGGTTAGGTTCCCCGGTTAAAACTAACATCGTGTCCTAGAGGAAAACAGCTACTTACGATTTGACAGCGCTTACAGCTTACGATCGCCATTTTGCTTACAAGCGCTTGCTAGCGCTTTTTTCTGCCAAACGCAGCCATTGTTTTGAGTTGTAATCAGGAAGGTGCTCCTACCCATCATCTGTTACTGTTGCACTCTGTCCCCTCTTACGATACCTACAGGATGATATAGAGCAATGGATATTCTAACACCGCCACTACATGGTAACGGTTTTGGTTATTTATACGTCAGAATTATTTTGTACGTACCTGTTTAACTAATATACAATGTGTAAGTGTAAACACCGTTGTCACTAAAACCATAGGTTGTAGTTGGCTTTAATATAAAATATTTGTCCGAATTTAAAAAAAACGCTATTTTAAAAAGTTTCTGTCAGACACCGTCCGTAAATTCATGGATACCCTATGCGCCCGAGTGACGTAATCACTGTAAAGATCACCGCCCGCCCTAGCTACCTTCACAACATTCCAATAAAAACGCAATAGGTACCCATAACCTGTGATGTAACTTTTCCTTCATACTTTCGTCCTGACTTAGGACTGGCAAAAATTGAGGAATTAAGGGAAAATTGAGATTTTCCAAAAAAAAATGTTGTTATTTTTCATTGAATTTACGTTCTATAAGTGAAACCAAACCGCTGGTTGCAAGGATAACGGTGTATACACTAACACCCATTAAATAGTGTAACGAGGAAAGAATTCCAAATATATAATAGTATAAAAAATATATTTTTTCTTTAAATATTTACATAGCATTGTTTTAGCGAAATAAAAGAAGCAACTTTCTAATATGATATCATTAGGGCAATGATCATATAAAGCAAATACATGTGTCATCACATAGTGCGTTAGACACCGACCTAGAAACTGTTCTGTTAACATAACCGAAATCGTAAAGAGCATTGTCCTACGCCTTATCTGATGGCGGAATTATACTTTGTATAAATTTTTTCGTATCTTTCACAAATTAAATACAGGCCTAAAAAGATATTTGGACAGCTGTTTGCAGTTAAATCAATTTCATATGAACGAGTAAGTTGGTAAGATTTTTTATTGAGACGCGTTTTTGGGTAATTCAATATGTTATATGTATATAATTTCATTTACAATAGTAAGAAGACAAACACAGCCCGCCTGATGCCAAGTATCCTCGATTGAGAGTCAAAATGTAGATGCGTTGTCATCCTTGAGACTTACCTGAAAAAAGGGCCTCCGGTTCTCTACACTCATCGTATAAAATAGTATTGAGCTGCTTACGCTGGTACTGGTATTTTGTAAGAGCATGGTGTTTCTCCGGTCGAGCCCACTCATTCGTGCTACAATTACTATAGTATATGAAAAATTTATAAAAAACAATTGTGAAAAAAAAAGTGCTTGAAAATTCCACTATTGAACAGACACTGAACGAAACTGCGTCAAAGGAACGAGATGTCGGGTACTTCGATTAGCATGCAATATAACGATTAAGGCGAATCTTCCCTACAACAGAAGAAGCACATGCCCACCATTGGTGTTCATTGGCCTGAGGAAGAAAAATAAGGAGCGTCCTGTCAACACGCATCGAGCCAGCGCTTTAGACTCAAAACTCTTAGGAATGAAAAGTTGCTTGCGCGTAGCAATTGTACTTTATTTTTCTTTCGAGAAATCTATATATATATATATATATATATATATATATATATATATATATATATATATATATATATATATATATATATATATATATATATATGTGTAACCTGGTGCTAACAGGGCCAAAGTACTTTTTTTAAACAGTATATATAGAACATCTTCGAATTATCACACGGAGTGTTGGCCGCTCCTCGGGCAGAACATCTTGCCCGGCGGGAGATCTCCCCTTTTCCTTCTACGGCCACAGTCGTAACCCCGACGTGATCTGAACACGCAACCAACAACCTTCGGAAACTTCAAGCTTCATCATCGTCATAAAATACCCCACCCACTCGCTACCGAGCAGATATCGTCTGCAGTCTTCATATCCTGCCAGCCATCTAGCTTCACAAGGTTCATCGCAGCACTGGAATAATAATGCTTCCTGTTCCTTCAAGCTACTCTCTGCGCTATACAGTGTTCGGCACAGCTCTGAGCCTTACTGCTCGCCTCTGCTTCACGGCACTCTCGCAGATTACTTGCCTTCTTCTCGACTCACCGCAGACTACAAGGCAATCCACTGGTACTTGCACATTCGTCGGCAGCAAAGCACTGTCGACCTCCGGTCTGAGCAGGGGGTGATGTGGCGGCGCGGTCGCGCCGCAAGCCAAACATACCGAAGCCTAAATCACGCTATCAAAATTCCGAATCATAAACAGTATATATAGAACATCTCCGAACTATCACACGGAGCGTTGGCCGCTCCCCGGGCAGAACACCTTGCCCGGCAGGAGATCTCCCCTTTTCCTTCCACGGCCACACCTACATCTAACTTCTTAATGACAACCTCGTTAGTCTAGTCTTAACCACACTGTTGTAGGTGTTAGGTGTTCCCGAATTGGGCCAAGGAATGCGATGAAAAAGCGATGTTTCTCCGCCAAGCACGTAAAGCTGTTCATCCTGCGCCAGATCTCTTTACATTCGTGTTGGATTGCCATCGAATCACACCATGAAAGGATGGGAATTTAAGAGTGTACTTATATTTCCGCACAAACTCGTGCACCACAATAACAGCACTTTAACAGTCTTGCGTAGATACCCAGTCTTCTCCTAGTTGAGACTGGCCATCGCAGCTGAAATTCGGTTTATAAGACATTATCACTGTTTATATTATCATTACCCCAGACTTTCCCACAAGCTTCTCACACGGTAATTAGATTAACAAAAAAAATTGCTCGAAGGTACTGTATCAATCGCCTATAACACGATAGATTGGTAAAATTGCATAAACTCTCAAGCCTGTCACCTGAATGAGTAGGCAGAGACAAAGGACTTCCATTTGATATACAATCCCGACACACCTATCTTTTCATTAGAAGACTGGTTAAAGAGTTGCATCATAGTTAAGATATTACTTATATATTTATTTATACCGATTTTTAGATAAATTTGTGATAAAGTTCGCTTAGTTAGTTTCCCGGTTCAAATTCTCTCCGTGCGACACTTTAATATGTTTATATACGAACGTCGATTCGGCATGTAATTGTAATTAACAGTTTAAGCGGTGTCGGTATTATTTTAGCCGCTTGTACCTATGTTGTAGAGCTTAATGCACTGCTACTGAGCAATGACTCGATGATGAAGCCATATGCCGTGTTGACATAACCTACTATGACGAATCTTTGCAACATTACTACACTGACCTTCGATTTGTGACCGTCCGATAGCACAGCCACTTGATAGAACTGTCTTGGTAACCTTATTTATTATTGTGATAAGGCACTGAACTAACAAGTATGGATGTATCACAGTACGTTAGTTTTTGTGTTGATACTGCAGTTCGTTTGTGGATACAGAAGTCTTTGCCTTGACGTGATATTGCCTTTTAATGAAAAAAGCATCAATCAAGCCGCCACAAACATGGCATTCGTTCACCCTCCTTGCACCGGGCGCCGGCGCAACCACAAAGTTCATCGATCAGCTCAGTTCGCGACCGACAGCGCACGTGCCCGGTTGTTACGCGCACGCATTTAGTCCGCAACTGCCGCACGAATAACTAATACAACTAAAACTTTGTTCTTATTTTTAAATTAGAAGTTAAAAGGACGACGGCGCTATGAAGTGTCTGGTAAGTTTTTTTTTTATTTGGGTAAATAAATATGGACATTCCAAGTGTTTATTATAGTTTATTATAAATAGGAATAAGCAAAAAAGTTTATATGATCTTTACAATTTTTTTTATACGATTGAAGTGACAAACGAGCCTACGGACTGCCTGATGGTGAGTGCCTGCTGCAGTCCCATGGACTCCTGCAGCGAACTTTCAACAAAGAAAGCGGCGTTGTCAACTCTGAGGACTAAGGTGGAATGGCTTACAGCCTGTAATTATACTGGTGCTCTATACTTACCCTTCAGTTCGGAACATAGCAGTGTAAGCGCCACTATTTGGCGCTAGAAATAGCTAAGAGGTTACCCGTACAGTCTGTTAAGCAGTTAAGAAGTTTTACCACCCAGTAAAAAATAAGCTGATAAACCATTTTTGATTATAAAAAATGGACATAGTCTTCCTTTTCAAGTTGAAATATTTGAAGAAAATAAAAAATACTTCGCATTTAATGACTAGTGTTTTAATTTCTATTACAATTTTACAATACAGAATTATTTATTATGCTCGTATAAGAGATATGTTTCCAAGAAACACGCATTTTAAAAACATTATTATTTGAGAACTCTACAGCACTTGCGGGTATTAAAATTATCAATAATACGTAATTAAAATAATAAACATTTAACATATGTGTAAAGACACATAATAGATAATTATATATTCGTCATATACTATAAATTTTCATTTAAATTTATCTATGCTGATGTTGTTTAAATTATCAATATTTTTAAAAAACGAAATCGTGAAAGAAAGCATTTGAATAAATTAAATCCATTCACTTTCAAAGATCTCTAGTGTATAACTCGAATAGGTAATGCGACCTAAAAAATTCAAGTTTCGAAGGGCACGCATTTATAGACTTATCATAAATTCTCGCCTCATCGTTGATCCCCAAAGCCATCGTTATGAAAGTTTATTGCCCCAGGCTGCTGCACTTACTGCGGTTTTCGCGCCTCCATAACTAGTGGTCACGACGCGTCCATGTTTTTTCTTCTAAGAAAACGCGAATAGTATTATCAAGTTTATTATCCTTAATGAAATAGTTTGTAAAACTTAACGGGAATTACGAATCTGCAGAAATAAAAAGTGCCGAATGTAAAGTTAGTTAACATTTTGTGTAGTAGAGATGTGGAGTCCATCGTATGAAGACAAGCTGAAACTTTCTCATTAAACGTTTTTTATAGAATATCATTATTTTTATTGTGAAGGAATTTGTTAAAAGGAGAGTGAGATTTTGGGCCTGAGTTAACAAATTGGTTCTATACTTTGAAAAATTGGCTTTATTTTTCTGAATTTAAATACAAAAAACTGTCTCCTTTTACAATCCAGAATTCGAAAAAACATAAAAATAAGAAACAAATCGATTAAATATTTCTTCGGATGCAAAAAAACTTTAAAATATTGTTATAATTACTTTAAATGATATTAAACCCAATTGGAAATAAAATACATTATTCGTATAAGGAAAAGAAGTAATAAACATTTATATGTCAATAAATCGATTAAAATAAAGGAACGACACACTAGTCAAATTCTCGTTTCCGTACGCTATCAAACACTAAACGTCTTTACAAACACTAAACGTATTAGTTTTTTGTGCAAGGTTGATAAAAAAGAATTGCGAAATTTACAAAATACCTAAAAAAAATACAAACCATCAACATGCCAACAAATAACAGTAATAACAACAATTTAAATAATCGATCTTGGATTCGATACTTGTTAATAACAGTACCTGGATGACCGAGCTTCGCTCGGTTTTTTTTTTTAAATTGCATTTAGATAAAAATTACTTGAATAATATTTTTTGATCTTATTGACATAATAGAAAAAACTGAAAAAAAAACAAGTAATCAACTTGAATAGTAAATCGTGAGTGCAATTAGTTTAATTAAAATTTTCGTATTTTTAAAAAATACTAAAAAAGGGGGTCGTAATAATAGATTTTCTCACAAAAGAAGGGACTTGAAAAAAATAAATAAAAAAAGTGTACCAAAGACAGGACGCGAACTAAGGCATTACGATTTCACGACCGTTCTATATCCACTACTGAGTAGCAGTTTTTCATTGCCTGAAAACACGGACAAAAAGACATTTTCTAAAAATAAATCCCAGCTAGCTAGCCTATATATATATATATATATATATATATATATATACAAGAATTGCTCGTTTAAAGGTATAGGATTCACTGAAGTAATATTTCGTTTTCATGATAACCACAGATTTTCTTTAATGATTTTAAACTGATCCTGCTATTTATATATTATGAACCTTGTGTATTGTGTATGAAATATACTTATTTATAACTATCGATATATCGAAAATTCGATATTTAAAAAAATATCAACAGGCCTAGTTTGAACTGATCAGTTGGAAAGATGAGTTGAACTGACCGTGTGTGGTCCATTACAGTGAATGTAACATATAACCTCACTTTTACTTATTTTACGATAACTCAGCTCCAAGATTGACAAATCTTTATTTTTCAGCTATAGGTAAGCTTTCGAATGGTCCTAATTTCATGTTGTTAACACCTGGGCCTAAGAAGGTATGGAAACGTTCCCTTCTCTTTTAAATCATTTAGGCGTGTATATACTTCATAATATACTTCCTTTGTGTTACGTGAGAAAATTAATCATCCCATTATATCCAGCCATCAGCTGCAAAATCACTAAAGGGAAAACATTAAATTGATATACAAAGAAGTGATAGATACGCAAGCAATACTCGTACACTATAGTGCATTACTATCGTTATCGTATCGTTATATCACTACTTTGTATTATTTGTATATTCACCATATTTCTCTTATCAGTTTCTCACCCTATCCTTTAGAGTAACCCTAACATACTTCTCAATGACCGCATTTCTACATAATTAACTCTCATGCATATTCTGACAAATCCAACTTTCACTACCGTAAATTAAAGGAGTAACTAACATTTCCTTCAATACAGTGACAGTCTTTTTTATAGAATAAAGATGACAAAAGAGTACACAGTCCACCTGATGGTAACAGGATGCCGTGGCGCATAGACATCTAAATCTATCCTTGATTGAGAATCAAAATGCAAATCCGTTATCACCCAGTAAAAAGTAGTTAGTTCAGTAAAAAAGTCTTCAGTTTTTTACAGTCACAATACGAAACACAGCAGCATTAAGCAGCTATTTCACGCTGGTATTCAGTGAGAGCAGCTACAGACCTTTTTATCTTTACTAGGTATGTGTTAGCTTACGCCATAAATTTAACACGTTACTTCCCGTGAACTGTGAACGTAACCTATAGTTAAGGATTCAAAACCATAAACATGTAGTTTACGAGCTACGAGCGTAAATAGATTTAGATGGTTTTCAAAACAGATAATTTCTCTTTTCTTTATCTGAGTATCATAGCAATGTTACTTACCTCTTGTGTTTAGTTAATGGTTGTGTTTAAGAAACCTTATTGTATTATACCTATTCGAAAGATAGACGGGTGGGGGGTATCGGATCGGACCCCAGGCTAAGTCAATATTTCATCATCATTTGATGATGATTCTTCACCGTCACTACTTCCCATGACAAGGCCACTGCTGAACAGGACGTGTGATGGTCTGTAATGATGGGCTGTGGCTGGGGAGCAAGGAATGCTGCAAAGCATGATCCTGAGCCACCTGCATTCGTCGACTTCCTGCATCTTTTAATATTTCTTAGTTATTTATGGGTATACCAAAGTGACACCCAGTGTGTCACTTTGGTATACCCATAAATTAGTTGTGACATTAACACTATTAATTTCATGCGTAAGACTAGTTTATTTAGAGCTTAGCTCTTGTACAAAACTATATTAAAGGCCACAATGTTGACTGCTTAATTAAAAATAGTTAATTAAACTTTGTACATTTTAATATATTAAATTACGTGTCACGTCGTTTGTCCGCGATGGACTCCTAAACTACTCAACAGATTTTAATCAAATTTGCACACCGTGTGCAGTTTGGTCCAACTTGAGAGATAGGATAGTTTTTTTGCCCATGAGCGACCCACAATTTTCCTTTTTGCGAATTTAAGGATTTTTAATAGGACATGACAAAGGGTCGTTGAAAAGGGCAGAACAATGACTGCCTGGTAAGCTAGTTATATGTCTAGGAACAACAAACTGTATTAATAAGATATGCTTAACTGAATTATTCCTGCTTCTATAAATTTATTTCTATGTAAGGCTTATTTCATCATTCAATTTATTTATGCTATTTGCCTGGATTTCGGCCAAGGTCTTACACTCAACATTTCTGATCTCAGATTCCTTTCCCTTTGTCACTAACGTCATCCTTGGATACTGTTTGTCTAAAGTGATAATTAGTACTGTATACATGATGTTAAATTAAACAAATCAACGAAGCACACGGCCAAAAACATTCCTGGGCTCAGTTGATTGCTGTCAACCAGTGGTATAGTAGTCACTTCAGCTCATGGTCACCACGTATAGCAGCTTACTCCAAAAAAAGGCTACGGCTTTAAAACTGTTGCGTCTAAGCCTCCTAATGAGTTTATGGTCTTACATCTGGAACACAAATCGCACAATTATTTGCTACAAAAATACACACAAGGATGATAGTACTCCAAGATTTTGCAACCCTGTGATGGGGGCGTGAGATGATCCATCAACCACTTTGTCCTGTGGGTGTCGTAAGACGTGACTACCAGAAAGGTATCAGATCTTCCAATAGCCGGAGTTTTTATCATCTCGATTATGTCATACGTAACATACCAAGATCGTAGACGGAAGCAATGTCAAGGTACGTGACGTCTTGCTAATCGGTTTATGAAGCGTGGTGAGACCGCTATGCAGCAGTGAAATTTTACGGCATGTTGAAGAGTACGCGGACGTACTCTTACAAAGAAGACAGTTCTTTAGAAAATTACCGCCGTAATTGTAATTATACTGAAGTTCGATTTGTTGTCAAACTACTTTTCGTCTTTGAAATATATCTTATACTATCAGCCCTGGGCTTTACCTGGGTAGTATCTATTAATGTGGCGTTACTTAGATTTAGGACACCATCAACGATATTTATTTTATTAATTTTTCGGTTTCTGGAAACGTAAATTTCAAGTTTTTCGAATAAGTATATATCACTCCTGGCATTGCTCTGTATCTGTTCGTGAAGTTTGTTTTCATCACATTCAGTTCAGCTATTTTTAAGATTAGCCCGTACATACAGACAGACAGTCAACAATTATACTCGTAGCGTAATGGCGTTCAAATAACCTTAGTTAATAAATTACAGTTATTTGGATATTACAGAGAGATACTTAAATTTTATTCATATATATAGGTTACAGGCCTGCGGATTTCTTCGTGATGTGGTCATTTACCGCCGATTTGTCAAACAATCATGTGAAAACAACACTTTAATGGTGAGAGCGCCCGGTCTCTCTAGGAATCTAAATTAAATTTTTTATAGATCCTTCCCTATAGTCTAGGTATACGCCTGGCGTTAACGCAATGGTCCACCATATATAAACACCTATAACCACATATAAAAGCAATATGAGATCTTTTTGGAATATCCCATAGTCGCCTCTTACTACACAGGGAGCAAATGATACGACGGTAAACTATTTCTTAGCCTGATATGTGTACACTGTACAAATAATAAATTACAAAATTGTATTAAGGTACGTGAGGGTAGTACGAGTATGGTCACCTTAAGCTTTGCAACCCTATAAAACCAAAACTAGGAGAAGAACAGAGACAAAAACACTAAGTCGTATGTATACTATAACTAATATATTTAAAAAAAAACAAAAAGCTTAGTCAATAATTAGGAACACTGAAAAATCAACCTAAGAAATATTCTTAGTCTATAAGAAAAACTAACTATAGTTCATAAAAAATAGCTTGATCTCTGCGACAGCTGCTTAATAACATACAAATAAACCCCTGATCATACTAGACGTCAGTTATGTCGATATTACAGACCGACACTTTAACTTTATTTAATATGAATAGATAAAAAATCTTTTTTCTGGAACCTCGCAAGTGCATTTTAGTGGATGTAACAAACACTTGAGTTATCTATACTATTAACATCAGTTAATGTGCCACCAATAACTCAACCAGGTTTTCTTACTAATTTAAATCATAGTATTGACTCAATAAATGTTACGTTCGTTATGCCCTTATGCAATGCATTACTGCCAGCCGCACAATAAATTGAGATTTATGTTCTGTAATTGAGATTTATGTACTGCAGGCTTAAAACATAAGGGTACCTTCTAGGGTAAGGCGTACTACATAATGATCCTCAACTGTTTTATTTGAGTAGAGACTCTTATCACGATGTAAGCCGTAATTTTATCGCAGAACGTTTAAATATAATAAGTGAGGGTAATATTGTTACTTTATTATAACTCAAAACAACAAGATAATAACAACAAATAGCAGCAAACACCGAGAACACAAGAGCGCATTCGAGCATTCAAAGAAGTCGATTGAAAATCATTTCAGGTATACAAAAAGTACTCTGTGGAAAATCAATCAATGTGGCAGACGCGACGTGACAGCTAACATTTTTTAAAAAGGTTTACTAAGCGACTAAACCTGGAATTAGTAGGCAGTGATGCCAGATAAAGAATAAAATAAAGTAAAAAGTAAGTTAATTCGATATATTCGATATATATAGGTCAATTGAGTAAGTAAATATTTAGATTTACCTTTTTTGTAATATATCAAAACTATATTAAAATATATCAAAACTAGCTAGCAGACTTAGTTCTGCAGCATATGCTGTAAAAAAGATTAGAACTCTTACCAGTATTGAAACGGCTAGAATAGTTTACTTTAGTTATTTCCATAGCATTATGTCGTATGGTATTTAGCTATGGGGACACGCGACTGACACTGAAATTATATTTATTTTACAGAAGAGAGCCATTAGAGCAATATATAATTTAAAACCAAAAGAGTCACTGAGACAAAAATTTAAGGAAATTAATATATTAACTCTGGCGTCTCAATACATTTATGAAAATGTAATGTACGTACACAAGAATAAACGTAGTTTTGCAAAAATAAGTGATATTAATTCTGTAAATACTAAGAACAGACACAAGCTAGTAGTACCAGTTACTCGACTCCACCGAGTCAGTAATTCATTCTTGGGGCGATGTATATGCTTTTACAGCAAAATCCCAGAAAATATACAAAAGTTGTCATACGCGAAATTCAAAAATTTTATTAAACTAAGTTTGTATAAAAAGGGTTATTATAATATTAAGGAATTTATGGATGATAATAACCCCTGGGAAGGGTGATCGCTACCAAGCTATTTCTAATTTGTCTTGTGTTGTTAATTGTAAACATGATTGTAAGTTATTATTTGAAAAAAAAAAAGAAAATAGTCCCGCTGAGTTTCTTGCTGGTTCTTTCCAGGACAGAGGTTTTTTTACGAACCAGTGATAAATGAAAAAATTGACTTTCAATAAGTATTGTTTATAATCTACACTGAATAAAAAAGTTTCTGTTTCTGTTTCTTGTAGGTAAAACCTAAAAAAACGTAGCATTTTATTTTTTATTGCCCTCAAATGTGTCAAATGTGTCCTTTTTTCGGTGGAGAACTTTTTTAGTAGCAACACTTATGAAATGTCAGAATTCTACGGAATGAAAAATCAGAGTTTATAGTTCATAAAAGATAGCTTGATCTCTGCGACAGCTGTCAGTAAAAACCACATGAAGTCCTGAATTTCTTAGTAGTACAGAGAGTACCTGTCAATATCATACTTTATGGGCATGCACTAATTAGGTCGGCATGCCCATAAAGTATGACATTGACAGGTACTCTCTGTACTACTAAGAAATTCAGGACTTCATGTGGTTTTTACTGACAGCTGTCGCAGAGATCAAGCTATCTTTTATGAACTATAAACTCTGATTTTTCATTCCGTAGAATTCTGACATTTCATAAGTGTTGCTACTAAAAAAGTTCTCCACCGAAAAAAGGACACATTTGACACATTTGAGGGCAATAAAAAATAAAATGCTACGTTTTTTTAGGTTTTACCTACAAGAAACAGAAACAGAAACTTTTTTATTCAGTGTAGATTATAAACAATACTTATTGAAAGTCAATTTTTTCATTTATCACTGGTTCGTAAAAAAACCTCTGTCCTGGAAAGAACCAGCAAGAAACTCAGCGGGACTATTTTCTTTTTTTTTTTCAAATAATAACTTACAATCATGTTTACAATTAACAACACAAGACAAATTAGAAATAGCTTGGTAGCGATCACCCTTCCCAGGGGTTATTATCATCCATAAATTCCTTAATATTATAATAACCCTTTTTATACAAACTTAGTTTAATAAAATTTTTGAATTTCGCGTATGACAACTTTTGTATATTTTCTGGGATTTTGCTGTAAAAGCATATACATCGCCCCAAGAATGAATTACTGACTCGGTGGAGTCGAGTAACTGGTACTACTAGCTTGTGTCTGTTCTTAGTATTTACAGAATTAATATCACTTATTTTTGCAAAACTACGTTTATTCTTGTGTACGTACATTACATTTTCATAAATGTATTGAGACGCCAGAGTTAATATATTAATTTCCTTAAATTTTTGTCTCAGTGACTCTTTTGGTTTTAAATTATATATTGCTCTAATGGCTCTCTTCTGTAAAATAAATATAATTTCAGTGTCAGTCGCGTGTCCCCATAGCTAAATACCATACGACATAATGCTATGGAAATAACTAAAGTAAACTATTCTAGCCGTTTCAATACTGGTAAGAGTTCTAATCTTTTTTACAGCATATGCTGCAGAACTAAGTCTGCTAGCTAGTTTTGATATATTTTAATATAGTTTTGATATATTACAAAAAAGGTAAATCTAAATATTTACTTACTCAATTGACCTATATATATCGAATATATCGAATTAACTTACTTTTTACTTTATTTTATTCTTTATCTGGCATCACTGCCTACTAATTCCAGGTTTAGTCGCTTAGTAAACCTTTTTAAAAAATGTTAGCTGTCACGTCGCGTCTGCCACATTGATTGATTTTCCACAGAGTACTTTTTGTATACCTGAAATGATTTTCAATCGACTTCTTTGAATGCTCGAATGCGCTCTTGTGTTCTCGGTGTTTGCTGCTATTTGTTGTTATTATCTTGTTGTTTTGAGTTATAATAAAGTAACAATATTACCCTCACTTATTATATTTAAACGTTCTGCGATAAAATTACGGCTTACATCGTGATAAGAGTCTCTACTCAAATAAAACAGTTGAGGATCATTATGTAGTACGCCTTACCCTAGAAGGTACCCTTATGTTTTAAGCCTGCAGTACATAAATCTCAATTACAGAACATAAATCTCAATTTATTGTGCGGCTGGCAGTAATGCATTGCATAAGGGCATAACGAACGTAACATTTATTGAGTCAATACTATGATTTAAATTAGTAAGAAAACCTGGTTGAGTTATTGGTGGCACATTAACTGATGTTAATAGTATAGATAACTCAAGTGTTTGTTACATCCACTAAAATGCACTTGCGAGGTTCCAGAAAAAAGATTTTTTATCTATTCATATTAAATAAAGTTAAAGTGTCGGTCTGTAATATCGACATAACTGACGTCTAGTATGATCAGGGGTTTATTTGTATGTTATTAAGCCATGAGAAACCATTTTAAATTTTTTTGTTCGACTGTCTTCGGAAAGTCTTCGTAGTGGCTGAACCGATTCTGATGAAACTTGGCGAAACTAGGGATGGGCCGAATATGGATTTCAACAAATACGAATATTCGGCCGAATGTTCGGTAAAACTTTTACCGAACCGAATATTCGGCCGAATATTATTCGGCAGGATAACCTCGGTACCTAACCAATTTATATCGAAACTTGTTACCGTAAAGCGCGAGGATTAGCTTCGGACCCTGCCCCTCGCTCCCACGCCGCACCTGATAGTTATTGCATCATCTAGTACTGAGCAAATTGCCGGCACATGCTTATGTTTTGACTATCCTTGTGATAAAAAAGTATTTCGTTTGTTTTATCCTTAGTGAAAATTGATAATTATTTGATAAAAATCAGCGACAGTACTATTTGGAGAATTTTAGAGAAACTGACGACCAAAGCAAAGTGAAATGTAGTAATGTAATGTAATGTCTCTTTGTTTGATTCCAAAAATATTTCATCAAATTTCTATTTGCTATAATCGGAAATAAATCTACAGTGTCTCATAAACATAAATGTATAAATTTATGCATTTGAGGCACTCTAGACTAGAGTAAGTACGAGTAGATTTAACCCATAAATAAAATATACTTTCAACTGTAAAAGACATCGCATAACTCAATTCGTACATTTCAATATGTATATTGGACACTATGAAAATGTTCGGTCCGAATGTTCGGTGATTTAGCCGAATACGAATATTCGGCCGAATACGAATATTCGGTAAAGCTGCCGAATATGCCGAATACCGAACATAAAACGAATACTCGGCCCATCACTAAACAAAATCAGGATTGATCTAAGCTATATTTTATCCGTAAAACACGCAGATCTTTTTTGTGAAATCGAAAACGTGATAAAATATAAATGGTTTTGATAGTTATCTCATAAACTAACATAAACATAAACTTGTACTTTAACACAAAAAGGTCGCGACGCTTTTCTACGACAAAACGATGAGTTTTAAAGGATAAAGTGATAAGACATTTTTATAATACGTGGAATTCCTTAATTTTTAATATTGTGATTTTCCCATACTGCACATAGTTTTTATGATAATAGCTAAACAGCTGTACAGCTGCATTGTGGCACTACTGCTGCGTATCATGTCTGCAGCACAAACATTAGATCGATGTGACTACGAGTTAAATTTCTCGTAGAAATCTGGAGAAGGACCACGCTTGGAAAATAAGAGCGTGAATTAGCAGCATTAGGCACTTGTCTCTCAGCCGATGAGGAAGCGTCTAGCTTTCGACCATTTTCTCGCTCAGAGAACAACCAGCGGTCATTTTACTCTACAGTGCGGATCTGAGTCTCCATCAACGTCAAGTCTGTATCAACCTATATTCGCAATAAACGATTTGAATTTGAGTGCACTCGCTTAAAGCTCAGCGACAAAACTATCAGAACTATACACTCGCTTCTCGCGGCTCGCTAACTCTTATCTAGTTTCTAATTCTACTCGCTTATCATTCATTGTTGGCGCTGGGACTAGTGCCTAAAGCCCGGTTTAAACTTTGAGAAATGACAAGTACGAGTGACAATGACAAGTGTTTAGTGCGTGTGAACAGGCAGTGACAAGTGATAAGTGGGAATAAAATACGCACTAAGCACTTGTCAGTTGCACTTGCCATTCGCACTTGTCATTTCTCAAAATGTAAGCGGGGCTTAATGCTGAGTAAGTATAAGTATTCTATGACCATTTTTAACCGAATTCAAAAAAAGGTGGCGGTCTTTTCATTTTATATTTTAGTACAATTTTAGCGTTATAAATAAGTCACTAGTATTAATTATAATTAAGTAGAGCAACAACCTTTTTTACAATCATGTGTATGTTTTCATGTATGGTAGAGCCATGTTGCAGCTATATTATGATTTGTGCACAAATGGATCGGCTCGACTGGGGAAGGACCACGGAAGGACCAAGCTCTTACAAAATACCGGATAGTATTTCATATCGAGAACCGTAATTTTTTTTTACTGGTAAAGTCATCTTACTGCTCAGCGGTGACGTGCATCTTCATTTACATAGAGGTATATGGATCATAGCATACACTTTTTATTGAGTGAAATGTGTGCGCTCTTGTTAACCTTCCTTCTCTATAAACATTATAATATCCCTATTACTATGTAAACTATCAATGTAAACTATTTTTCTACTCTATCCATTGTAAACGTACTCGTAACATTGCTACATAGGTACCAAAATTGTATAATTGTATCCTTAAATATTAGGTATTTACACTGTAAATAATGTACCTGTTGCCCAAACAATCTCAGTTCCTTATCAGCATAAATATCACACCCAAACATACCCATATTTACTACGGATTGGTTATCATTAAAAACTGTTGTTTTTATACAAAACTTGTTGGTTCTTGACTGAGATGAGTTTAATTTAAAAATAGAATATTTTTATTTTACTTCCATAAATAATTTGAAGAATGAGCAGTTAGATTCTTAGTAAACTGATTACGTTTTAAGTAAGGTGGGTGTACCATGGAAGGCCACTCTAACAAATAAACAGATATTATTCGTTTATTTACTGCATAAATGAAACCAACAAATATTTAAGTAATATTTTGTTTTATTACATAACATATAAACCACTTTATTTACATTGCAGATTTGATCAATATTGATTGAAATTAAGTTTCATTGAACTCTTCCGAATGGCCTTGTTAGGAACAAAGCTTCTTAGAAGGCCATTATAATAAATCAGTCATTTAACACTAAAGTTTAATAAATAGCGATTAAATCTATAATGAAAAGAAGTGGTTTATATAGGTTACGTAATAAAACAAAATATTACTTAAATATTTGTTAGTTTCATTTATCCGCTAAATAAACGAATAATAACTATTTATAGGTATGTAGAGTGACCTTCCATGTTACACTCACCATAATTTAACGTCGTCGATTCCCGAAATCCATGAAGTGAGGGACCGTACTGCCAAAATAGTAGCGCGAGCAATTCGCCGCCGCGTCTGTGATTTTAAGTGCGATGAATGTTTGTGTAAGTAGAAGGAATTTGTCATCACATGGCAATAACTACGATATTTTAATAATTGGCCTTTGGAGGAGCATGGCATTCCATGGTCCACCCACCTTAGTTAGAAGAATTGTTTAAAGGATCACAAACCGTCCGTTATATCATAGGCCCATCCGTCTGTCTTTGGTATTTGGTCCTCGTTTTGTTTTCTAACCAGTGGTAAATTAAATAAAGTGGTAATTTCAAACATAAGACTGAATCCCATATAACAACCTCAAGAGATTTGACACAAAAATTACTATCGCGGGCTACCAAAATATACAAGATTTTAGGCAAAGTTCCATCAAGGAGAGTCTGGTTAGTTGCTTTTTGCTTCAGTCCACTGCTTCTTTATGACAGAGTCTTGTCATAAAGAAGACCGCAGAGTTAATTAGGCTAAAAGACAAAAAAGATTTAAGGATTCTGACCTTTAAGATCAGAATCTGTTCTTAAAGATTAAGTAAATGGGCTCCGGTTTTCATCATTTGCCATATTATATACTACAGTTACAGCCTGGTAAAGTCCACTTCTGAACATATGCCTCCCCGATTGGCTCAGAAGGATATTTGCCATAGTTGCCACGCTTGGCAAGTGGGTTGGCAGCAGCAGTCTTTTATTTTAGTCGTTATTGGGAAGACGCTGCTGTTCCTCTCTTGTTTTGTTTCCCTTACAGCATCTTATTTCGCTTTCGTATTGGAGTAACTGGACACTGCAACGGGCATGCTAAAAGGAGTTAGATACATTCAATAAGTATTGTTTATAATATATAATTAGTAAAAAAGATTCTGTTTCTGTCTGCTAATAAAAATTATACCTAGGTAATTTATGGCTGCTCTTGTGAAACATAGTATTGTAAGCTCATCTTTATTTCGGGAAACTGGATGGAAACGCAGATCACTTTGTTAATCCTTTAATAGGTACTAGTTTACATTTAATTACTACGCTCACAATATTCTTTTAGTCAAACCACCTCGTCCGGCACTTCTCGGCGCTCCTCGATCGAATGCCAATCCCCCGTTTTCCTTCCAGACATTATTCTATCCCCTCCGTTAACCAGTATTGCCAATAGCGTTTTTCAAAAGTTTACAAAAACTCCTTGATAAATTTAACAGGACTTTACAGTATATAAGTCTCAGATCATAAACACGACAACAACAACAACTGTTGTTTCTATGAACTGAGATATAAGTATAATAAGTTGCTCTTACACGAGTACTTTAATACTATGGAAATAAAAAGAACATTGATAATTTCATTTTACCACTGCTATTCTTAACCAAAAAGTTAATTTTTGTCGTCCATTTCACTCTAATCTTTCTGACTACGAGTATCTTATGATGTAGGGGAAACGAAGGGACTGCCGTTCAATTTAAAAAAAAAAAACACACTCCATTTAAAAAAATTAAACAATGGTTAAACTATAATAAGAAAACCTCAAACACAACAAGAATATATTTTTTACATAGAATCAGTACGAAACCTTACAAAAAAACAGGTTTGAGTGCCATTGCCCCTGAATATGGGTAATACAGCTCAGGTTTAGGGGTAATGACGCACATACCTATTTGTTTGTATATAACAAACAGAACTTTTATGTGATAGAGTCATGCTGCAGTTGCAGTTGCCTCAGCCAGTATTGGAATCCTCGGTGTCGACATATCGAGTAACGTGCAGTTTCGTGGTCACATGGAAGAGAAGGCCAAATTGGCTTCTAAAAAGCTTTAGAGACAGTATTTCATACCGGCACACCGCCTGCAACTTTACAAGGCGCAGGTTCGGCCCCACATGGAATACTGTTCCCATCTCTGGGCTGGAGCTCCCCAGTACCAGCTCCTTCCACTTAACCGCATCCAGCGCAGAGCGGCTCGAATCGTCGACGACCGAGTGCTTTCCGATCGGCTCGATTCACTGGCGTTGCGAAGAGATGTTGCATCTCTTTGCGTATTTTATCGTATCTATCACGGGGAGTGCTCTGAGGAATTGTTCGGATTAATCCCAGCCGCCAAATTTCGTGAACGCACTACACGGCAAACGTCTTGATACCATCAACACCATCTGGATGCTTGGCGGTCCACCACTGTACGTTTCAGAAGGAGTTTTCTACCGCGTATGACCTCTCTGTGGAATAGTTTACCACCGCCGATTTTTCCGGACCGATATGACCTGGGGACCTTCAAGAAAATAACTTACTCCTTTCTAAAGGGCCGGTAACGCACCTGCAATTCCCCTGGTGTTGCGGTTGATCATGGGCGGCGGTAGTCAGTTAACATCAGGTGAGCCGCATGCTCGTTGGCCCCCTCTTCTATAAAAAAATTAGTAGTACCTATAGTTGTACCACGAATGGTCGGCTTGATCGGGGAATGACCACGCTCTCACAATAGCAGCTTAACGCTGCTGTGTTTCGTATGGTGAGTGTTGTCTAGTTCAGTTTAAACTTCAGAAAACACCGGTTTCCACGTTTATTGCTAAAAGAATTAAAGAACCCCTTTGTCGTACCTTCTTTAAAACTATGCTTCATTTTGTTATGTTTTTACGGTTGTTTTTACCATCGTTTTTGTGGGTAATGAAAGGAATATGGGGAGGCTTGTAATTAGCAATTATTGTCACCATTTTGTAAGTTTACTAAGATACGATATTTTATACGTGGTAGAGCCATGCTACAATTATATTAGTAGTATAGTTGTAGCACAAATGGGTCGGCTCGACCGGGGAAGGACCACGCTCTCACAATAGCAGCTTAACGTTGCTGTGTTTCGTATGGTAATTATAGAGAACCGGAGACCCTTTTTTACTGAAAAAGAGGCATTCAATCTTAGTCCTCACGGGTGACAACGCATCTGCATTTTGATTCGTAATTGGGGATCTATAGGCCACAGCAACCTTTTATCATCAAGTGGACTGTGAGCTCGTTTGTGACCCTTATCCTATAAAAAAATTATATTGCCCATATGTAGCCATTTAGTATATGCGCTCCAAGTATGGAACCCACAATGTAAAGTTTATACATCTCGTATCAAAAGTATACATAGAAAATTCCTTCTCCTCGACTTCAAAACACAAAAAATTTCAGCCAATTATCTTGGAAAGATTTAAGAGATAACATTTTTTGCCGTTGGAATATACCTAGACGTAAAGTTAAGGATATTTTTTTCTTCGTTAGTATTGTAAATGAATTTATTGATTGTTCTTAGCTACTTACGTAATGATTCTGACCAATTTAATGAGATTTAGACAGCGACCCTTGCTATAAATACCTCTTGCTTCCACAAATTATGGAAGAAATTCCTTCTCTCTGCGTATCACCAGGGCCTGATTAACCCACAGGCTTTTACACTGGCCGTGCTAATATTTCTCGGGAACATGTCATTAAGTATCAGGACAAACTTGTGTCTGAAGTCGAGTTATTAATAAACCAAATCTCGGATTTGGGACGACTCTAGTTCTGTTTCAACTTCGGTTTAAAATACAGGTTTTCACGTTTTTCGCTAAAAGAATTAAAGAACCCCTTTATCGTATCTTCTTTAAAACTATGCTTCATTTTGTTATGTTTTTGCGCTTTTTTTACTATCATTTTGTAGGTAATGAAAGTAATATGGAGTGGCGTGTAATTAGCAATTTTTGTCACCATTTTGTAACTTTACTAAGATATTAGTTTGTAAGTCTTCCTAAAACTAATAAATAAATAAATTTTCAAAAATCGAATACCTTAGATCAACTTTAAGTAACTGAACTAAAGGCTACCAATCGCAATTAAACATTATTTATCCGTATCAGAAATAACAACTATGACTAACCAGAACAGATTTTAATGTTAGACACAAATCCCAGATACCTAACTATATCCTTCTGGAGAACCCATCTAGAGCACGTAGCATGAAATCCGCATGTGGCACAACGATCACATCTCATTAAAATTTTTTGCATTTGTTATATAGTATAAGTATATCGAATATGTTGTAATTTTTACCGTCCACGTCCATTTATTCACCCCTGTTATTGTTCCAAAGACTTTATTATATTTTTGTCTCTTAATTGAGACCGGTCACCGTGACCGAAATTCAGTCTGGAGGACATAATAATTATTACTCCATTTTTTATTATTCAACATCATAATTAACACGACCAATAACAAGTCACTGCTGTACCCATAGACTGTTATAAAAAAGGTCTTGATCCCGAGCCACCTGTATGGGTTCAGACAGTCTTCCCGCATTTCTTACCAGGTCATCACATCATCTAGTAGAGTTCTTACACATACATAGAATATTTCTTGGACTATGGGTGCTCAAAATCAACACCTAAAAGACCAAATTCGAACAAGGAGGGCACTGATGTGCTCTCACTTCCAAAGACTATGATGAAATGCTCGTAACACGGGATTAACTGCTGGTAGCACGGGATTCACTGCTGCTCAGAAGTAAAAATAGATACAAGGGTGATATCAATCCAGTCAGACGCCAAGGAGAAATGAAACTCCGGCACCTCAATAAACAACGCGCCTAGGTCTGCTCCTAAAATTAAGTGACTTCTCTATTTCTTTACGTGGTAGAGCTACACTGCAGCTATATTATGGTTTTAGCACGAATGGGTCAGCGAGCCCGGTGTAGGACCACGCCCTGACAATACCAACGTAAAATAGGCGGCTTTAAGCTGCTGTGTTTCGTATGGTGAGTGTAGAGAACCGGAGACTCTTTTTACTGGAAACGAGACATTGCATCTTAGTCCTCAGGGATGACATAAGATTCTTAATCGAGGATAAATGTAGATGTCCATGGGCCAATGCATCCACCTACCATCAAGTGGACTGAATATTTGCTTGTCACTCTTATTGTATAAAAAATCGCTTATGTACGGTGTATTTCGAAGTGGATAGGAGTAGTTACGATGTACCAGTTCTGGCTCACTTGTAGAGAGGTTGTACCAGTTCTGGCGCACTGAGTCAGAAGTTGTACAAGTACGACGTTCCACGATCCTAAAAAAAAAAAAAAAAAAAAAAAAAAAAAAAAAAAAAAAAGGTTTTGGCATGCTCTGATCACGAATCTGCGGTCCATTTTTGCGTAGGATGCACGGTTCTGGAGATGTGCAGATCAATTAACTCTTATCTAATTGATATCCGCTGCGAGCCTCAACCGTCATTAGCGCTCCATTGTCCTTATCTACTTATCTATTGTTCATTCAATACCGTCATTAGCTATTCTTCCTCAGCGTGTGGGTCGGCTTATGCTATTATATTATACTCCTTGGTTCCTATCTACAACGGTAATCTGAATCATCAATAAAATACATTACCTAATTTTGTTAAAATTTTTATTTATAAAATACAAAATCTTATTATTATCTATAAAATAGGAGCGAAACGTCTCATCCACTAACATATCGTTGTAGAATGTGTTCTTTGTAAATATACTCGTAAAACTATACATTGAACATCCCTGAAACTTATATAGCAAATACATTAAGCAATATTCGCCACAAACTGAAGTCCTATCAACATTCCAGTTCCATCTTTTACAATTTCGTACAGGTGCCCGTCCATATGAATCAAAATATTCACCGACGTCATTCGTATCGATATATAAAGCTACCCAATGTGACCCTGGTTTATCATCTGTACCCAAATTGCATATTACCTAGTCAGGTAATATGCAATTTGTAATTCTATCCCATGTTTAATATAAAATAATTGAAACAAGTTTATTCATTATGTAACCATTTATATACCAAAATGAACTTAACAAAACATAGATTCTTATGACACTATAGTTTATTCAAAATGACCTCCGTAATTTTGAATACAGGCCTTCAATCTACACGGCCAGTCGTCTATCTCACCACGAACGAGGTCCATGTCATATCGGCGGCTGCCTTAATTAAAGATGTCTTGAGTGACTCGAAATTGGGATGAGGCTTTGAGCACGCCTTTTCCTCCAAGTGTTACCATATCTTGTAATCTAACGGATTCAAATCTGGACTGGTCTTTGTGTCGGATGAAGTCGATTTCACGCGCCGCCAGCCAGTCTTTTTTTTGTTTTTAAAGAACGTTACCTCCACACTAGGTTTTTCTCCTGTATCGTGGGGGCAGTTTACAAACACAAATTTCACAAGGACAAACATCCAAACTCGGAACAATTACTTGTAGGTCGTACAAATACTTGTTCCGTGCGGGATTCGAACCCGCGACCTCCAAGCGCAGCCACTCATTACTAAGCCACTACGCCACGGAGCTGTCAAAAGTCTTGTGTGCTCTTCGCTCTATGAGCTGACGCCGAATCTTGTTGGAATACCCAGTGCCTGTTATTGAACATGGTATGAGAAACAGGTTACACAAGGTTCTTCTCAGGACTGTATTTTGATACACAACTGCATTCGTTTTTAACCTTTCTCACAAAAATGTACCTCTGTTAAGCCCCAATAAGAAACTCCCAACCACACCATGAGCGAGGATGGAAAATGACCCCGTTGGACACGCGGAATACGGTTGCTCGCTTCTTCACTACTGTGTGCGTACACCTTATCATTTTGTTTGTTGTAGCTCTCTTCTACGGTAAAAATTTTTTCATCCGAAAAAAGAATTTCCCGATATTTTTTCCCGCGTACCGCTTCAACAAAGCGCGGCATCTCTTCAGTCTCAGATCCATTAGACGAGCATTCAAACGATGTCCTGTTTTTCTTCGATATGCCCGAAGCCCTAAGTCTTCATTTAACGCCGTGGTTCTGCTTAACCCCATCTGAAGGGCCAACAGTTTCTGCTTACGTTTGGGATTTCTTTGAATTCGCACCTTTACAGCTTTTATCACTGCTGGAGTCCTAACAAATCGAGGGCGACCACTTCTTGACCTGTCATCTACACTAGAGTCTTCATTGTATCGTTTGATGGTACGATAAACGAATCTTTTGGTTATATTCAAATTTTCAGTATATCAAAAAATTTAATTGGCGCGTAATCGCAACTGCAACACGGTCTTTTTTAAGCGCCCACTCCATATGTAAAAATGAGTAAAATTCTAAAAAGTATACAGTTTTATTTTCATGAACAATTCGAATTCAATAAACTTTTTTGTGGCCAGCATTCTAAAAGAAAAGTTTTTACTGTGTGACAATACTTATGACCTGACTAGGTATATACGTTGGTACGTGGGTGTACATGGGCAGTCAGTGAGTAGCACATTATTTTCTAGACTGAGGTGAATCTTTTTCAGATGTTGTTGTACATCTAGTGTATCCATGATATTACTGCTATTAGTAGATTACTACAGTACAATCTACTCAATGACTAACATAGGAATGATCAATTATGTGATTTCTAAATATTAAATTGCATTTTTTCTGTTATACGAGTCATCAATACACTGAATAAGACGCAACACGAAGAATGTGAGATAAGGTTGTTGACGCATAAAGTTGTTATCAATTCTACTGTAGAAATTCTTTAGATTAGAATTATTACTTACTGGTACTATATAAGACCAAGCAACTGCAGTCATGGAGTTAGTGTATGGTCGTTTGACCGCAGTGTATCTATCAATAATACATTTGTGTTACTTCAACGCATCAAAGGCCGTAGATGTAAGTGTTTAATCTATTGACAAACTTACTTTTCTTTCTGTTATTTTTTTACGTGTGTATGATTTTGAACGACAGGCCTGTTGGTCTAGTGGTTAGTGACCCTGACTGTGATGCCGGAGATCGTGGGTTCGATTCCCACCCAGGACAAATGTTTGTGTGATGAGCACGATCATTTGTTCTGTGTCTGAGTGTAATTTATCTATAATATTTATGTATTTAGAAATATATAAGTATGTTTATCAGTTGTCTAGTACCCATAACACAAGCTCTGCTTAGCTTGGGACTAGATGGCGTTGTGTGATAGTTGTGGAATATTATTATTATTATTTAGTGTTAACAAATTATATTTAAATATTTTGTGTGTGTATATGATTAAGCCGTGGTAGCTCAGATGGTTAGCGCAAGCTGTAAATTTTACAGTACGTAACGCGGGTTCGATCCCCGCCAACACCAATTAAATTGTTAATTGCAATTTTAAGTGTTTATTCTATTGACACACTTACTTTTCTTTCTGTTATTTTCTTACGTGTGTATGATTTAGTGTTAACAAATTATATTTAAATATTTTGTGTGTGTATATGATTAAGCCGTGGTAGCTCAGATGGTTAGCGCAAGCTGTAAATTTTACAGTACGTAACGCGGGTTCGATCCCCGCCAACACCAATTAAATTGTTAATTGCAATTTTAAGTGTTTATTCTATTGACACACTTACTTTTCTTTCTGTTATTTTCTTACGTGTGTATGATTTAGTGTTAACAAATTATATTTAAATATTGTGTGTGTGTATATGATTAAGCCGTGGTAGCTCAGATGGTTAGCGCAAGATGTAAATTTTACAGTACGTAACGCGGGTTCGATCCCCGCCGACACCACTTAAATTGTTAATTGCAATTTTAAGTGCTGATTTACCACGTGCTCGGCGGTGAAGGAAAACATCGTGAGGAAACCTACACGTCTGAGAAAATTTCGAAGGCATGTGAAGTTCGCCAACACGCATTGAGACCGCGCCGCGGACATTTCCTAGCCATAAATACAAAGACAATAGCAGAAAGTAAAAAGTTAAAAAATACTTTTTTAACAATGACAGTCATTAGTTGATCATTAGTGAATGTGATTCTGTTTTCTTAAATTACAGGAAGAAAAGAGCAGAAGGAAGAAATGGGATGATGGGAAGTAATGAAGAATGAATTGTTATGTGAAGTTTGTTGAAACAAACATATTTTAGTCACGTGTAAATACTTTTAACATTTGGGTTCAAAATGACACAAAATCTAAAAAATATTAGATACATCATCGACATGGACGGATTTTACATTACATATCCTCATAAACATTTTCAATGTAGAGAAATGGCTATTCTAGACGTAAAACTATCTAATAAAAATGATTCGTTTATCGATCATTATTTGTTTCGGCCAAGTTGTCCTTTCAATTATTTGTCGCAAAAAGACAAAAAAACTGTTCGTTATTGTGAAATACACGTGCACGGCATTCCATATTTTGATGTGACCGAAGAATTAAAATGTGCCTACAAACAAGAGAACATCATTCCCATATTAAATTGGTATATTAGAAATCTGTGCAAAGACGAAGTGATCGCATACAAAGGTGGTTCAACAGAAAAACAATTTTTAAAAATGTTGACGACGAATGATAGAATTTTTAATATTGAAGAATACAAATGTCCAAAATACAATGATTTGGTGAATGTCATAAATTTAAACAAACGTTATGTGTGTAATAATCATGTATGCCGTGTAGTGGCGGTTAAGAATATCCACTACCCCATATCTTCCCGTGGGTGTCGTAAGAGGCGACAGAGGGAGACAGGCAGGAGATGGGCAGCAGCATCCTCCTGATGACAACTGTGACGTAATAAAAAACTGCGGTTGCCAACCCGCTCGCCAAGCGTGGCAACTACGGCAAATACCCCCCAATGAACAAATACACAAAAAGACGGCCCCCAGTCCCCGGCGGCCCCGCTATTCCTGGCTACGGTGGCGACCATGGTAACGGCGGGGCAGGGGGTGCTAAGAATCTCCGGTGGAGGTTCGGTTGCCACCTACGACGACTCGACCTGGCAACATATAACGCACGCACCCTGAGGACTGACGAGAAGATACTGGAGCTGGAAGAAGAGGTAGACAAGTTGCGCTGGCATATTATTGGATTATCCGAGGTCCGAAGAGAGGGGGAGGACACGGCAATCCTCGAGTCCGGCAACTTGTTCTATCACCGGGAGGGCGACCATCTGTCCCAAGGAGGTGTCGGATTTATCGTCCACAAGTCTCTCGTCAACAACGTTGTAAAGATTGGGAGTGTGTCGACGAGGGTCGCGTACCTGATACTCAGAATCACCAAACGGTATTCGCTGAAGGTCATTCAGGTTTACGCACCAACCTCGGCACACCCCGATGAGGAGGTGGAGGAAATGTATGAGGATATTTCCAGAGCCATACATTCCTCCAAAACCCACTACACGGTGTTGATGGGAGACTTCAACGCAAAACTAGGCACAAGAGAAAGCGGTGAGCTGAAGGTAGGGAAATTTGGAGTAGGGCAACGGAACCGAAGGGGCCAGCAGCTGGCCGACTTTATGGAGAAAGAGGGACTCTTTATGATGAACTCTTTCTTCCAGAAGCGGCCCCACAGGAAGTGGACCTGGTCGAGCCCCGACGGTTCGACAAAAAATGAGATTGACTTCATTATGACGACCAGACGCCAACTGTTCAGTGATGTCTCAGTGATCGCAAGGGTGAAAACTGGCAGCGATCACCGAATGGTTAGAGGCACACTGAACCTAAACGTTAAGTTGGAGAGGTCTCGTCTAATGAAGTCAACGCTCCGTCCCCCTCGTGCTCTAATCCAGAATCCCGAAACCTTTCAGCTCGAGTTACGTAACCGCTTCCAGTGCCTAGAAGATTGCAATGCAGTGGACGATATGAACGACAAGCTCGTGGAAACTGTCCATGCGGTCGGAGCTAAGTTCTGCAAGACCCGCCGCAGAAGAACACAAAAACTCTCCGATCACACTCTTAATCTCATGGCTGTTAGACGGGAGATGAGGCTGCAATCGTCAACAGATTTGACAGCATACAGGCAACTGAACAGACAGATCTCCAAATGCATGCGGCGAGACTTACGCAACTTTAATACTTCTCGTATTAAAGAAGCGATCGAGCGGAACCAGGGCTCCAAAGTCTTTGCCAGAGATCTGTCTGCCAGAAAGAGCCAACTGTCAAAGCTGAAGACTGAGTGTGGCAACATCGTTTCCGGGACACCTGAGATTTTGAGTGAGATTGAGAGGTTCTATGGGCAGCTGTACACATCATCGTTGGAGCCACACGCAAGTGTGAGTAACGATCCAAGAGCAAGTCTTATCCGACACTATTCCGATGATATCCCGGACGTCAGTCTAAGCGAGATTAGAATGGCTCTCCAGCACCTTAAAAACGGCAGGGCCCCAGGCGAGGATGGAATTACAGCGGAGCTTCTGAAAGCGGGTGGAACACCGGTACTTGTAGTCCTTCAGAAGCTCTTCAATTCCGTCCTCCATGGTGGCACTACTCCAGAGGCGTGGAGCAGAAGTGCGGTGGTCTTGTTCTTTAAGAAAGGCGACAACGCTCTCTTAAAGAACTACAGACCGATTTCCCTTCTGAGCCGCGTCTACGTGCTGTTTTCGAGAGTCATTACGAATCGTCTCGCACGCAGACTTGACGACTTCCAGCCTCCCGAACAAGCCGGTTTCCGAAAAGGCTTCAGTACCATAGACCACATACATACCCTGCGGCAGATTGTACAGAAGACTGAAGAGTACAATCTGCCACTTTGCCTGGCGTATGTGGACTATGAGAAAGCCTTTGATTCCGTCGAAATTTGGGCGGTGCTACAGTCCCTTCAGCGGTGCCAAGTTGACTGTCGGTATATCGAAGTGCTGAAGTGTTTGTACAGTAGGGCTACGATGGCTATCCGAGTACAGAACCAGAGCTCGAAACCTATCCAACTGCAGAGAGGTGTAAGACAGGGTGACGTTATATCCCCGAAACTCTTCACCGCTGCATTGGAAGACGTTTTCAAGCTACTGGACTGGAAAGGATACGGTATTGACATCAATGGCGAGTACATCACTCACCTTCGATTTTCCGACGATATAGTCCTTATGGCAGAATCGCTGGAGGACTTAAGCACTATGCTCAATGACCTCAATAGTGCCTCCCAACGGATAGGTCTTAAGATGAACATGGACAAAACAAAGATCATGTTCAATGTCCATGTCACACCTATGCCGGTAGTTGTTGGGAGCACTATGCTCGAAGTTGTTGACGAGTACGTTTACCTGGGACAAATAGTCCGACTAGGTAAGTCCAACTTCGACCGAGAGCTCAATCGACGGATTCAACTCGGCTGGGCAGCGTTCGGGAAATTACGACATATCTTTTCGTCAGGTATACCTCAATCTCTAAAAACTAGATTGTACAACCAGTGCGTGTTGCCAGTGATGACTTATGGATCTGAGACGTGGTCCTTCACTGCTGGCCGTATGAGGACGCTTAAGGTCGCTCAGCGAGCTATGGAGAGGGCTATGCTCGGAGTTTCTCTGCGTGATAGACTCAGAAATGAGGATATCCGCAGTAAAACCAGAGTGACCGACATAGCCCAACGGATTAGTAAGCTGAAGTGGCAATGGGCCGGCCATATAGCTCGAAGAACCGATAACCGATGGGGAAGAAAGGTTCTCGAGTGGCAGCCTCGTACCGGTAGGCGTAGTGTAGGGCGACCCCCCACTAGATGGAGTGACGACCTGGTAAGACATGCAGGAAGTCGATGGATGCAGGTGGCTCAGGACCGTGCTTTGTGGCATTACTTGGGGGAGGCCTATGTTCAGCAGTGGACTTGTGAAAGGCTGTAATGATGATGATGATGATGAATCATGTATTTGCAAAAAATAATCACAAAATTTTACATTGTTCTTGTGACGAAGTGTGGGTTTTTTACAAGTGGTTATTGCTTGAAAATAAAATTTTAAATTAATCATAAATTTTGTTTGATTTCCCAAAAACATTAGTTATAGTATACTATATAATACAAAATTGGTTCAACAGAAAAACAATTTTTAAAAATGTTGACGACGAATGATAGAATTTTTAATATTGAAGAATACAAATGTCCAAAATACAATGATTTGGTAAATGTCATAAAGGGGGATGCCCATATTAGGCCATCGAACGCCCAACAATGTGCATTTGTTAAAAAAATATATCTTTATTTATGGTTATTAATCGCGGTATTCATTTATCCTAAAACAATGGGAATATTTTTGCACAAATTAAAAGTACCGAAAAGATAAAAATAAAATTAGGTAAATACGTAATTCATTAGTCAGTGAATAAAATAAAAAATGTTGCCAATCACAAAAATCATTAAAAAATCGATTCCCCTTTTCAATCGATTACTTATGGTGTCATTATTACAATGCTTATATGATCTTTCGATAATTATTACGATGTTATGATATAGGTTTAAAATAACCGTTGACAATGGATATTTATCCAAAGCAGTCGATACGCAACCGTTATTAACCAAATGTTTACCGACTACAGACGAAAAAGGATGGTTATGTTTTTACTGTGTGTGCGGATTAGGCTATGTTGAATCGTTTTTTGCTATGGTGCTTAAAACGTAGGATGCATTTTATTATTGAGGGAGCTACTATCAAAGAATATTTTATTCGCTTAACTCGTAAAGTACTTGACCAACTTTAAGAATTCTTTCACCACTAGATTGTTATGTATAATTTTAGATATCTAATATAGGGTTAATTTTATTATTGAGGGCGCTACTTTCAATGAATACGTTTTTTGGCTAATCTCAAAAATTACTAGACCGATTTTGAAAATTCTTTCACCATTACATTGCTAATGAGGGCGTTAGCTGTGTGATAAATTATATTATTACAATAAATAATTGCGAGATTAATATTTTCTAAATAAATAAAACTAAATACCTACCTAAGATGTTCAAATCCAATTATTATTTTTACAATTTAAGAATCGTATTTACACACTGTACTTACTCAGATTGATTATTGTAGATAAAGAGGTAATAAACCTAAAGTAAAAGAGCTCCGCTTAAACGAAAAAACTATTTATTAGAATAAAACTAAATGTTGAAAAAAAGTGGTTCAGTGCGAGTCGGACTCGCAGGCCCATGAAGAGTTCAGTAGTAACAAGCATATATTTTAAATCGAGTCAAAATACCACTGTCATTATCGCCAGCAACAAATTATTTTGTTTTTCATAGTGTTTGTATAAATAACAAAGTTGTTTTTGCGGTTCCTTAAAATGTGCTACTTGTATCAAAAAAAGGACTATTATACATTAAAGGGGTTTCTGTGGTTTATTCATTACCAAAGAGAAAAAACTTATTGCGCAAAATAGGTTTTTATTAATTTCAAGTCATCAAAAGCGGCAGTCAACCATTAAAAACTAAAACAACCGTTGTTATAGGCTCGGTTGAATTCATTGACAACCTTCACATTTATAGTTATGATAATTAAACAAGCGAATTACTAGCTGATTTACCAAGAATTCTTTAGAGTATAACAAAACGCTACTGCACAAGTTAACTGTTATTCTTATCTGTTTTTAACATAACATTTAAAATGGAATCATGTTATGATAATTCAAGAAGTTAATTTCCAGCTGATTTACCACGAATTCTCTAAAGCATAACAAAACAATACAGCACAAGCTAACTGTTCTTAAAAATACATTTGAAATAGAGTTTCAATAAATAAAGGAAATTATATTTTAAAAAGCGTGCAGAACTTAAAACGCGTCAAAGATTATTCTTTTTATGATATTATTAATCGAATAAAAATCGATATCATTCCATAGATTTTATGACCGTTAAGTGGCAACATCGTATCCGACAGGTAGGCCGCTGTCACTGTTATGTCACAAGAATTAAATTACGTGTTGTTATCATGTTATTGTTTTGTTATAAAAGTAAAATGCAATTGTTGATCTCTCAACAATTGGTTCGAACACAGCAGGTAAATAGTTGGTACATATCACGATGTGGTATGTCTTCCTCTAAGAAATGCTTTATAACTGAGTTTACTTGAATAATATCAATATAATAATTGTAGCTTCTTTATTAGGTACAAGTTTCGAGTACAGTGAACGTGTAGTGTGGCACTCGCAAAATGCACCAATAGTTCGTCTTGAACATCTATACATCAGCTGTGGCACTGACACTTATGAGAATAAGATCACACACATTGTTTGTCTTCGATTTTCCACGTGAGGAATTATTTGCGCTACGTGAGGTAAGTGTTTAACATGTTTAACATTTCAATTTATTAAATGTGATCCATATATCTGATAATTATACATGTTTTTACACTGATTGTATATCAACTCAAGAACTTGTTTTATTTTTTCACATCTGCCCTAGCTGTATCTGACAAACATACTAGCTTATTTATGAGATTAACCAGTTTTATCAACTACCAAGAAAGGAGACAGTTGATTTTTCATTGTTTTTGGACTGCTGGTAGTCTGTCAGTCCTTAATTATTAAATAATATAGGGCATTAAATCCGTCCTTGTGCAGTAACATTTAACTTGATAAATATTTTATTTATATTTGAGTTTGAAATAAATCTATTTTATTTTTATTTTTTCACTTTGACTTCATTTTTTGTATTTTACATTATTTCAGTTGTCATGCCGTGTATATCATAATTGCTGGCAATGAACTGATAGAACAGCATCATGTTCAACTGCAGAACGGGAACCATCTGAATCATCTAGTCCATCCTCGTTGCAATCTGAAGTGAGTAATGTATTGCACCCAGAACAACAAAGCTTAGATCATACATCACACAGTGTACTGCTAACTAATTATATAAAAGCACAATGTTTTTTACCATGTTGTAACAGTTCCATCAGCATTGCAAGTATGTCTCTTTTGTGATTAACTACATTTTGCGATAACAAACATACATAGTGACAAGTACTATGTATGTGTGTTATACTTGGTAGAGCCATGCTGCAGTTATATTAGAAGTATAGTTGTAGCATGAATGGGTCGGCTCGACCGGGGAAGGAGCACCCTCTCACAGAATACCAGCGTGAAATAGTAGCTTAATGCTGCTGTGTTTTGTATGGTGAGTGTAGAGAACCGGAGACCCTTTTTACTGGAAACGAGAAAATGATTTAGTCCTCACGGGTGACAACGCATCTGCATTTTGATTTGTAATCGAGGATAGATGTGGATGTCTAAGGGTCGCAGAAATGTCTCCAGCAGATGGTGAATTTCAGTTAATGACAAGATATGCTAATAAATCCAGAGCCGTGACTATGTGTCGATATGGGTAGTAGAGGTGGTGAATGGCATTTTTAAAACTGAATTTAAAATATTTCATCAAAATTACTTTAACAGGGCTTCTACACATTTGATGATAGACTGCTGTGGCTTCTGCTATAGTTAATAAATTCCACACAAAAATAAGGGACAGGGATGATGCGGCTCAAATACTTGAAATAGTTCATCAAAATATGGAGACAAATAATGATTTTTCTGAGTATGCTAGGGAAAACAATCTAAATAGAGCTAGGGCAGGCAGACTTTAGAAATATAAATGTAGACTTTAAAATGTTAGGGAATTTCCTGTTTTAACTTACAGCGACTTAATATTAATTGCTTGTGTCACATACCAATTAAAGCAAGCTCGCTACTATTATGGTGAGCATATAAGATTTAATGGTTGCTACCGGATAGAACTCTGTAATAACCAGAGGAGCAGCATTATGGAAGGAATAAAGTTAAGCCCTAGCTGATCTTTACTTAGGGCTAGAATTGCAAGTCATCACTATTAGTCGTAAAGTGTATTTTATTATATAAATTCTATATAATATCTAATATATAAATTCTTTTTTAGGAAGGATGCTTGCTACTACCACCTGCTTAGGACCCTGGTAATTAATGAAATTAAAAACCCAAGCATACCACTGCAAGACTTCTAGACACAGTAAGTTCATTCTGTAGATCGGACAATAAATAAAAATTAAAAATCTGAAGGTACTCCGGGTTAACACTGACATTGGGACGTCGGTCACCTCAGTCTGCCGTAACCATGGGTGCTGGAAAGCACCCGAAATGTCTGGAATTAAAAATCAAAGAAATAAAACGCGATAAAATCGATAAAAATAGTTGTTAAAAAACTGCATTTGTGAAAATAAAAACTTCAAATATTTTCAAAACCCCGACTTTTTTTAAAGCAATTCCTTTACCATTTCATTGTTTTAATTGCATATTATCATATCTATATGCTTTTATATGTGGGCACTCATGGCCGAAGTGTCTATGAAGACTGGGCATGCCCCTTTAAACAAACGTTATGTGTGTAATAATCATATATTTGCAAAAAATAATCACAAAATTTTACATTGTTCTTGTGACGAAGTGTGGGTTTTTTACAAGTGGTTATTGCTTGAAAATAAAATTTTAAATTAATCATAAATTTTGTTTGATTTCCCAAAAACATTAGTTATAGTATACTATATAATACAAAATTGGTTCAACAGAAAGACAACTTTTAAAAATGTTGACGACGAATGATAGAATTTTTAATATTGAAGAATACAAATGTCCAAAATACAATGATTTGGTAAATGTCATAAATTTAAACAAACGTTATGTGTGTAATAATCATATATTTGCAAAAAATAATCACAAAATTTTACATTGTTCTTGTGACGAAGTGTGGGTTTTTTACAAGTGGTTATTGCTTGAAAATAAAATTTTAAATTAATCATAAATTTTGTTTGATTTCCCAAAAACATTAGTTATAGTATACTATATAATACAAAATTGGTTCAACAGAAAAACAATTTTTAAAAATGTTGACGACGAATGATAGAATTTTTAATATTGAAGAATACAAATGTCCAAAATACAATGATTTGGTAAATGTCATAAATTTAAACAAACGTTATGTGTGTAATAATCATATATTTGCAAAAAATAATCACAAAATTTTACATTGTTCTTGTGACGAAGTGTGGGTTTTTTACAAGTAGTTATTGCTTGAAAATAAAATTTTAAATTAATCATAAATTTTGTTTGATTTCCCAAAAACATTAGTTATAGTATACTATATAATACAAAATTGGTTCAACAGAAAAACAATTTTTAAAAATGTTGACGACGAATGATAGAATTTTTAATATTGAAGAATACAAATGTCCAAAATACAATGATTTGGTAAATGTCATAAATTTAAACAAACGTTATGTGTGTAATAATCATGTATTTGCAAAAAATAATCACAAAATTTTACATTGTTCTTGTGACGAAGTGTGGGTTTTTTACAAGTGGCTATTGCTTGAAAATAAAATTTTAAATTAATCGTAAATTTTGTTTGATTTCCCAAAAACATTAGTTAAAGTATACTTTTTTACGTGGTATTGTTTTTACGTGGTAGAGCCATGCTGCAGTTATATTAGTAGTATAGTTGTAGCACGAATGGGTCGGCTCGACCGGGGAAGGACAATGCTCTCACAGAATACCAGCGTGAAATAGTAGCTTAATGCTGCTGTATTTCGTATGGTGAGTGTAGAGAACCGGAGACCCTTTTTACTGGAAATGAGGCATTCCATCTCAGTCCTCACGGGTGACAACGCATCTGCATTTTGATTTGTAATGGAAGATAGATGTAGATGTCTATGGGCCGCAGCACCCACTTACCATCAGGTGGACTGTGTGCTTGTTTGTCAGCCTATTATATAAAAAAATACTATATAATACAAAATTGGTTCAACAGAAAAACAATTTTTAAAAATGTTAACGACGAATAATAGAATTTTTAATATTGAAGAATACAAATTTCCAAAATACAATGATTTGGTAAAGATTGATTTCCCAAAAACATTAGTTACAAAATTTATGATTAATTTAAAATTTTATTTTCAAGCAATAACCACTTGTAAAAAACCCACACTTCGTCACAAGAACAATGTAAAATTTTGTGATTATTTTTTGCAAATACATGATTATTACACACATAACGTTTGTTTAAATTTATGACATTTACCAAATCATTGTATTTTGGACATTTGTATTCTTCAATATTAAAAATTCTATCATTCGTCGTCAACATTTTTAAAAATTGTTTTTCTGTTGAACCAATTTTGTATTATATAGTATACTATAACTAATGTTTTTGGGAAATCAAACAAAATTTATGATTAATTTAAAATTTTATTTTCAAGCAATAACTACTTGTAAAAAACCCACACTTCGTCACAAGAACAATGTAAAATTTTGTGATTATTTTTTGCAAATATATGATTATTACACACATAACGTTTGTTTAAATTTATGACATTTACCAAATCATTGTATTTTGGACATTTGTATTCTTCAATATTAAAAATTCTATCATTCGTCGTCAACATTTTTAAAAATTGTTTTTCTGTTGAACCAATTTTGTATTATATAGTATACTATAACTAATGTTTTTGGGAAATCAAACAAAATTTATGATTAATTTAAAATTTTATTTTCAAGCAATAACCACTTGTAAAAAACCCACACTTCGTCACAAGAACAATGTAAAATTTTGTGATTATTTTTTGCAAATATATGATTATTACACACATAACGTTTGTTTAAATTTATGACATTTACCAAATAATTGTATTTTGGACATTTGTATTCTTCAATATTAAAAATTCTATCATTCGTCGTCAACATTTTTAAAAATTGTTTTTCTGTTGAACCAATTTTGTATTATATAGTATACTATAACTAATGTTTTTGGGAAATCAAACAAAATTTATGATTAATTTAAAATTTTATTTTCAAGCAATAACCACTTGTAAAAAACCCACACTTCGTCACAAGAACAATGTAAAATTTTGTGATTATTTTTTGCAAATATATGATTATTACACACATAACGTTTGTTTAAATTTATGACATTTACCAAATCATTGTATTTTGGACATTTGTATTCTTCAATATTAAAAATTCTATCATTCGTCGTCAACATTTTTAAAAATTGTTTTTCTGTTGAACCAATTTTGTATTATATAGTATACTATAACTAATGTTTTTGGGAAATCAAACAAAATTTATGATTAATTTAAAATTTTATTTTCAAGCAATAACCACTTGTAAAAAACCCACACTTCGTCACAAGAACAATGTAAAATTTTGTGATTATTTTTTGCAAATACATGATTATTACACACATAACGTTTGTTTAAATTTATGACATTCACCAAATCATTGTATTTTGGACATTTGTATTCTTTAATATTAAAAATTCTATCATTCGTCGTCAACATTTTTAAAAATTGTTTTTCTGTTGAACCACCTTTGTATGCGATCACTTCGTCTTTGCACAAATTTCTAATATACCAATTTAATATGGGAATGATGTTCTCTTGTTTGTAGGCACATTTTAATTCTTCGGTCACATCAAAATATGGAATGCCGTGCACGTGTATTTCACAATAACGAACAGTTTTTTTGTCTTTTTGCGACAAATAATTGAAAGGACAACTTGGCCGAAACAAATAATGATCGATAAACGAATCATTTTTATTAGATAGTTTTACGTCTAGAATAGCCATTTCTCTACATTGAAAATGTTTATGAGGATATGTAATGTAAAATCCGTCCATGTCGATGATGTATCTAATATTTTTTAGATTTTGTGTCATTTTGAACCCAAATGTTAAAAGTATTTACACGTGACTAAAATATGTTTGTTTCAACAAACTTCACATAACAATTCATTCTTCATTACTTCCCATCATCCCATTTCTTCCTTCTGCTCTTTTCTTCCTGTAATTTAAGAAAACAGAATCACATTCACTAATGATCAACTAATGACTGTCATTGTTAAAAAAGTATTTTTTAACTTTTTACTTTCTGCTATTGTCTTTGTATTTATGGCTAGGAAATGTCCGCGGCGCGGTCTCAATGCGTGTTGGCGAACTTCACATGCCTTCGAAATTTTCTCAGACGTGTAGGTTTCCTCACGATGTTTTCCTTCACCGCCGAGCACGTGGTAAATCAGCACTTAAAATTGCAATTAACAATTTAAGTGGTGTCGGCGGGGATCGAACCCGCGTTACGTACTGTAAAATTTACATCTTGCGCTAACCATCTGAGCTACCACGGCTTAATCATATACACACACACAATATTTAAATATAATTTGTTAACACTAAATCATACACACGTAAGAAAATAACAGAAAGAAAAGTAAGTGTGTCAATAGAATAAACACTTAAAATTGCAATTAACAATTTAATTGGTGTTGGCGGGGATCGAACCCGCGTTACGTACTGTAAAATTTACAGCTTGCGCTAACCATCTGAGCTACCACGGCTTAATCATATACACACACAAAATATTTAAATATAATTTGTTAACACTAAATCATACACACGTAAGAAAATAACAGAAAGAAAAGTAAGTGTGTCAATAGAATAAACACTTAAAATTGCAATTAACAATTTAATTGGTGTTGGCGGGGATCGAACCCGCGTTACGTACTGTAAAATTTACAGCTTGCGCTAACCATCTGAGCTACCACGGCTTAATCATATACACACACAAAATATTTAAATATAATTTGTTAACACTAAATAATAATAATAATATTCCACAACTATCACACAACGCCATCTAGTCCCAAGCTAAGCAGAGCTTGTGTTATGGGTACTAGACAACTGATAAACATACTTATATATTTCTAAATACATAAATATTATAGATAAATTACACTCAGACACAGAACAAATGATCGTGCTCATCACACAAACATTTGTCCTGGGTGGGAATCGAACCCACGATCTCCGGCATCACAGTCAGGGTCACTAACCACTAGACCAACAGGCCTGTCGTTCAAAATCATACACACGTAAAAAAATAACAGAAAGAAAAGTAAGTTTGTCAATAGATTAAACACTTACATCTACGGCCTTTGATGCGTTGAAGTAACACAAATGTATTATTGATAGATACACTGCGGTCAAACGACCATACACTAACTCCATGACTGCAGTTGCTTGGTCTTATATAGTACCAGTAAGTAATAATTCTAATCTAAAGAATTTCTACAGTAGAATTGATAACAACTTTATGCGTCAACAACCTTATCTCACATTCTTCGTGTTGCGTCTTATTCAGTGTATTGATGACTCGTATAACAGAAAAAATGCAATTTAATATTTAGAAATCACATAATTGATCATTCCTATGTTAGTCATTGAGTAGATTGTACTGTAGTAATCTACTAATAGCAGTAATATCATGGATACACTAGATGTACAACAACATCTGAAAAAGATTCACCTCAGTCTAGAAAATAATGTGCTACTCACTGACTGCCCATGTACACCCACGTACCAACGTATATACCTAGTCTGGTCATAAGTATTGTCACACAGTAAAAACTTTTCTTTTAGAATGCTGGCCACAAAAAAGTTTATTGAATTCGAATTGTTCATGAAAATAAAACTGTATACTTTTTAGAATTTTACTCATTTTTACATATGGAGTGGGCGCTTAAAAAAGACCGTGTTGCAGTTGCGATTACGCGCCAATTAAATTTTTTGATATACTGAAAATTTGAATATAACCAAAAGATTCGTTTATCGTACCATCAAACGATACAATGAAGACTCTAGTGTAGATGACAGGTCAAGAAGTGGTCGCCCTCGATTTGTTAGGACTCCAGCAGTGATAAAAGCTGTAAAGGTGCGAATTCAATGAAATCCCAAACGTAAGCAGAAACTGTTGGCCCTTCAGATGGGGTTAAGCAGAACCACGGCGTTAAATGAAGACTTAGGGCTTCGGGCATATCGAAGAAAAACAGGACATCGTTTGAATGCTCGTCTAATGGATCTGAGACTGAAGAGATGCCGCGCTTTGTTGAAGCGGTACGCGGGAAAAAATATCGGGAAATTCTTTTTTCGGATGAAAAAATTTTTACCGTAGAAGAGAGCTACAACAAACAAAATGATAAGGTGTACGCACACAGTAGTGAAGAAGCGAGCAACCGTATTCCGCGTGTCCAACGGGGTCATTTTCCATCCTCGCTCATGGTGTGGTTGGGAGTTTCTTATTGGGGCTTAACAGAGGTACATTTTTGTGAGAAAGGTTAAAAACGAATGCAGTTGTGTATCAAAATACAGTCCTGAGAAGAACCTTGTGTAACCTGTTTCTCATACCATGTTCAATAACAGGCACTGGGTATTCCAACAAGATTCGGCGTCAGCTCATAGAGCGAAGAGCACACAAGACTTTTGACAGCTCCGTGGCGTAGTGGCTTAGCAATGAGTGGCTGCGCTTTGAGGTCGCGGGTTCGAATCCCGCACGGAACAAGTATTTGTACGACCTACAAGTAATTGTTCCGAGTTTGGATGTTTGTCCTTGTGAAATTTGTGTTTGTAAACTGCCCCCACGATACAGGAGAAAAACCTAGTGTGGAGGTAACGTTCTTTAAAAACAAAAAAAAGACTGGCTGGCGGCGCGTGAAATCGACTTCATCCGACACAAAGACCAGTCCAGATTTGAATCCGTTAGATTACAAGATATGGTAACACTTGGAGGAAAAGGCGTGCTCAAAGCCTCATCCCAATTTCGAGTCACTCAAGACATCTTTAATTAAGGCAGCCGCCGATATGACATGGACCTCGTTCGTGGTGAGATAGACGACTGGCCGCGTAGATTGAAGGCCTGTATTCAAAATTACGGAGGTCATTTTGAATAAACTATAGTGTCATAAGAATCTATGTTTTGTTAAGTTCATTTTGGTATATAAATGGTTACATAATGAATAAACTTGTTTCAATTATTTTATATTAAACATGGGATAGAATTACAAATTGCATATTACCTGACTAGGTAATATGCAATTTGGGTACAGATGATAAACCAGGGTCACATTGGGTAGCTTTATATATCGATACGAATGACGTCGGTGAATATTTTGATTCATATGGACGGGCACCTGTACGAAATTGTAAAAGATGGAACTGGAATGTTGATAGGACTTCAGTTTGTGGCGAATATTGCTTAATGTATTTGCTATATAAGTTTCAGGGATGTTCAATGTATAGTTTTACGAGTATATTTACAAAGAACACATTGTACAACGATATGTTAGTGGATGAGACGTTTCGCTCCTATTTTATAGATAATAAGTAATAAGATTTTGTATTTTATAAATAAAAATTTTAACAAAATTAGGTAATGTATTTTATTGATGATTCAGATTACCGTTGTAGATAGGAACCAAGGAGTATAATATAATAGCATAAGCCGACCCACACGCTGAGGAAGAATAGCTAATGACGGTATTGAATGAACAATAGATAAGTAGATAAGGACAATGGAGCGCTAATGACGGTTGAGGCTCGCAGCGGATATCAATTAGATAAGAGTTAATTGATCTGCACATCTCCGGAACCGTGCATCCTACGCAAAAATGGACTGCAGATTCGTGATCAGAGCATGCCAAAACGATCGTGAATCGACGAACGTCGTACTTGTACAACTTCTGACTCAGTGCGCCAGAACTGGTACAACCTCTCTACAAGTGAGCCAGAACTGGTACATCGTAACTACTGATAGGTTTGCCTAAATCATTTATGTGGGAGTAGTTACGCAGTTTCCTTTTGTTTTCTATCACCTATGGTTGCCCAAGCTAGTAAATTAGTTCTACTAACTTTGGTAACTGTAACTAATTAGGTTAGTATATAAGGCACATTCAGCTACAGATTTTGTGAGCATTAGAAAAGATGAAAACTACTTCTAAACGATACCCGCTTTAACAACTTGCGTAAAAGTCCATTACGATCACATATTCGAGAGAGCGAGACTGAAAGACTACACATTCTGCAGGCTATAAAAGCAATAAAGCACAAATTACTGGATTGCAGCCAAGTTGTCAAACAATGTTACGTGTCTGATATAATAGAGGATATAAAGCCTATCTTGAATGAACATAACTAGAAAGTAGTAATTGAAAAATAAATGTTTGAAACAGGCCGTGGCAGGTGATACTGATTCTTAAATCCACGAAATTATTACAAATTTCCGTTGATATATTCTGTGGTAACTAATTTAAACCTGAACTCACTCGTTGTTAAATGACAAATTATTTTTAGATGTTGTCTCGTGTTTCTCCAGTAGTAGCCGAGGCATTATACTGCAACTGCTAGACGTGTCGGACATGTGTCTCAAATTAACACACTAATAATAAGTAATTCAATTTTAACTTACACAGAACGACATGAAATGTGATAGTCTTAGAAAGACGAATTTTATATTTATTATAGTTTTATATATAAACTAGCTTTAAACTTACAAATACCTGCACATCTATAAAAGTGGTGTTAGGGCAATTAGATCAATTATTGAAAAATCAGGTTAAATTTAGTTTTCGCTATTATCTCGAAAACTGTGCGATATAGGAAAATGTTAACATAAAGGTTGAAGATCGACTAATTCCACGTAAAGAAGTTCTTATCACTTGAACCTTTAACACAGCTATGATGTAAAGTAGTGTTGAACAAAAAATGTTAATAAATGATTTGATTGACAAAGCGTTAGAACCATTTTTGTGTAAACTTTCATAACAAAATCCTTTTTCGAATCTTTTTATATATCTTACAGTTTATGAGATAATTATCAAAAATTTTATACGTGGTAGAGCCAAATAGTTGTAGAACGAATGGGTCGGCTCGACCGGGGAAGGACCACGCTCTCACAGAATACCAGCGTAAAATAATAGCTGAATGCAGCTGTGTTTTGTATGGTGAGTATAGAGAACCGCATACCCTTTTTACTGGAAACGAGTCATTCCATCTTATTACTCACGGGTGACAACGCATCTGCATTTATATTTGTAATCGAGGATAGATGTAGATGTCTATGGGCCACAGCAACCACTTACCATCAGGTAGATTGTGTGCTCGTTTGTCACCCTATCCTATAAAAAAAACCATTCGGTGAAATCGAAAAACTGAAATAAAGTTTTTCGATTTCACCGAAAAAGAGTCCGCACGTATTTGGAATAAAATATAGTCTAGATCACTCCTGACACTGTTCTCTACCTGTTATTTAAGTTTCATCATAATCAGGAAAAACAAATGACCCGCTGAGCTTAATAGGATTTGCTGTTTTAATATTAAATACATACAGACACTTCAATTTCATTTATATGTTTATAGAGTATAAATATAATATTATATATAAACTTATATTTTATATAAGTAAAACGATATGTGAAATAAGAATAGAAGGGGAGTTGATCGAGCAAGTAGATGAGTTTGTATATTTGGGGTGCGTATTTAGCAGGGATGGGAGATATGATAAGGATATAGAACGACGAGTGAACGGCAATTCATAATGCTGTGTTGGTCCCTACTTTAACGTATGGGAGTGAAAGTTGGGTATGGCAGAAGAAGCACGAGAGTAGAATAAATGCAGTAGAAATGCGGTCGTTAAGGAGTATGTTAGGGCTGAATCTGAATGACAGGGTGAAAAATTGTGTGATAAGAGAAGAGTGTGGTTTGCAAGATGATGTTGTGACCAGGATTAAGAAAGGAATGCTTCGGTGGTTTGGTCATGTGGAAAGAATGGATGAGGAAAGAGTGACAAAGAAAATTTATGTTGCAGAAGTGAATGGCAGAGTCGGAAAGGGACGTCCTAGGCGAAAATTTATCGACCAAATTGGCGATTTATTGAAAACGGGCCAAATTAGGAGTACCCTTAACCGACGAGCATGTATGCGTAGGTGTATGGATGTGAAGGAGGCGAGAGAGGTGTGTCAGGATCGTGCCAAATGGAAGTCTGTAGTCTCTGCCTACGCCTCTGGGTGACAGGCGTGAGTGTTTATGTACATTATGTATGTTTATAGATAACTCGCTTCCTTTCCTAATGTTCGTAGTACGTTAATTAAGCATAAATGCGATAATAACGAGGTATGTTTCCAAGATGATGCTTTATATTCCCAACTCGTTTTAAAAGTATAAAATGTAACGCATAACTTTAATATTCAATACACGTACGTGTCGCTTGATTACACACTCGTAGAGTGGTTATAAAATCACCTTTTATTAAGTAGGTACCATTTTTATTATTTTATAGAATACGAAGAGAAGAAAAAGAAAAGAAGATATATAATACACGTACTTCATGCATTCAATCTTAAAGCGGGTTTGAGATTAAGTTATAGTCAGTATTTCTTTTGGTTATGGTGCTATTTTTGACTGCTTCGTTATTTGTTATTCTACTGGTCATAATCTCGACCGCTAATTATGTGGTTCCAAGTCGCGTCCGGCCCGGGAGTTAGGAAGTTGCCGATGATTTACCCCAAAACCTCAAAGAGCATTTAAAGTCGTTAGTTAGTACTGTGCCTGATATTTCTAATGTCGTGTCGGATTATTGCTCCATCTTACTATGAGAGTGGAATGGAGAGTGCATATTTTCAAGAAATTGTTATTGAAACAGACTATGGTTTAAACTAAATTATTAACGACTTTTTACAATAAGACGGAATAAGTCTTACCATAATGTGCTCAAGAATCTTAGCCAAGCCTAGAATGTGTTTGTTAGTTAATATAGAAGCGTTAAATTAAAAGATGAGACTTGGGATCACGCGATAACCTGACCCTAACAGATTATCACGTTTACGTAGTATAGACATTTGCTATTTATTTTGTGTAGATGTTTGTCTATGTTTTATTATTATTATTCTACTTTGACATAGCTTAGCTGTTCGTGTACGAAGAATTGTGAAATAAATAATATTAAGAGCAGTGGAGCTCACCAATTACCTTTCGTAGGTCATACAAAAAATTGTTCCCTGCGAGAATCGATCCCACGCTATTTACATAGCGTCGCGTCGCTGTCAAACGATTAGCCAATGCTCTACAAAGCCGACAACAAATAGTTAATGCACAAGTTTAAGTTAGCAATTCATGTACATTAATACAATCAAAAATTTTCGGAAACTACTCAATAGATTAAAATATAATGTGTTACTTTCCAAGTTTATATAGACAGGTTTCATCTCTGAATTTTTTTTGTAACACCGAGCAAATCTCGGTCGCTCAGCTCCTTATGAAAGTTTACTACGAAATTATGTTAAGTCGTAGTAAACTGCTGTGCTAGTTTTTTGTTGGAGCCTCGTGACTTCACGGACCAGCTCGTGCGTGATATTTTAATTTAAAATTAAACATTGATGTACTACGCTATACTATTCTACTATGATTGCTAGTTACCCATTATATTCATTTAAATAACTGATGCTGTTGAGCTACGTAGTGTAATGAACTCCTGAGAAATCACATAGAACGTCTTTTCGCCAGAAACCATTAACGTTCAGTACGGGGTAGAGCCACGCTGCAGTTATTTTATAGTTGTAGCACGAACGGTTCGGCCCAACCGGGGCAGGACCATGCTCTCACGGAATACCAGCGTAAAATAGCAGCGTAATGCTGCTGTGTTTCGGATGGTTAGTGTAGGCTCCGTAGTGTGTCCGGAGAGGACCCGGAAACCCTTTTTACTAAAACTAAACGCTATTTTCTACTCTCACCATACGAAACACAACAGCATTAAGCTGCTGTTTTGCGCTGGTCTTCTCTAAGAGCGTGGTCCTACCCCGATTATATGTAGGTAAAACGTAACAGCGTAGAATATCTGTTCTAGAATAATTTTTGCTTAACATAGATAAAATTATTCCTGTTGAAAGTAACTAAAACTCTAATATAAATATCGTCTCTTCCACAGAGACTTTTGTGGTTGACTGTCACGATATTGGTGATATGGAGTCCGTCGGCACGCTGTCGCAATGTCACGTAAGTAATCATTCATCTTGTGTTCGCCCCTTTGATATATTTATTACTGCCTTAACTGGCTTGATGTTGTTAGCATTACTCTGTGATCCTAAATGTGTATGATGTAAGTTTAAAATCCCCCGTCAAGAATACTCAATAGCTGCCTGAAGTCAGGAAGTTGCTGGTGTTTCACTGAATTGCCTCGGAAAACACTTAAAGACCTTGACCCCCCCCCCCCCTCTTGCACCAGATCTCTCTCCGGTCGTGTCGGATTGCCGTCCCACCGGACTATGAGAGTGAAGGAATAGAGAGTGCGCCTGTGCTTACGCACACAGTCGTCATTATAATCCCGTCTTGCGCAGATGGTGAGTCTCCGTTGAGACTGGCCACCGTGATCAAAATTATGTATGAAGAACATTGTATATACAATTTACATATATTATATTATTTATTACTTAGAAGCATATAACTAAGTCTCTATATTACTTTAGATGTAGAAATAGGTGGTAAATTTTAGACACCTGATGAAAATGAAACTTTTTTGAAGCAAAGCAGTAATTAAATTTTAAAAAAGGCTTATAACCCGTTATTAACTTATTCTTATCGTTATTAACTATCGCTGTCGGGATGATGTGCCATAATAACCACGGAAGGATTGACGATCGCAGTAACAGAGGAATTTGCCCCCGCAGCCAGTTTGGAATTTTGCAATGCAAATTGTCGGTGTCGCCCTGTCAAAAATTACGGTTTAAATATCAATTTGTTTTTACAAGCAGTCGCTCAACAACTGACGTCGGTGTTGAGTTGATCAAACATATTTTCTGTGCATATATTAGAAAATGCTATAGAATATACAATATTTTGTGAACTTTTCAAAGCCTTTGTCAACTTGTTATTTAGTATATGTAAACTTATTATTTAGTACTTACTATTATACTGTGCTAAAACGCAAAAAGTTATATTAAGGTAAAAGTTAAAACAATCATGATATAGTATCTATTATTTACAGACAGTACTTCATTGGTTCGGAATCGACAATCATGAAAGGTTGGAACGACGACTATGACGAAATGAATAAAACATAAAAATACATACATATACATAAACACTCACGCCTGTCACCCAGAGGGGTAGGCAGAGACTACAGACTTCCATTTGGCACGATCCTGACACACCTCTCTCGCCTCCTTCACATCCATACACCTACGCATACATGCTCGTCGGTTAAGGGTACTCCTAATTTGGCCCGTTTTCAGTAAATCGCAAAATTTGGTCGATAAATTTTCGCCTAGGACGTCCCTTTCCGACTCTGCCATTCACTTCTGCAACATAAATTTTCTTTGTCACTCTTTCCTCATTCATTCTTTCCACATGACCAAACCACCGAAGCATTCCTTTCTTAATCCTGGTCACAACATCATCTTGCAAACCACACTCTTCTCTTATTAATTGAAAAAAAAATTGAATAAAACTATATAAAAATTAGTACATTGATCAACACTAACAATCTACATTAAAACTACAATAAAATAAATGTATAAAAAACAAATTTGAAAAAAAAATCAATTTCTTTTTTAAACGGGGAAGAACTGGGCTCCGTCGATTCCCATTATTTCGTAAAATTACTCTCAATTCAAAACTTCAGTACTCCTATACAGAACAGAATAATTTTTATTAAAATAGATTATGACATAATACTTGATTATTATTACTGAAAGTTTTTTTTTATTTACCGCTGGTTTGGATAATACCTCGGACCTAGGAAGAACCAGCAAGAAACCCAGCGGGATTTTTTTAACATATTTCACTTTACAATAATTTTGTACAATTTTTTAAATGAATTTTAATAGAACCGGCATAGTGACGATAACCTCATTCCCAGGGGTTATTCTTATTCACGTATTCTTTGATATTATAATAATCCTTTTTGTACAATTTTTCTTTAATAAAACTTTTAAACTTGTTTTTGACACATTTTGTACATTTCTAGTTTTTTTTTTTTTTGTAAAAGCGATATATCGCCTACGTCTAAACTAGCAAGTATTAATCTACTTGATCTACAGAAAAGATTAGTAGTCTTACTAGAGACGAGAGGGATAGATACCTATGCATCTAAAACGTGATCCTTCACTGCTGGCCGTATGAGGACGCTCAAGATCGCTCAGCAGAAGGATATGGAGAGGGCTATGCTCGGATTTTATCAGCGTGATAAACTTAGGAATGAGGATATCCGCAATAAAACCAGAGTGACCGACATAGACCAACGGATAAGTAAGCTGAAGTGGAAACGAGCCGGACATATAGCTCGAGGAACCGATAACCGATGGGCAAAAAAGGTTCTCGAGTGGCAGACTCGTTCCGGCTGGCGAAGTGTAGGGCGTCCTCCCAATAGATGGAGTGACGACCTGGTAAGACATGCAGGAAGTCGATGGATGCAGGTGGCTCAGGACCGTGCTTTGTGGCATTCCTTGGGGAAGGCCTTTGTTCAGCAGTGGACTTGTGAAGGGCTGTAATAATGATGATGATGATGATATTATTTCCATAGCCTAATAATATTTTATTATGGAATTTTGCTATGGGGAAATGCAACTGATTTGGAAACTATTTATGTTTTCAGAATTGGGCCATGAGCGCTATTTTTAACTAAAAACCGAAAGATTCAGAGAAAAATTCAAAGAAATAAATATATTAACTTAGGTCTTTCAGTATATCAACAAAAATGTTACGTACCTATGTTAACAAAAACGAAATTAGTTTTAATATTAAAAGGATATAGACTGTGTAAACACTAGGAACAAAATACAAGCTAGTGATGCCAGATACTCGACTACGAGTACAACATGTCGCCCGTAATTCATTCATGGGCCAATGTACATACAACAAACTCTCAGAAAATGTACAAGTATAATTTTAATTTTAAACATATAGATGGTGGCCTCCAAACTGTTTCTGAAATAATTATTATAAATTGTACAAGCTATTTTTTTTTTTGTTGTAAAATAGAAATTTGGAAATTTTTGGTTTCTTGCTGGATGTTTTCAGAACGAACTAGTGGCGAAAGTAAAAAATTACTTTAAAATAAGAACTATTTTTTTCATAACCTATATTGAATTAAAAAATTTTCTATTCTATTATTTTCTATTGGAATTTTTTTAAACCTTTACATGGTTTAATCCAACAATGCCCTTCTTCTACCTCGGTCCTTTTGTGTCTTCGAGAGTAAGCTTCTTTCAAAAACAGTTGGAAATTACGTTGAAAGGATTCCTTCATGTTAAGCGTGAGAAAACACATAGTTTTACTGAGAATTTTCTTTAGTTTTCGTGATTTGATAAGGTGGAACGAACTTTAAAGTAATCACGTTTTCAGCCTTTTAAACAGTTAAACGCAATAATTGACGTTCGTAAAATTGTTAGCACAACAACAATACGTCGTAGTTCAGTCAACGGGGCAGTTAATTATTTAAAAAATGGTTTATGTACTGTCAAAACATGTATACGCTAGAGATGAAAATGGAAACAAAATATAAGTAGATTATTTATTGCTGTTTGTAAAACTCGTAACAAGTGTTGCATGTACTCTCATGTTTAAAGTGAGTAAATTTACGGAATATAGGTGACACAGACCTCCTCTCATTTCTAATTGTTTTGGAGGAATTAGTCCGATGCCCTGTTCCAATGTGTTCATCAACAATAATTTCATTTACTTTACCTTCGCAGATCAATTTATATTGGTCAAAAGTCAAACCTACCTTGTACGTTCATAATTTAGAAAGGCTATTAAAGGCATTTAAAATACTTTAAATGTTTGCATAAAGGCGTGCTAAATAAAATTATTTTTATTGTAGCCCGTTTGTAACCCACAGCTAAGTATTACAGCTTGGCTATCTTATATTCCCAACGATATGGCAGTTCTTAAAAGGGCGGCCCATTGTTAGTGTTCCGTTCATTGTATTTAAATTACTTATTCATTGAGATAAGTCCGTACCTACCCCGGAAATTTCATTCTAGATTTCACCACAAGCAGAAAATTTTAAGCGAGCTCCTATTATGTAAAAAACAAAAATACATCATAACTCAGTTGCCTAGACACACTTTAGTTCCAAAATTTTTCCGCGAAGACAAAATCTATATTTATCTGAAACATAGATTGGTAACTTAACTGAACTTGTTTCATTTATCGACGGTAGTAACTTTAAAATTGTAATTTTAAAAAGCACGAACAGTTTTATTTTTATCTCCCCCCCTAAATCATGAGTTAACAGAACGCAATAAATCTCTATTGAACGGCTAATGGATACCATGATAATGTACGTGTATCCACCTCTCTCAGCTTCTCAATTAGAAAAGCCGAACTCTATGAATAGAAATGCCGTGGATTATTCAAATCACTAGATCGTTGATCTTTTAATGTGATTTCTTATGACTGTATGCGTAGGTTAAATGCTGATTTCAATAATCTTTAACAACCAAAGTTAAAAATTCGAAGCAATATAATACAAACATTATTTATATTTTGAACATCGAAGGTTTGATAAAAATTTTAGATATGAAATACCGTCATTTACACTTTCAGGTGTAAGTATGGGCAACTATAGTAGATTTACTCGTAGTCTCATGATATAGTATTTGCTCCATTGATTCCGTATTTATTCTCTTAATGTCATCGATCTCAGGTTTTATTTATTATTCTATAAATTATGCTAAAAAAACGTTTTATAGTGACATGAGCGAAATATTATAAACTCACTGCCACATCTGCAATATTGGTACAATTATTCGTATCATAAAGTGTAGCCTGTGACACTCCTGAGAAAAACACGAATATGACGATACCTCATACTTCAAAATCAACGCTAAGCAATAATATAGGAAGCTACAAAGTACAGTTACAAGTTATAAAGAAACCTTCAAATATTCTAATTATATCTACCCGCATTTTGCTATCTGTCTACCCGCTATCGACTTTACGATCCTAAAAGCTTTTTGATAGAGGACAGATAGAGAACAACAGAGTAGATATTTATGAGCCACAGCGTCCACTAACAGCGGAACTATAATATGCTCGTTTATAAATAAAAACGTAACCATTCCTTGTAAAAAGTGTTCCAACATGTATGCGCATGTAAATTTGTCTTCAATTTATAATTATGAATCATTAGATATGTAAAGAAGTATTACGCACGTTACATAACGTCCCTAAGTTTTAAACTAAGGTTAGCAGGAGAAAGGTGACGCTTTATGTAACATCAGTAAGTACGAAATACTACACATGAATTTCTTACACAGATAAGGAACTTATATAATGACTGTTGAAAATAAGAAAAGCAAGCCAGTTACAAGCTCACAAGTGGTGTGTATTTATAATTTAGACCGAAGTTCGAATTCGAGTGCACTTGAAGTGGAAAATTAGATAGCTGTTAATAAATTTCATTTGTTACTTATAAGTATTTTTGTTTGCATTTTGTTTATTGTCTTAATAATTGTGTTTCCAAGATTTATGAAACCAAGTGATGATGAAATCCACACCGGTATATAGACTTGGTGGGATATATTTTTTATTCCGAAACCGTATTATAATAGAATTTTTGATTTTTGATTTGTAAATATTTATTAAATCTTACAGCTTTTAAATGCTATGGTGAGGACCTCGCTCCACAGAATGTCAGCGTAAAATAGCAGCTGTGTTGTAAACATCATTTGGTTTTTCACGCGGATTTTAGCTAATTAAATTTTTAATCGTTTTACTTTTTAACGACAGTTGTAAATCTAAAAAATATTTTAACCGAACTTAAAAATCAAGTCCGTAGAATTTAATATTAATACCAACAATATAAAATATTCTAATTTAATAAGCAGCAAATCCTTCTTTTGAGCAATATCAGTTATAGACGAAAAGTTTTAAATATGACATACTTTATTGAAAACGAATTTTGAATATTACATGTATTAAAGCTCACATTCTCCCAAGTTTACATCATCATATTCGATCTAACTGACCACTTTTTTAAAAAAGAATTTCATTAGAATATTTAAAAAAAATTAAACCTAAATGAAAAATGTGACCGGTTGACGTCTTATATAAGTGTACATTATTACTTTATACTTATAACTGCACCTATTGCAAAATCTCATTTCACCCTGGATTTATTGGTAGATGTTTTCTAATAGATGCTAATTCAAACTGATAAAAATAAAATGTAGGTTTACAGTGATACAACTATACAACTACTCACTGTACAACTATTGACGGAGCGATACTAAAGATTAGGTGTAACTTAGAAGATATTCTACAGTATCAATCAGTTCAAAAATAAAATTTATTTCAGTTCTTTTATAGTGGAAGTACTCTTTAGTCCAATTTTTCTTATTTGCTGCTGGAAGTAGGTCACGTCCTTACGTCCTTAACTATTCTACTTTAAAGTCCCTATGTTTGAACGCAAAAATACATATTACAGCACTATATTTCTTACGAAATTGAGAACTTGATATGTAATCGTACCAATTGTATTTAGAGTTGTTGCCATTTACAGTGTCGGTTTGCGTTATGATGATGATATCCAGCATTTCTAATGTGATTACAATATGAATCATCACAACCAAAAATAAATCATCCACATGCTGACTGATACACACACTGATACAACAGCTTCAACCTAGAATTAATATTGTTTTGAGGCTTCAACCAACTTCAAACAAAAATGGTCATAAATACAAAATCCACCATAAATGAATGTCCTCTGGTGGCCAGCCTCAACGGAGACTAGCCTCTGCGCAGGATAGGATTATAGTGCCCGAGTATGAACACAGGTGCACTCTCCGTTCCCTCACTCTCATAGTCCGATGGTACATTTTTCGAGTACGAGGGTGAAACACCGCCAAGTTCCTTACTCCGGGCTGCTACTGAGAATTTCTTGACAGATAGCCCAATAACTGATTTTTAACCGAACCGGGGTTCGAACCCTGGACCTTACGATTAGTAATTGCGTATACTACTAGACCAACTAGGCAGTCAACTATAAGGGTCCGTTCACATAGATCGGCTTGGAGAAGAGAGCAAATGTTGGTCACAATTAAAATAGAGCTTTAGAATATTGACATAAGGCTTATTTTTACATTTCACTTCTTTTATTATATAAGGATACTTTAGAACTGACCTAATGCACTTAGTGTAAAACTATTTATTATATTATTAGAGGAGCTGACCGGCTGCCTAAGCTGTCGCGTATATTTCGCGCTCGGCAAGACGGCCGGCTCCTTTTGCGTGCTCTTTCGCGCTTGCGTAGCCGACCGGCTCCGATTACGTCCTCTCGCTCCGCGTGCGCCTACAACCACCCTTCTCTCTGCTTGCACTTTCGTTTGTTTTGTTCTGCTTCAAATAATTTTGCTAACAAATGTATTTCTTCATCGGAGCTATCCATGTCTCAATTTAAAATCCCACCTATTAACACATCAAAAAAAAAAAAAAGACTTGAACTGTGTGACACTAGAGGTACCTAGTAAACGCCTTCGAAGAGCACATGCTCGGCTCCAAGCGCATCCGCTTTAACAGTACCTACACTTCCAGCCGTTCTGTGTGAAACGGCTTGGTTGGCTCCGGACGGTTCCATCTGGCGCCGGCCTGTGTGATAAGAAGAGCACCGTCCGATACTCTCCGAGCCGGTCTGTGTAAACGTACACTAAGAGCAAATACGAAATCAATTACGGTCTGTTTAGTTTAGTATTATACTTGCTAAATTCACATTTATCTAATGATGTGAAGTTGCGGCGTAAGAATATCCACTACCCCGTATCAGCCTGCAGGTGTCGTTAGAGGCCGCAGAAGCAAACTGAACAGAAGATGGGCAGCAGCATTTCCCTGATAAAAATTGAACAACCAATAAAAAGTTCACTAATGAACATAGTTTTTGAACATTTCGTTTCCCATTGTCGCCTCTCATGTCAGCTACTGGACGATATGGTATAGTAGATATTCTTAATTTGTACGAAATATTAAATTAATTCTTCTTCGTAAATTAATCGGTCCTTTTGTGAAGACCAAATAAAACTTCTAATGGTCGCCACACACGGTCGGTCCAACTGATCAGTTCAAACTAAAACTGTTGATATTTTTAAAATATTGGATTTTCAATATATCGATAAATAAACTTATATAATATATAAATACAGGATGTTAGTGTAAACACCGTTGTCCCTGAAACCAATGGTTTGGTTTCACTTATAGAACGTGAATTCAATGAATTTAAAAAAAAATAAACGCTATTTTCTTTCATAAAATTTAAAAAGTTTCTGTCCGACACCGTCCGTAAATTCATGGATACCTTATGCGCCCGAATTACGTAATCACTGTAAAGATCACCGCCCGCGCTAGCTACCTACGTAACATTCAACATAAAAACACAATAGGTACACATAACCCGTAATATAACTTTTTCTTCATACTTTCATCCTGGCTTAGGATAGACAAAAATTGAGGAATTAAGGAAAAATTTATATTTTACTAAAAAAAGAAGTTGTTATATTTCATTGAATTTACGTTCTATAAGTGAAACCAAACCACTGGTTTCAAGGACAACGGTGTTTACACTTACAACCTGTATATATATATATATATATATATATAACTCCGATATTGATATATACTATATATTTATGACTATATCGAAAATTCAATATTTTAAAAAATATCAACAGTTTTAGTTTGAACTGATCAGTTGGAATGATCAGTTGAACTGACCGTATGTGGCGTCCATAATAGTTTCTGAGATTTACGACTTTAAATAGACCTCAATATCTTATAACAACTGTCAAATTCTTCTCATTTCTTTCTGAAAGGGTTATAATTAAACGAAAAATTCTTAATTGAGAATTGGTGGATTATACGTGCTCAGCTTTCGAGCTACGACGGCTAAGAATTGATATTTTTTGCTGTATTCCAGCACGGAAGACATCCGAGACGCGATGCTTTCTCTTATCCACATGTTCCGAGTATCAGAAGACAAGCTGGAGCGGCACGAGTTCCGCGAAAGGAATTTTGGGGAGCAACTAAAAAAGATGGTCGCTGGGTTGGAGAAGAGGCATCGGGCGCTCGAACCGATGAAGGGCACCGTATCGAGACTCGATGAGAGACTGTCTAATGTGGAGACGATACTATTACAGGTAATTATTATTTTATGCGTAAATAAAGAAAAAACTTTAATTAAAACAAACTAATACGCTCGCTATTTGCGTAAGTTTTAAAATTAACACAAACTAGAAATCATTCGATTTATAATGTAGGAAGAAATATTTTTAAGTCAGTATTAATAGAATCATGGATTACGCATATGATATACCCTACCCTACATCGTTTCAGCTATACTATTCTTTATACTCTAATACCCACAGCTGGTCATAGGCACCTGTATCCATAGACTTCCTGCAGCTTCACTTCGCCAATCGATAAAAGGCTGACACTTGAAAAACTTTTTTCTCTAACGGTTCTTAATTTTTTAAAAAGAAAAAAGACTAGAGTCAAAATTTGACTCCCGCTGAGATTCGACCCTAAGATCCAAGGAACAGTAATCAAGTACTCTTAACAAGCCAGTTATTCCTTCGCTGAATAATATAGAATCCAAAATTAAAACATTATATAAGTAAAATTAAGTAAAAATTAATAGCCTATATACTTTCCACTGCTGGGCACAGGCCTCTTCATATTTCCGCGAGGGTTTTAGGACAAGGAAATATCCGCCGCGAAAATTTGTTTTCGAAATATTGTTTTTCTTATTTCTCAGACATGCAGGTTTCACGATATTTCCCTTCACTGCCGAGCACACGGTAAATCAGCGCTTAAAATTGCAATTAGGTAACAAATTCATTGGTGCCGGCGGGGATCGAACCCGGATTGCTCGCGTACTGTGAAGGTTTCAGCGAGCCCTTTGCCCCTGAGCTACCAGGACAGGGATCTAAAATATAAGTACAATTAGTTTAGTGTTAAGGTATAATAGCAAACTATTTTAATATTGGTATTATTCTTTTAAATAATATTTTAATCGTGAAAATGAATTATAATAAAATGGACATTTATTATATCAGAAAGAGGAAAGAGAGAAAGGGCAGCGAAAAAAGACTGAGGAAACGCTTGATGAAATAAAGAAGTCTATTCAAACACTCACAGCCACAGTAACTAAAAATATCAAAGCTATCAGCACAGCGTCAGACACGGAGAACAATTTAACCACGAATGAGGAGTCCGTAAATAAAAGACTTGATACTACAGATCAAAAATTAGACCTAATACAGAAAGAGATTGAACTATTGAAGAAAAGTTTGAGCAAGGTTAGTTATTTTTTAGTTTTTTAAGGGTAAAGAATGAAGAAATACGAGTACTATACTGTGTTACTGTATAGTAATAGTATAAATAATAATAATAATAATAGTAGCCCTGTGTTACTACTGCTAGGGCTAGGAAGACGACTAAAAAATGAAGGTGGCGTGTTTTCTTGTAGTTTGGCTTTTACTCATGTACTCCAGCAGCTCAATTCATGAATTTTTTGTAACTTTTGGTTATCAGGTATTAATTTAGAATTCTTTGCCATATATTTCAATGACATCATTTCTAATTGGTTGCACTAGTTTGAAGATTGTTTCTCAAATTGTAATTATTCCACATTACAGGTATTTAGATTAATTGTTTATCCTAATTTCTTCTTTTGTGTTTTTTATTTTTATTGTTTACTTTAAGACTGACAGTTGTTACCTGATTGATTACTGTTTCAATACTAGAGTACTGCAACCACAGAGGCTGACAGAAGCATTCTTAGACGTAGACAGAGAAATTCTAAGATTCATTTTTACTTTTTATATTTTACTAGCTTGGCAAAGGTATCTATAACCATACTGCCTAGTCCGACGTTTATAATTTTTTACAATTTATTGGTGTTAGACTACAAGTTTTTTTTTTCTTTTGTTTTGGGAATTTTAATATTAAATTTATTGTTCTATTTATTTAAGTTGTTGTTGTGTTATATGCTTTCTCTTTCATGCTGCTGGTGGTTGTAATTGTGTGGGTACCGTTCGATCTTGCATTTATATTTTTTTAAATTTTATTTTTTATTGTATATTAGTATTTATTTGTATATTTAATTAGTTTTTATGTTATCCTCAAACATTTGTAACGATAGTGATTTGTTTCTGTCGTTGTCTTCGGATGATGAGACACTTAGTAATGTTAGTTATCACAGTACAACTGCTTCTCCTTCACTCAACATCACCTTAAATTCTTGTTTCTCAGACTGTGTGAATAATTTCAATACTATTCATATTAATGCCCAAAGCATTCCGGCTCATTATCCCGACATGCTTGTGTCATTTGAATCCCGAAATATTCATGCCATTTTAGTTTCCGAATCTTGGCTAAAACCCTGTTTGCCTTCTACTTCTTACTCTTTGCCTGGGTTTCATCTAATTAGAAATGACCGCAGTAATAGAGGTGGTGGGGGCGTGGCGATCTATCTAAGATCCTACTTTCCATTTAAAATTGTTAGTTCGTCATGTCAACCGCCTCCTGGTGATTCTGCTGAGCATTTGCTAGTTGAGGTCTCCCTGTCTCAGAATAAAATCCTACTTGGAGTTTTCTACAGTCCCTCTCTTTCTATAAACTATTTTACTTCTTTTGAATCTCTTTTAGAATCACTAGTCCCGACATATAGTCATACTATTTTGATGGGTGACTTTAACACCTGTTTACTTAAAGGCGACAATCGGGCCATAAAACTTGAGTCTATAATTGAAGCGTGTAATATGCAAATCCTACCCCTTGCTGCTACTCACAAATTTCCTAACTGTATTCCTTCCCTTCTGGACTTAATTATCGTGTCATCTTCAAACCTAGTTTTCAAGCATGGACAGTGTCCTGCTGATGCATTCTCTTATCACGATTTACTTTTCCTTTCGTATAAACTACGCCCTCCTAAAATCAAACCTAAATTAGTTCTGCGACGTAATTTTGGAGGAATGGATATTGACCAACTTTGCGAAGATGCTCATAATATAGATTGGTCAGTGATTGAGAGAGCACCATGCATTGACGATAAAGTGGAACTTTTCAATTCCCTTCTCACTCAGCTATATGACGTACACGCGCCAATGCATTATGTTAAACTCAAGTACTTACCTGCTCCATGGCTCTCTGATGATCTGAAAAGGCTAATTTTGAAGAAGAATGCGGCATTGTCAAAGCTTAAGAGGAACAAAACAGAGGAAAACCTTAGAAAATACACTAAAATCCGGAATCGCTGCAACACATTGTGTAGAGATGCACAACGACGCCATATTCATTCATCAGTCGAGAACGGCGACTCATTTAGGGTGTGGAAGTTTCTTAAAACAGTTGGAGTTGGTAGAAACTCTCTTAATACTTCACCTCCCAGTGTTGATGCTGAACTATTAAATCAACATTTTTCTAATCCTTCTAACTCTTTTGATAGTGAACATAAACTGCAAACACTTCGTTCTCTTTCTGTAAGTCCGACTCCTAATTATTCTCCGTTCGTTTTTAGTCAATTTACTGCATGTGATGTTAAGAGAATCATATTATCCATCTCTTCAAATGCTGTCGGTAGCGACAGCATTAGCCGTAATATGATCGTTCCTCTCCTTGATGTTATCACTCCCATTATCACTCATTTGCTTAACGCATGTGCATCTTCCTCTAAATTCCCTCAAGCCTGGAAGAGTGCTTATGTTATACCCCTTCCGAAGAAATCTAATCCCGTCAACCTCACTGATTTCCGTCCCATTTCGATTTTACCTTTCCTTTCTAAAGTCCTTGAAAAACTTATTTGCCAACAGCTGACACTTTTCCTTAATAAGCACAACTTGTTGAATTCTTTACAATCCGGTTTCCGTCCCGGTCATAGTACGGCTACTGCCTTAATCAAAGTTACTGATGACATACGGTGGGGTATGGATAATAAACAACTCACAGTCATGACCTTGCTAGATTTCAGTAATGCGTTCAATACTGTCGATTTCGATATACTGTTGAGTCAGTTGTATTCCCTTAACATATCTCCATCAGTAATTGACTGGTTTCAAAGTTATCTCTGTGGCCGTCGGCAGTGTATTCATGTTGATGAAACTCACTCATCTTGGTGTGATATTACTGCAGGCGTGCCGCAGGGTGGCGTGTTGTCACCTTTACTCTTTTCCATTTTCATTAATTCAATTACTCATAAAATTTCTTCTCTCTACCACATGTATGCGGATGATGTCCAGATTTACACCCAGTCAACTCTTGAGAATTTGCCGAATGCAATCGCTACATTAAACAATGACTTAAATATGATTCATGAGTGGAGTCAATCATATGGCCTAAATGTCAATCCTAAAAAGTCACAGGCTATTATTTTTGGTAGTCAGAGCTTTATCTCAAGAATTGACTGGTTCTCCATACCACCTGTTGTATTCGATGGGGTTGTGATCCCTTACTTTGACAATGTCAAAAATCTTGGTGTTTACCTTGATAGTTCCTTAAATTGGAAACGCCAACTGAATGAGGTAAGTAAGAAAACCTTTGTCGCTCTTAGTTCACTGCGTCGCCTTCGATCATTTCTTCCCATTCCTACAAAAATTATGCTCGCACAGTCTCTTCTCCTTCCGATTCTCGACTATGCTGACGCAAGCTATGTAGACATAACTAAAGACCAGCTAACTAAGCTTGAGAGACTTCAAAATACTAGTATTCGGTTCATATTTGGATTGCGCAAATTTGACCACATTTCTCAATTTCGCTCACGTCTCAAGTGGTTACCTATCCAATTTCGCCGGAACATGCATATTCTTTCTATTCTGTACTGTGTCTTATTTCACCCTTCTACTCCTCCTTATCTTAAGGAGAAATTTAGTTTTGTTGGGCTTCCAGGGGAACCTTTACGCTCTTCAAGAAAACTCATTTTAAGGGTACCAACTCACTATACATCTTCCTTTAATAAATCTTTTACTGTACAGTCTATTAAGCTCTGGAATGCCCTACCTTTGTATATACGCGAAGCTCAGACTATTGTAGTCTTTAAGCGTCTTCTTAAAGAGCATTACTTGTCTCAATCGTTCGAAAATCATTAGGATAAATTATGTGATTATGTAGTTTTGTATTTATTTGTTTATGTTACTGTTAGTGGTATATATTTGAGGATATATGTATGTATATGTATATGTATGTATTTATGTGTATATATATATGTATGTGTGTATATGTATGTAGGTTTATGTATATACGTATGTATATGTGTATCATATTTTTTTTTAATGTATTAGTTATTTATATGTTATTTTATTGCATGTATTGATATTATATTAGGTATATTTATATTGCACCACCTACCTAGTACTCACTGTTTTATTCCTTTACACCTTTGGTTGCCTGGAAGAGATCGCTATGTAGCGATAAGGCCGCCAAATTGTACATGTAATCTGCTCTCTGTTATGTTCTCTGTAAATTTGTTTGTGGTGTGCAATAAAGTATATTCATTCATTCATTCATACTATACAATATCTATATTATATTAAATTTCACTAATATTTCCGATAGAAATCGCGGGGGAATTATTTGAAGTCATTTGGAGTTCATCTCATCAGATTTTTACCCTATATAATTTATTCAAAATTCAAAATAAATTAATAAATAGATAAAACGTCTAGTTACTATGACGAGTTCATCAGTGGATGACAAAGAGTTTCTAGCTCCTGAAATGTTGATACAGTCCGTTATACGACGTTATGATACGTTAGTCGACGAATATTGTTGTAGAGTAATAATAATGTCCTCTAGAACGAATTTCGGTCACGGTGGTCTGCCTCAACGGAGACTAACCATCCGCGCAGGACACGATTATAGTGCCCAAGTGTATGCGCAAGCACAGGTGCACTCTCTATTCCCTTACTCTCATAATCCGATGGGACGGTAGATCGACACGACCGAAAAGAGATCAGGCATAGGAAAAACGACTTTATGTGCTTTCCGAGGCACGGGGTGAGACACCGCCATCTTCCTGACTCCAGGCAGCTACTGAGAATGTCTTGACGGAAAATCTCAATAATTGATTTTTTGACCCGACCCGGGATTCGAACCCAAGGACAAGACTAACGACGCAGTCAACAAGTTAATATTGTAGAGTTATAGTGTACCAACTTAATTGACAAGTCTCGGTTGTTTGCTAGCGAGCTTGTCTATAATCACTTACAATTCTTTACATTGAACCTTTAATAATACAACACTGCAATTAACTTCAAACAAAAAGGAACTCTCACCCCTTAAGACTCGAAACGCCTCACCGCCTAGAAATATTTAAATTACTAGCTCTCGAGCTGCTAGTACACACACTTCTTGGCCGCTGAAACAGATAAAAAAGTAGCAGAAAGAATGTTTTGCTTCCAACAGTAAACTTTTCATTTGTATAAAATTAGTAGACATATTTACCTAATGTATTTGTTATTTTTTATGTCTCAACAAGTTTTCTTTTTTGAGCAGGAATCTTTGCACGCCATGTGCATGGGCATTGCGACCGAGGTGAATCCTTTCGAACGTCACATTACTGAAGCGGAGAAACTGTTGAATAAATACGAGCTGAAACTGAACGAATACAACGAAACCATGAACAAGGTGCCCACAGACTTCGTTCCGCTCAGCGAAGTTGCTCTCGCTGATGAAGCCTGGCATAACAAGATGACTACCGGTACGTCCTTAAATCGGAGCCGGATTAACCTAAAGGCAAAGTAAGAAACTACTAATGGCCCTGCGGTCTGTGATCAATCTTTTTTACGAGGTTCGGAATAAACATGCAAAAAGGATTTCACAGGATTTCATCCGGCTCTGCATTAAATTAATGTGATAAATAATCAAGCAAACACTATATAGAAAACTTAAAGACCGCTTTCTTAATTAGTTAAAAAGTAAAATACAACTTTTAATTTAATTACTATTAAATATATATATATATATATATATATATATATATATATATATATATATATATATATATATATATATATATATATATATATATATATATATATGAAATTAATTTCAAAATCATTTGGACTTACATTAATTTTGTGTTTATAATCACATTATTAATCTTTTTACCACCTTGATCAATTTGACTGGCTTCTTTTCTTATTACTTTTCCCATATATAGATATTTTCAGCCCTTGACAGGAGACTACACGCTGTGAAGTGTAATTTATTCATGAAATTATATGCTCTACATCTACACGGTACACGCCCAAATAAATTTCACTAAAACAAAGTAGTTTTTAGGGTAACCTAAAACAACTAATACTACACTAATATTAAGACTTGGTTTTATTATCCTTTTTATTTTTACTATCAGTCATGGAACGCCAAGAAGCGGATATAAAGAAAATTCAACAGTTGCTCTCCGATGCTGAAAGTACTTGGAAGGAACTTCCCCGGCGCTCGGAGTCACAGCTTGGTTTGAATCTTACATTAGAGGGAATTGAAAGTATCAAACATTATCTTACGGAAACAGAGGAAAATTGTGAGTAAACTTAATAATTATAAATTATGTATAACCAAATGTAGAGTCACACTAGATTATGTAGAGCCACGCTACAGAGTATTATAGCACGAATGGTTCGGCTCGCCCGAAAAGGAACTTGCTCTCGCAGAATTATCATCCGTATGTAAAGTTCGCTGCTATGCATGGGTCCATGGAGTATGGAGGTAAGGAGGACAATCTCCCATAAGAGAATAGCTGAAAATGTGTCCGTCTGTAAGCAGTAAATAACAGTTCAAAAACTCTCCACAACAGCGCTCGAGTAGCTAGAGGGTATGAAATGACTTAGCACGTCTCGACGGAGTGAAGTGTGCTGAGTTGAGAAATTTAACCTCAACTACTTACTCTTAAATAATTTAGTATATATAACCTAGAAAAAGTCGCCGTACACGTTGAGTGATTTGAAAAAAAAAAATTGGAAAACAATTAAATATTTATTATAAAAAGAATTATGATGAGTCTGTGCAATAAAAAATATAAAAAGTTCTTTAAAATTTACACTCTTACTACAGTGGCGCCACCCTTATTTAGCGCTTTTCTACGGACACTTTTTTATACAGAGTTTGTTCTCCTTATCACTCCACTCACACACTCCATACATGGTTCTCTCTCGTGGTAGGGACGAGGGAGATAGATCGCTGTACCAGGTTTCACAATATATCATAAGGTGGACTTTTAACTCGTTTGTCAGTCTATTTATTATTTGTGTGCAAAATGTAAAAACTTAAAATATGTATCCACTATTCTATTCCATGTCAATTACCCTGCTTGTTTTTCTGCGGATATCCTCTTAACGGATTTTGTGAAGCAGAGAAACTCCCAAGCATAACTCTCCATGTGACACTTCTTGATACTATAAACACTGCTTGTACGCTTTTTTTTTAAATTCTGAGGTTATACTAGATTTTCCTAAAAGCAGACCAGCCGAGTTGAAATCATAGGTTGGCCTTTTGGTCGAAATTAGACTGACTTAATCGAACATTTTGTCCCAGGTTGGTACAATATTGACGCTGAACATGATCTTTGTCATGTTTATCTAAAACCTCTGTCTCCCTTTTCTGTCGGGAGATATTGAAGTCATTAAGCATAATGTTAAGGTACTCCTGCTCCTGTACTACTATAATAATCAAGTAAATAAAATTTAAGTAGAAAATTGTTTTATTTAATACACTATTTAAAATTTTGATTTTCTTACAGCTACATCCAAGATAACAAACAAACTTCGTGAAATGAGCGATCGCCTGGCGGCCACCAACGTAGACATTCAGAACAGCCTGACGCAGAGCAACACAATGAGTGAGCGCGCATACAACGATATTTTGAGCAGCTACGGTACATTGCTTACAGAGGTTATTACAAATCTACCTGACATATATTTACGATAAATTTTACATTCAGTTTCTAGTTTTTATTTTTATTTTTAGAATTTCTGTCGATAAGCAACAGTGCACCAAATTATGCGATCCGGTTTGTAGGGCTGAGCCAGTTTTGTATTTAAAGTCTACTCTATCTCGTTGGTCTAGTGGTCGTTAATGATGAGGATACGGGTTCGAAACCCTGGTCGTTCCAATATGTTATTGGGTTTTTCTGTCTTTCCTGACTTAGGGCTGCTACTGAAAAATTCTTAGCAGCAGCCCTAAGTCAAGAAGTTGGCGGTGTAATACCCCTGTACCTCGGAAAGCACGTAAAGTCGTCGTTGGTCGCGTGCCGAATTTCTCTCCGGTCACATCGTATTACCATCCCATCGAACTAGAGTTAATAGAGAATTCATCGGTATTTGCGCATATAGGTACACTTGGCCACTATAATTCTCGCAGATCAGTTTCCGTTGAGACCGGCCGCTGTAGCCGAAATTCGGTTTGGAGGACATTATTATGATTTATCATGTGAGTCGCTTTAAAATGAGGTATATCATCTTAGTCCTCATTGGTTGCAGTTGGAGTTACCGCTTACCATAACTTGCCATTCTTATACAATAAAAATACATAATTTCTTTTATGTTATATTTTATTTATATTTATTTAATGTGATCATTTTCAACCACGAGTCCGGCATACAATATAAGATTAAAGTTTAATTTTGTATCAAGTAATTGTTATAATCCTTATTTTTGGTCTAATAAATCAAAAGAATATTTTCTTTCGAGTAAAATTCCTATTAAATAGCGCCACATACTTTATTCTATAGGTAAAGTAATTTTAATCGAACAAAAATTTTTGACTCTTAAAGTGGTACGTGGTAGAGCCATGCTGCAGCTATATTACGGTTGTAGCATGAATGGGTCGGCTCGACCGGGGAAGAACCACGCTCTCATAGAATACCAGCTTAAAATAGCAGCTTAATACTGCTGTGTTTCGTATGGTGAGTGTAAAGATCCGGATACCCTTTTTTACTGGAAGCGAGGCATTACATCTCAGTCCTCTGGGGTAAAAACGTATCTGCATTTTGATTCTTAATCGGGGATAAATGTAAATGTCTAAGGGCCACAGCATCCACTTACCATCAGGTGGACTGTGTGCTCGTTTGTCACCCTTATTCTATAAGAAAAAAGCGCCAGAAGCGCTTAATATTTTTACTGTTTATTTTAACGAATAAAAATGCAAGTTTATATTAATCATCTTTAAAGCACCGCACAATAAGGAGCCCGTAGTAATAGGAAACACTTTTTTATACTAGCAATGCTTAACATTGGGTACCTACCGAAATTCCCTTTAACCCAGAATCTTTCGATTTCGCGGTCCACACCCTGCCAAAGAAGTTTTTACTTAAAAAAAGCTGTTAATACAGAAAATTAAGCAATTTTGTTACAAACTTTTTAAAGGTACATCATCTATAATTGACGGTGTAAATGAAGATATTGAAAATAGCTTTTTCATTATAACGCCTCTAGATCTGGGGTTATAATGAAAAAGCAGTTTTCAGTTTTCAGTTTTCAGTTACCGAGTAGACATTGTATAAACAGACATTTAAAACATAAAAGATTTTTAACATTGATATGGTCACTATAAAATGTTGTTAGGTTAGCTAATTACGTAATAATTTAAAACAGAAGGGCCCTTAAGTAGGGACTGAATAAATTAACCGACTTGGTATTACATGGATTTCACTACTTTTTAAGGTAGAAGAACTGAGTTGCGAGACTTGGTTTTTTTACAAGTTATGTTTTTGATGGCATCGTATTTTATCATTATATCGTTTATATGATTATTAATATAATATATTTTACGGATGTATATTTTTATAATATATTTGTACCGTGAAGTGTCGGTGTGAGAATATCCACTACCGCATATCATCCCGAGGGTGTCGTAAGAGGCGGCAGACAGAAACAAATCAGGAGATGGGCAGCAGCGTTTTCCTAACAACGACTAAAATGACTGTGGTTGTCAACCCGCTTGCCGAGCGTGACAACTATGCCAAATATTTTTATAATATATTTGTACCGTGAAGTGTCGGTGTGAGAATATCCACTACCGCATATCATCCCGAGGGTGTCGTAAGAGGCGGCAGACAGAAACAAATCAGGAGATGGGCAGCAGCGTTTTCCTAACAACGACTAAAATGACTGTGGTTGTCAACCCGCTTGCCGAGCGTGACAACTATGCCAAATATTTTTCCTATCAGGCAATGTATGATGGAGGCCTAGGTTAAACAGTGAACTTTAATAGGCTATATAACGGTAACGGTATTTTATAGTAATATATTTAGAAAAGTGTGCAATTTTGGATGTCACTCGCGGTATACACTCATGGCATGTATGCCGCGTACTGGTCTGGGGTAGATGAGACCGAGCGGGCATGCCAGGGGGTCGGTATCATTCTTTCAGAAAGAATGAGTCAATGTGTGAAAGAGTATGAATGTGTAAGCCCGAGACTGCTATGGATACGAATGAAAATGGGCTTAAGGAAGTTGTTTGTTCTAGGGGTCTACGCCCCAGACATGTCTAAGCCCACTTATATCAGAGAGCAGTTTTGAGAGATGGTAAGGATGGTGTTAATGAAATGTAAGAGAAGTGAAAATATTGTTATGTTAGGAGATTTTAATGGAAGGGTTGGGGTGAAGAGGCTTGGTTATGAAAGGATATTGGGAACGTTTGGTAATAAAAGTAGGTATAAATGAGAAAAGTGTAAGCCTTTTCGCCGTATATGCGGAAAATAATTTTTTGTGACGAACACTTTCTTTCGTCATAAGAAGATTCACACGTATACATGGGAAAGAGGTGATGAAGGAGCATGATAAATTTCATAATTGTGGATGAAAGAATGAGGAGCGCAGTGGTAGATATAAGAGTTTACGAAGGGTCCGACATAGGGACGGATCATTACTTAGTTTTATGCCGAATTAATGGTCTTTTTAGACGTTGGCGGCATCGGACACCTATGACTACCACTGCATTACAGCGTATTATAACACAGAGGTTACAAGATAAAGGTGTGAAAAACAAGTACAAATGTAGACAGAAATAAAATATAAGTGATTTGGATGAATTGTGTGAATTAGTTAGACTTGGAGAATATGTGGGTTTGGTGGATGCAACTACCGAAAAATGTGGTGTTAGTAAGAGAACGAATGAAAGGAAAGATAATACGTTATGGTGGGATGATGAGGTACGTATGGAAGTTCAAGCAAAGAAGTGAGCATGGCTAGATTTGCTAGCAACCAGGGCTGGAAGTTCTAGCGGTACGAATGATGATATTGGAAGATAAAAGGTAGTATTTAGACGTCTAAATGGAGAATAAAAGAAGTAGTTGAAAGGAAAAACCAAGAAAGTACTGATAAGAATGATAGAAAAATATCGTATAACTTTCAGGCAAATGTTAAAATGTTCTGGAAACTCGTAAGAACTGCCAGGGGAAATCAAAACAGCCTAGACTGAATGCTATACGAGACGAGAATGGCTGTATTCCCAATGACGAAGTTTTGAGTTTAAAGAGATGGAAGGAATATTTTGAATGCGAGTAAGTGTGGAGACGTGTGAATTAAATGAAATGGAAACTCCGAAACAAGAGGAAGGAGAATATAGAGAGATAGATATAGATGAAATAATGAAAGCAATGAAAAGCATGGATATGATAGAGTTTCACTCAAAATGCTAAGAGTTGGAGAGGAAGTGGTGGCAGGCCTGCTGTACACCTTGTTTAATTTATGCTGGGAACTAAAGCGGGTACCGAAAGACTGGTGCAAGGCCGTGATAGTCCCAATATATAAAGGAAAAGCGTCGCAGCAGGACTGTAAATACTACCGTGGTATCACCCTTCTTAGCATTGTGGGAAAACTGTATGCTACTAACTAACTGTATACTAATTGAAAGAGTTAGGAAAGAAACTGATGGAAAAATTTGGGATGTGCAAGCGGAATTTAGAAAGAGAATGGGGTATACAGATCAAGTTTTTTCCATGCGCATGTCGCGGAGAAGTTTTTGGCCAAAAACTAAAAAGTTTTTTGTGCGTTCATGGACTTGGAAAAGGCTTATGATGAGTTGACAGGGATTTGTTATATAGGATTTGTTATATAAACACTGAACTCATTTGGGTTAGCGCTGGGTTGGTACAGGCATTGAAGTCTCTTCTTAGGGAGGGTGTTAAGATCAAGGGGGGCTACTCAGACTGGTTTGGCATTCAAAAAGGTGTCAGACAGGGCTGTATGGCTTCACAGTAGCTGTTCAACTTATTTATGGACAGTTGTTTGGAAATTTTGAAAGCTGATGAATGTGAGTTACGAATGGGTGAGGTAACCGTCAAATGCCTTTTGTACGCCGATGATCAAGTTATATTTGCATCGCCGGCGGCCGTGTTGCAAAACAGTTTAACAGTGGTAGAGCCACGCGGCAGCTTTGCTATTGCACGTATGGCCGGTTCAAACCGGGGTGGTACTACGACCTCACAGAATACCGGTGTGAAGTGGAAGCTCTGCTTCCGCGTTTCGTCTGGTGAGTGCAGGTGGCCGGAGGCCCAACCCCCCCCCCCCCCTGCCATCAACATAGTTACGGAATTAAATGATGATAGACTACCCCAGGAGGGTACCAACACCCCTGGAGAATCCCTCGCTGAGCATCCACGACCATGTTTCACCATTTCTGAGCGTGGGTGCTCAGGCTGCCCCGCGTATTCTGGGGGGGAGGGGGGAAATACCGCTCAAGACTAAAACTGTTCGGGGCAAATGGAGCAACAAGACCAAGGCGACCTCTGCCACGCTGTTCGTGAATTTCTGCAATATAAGGGGACTTCACTCTAACCTAAACGCTGTCCGCTACCATCTCGAGACGGCGAGGCTGGCTCTCTCTTTCTGACCGAGACGCAGGTGTCCTCTCTGGCTGATGTCTCGTATCTCTCCTACCCGGGGTACAAACTGGAACACTGCTTTGTGCCTCGACGACTTTAACGCCCATCACGCCGAATGGCTTGGTTCACGTTTAACCGATCATGCGGGGAGATCTGTTCATGATTTTGCCTTGGAATATGGTCTGACACAACTGATTACTTCGCCTACGCGGATTCCAGATGTGGAGGATCATGCACCTTCCCTGTTGAACCTTCTGCTGACCTCTCACCCGGACGGATATCAGATTTCCGTCGGCGCCCCTTTAGGCTCCTCGGACCATTGTCTTGTCCGGAGTGTGGTGCCACTCACGCTGAAATCGCAGTTGCATTCTGCAGGCTGCCGCCGTGATTGGCACTATAGGTCAGCCGATTGGGATGGGATGCGGTCTTTCTTTGCATCCTACCCTTGGGGGCGGGTTTGCTTCTAGCCGAACGATCCCAACGTTGTTGCGGATTCAACGTTGATGTGGTACTTCAGGTTATGGAACTTTTTATTCCTTCCTCTGTGGTGCCCATTGGAGGCAAATCTCAGCCATGGTTTGGTCGCTCCTGTAAAATAGCATCATGCTATAAGCAGGAGTGCTACCAAGCCTGGGCTGACGCGTCCCGGGATGTAAACACCAGCGCTCTAAAAAAGAAGTATAATTCCGCCTCTAGGTCCTTCAAAATAGTCATTGCCACGGCAAAGTCAGAGCACATAGGCAGAATTGGCGAGAAACTAGTTCGCCTTCCTTCTGGAACCCGTGCATTCTGGTCTCTCGCCAAGGCTGTCCAGGGGACTTTCTGTCAGTCATCTCTTCTATCTCTGCACAGGGAGGATGACTCACTGGCCCATATCGCAAAGGAGAAAGCCGATCTTCTAGGCTCTTTCTTTACGTCCAACTCTACTCTCGATGACGTGGGGAGTACGCCGCCGACCATCCCGCGGTGTGAGTGCTCCATGCCGGAAGTGCAGTTCACACAGCGCTCGGTTCGCAAAGCACTCCTCTTCCTGGACATCCACAAGTCAAGTGGGCCTGACGTAATCCCTCCAATTGTGCTGAGGACATGTGCTCCAGAGTTGGCACCGGTTTTAACGCGTCTTTTCCGGTACTCCTACTCCCTAGTCGTAGTCCCAAAATGGAAGACGGCTTTCTTCCACCCGATCCCTAAAAAAGGCGACCGCTCAGACCCAACCAACTACCGGCCTATCGCCATCACCTCCTTGTTCTCCAAAACAATGGAGTCCATTGTAAACTGCCAGCTCATGAGGTACCTTGAGGATCACCAGCTGATTAGTGACCGCCAATACGGTTTTCGCCGTGGTCGGTCAGCTGGTGATCTTCTGGTCTACCTAACTCACAGATGGGCGGAGGCAGTAGAGTCCAAGGGGGAGGCTTTTTTTTGCTCCCCAGTACCAGCTGCTTCCCCTTGACTGCATCCAGCGCAGAGCGGCTCGAATTGTCGACGACCAAGTGCTTTCCGATCGGCTCGATTCACTGGCGCTGCGAAGAGATGTTGAATCTCTTTGCGCATTTTATCGCATCTATCACGGGGAGTGCTCTGAGGAATTGTTCGGATTAATCCCAGCCGCCAAATTTCGTGAACGCACTACACGGCAAACGTCCCGATACCATCCACACCATCTGGATGCTTGGCGGTCCACCACTGTACGTTTCACAAGGAGTTTTCTTCCACGTACAACCTCTCAGTGGAATAGGTTACCACCGGCGATTTTTCGGACCGGTACGACCTGAGGACCTTCAAGAAAAGAGCTTACTCCTTTCTAAAGGGCCGGCAACGCACCCGCAATTCTCCTGGTGTTGCAGTTGATCATGGGCGGCGGTAGTCACTTAACATCAGGTGAGCCGCATGCTCGTTTGCCCCTACTTCTATAAAAAAAAGGCATTGGCCGTTAGTTTGGACATTGCGAAGGCCTTCGATCGGGTTTGGCACAAAGCCCTTCTTTCGAAGCTCCCTTCCTATGGGCTTCCCGAGAAATTGTGCGATTGTATCACCAGCTTTCTTGCAGATCGGAGCATCAAAGTCGTTGCAGACGGTGCAAGCTACGATTGCAAGCCTATTAATGCCGGTGTTCCACAAGGCTGCATGCTATCGCCAACGCTGTTTCTTGATATGTTGCAAACCCGTAACATTCATTGCTATGCAGATGACAGCACTGGTGATGCTCTTTACACCGGAAGAGCCAATATTTCTCGGGAAAACGTCTCCGAGTGCCGGGACAAACTTGTGTCTGAAGTCGAGTCTTTGCTGAACAGAGTCTCGGATTGGGGGCGACTAAATCTAGTCCAGTTTAACCCCCAGAAGACACAAGTTTGCGCATTAACCGCTAAAAAGAACCCCTTTGTCGTATCTCCTCAGTTTCAAGGCACTCCCCATGTTGCATCAGCCAGTATCGGAATCCTCGGCGTCGACATATCGAGTGACGTGTAGTTTCGTGGTCACTTGGAAGAGAAGGCCAAATTGGCCACTAAAAAGCTTGGCGTGCTCAGCAGAGCGGGACAGTATTTCATGCCGGCACACCGCCTGCAACTTTACAAGGCGCGGGTTCGGCCGCACATGGAATACTGTTCCCATCTCTGGGCTGGGGCTCCCCAGTATCAGCTCCTTCCACTTGACCGTATCCAGCGCATAGCGGCTCGAATCGTCGACGACCGAGTGCTTTCCGATCGGCTCGATTCACTGGCACTGCGAAGAGATGTTGCATTTCTTTGCATTTTCTTTCGCATATACCATGAATAGTGCTCTGAGGAATTGTTTGGATTAATCCCAGCCGCCAAATATCGTGAACGCACTACGCGGCAAGCGTCCCGATACCATCCACACCATCTGGATGCTTGGCGGTCCACCACTGTACGTTTGAAAAGGAGTTTTCTTCCGCGTGCAACCTCTCTGGGGTATAGTTTACCACCGGCGATTTTTCCGGACCGATACGACCTGGGGACCTTTAAGAAAAGAGCTTACTCCTTTCTTAAACGCGCCTGCAATTCCCCTGGTGTTGCGGTTGATCATGGGCGGCGGTAGTCACTTAACATCAGGTAAGCCGCATGCTCGTTTGCCCCCTCTTCTATAAAAAAATGATAGTTACATTAATGAACAGGTCGTTAAAAGAAAGGGGAATGAAAGTGAACGCAAGTAAGACGAAAGTTATGCTTTTTGAAAGATAAGAAAGTAAAATTTGGGATGCGTATTTAGCAGGGATGGGAGATATGATAATGATATAGAACAACGGGTGAACCAGGAAATTAAGTAAACGGGGCTCTACACTATATTGTGTAAAGTCAGAATGTGTCAAAAAAGGCACGTATGGCAATTCACAATGCTGTGTTAGTCCCTACTTTAACGTATGGTAGTGAAAGTTGAGCATGGCAGAAGAAGTACGAAAGTAGAATAAACGCAGTAGAAACGCGGTTGTATTTTAGGTGTATTTTAGGGCTGAATCTATGTGACAGGGTGGGAAATTGTGTAATAAGAGAAGAGTATGGTATGCAAGATGATGTTGTGACGAGGATTAAGAAAGTAATGCTTCGGTGGTTTGGTCCTCTAGAAAGAATGAATGAGGAAAGAGTGACAAAACAAATTTATGTTGTAGAAGTGAACGGCAGAGTCGGTAAGGGACACCCTTTGCGAAAGTTTGTCGACCAAATAGGCGATCTATTGAAAAGGGGCCAAATTAAGAGTACCCTTAACCGACGAGCATGTATGTGTAGGTATATGAATGTGGAAGAGGGGAAAAAGGTGTGTCAGAATTGTACCAAATGGAAGTCTGTAGTCTCTACCCTCTGGGTGACAGGCATGAGTGCGTATGTATGCAATTTGCGTACTACAAAACTGCCATTGCTTTCCCAGTATAAAGATATTCCAATAAATTACGGAACCAGATGTACCTACTGGAATGCAACGTCAATGACAAAGTCACGACACATGGCTACCCGAATATCAATAATTTTATACTTTTGTACAAACATTGAACCGACACCCCTTTTTGTTGCTCACTAGTCTTGTACTCCGAGCACTAACTACGCGGAAAATATAATTTGTCGTACTAATATTAAATTAAATTGGTTGATAATTTTGATTGTATAGTGGCGGTGTATTTACTATCACATATGTACGTGGGCTACGTAAGTGGCGACAGAGGGACACAAATCAAGAGATGGGCAGCAGTTTCCCCTAACAAAAACTAAAAAATAAGACCTGCCTGCCAAACACAGCAAATATCCCTTTGTGGCAATCTACAGGGGGGCCTTTGTTTGTCAGTGGACTTTGATAGGTTGTAACGGTAGCGGTAACGGTATTATATTGTCTTAAATATTGTTACGAGCTTGGGGTTCGAGACAATTAAAAACTACCGAGTCAATTACCAAAATTGATACTTTAATTACACAATACTAATTACAACTTAAAACCACACTAATAACAAAACGCAATTGTACTACTGATCACTTTAGTTCGCAGTTGTATCGCTTCGAAGTATTCGCTTGAATCGCCATTCCAATAGTGACCCGGGTCGCGGTCTATACCGGCCTTATTTAGGGTTTTAGTTCCTTCTACTGTAGAAACATCTAGAATCCCCCAGTACATACCGGTCCCGACTGATTAGGTGTCGATAGTTTAAGATTGTTCTTCCATGGAAGTTTCATGAAGGATCGTGACTCTCCTAGTTCTACTTATCGATATTAGAGGGCGCTAGTGGTAATTAGTGTTGCCATATACCAGGCATTAATTGTGGCGCGCTAAAATATTAATATTCCTAATTTTTACAAACAGGTCCAAGCCCTTTCAAAGAATGAACATGTGATGTTACAAACAGCCGACAACGTGATCGCAAACAAAAAGCGCATCGACCATGGTATACATCTGATACTGTTGGAGATGAAGGATCTGGTCCGCGGCCAGACTCTGCATTTGAATAAAACGCTCATCGACAGGTTTGTAACACTTTTCAAATGTAATATATTATACACAACTGTTGATTTGCTAACATAATCTCCTATAAGTGTTGCCGACAATAATTGCTTTATTTCTTGTATTACGTTCTCGAACAAATTAATAAAATTATAACATTAGACTAAAAAAAGAAAACAATACAAATTAGTCCTCTTACAGGACAACTCAATTTTTAAGTATTTATTAAGTAAAAAATAAGCTTTTATTACGAAAACGTAGGCAAATGCTTTCATAATCTGATCATGATGTTCGAGATTTCTTATTATAGCTGAGGGTTAAAAATGAAAACCTCGTTAAAATTTTCACTTTTCTTATTAACCATATAGAATGTTAAATAGCTAATTTTGTTACTTGTGATTCTACACAGCAGCAAGAAAAATACTGGCGTTGAAGTGATCCATTATTACGAAGTGATATATTATATATATCCAAAATAACTTGATAGCACAATTATTATGCTACTCGCGCTGCTCGTCGCTCATCGATGTTGTCCTGTCTGTTCACACACTGCACTGTTCTACTCGCGCAATTAATCGCGACGCTCCACACTAGGTCACTCGCGTGGGAGTGATGGGCATGACGAGGAGCATGACGTGCGGCATGACGAGTATTGTGGCGACACTACGTTTCTGCCTTCTTTCCTCGCTATTTCACATGCCACCCGACGAGTGTGTGGCCTTGGGGTTAGAAGAAGACAAAAATAATACATAAAAAGGCTTTGAAAAAAGCCGGTTGGGTTTGCTTGAGCGAAAGAAAAAGATATTTACATACAATACATGAACAATAGAAAAGCATCAACAAAGTACAAGCAAACTATGTACAAAATTAATAAAACAAATTATTTATATTCTAAATCGAATTCTCTATCTCTCTTTCTTAAGAAAAGATTTGATTACGTCCGCGTAAAATGTTGGTGAACGTTTTAATTGTACTAATAACTGTTTTTCAATTTCGATAATTTATAAGTCTGAAAGACGCTCTTAACCTTGTGTATTTTCTCAACAAATTTTAAAGATTTTACCTTTATCTCGCCGATTAGCATTTTAACACACTTCAATTCATCACAAGGAGCACTATTATCCTCCATTTTCACTAAAATCTTAAAAAAGGCATAAATTCGCAAGTCGCAATATTCATTTAGTCCACTCAAGTAAACAAACAGAGTATAGAGTAAACATTGAAATGGGAAGTGAACTTGCAAACGTATCGCCAGCACACAAATTCACACTATAAAGCCCGGCTTTTTGCTTCATACTAATAGCTATATAAACATTTTGTAATTATATTTCATTATAGAACATTTTGCCACAGGTTAGAAAGGGAGCGATCGTCTTCTCGAAAGCCCGGTAAAAAGCCCACGCGTGTGAAAGAGACGACTAATCGCTCAACTCCTTTTTTATGACACCAGTATCGCTAAGGCTACGAGTTCATGACGTGTGTGGAACAGAGAAGCGCGCGGGATTTTGAAATAGTTTGAAAAGGCTTATGAGTTATTTTATTAGTTGATAATCGAGAAGCTTGATAAGGCAAGCCCAGCTTTTCGGCTTCCATGGAGGCTTCGCCACTAACTCCAGATGGCCGGAGGTCAAATCCCCCTCCCCTCTCATCAACATGGCAGCGGAATTAAACTTAAGACTAACTCAGGAGGGTACCGGCACCCCTGGATAGTCCCTCGCTGAGCTTTCATGGCCAAGCTGCTCCACTCCTTAGCGTGGGTGCTCAAGCTGTCCCGCGTATTCGGGGGGGGGGGGGGGGACAAAATCCGCTCAAGAAAACTCTGAAAACTGCTCGGGACAAGCTGAGCAACAACACTAAGGTGCCCACCACGCTGAATGGCTTGGTTCACGTTTAACCGATTATGGAACCCGTGCATTCTGGTCTCTCGCCAAGGCTGTCCAGGGGACTTTCTGTTAGTCATCTCTTCTATCTCTGCACAGGGAGGACGACTCACTGGCCCATATCGCAAAGGAGAAAGCCGATCTTCTAGGCTCTTTCTTTACGTCCAACTCTACTCTCGATGACGTGGGGAGTACGCCGCCGACCATCCCGTGGTGTGAGTGCTCCATGCCGGAAGTGCAGTTCACACAGCGCTCGGTTCGCAAAGCACTCCTCTTCCTGGACATCCACAAGTCAAGTGGGCCTGACGTAATCCCCCCAATTGTGCTGAGAACATGTGCTCCAGAGTTGGCACCGGTTTTAACGCGTCTTTTCCGGTACTCCTACTCCCTAGTCGTAGTCCCAAAATGGAAGACGGCTTTCTTCCACCCGATCCCTAAAAAAGGCGACCGCTCAGACCCAACCAACTACCGGCCTATCGCCATCACCTCCTTGTTCTCCAAAACAATGGAGTCCATTGTAAACTGCCAGCTCATGAGGTACCTTGAGGATCACCAGCTGATTAGTGACCGCCAATACGGTTTTCGCCGTGGTCGGTCAGCTGGTGATCTTCTGGTCTACCTAACTCACAGATGGGCGGAGGCAGTAGAGTCCAAGGGGGAGGCTTTTTTTTGCTCCCCAGTACCAGCTGCTTCCCCTTGACTGCATCCAGCGCAGAGCGGCTCGAATTGTCGACGACCAAGTGCTTTCCGATCGGCTCGATTCACTGGCGCTGCGAAGAGATGTTGAATCTCTTTGCGCATTTTATCGCATCTATCACGGGGAGTGCTCTGAGGAATTGTTCGGATTAATCCCAGCCGCCAAATTTCGTGAACGCACTACACGGCAAACGTCCCGATACCATCCACACCATCTGGATGCTTGGCGGTCCACCACTGTACGTTTCACAAGGAGTTTTCTTCCACGTACAACCTCTCAGTGGAATAGGTTACCACCGGCGATTTTTCCGGACCGATACGACCTGGGGAGCTTACTCCTTTCTAAAGGGCCGGCAACGCACCCGCAATTCTCCTGGTGTTGCAGTTGATCATGGGCGGCGGTAGTCACTTAACATCAGGTGAGCCGCATGCTCGTTTGCCCCTACTTCTATAAAAAAAAGGCATTGGCCGTTAGTTTGGACATTGCGAAGGCCTTCGATCGGGTTTGGCACAAAGCCCTTCTTTCGAAGCTCCCTTCCTATGGGCTTCCCGAGAAATTGTGCGATTGTATCACCAGCTTTCTTGCAGATCGGAGCATCAAAGTTGTTGAAAGAAAGAAAGGTTTATTCTCCAAAATGACGCCATCACAGATAACATAAAAAAACACATAATTTACAAATAATGTTGGCTATACAATACAAATTACAATATACTACATATTACAAACTATACAATACCTATACTAGTATGTGTCAAGGCGTCATCTGGGAACAGGAGCACACTCAGCATAATGCCATGAATTTTTTTTCCATGGCGCTGATTTTCAGTGTGTCCAACCAGTGACTTACCGAAATCAGTGCTATATGTATTTTATAGACGATATATATATACGTTGTAGTATATACGTTGTATATAGATATACGTTGTAGACGGTGCAAGCTACGATTGCAAGCCTATTAATGCTGGTGTTCCACAAGGCTGCATGCTATCGCCAACGCTGTTTCTTGATATGTTGCAAACCCGTAACATTCATTGCTATGCAGATGACAGCACTGGTGATGCTTTTTACACCGGCAGAGCCAATATTTCTCGGGAAAACGTCTCCGAGTGCCGGGACAAACTTGTGTCTGAAGTCGAGTCTTTGCTGAACAGAGTCTCGGATTGGGGGCGACTAAATCTAGTCCAGTTTAACCCCCAGAAGACACAAGTTTGCGCATTAACCGCTAAAAAGAACCCCTTTGTCGAATCTCCTCAGTTTCAAGGCACTCCCCATGTTGCATCAGCCAGTATCGGAATCCTCGGCGTCGACATATCGAGTGACGTGTAGTTTCGTGGTCACTTGGAAGAGAAGGCCAAATTGGCCACTAAAAAGCTTGGCGTGCTCAGCAGAGCGGGACAGTATTTCATGCCGGCACACCGCCTGCAACTTTACAAGGCGCGGGTTCGGCCGCACATGGAATACTGTTCCCATCTCTGGGCTGGGGCTCCCCAGTATCAGCTCCTTCCACTTGACCGTATCCAGCGCATAGCGGCTCGAATCGTCGACGACCGAGTGCTTTCCGATCGGCTCGATTCACTGGCACTGCGAAGAGATGTTGCATTTCTTTGCATTTTCTTTCGCATATACCATGAATAGTGCTCTGAGGAATTGTTTGGATTAATCCCAGCCGCCAAATATCGTGAACGCACTACGCGGCAAGCGTCCCGATACCATCCACACCATCTGGATGCTTGGCGATCCACCACTGTACGTTTGAAAAGGAGTTTTCCTCCGCGTGCAATCTCTCTGGGGTATAGTTTACCACCGGCGATTTTTCCGGACCGATACGACCTGGGGACCTTTAAGAAAAGAGCTTACTCCTTTCTTAAACGCGCCTGCAATTCCCCTGGTGTTGCGGTTGATCATGGGCGGCGGTAGTCACTTAACATCAGGTAAGCCGCATGCTCGTTTGCCCCCTCTTCTATAAAAAAATGATAGTTACATTAATGAACAGGTCGTTAAAAGAAAGGGGAATGAAAGTGAACGCAAGTAAGACGAAAGTTATGCTTTTTGAAAGATAAGAAAGTAAAATTTGGGATGCGTATTTAGCAGGGATGGGAGATATGATAATGATATAGAACGACGGGTGAACCAGGAAATTAAGTAAACGGGGCTCTACACTATATTGTGTAAAGTCAGAATGTGTCAAAAAAGGCACGTATGGCAATTCACAATGCTGTGTTAGTCCCTACTTTAACGTATGGTAGTGAAAGTTGAGCATGGCAGAAGAAGTACGAAAGTAGAATAAACGCAGTAGAAACGCGGTTGTATTTTAGGTGTATTTTAGGGCTGAATCTATGTGACAGGGTGGGAAATTGTGTAATAAGAGAAGAGTATGGTATGCAAGATGATGTTGTGACGAGGATTAAGAAAGTAATGCTTCGGTGGTTTGGTCCTCTAGAAAGAATGAATGAGGAAAGAGTGACAAAACAAATTTATGTTGTAGAAGTGAACGGCAGAGTCGGTAAGGGACACCCTTTGCGAAAGTTTGTCGACCAAATAGGCGATCTATTGAAAAGGGGCCAAATTAAGAGTACCCTTAACCGACGAGCATGTATGTGTAGGTATATGAATGTAGAAGAGGCGAAAAAGGTGTGTCAGAATTGTATATAATCAGGAGTACCACCGGGCCTGGGCTGACGCATCAACGTCCCAGGATGTAAACACCAGCGTCCTTAAAAAGAAGTATAATTCCGCCTCCAGGCCCTTCAAAAGATTGATTGCCAAGGCTACTAGTTACTTCTGGAACTCGTGCATTCTGGTCTCTCGCCAAGGCTGTCCAAGGGAATTTCTGTCAGCCTTCCATCTCTGCATAGGGAGGATAACTCACTAGCCCATGCAGCAAAGGAGAAAGTCGATCTGCTAGGCTCTTTCTTTGTGTCCAACTTAACTCTCGATGACGAGGGGAGCACACCGCCGACCATTCCGTGATGTGAGTGCTCCATGTTGGATATACGGTTCACACAGCGCTCGGTTCGTAAATCACTCTTCTTTCCGGACATCCACAAGTCGAATGGGCCTGACGGAATTCCCCCAATTGTGAGGACATATGATACGGAGTTGGCACCGGTTTTAACGTGACTTTTCCGGTACTCCTTTTGTTACTTTTCCTCCTACTCCCTAGGCGTAGTACCGAAATGCACCCGATCCATAAAAAAGGCGACTGCTCTAATCCGTCTAACTATAGGTCTATCGCCATCACCTCCTTGTTCTCCAAAATAATGGAATCCATTATAAACTGCCAGCTCATGCGGTACCTAGAGAATCACCAGCTGATTAGTATTATATCACCAGTCATAGATGGGCGGAAGCAGTAGAGTTCAAGTGGGAAGCATGGGCCGTTAGTTTGGACATTTCGAAGGCCTTCGTTCGGGCTTGGCACAAAGCGCTTCTTTCGGGGCTCCCTTCCTATGGGCTTCCCGAGAAATTGTGCGATTGAATCACCAGCTTTCTTACAAATCGGAACATCAAGTTCGTTGTAGACGGTGCATGCTCCGATTACAAGCTTATTAATGCTGGCGTTCCACAAGGCTGCATGCTATCGCCAACGCTGTTTCTTTTGCATATCAATGATATGTTGCAAACCCGTAACATTCATTGCTATGCAGATGACAGCACTGGTGAAACTCTATACTTCTCGGGAAAACGTCGCCGAGTACCGGAACATACTTGTGTCTGAAGTTGAGTCTTTGCTGAATAAAGTCTCGGATTGGGGGCGGCTAAATCTAGTCCAGTTTAATCCTCAGAAGACACAAGTTTGCGCGTTTATCGCTATAAAGAACCCCTTTGTCGTATCTCCTTAGTTTCAAGGCACTCCCCTTGTTGCCTCAGCCAGTATCGGAACCCTCGGCGTCGACATATCTAGTGATGTGCAGTTTCGTGATCACTTGGAAGCGAAGGCCAAATTGGCTTTTAAAAAGCTTGGCGTGCTCAGCAGAGGGGGACAGTATTTCATGCCGGCACACCGCCTGCAACTTTACAAGGCGCAGTTTCGGCCTCACATGGAATACTGTTTCCATCTCTGGGCTGGGGCTCCCCAGTGCCAGCACCCTCAACTTGGCCCCATCCAGCGCAGAGCGGCTTGAGTCGTCGACGACCAAGTGCTTTCCGTTGGCTCGATTTATTGGCGCTGCGAAGAGATGTTGCATCCCTTTGCATTTTCTTTCGCATATCTACCACGGGAAGTGCTCTGAGGAATTGTTCGGATTAATCCCAGTGGCACAAGTCGATGGCGGAGGGCGGGGGGGGGGGGCATATTCATACTTAGCCTAGGACTCTTGGAACTCTAAATCAGGCACTGCTCATTTGTCGTCTTCAATTGTTTTTTTTTTTTTAATAATATATAATTTAGCATTTAATTCACCATGTAGTGGCTGTGTAAGAGTGGTGGGCAGCAGCGTCTTCCTAACAAGCGTGGCAACTGTGGCAAATACGACCCCTATTTGGCAAACTATGTAGATGCCTATGTTTATCGGTGGACTTCAATAGGTTGTAAAGGTAACGGTTATTTAGCATTTTACAAGCAACAGTTAACTATGAATGGACTCAACATTTTTGCTCATTTCCATCTGTATTGAACTAAATTGATATTTATTGATAACAAATTCCACCCACATACATTTGTTTATTAACCTAAATTCTTCAATCATAATCTGATAGGCCAAAACGTTTGCCCTTACAAATCACAACAGCTTCTGTCATTTTAAATCAAAGCTAATAAGTGTTATAATTTTAAATTGATAATAATTACAAAAGAACGTATAGGTAGAATAAATAATAGATTCTCCACTTAATATTAATGGGTAATTCTTTTTATTATTTATAATTAAATAAAATTCACGGAAACAGATTTATTTTGATGTTATTCACGGCTCTAAAGGTTTTTCTACACTTTTGAAAAATACTTGGTTTATCTCTTTTAACTGTCATAATTTTCGTTAGCACATTAAAAGGTACCTCTGCTTTAGCAGGTGATATTCGCCATAATTCCTGTAGGAAGATTATCGATTGTACATTCTCACACCTTGTATGTACGCTGCTCTTCATTGCCAATCTAAGGTATAGAGTATAGACCTTGTTAAGAGGTGGTTATACCATCACCTTCGCGGCCATTAGATCTTTTTAGCGTTTACCATACTTACTCGCCTCTTTCACACACCCACACGACTTATTGGAGTAATATATCCTTTGGCACTGCTACTACCACACCATTTAAATGTAATTAGAAGAAAAAAATTGAAATTGTTGATTTCATAAATAAATTTAATAAAATCAATCTATCTGAGAATTAAAATGAAATCGATTTTTAAAACCAAGGAGTTTTCAATTAAAAAGATTTTAATATGACAGGAACAGTGGAAATATTCCATTTCCGATACTTTTAGTGCAGCCTGGTATATCACCGAAACTCTTCACCGTTGCATTGGAAGACGTTTTCAAGCTACTGGACTGGAAAAGATACGGTATTAACATCAATGGCGAGTACATCACTCACCTTCGATTTGCCGACGATATAGTCCTTATGGCAGAATCGCTGGAGCACCTAAGCACTATGCTCAATGAACTCAATAGTGACTCCCAACAGATAGGTCTTAAGATGAACAGGGACAAAACAAAGATCCTGTTTAATGTCCATGTCACACCTATGCCGGTAGTTGTTGGGATCACTAAGCTTGAGGTTGTTGACGAGTGAGTTTAACTGGGACAAATAGTCCGACTAGGTAAGTCCAACTTAGACCGAGAGGATAACCTCTTGGTCTAAGTATAAACGTAAACGTATCGTATAAACGACGGATTCAACTCGGCTGGGCAGCGTTCGGGAAATTACAACACATCTTCTCGTCAGGTATACCTCAAAACCTAAAAACAAGACAGTAAAACCAGTGCGTGTTGACAGTGATCACTTACGGATCTGAAACGTGGTCCTTCACTGCTGGCCGTATAAGGACACTCAAGGTCGCTCAGCGAGCTATGGAAAGGGCTATGCTCAGGGTTTCTCTGCGTGATAAGCTTAGAAATGAGGATATCCGCAGTAAAAGCAGAGTGAACGACATAGCCCAACGGATTAGTAAGTTGAAGTGGCAATGGACAGGCAATATAGCTCGAAGAACCGACAACCGATGGGGAAAAATGGTTCTCAAGTGGCAGCTTCGTACCGGTAGGCGTAGTGTGGGGCGACCCCACACTAGATGAAGTGACGAGCTGGTAAGACATGCAGGAAGTCGATGGTTGCAGGTGGCTCAGGACCGTGCTTTGTGGCATTCCTTGGGGAGGGCTCTGTTCAATTGTGGACTTGTGAAGGGCTGTAATGACGATGAAAATAAACAACAAAACACAATCATAAACTGAACGTATTAGCGTACCTATTAGAGTAGGTAACACCTACCTCTTTATTAGGTAGAATGAAAATTTGTGGATATATGTAAAATATTATCCATTAAACTCAATTTTCACTAAAATCCGAAAAAACCGGATTTATAAAACTCTGGAAAATCCGGATTTTTCAGTTATTTTCGAATTTCGAAGAATTCGGATTGCAATCACTAGTAGTACTACTTCAATAAGTTAAATCAATCGTAATGTTTGATAAAAAATCATTGATCAGATCATTACTTCCCTAAACCACAGAATAGTACCTATTATTTATTCTGTGATAGTACTATGTGCCTAAACTGTCGGTCATAAAACAAGGATACCTTCCTTGTTTTATGACCGACAGTTGGGAATATTTATTTTCCGTTGGTTGATGGCTGTCTAGAGTCGGTCTATTACGTCATTCACTAACACCCTAATGTTACCTTATTTGAGAGTTTTATGTGTTTTATACCCGGTAGCCATGCTGCAGCTATATTTAATGGTTGTAAAACGAATGAGACAGCTCGACCGGGGAAGGACCAGGCTCTCACAGAATACCAGCGTAAAATAGCAGCTTAATACTGCTGTTTCGTATGGTGAGATCCGGAGACTCCTTTTACTGAAACCGAGGCATTACATCTTAGTCCTCAGGGGTGACAAGAAATCTGCGTTTGGATTCTTAATCGAGGATAAATATAGATGTCTATGGACCACAGCGGCCACTTACCGTCAGGTGGACTGTGTGCTCTCGTTTGTCACCTTTAAATCTATAAAAAAAATGTTTCTTTATTTTAGCCCTGATGAAGATGTAGTTGACGAAAGGGTAACCTGACGAAATAAGAATTTGTCTAACCGGGAATAAACTTTCGTGATGGCTGCTTTGTCACAAGCGTCACATTTCAATAGTTTTCTGCCCTTTTACCCTAACAACTGTTCCACGCGATCTACACTTGTCAAAATATTAAATATAAAAAATGTTGAATAATTTACTTAAGTTATGATACATCGGTAGGATCAATGAGACGGAGTCGTCGATAGTGAGCAGCCAAATGGGCGCGATGGTGGCGTTGACTGGCAAGATTGAGTCTGAGATGACACAAGTTTGGCGCCAGATCGGTATTATGTACCAGCAACTAACTGCCAGCAAAGCCTCGCTCGACAAACTTACGGTTAGTTCGTAATGCGCATTGTTTAAAGTCATAGTTACATCCTATATACGTCTCACTGCTGGGCACAGGCTTCCGCTCATTTCTGAGAGGGTTTTAGAGCAAGGAAATGTCCGCCGCGCTGCCTTAATGCGTGTTGGGGAACTTCACGTCTACGAAAATATTTTTTTTCTTATTTCTCAAACATGCAGATTTCTTCAGGATGTTTTCCTTCACCACCGAGCATGTGGTTAATCAGCACTTAAAATTCATTTTTACTGGCAAACAATTTCATTGATACCGGCGGGGATCAAACCCGGTTTGCTCGCGTACTTTAACATTTACATCGAGCACTTAGCCCCTGATCTACCACGGCTTAGCTTTGCTTAAATATTAAATAAATAAATAAAGCATATATACGTCCCGCTGCTGGGCACATCTCTTCTCAATACTCAGATGTTTTTAGAGCAACGAAGTTTTAGCCGCACTACCCTAATTCACCATTGTTTTTCTCAGACATGCTACCTCACTATGGTTCCCAGCATTACCGAGACCGTAATAAATCAGCACTTAAAATTACAATTAACAATTCAAAATCCTACTGTTAAATTTCGGCGAACGCTCAGCCCCTGATAACGTTAACTAAATATTTGTTAATTTAATAAACCACGTACTAGAAATTTGTAATAACTTAAATTAAAAAAAAAAAAACGAAACAAAAAGCTGTTGATCTTCAAACAAAAAAAAAGATTTTCTTGAATCATGACTAAGAACACTTCATCAAGTCACCCTTCAAACAAAAACTAAATCTAAATCGGTCCGTTTGGGAGCTACGTTGCCACCATAGAATACTATAATACGTACATAATAGAACGGGGGAGTGGGCGGAGCCCGCGTAGCCACTAAAATGTCACTAACATGTCAATTCACACGTATAAATGTCAACACGAGATGTGTTTTGACGTTACAATCGTTTCCAAATTTCGCATGCAAATTATTTAGAAAATGTCAAATTGCACCCTGTTTACGAATAAATATGTATTAATATTTAAACGATTTGTTTAATGATGATCAAAAGTCTAAAATGTGTAAATTTACTCAATCTGTCAACACAGCGAATCGGGTTTGGCGACGCCAATCCTCGTTCAAAATAAAGCTGACAGCCATTCTATTGTGTATTAAAATATTCTATGGTTGCCACACACGGACACACAGACACACTGATACACTCGTTAAACATATAACACCCCTCTTTTTCGTCAAGGGTTAAAAAGTAATTATTACGTTTTAAAATAAGGTGAAAATTTATGGTGAAATTTCGAAGCACGTAATTTACAAACCTACATGCCTTTATAATACTAACACCCTTATCAAAAAAACATACATTTATTACTGTTATAGAAAGTGACATGGATAGTAGCCATTTGGCTAAATGGAATTCCATTACACTTAGTGAGATTGCCACGACTTGGTACTTTACATTTTTACGAATTTAAAGTAGGTTTTTTTTCGTATTGCATTACCGACCATACAATTTCTAATGTGTTTAATTTTAACTAACAATTCTGTCACTCAAAATAATAACTATTATTTCACATACTTGCAGGGACAAACTGAGCAATACGTTAATAGCAGCGCAGCTACTCTGGAAAGCATGAATGATAAAGTAAGTCGCAAAAAGAACCTTTAGTTCTGTAGAATAAGCCTTAACCGAATTTATTATTTCGATCGCTTTTCTTTTCAGGTGGGTTTGATTACGACACGCATGACTGAAGTGGATGATAATTTAAATTATCTACTAGGAAGGTTGTCTCTTGTGACACAGGAGTTCAGCCAAATTAAGACCGGTCTTGGCGACGCATTGGACAAAGCAAAATCTAATCTGAAAACTGTACAATCAAAACTTGACAGTAAGTATAAACTCACTCAAAAAAAACTATATAGTGTATTGAACTCTTCATTATAACCTGAACCAGCACAATGTTAATTATACAGGGTTATTTTTAGAGTAGCCAAATTTTAAACTTAAGTTCAAATATGTAAATAATGATGATATAGGTACCGTTACTACAGTTTTTGAAAATAAGAGTAAATAAGGTTTCTGCTTTTATTCGAAATTATCCTAAATTGAATGTGATAACAATGTTTTGCCTACCGTTCGACCCCTACGAATGTGTACGTGCGCAGTAAAACAGTTAAAACAATGCATTACTACGCATTTTGAATTTAAAAGATAAAAAGGACAGAATCTTTGAGATTTTTTTAATTAATTTTTCTACACCAATTGCCTATATTATTTATTCTGAACCTACTCTGTTAATTTGGCTGGTTATTGCAAAATAAGATACAGAAAACTTGCCAAACCTTTCAATTTGCTACCTTTGTGATAATTAGAATATTTTGGTTCAATTAATTGAGATCAATCAAATGCAAGTCAAGGTGCATATTTACTTTGATTTAATCATTTTTAGTAAAAATTACACTTTTCAATTTTAGATGGCGGCGCAGGTCCCCACAACATCGACAAAGACGAGAAATCACCACAGTGAAAATAAATAAATATGAACCAAATAATGTAGATCTAATAATAAATATCACATAAGCTCTAAACAAACTAGAAATTAACATGTAATTTGACTGATTAAGGAAATGTGTTTCATTTGTCAAAAATAAAAGTCTTTAAATAACTTTTGCAAATATTTAATCTCTTTCATAATTGTGGTTCTATAATATTTATATTGTACAAGTTATGTTACAATTAAATTTTACTGTGACAAATATTCAAATGTCACAAGTAAGCACACAAAATCAACAAATATACAAACTGACAAGGATTCTGTTAAAAATCGTGAATTGAACTGTACATACAATCATACTGATATAATTTTATTGATCTTAAACAATATATAGGAAAATTATTTGTCTCATTTTTAATTTTATTAAAACCTGTTTACAACCTCAATTTCCTATGTGCAATATTAATAAATAAATTCACCTAATCCGATAAACTAATCTAATTTAAAGTCAGTGCCCTTACAAAGAACCTTTATTATAATTTATATTCGTGAAAACATTTGAAAAACAAAAATTGTTACATAACATGATTTAGCTATTTGTGTCATTGATCTCCAAAAACAATGCAACTAAATGCACGTTAAACAATTTTTTATATAATCCATAATATTTCCGATTTACAAAATGACGTCTAAACCTAAACAAACAAAGTTGCTTTTCCACCGCCTAGTCTTCTTCGAAATTTGTATATATTCATGAATAAACAACAGGTATTTGAGATGCCATGATCTTTAAGTAAGTTAGAATTTAGAAGTTTAATATTTACAGATGGTATTCTTGAGTTATTAAAAATATTTTTATTGTATACAAATCTTAAATTAGTGATAAATACAAACAATTCTGCATTACTTTTTCAAGGAAAATTTTAGTAAGCATGCAGCATCCATTTTCTACAAAAAACATACCAAAGTTAGTCAACAAAATATCGAACAACAATTTTAACGGAATTCCATTAAACCGACGATAAAACCTTTTTTTTTTAACTAATTTATTCCAAAAATTACATTTTAACATATTTCTATTTTATTGCTTTTCCACCTAAAAAATATGACGATCATCGAAATTCCATCATAAGTTCTGCCTTAAAGAATATATAAGATCTGCAGTGCGATTAAATAACTTCGGTGGGAAGAGCTCAGAAATGTATCAATGAAACTATAAAAATGTAAACATCATATTCTGTTCCGATTAGTTGGGTGTTTTAATAAATTAAAATAAAAATTACTACAAAAGATGTGGTAACACAAAACATAAATACATAAAAGTCTATACTTACTGAAAAAATCTGAGGAAAATATAACAATACAGCTGTCATCGCCAGGTGTTTAACACCCCTTTGACCTCAATTTGATACTTTGCAGTAACTAAGTATACAGTAAAACATGTTTAAACTACAGATACTTCTACCAATACAAATTTTTTTGTTGTCACAAAACATAGTAATTGTCAAAAATAGTTTTAAGTATGATTGGACATAGGTTAAGGTTGTACAACATCTAATAACAAAGTATTTCATTGAAAATTCACTTAAAGGTAAATTTCTAAACACATTCGTTGTAATAAAACAGCCTAAAATGGGTTAACGTTCAAATATTCACATACTAACTTAAGTGCTCCAACAAATCAAACATTGCACCGGAATGTATGGAGATTGCTTTAATATGTATAAAAAGTAATGTAACATAAACCTAAGCAAACCAGTCGCTAATGTCATTTCATTTAGGAAAACTTACTATTTTTCTATATTTTACCTAGATACCTTACATGATGACTTTTAATACAAACCCATAAAATTGACAACAACATGCCAAATAATTTTATATCCAATAAACGTAAAGAGGCAAATTGGTAATGGCAGTGGCATACCTAACACCCACACACAAATAGCACTCAAGTTTTTTTACATATGAATAACTATTATGTACACAGATATTATTAAATGTATACTATATCAATGCAAAAGAATATATACAAACCTTATTAATATTAAAAAGCACTTATTAACCCATCTAAATCCACTCCCAAAATTCTATTCCAAAGAGAAATGTGATTATTACAAAGGAAATCTAAGTGATAAATTAATCAACAATTTGTGCTTCATATTACAATTCTGACACAATAAGCATATGTAGATAATATGCAAACAATTACACATAATTATGCAAAAACTAATCCAATATAGTGATTTTATGAAAGTTTTTTATGCGAATTATATTTATAGTTGCCTATGAGACAAACTGATCAAAATATCTGTGACATCTAATCTTTGTATAATGCGGTATCAAAACAATGTCAGTTAAGAGTGTGACAACATTCTCGCAATGCTGATCGCCGACTAGCCCCTGTTGTGCGTTTATGAATTAAGCCCAGTACAGACAGTGGAAAGATGGACTCACACCTCCACAGCTGGCACAGCTTAAATTTACTTAACCCATACTCTACTATTTATAATTTATTACAACCTAACTAATTCTTTTGTTACATTGTGCAAAATACAATCCCCAAGAGTTTACTATTTTTAAAGCTGAATTCATCCGAATTCTTTCTATACCTTAATGCAGTATTATTACGATTTCAATTTAAAATTCCTGAACTTATTTTTAGAAATGAAATATAATAAATGGATTAGTTTTGAAATAAAGTTTAAATAATCCACCCGTTACACATGGTGTTTGAAGCAAATCGTTTTACGAAACATGGATAGTTAGTTTTGCTCACTATACCCTGAATTTTTATTGAAGACTTTATATTACTTTTTAAAATGATCTAATTTATGATTCATATAAAACGTCATGTTATCAGTTACTCCCTTTTACATTTCTATATTAACAACTATGTATATACCGCTAAGTCGGCAAAGATTCGGATTATTGAAGCTTTCTAAGGTTAAATCATTACAGCCTAAGTTATACAGTAGTGGCCAGACATAAGGTATACAGTTGTGGGCAGACATAAGGTAATGCCGTACCCTAACTATTCTGTTCACAAACCTGTGTTACCTTTTCTCCCAAATTATGCTAATCCTGATCTTATGTGATGGATCTTAAACAGGAAGACATATATAACTATAAATACACGCCTTTAGTATACAACGCAAATTTAAAATTATTTAAGAATTATACTGCATTATGTGGGCGTAATTAAGAAAATGTCATCGATAGAATAAATGAATTATTGTACTACCATAACAGTAAATTTCAAAAATTCCATACTCTCATGGCAATGTGTGACATGCAAAGCCTGAAACATGTCTGCAAATTAACATATGATCACCCCATTAAATTTGAGGCACTTAGATGACCTTAATAGTAATGATATAACTACATACTAGTGGTACCAAATTTCGCTTTTTGTCATCTCACAGAGGACCCGTTGATACAACGGGTGTGACACATTTAAAGCTATGGACATGTTTCATGTATAAATTGTTAATAAAAACTAATCTAATACAGAAAGAGTGTAGAGTGCGGTCGTAAATGTACAACATACTTAATATTATAACCTATATGCATTTCAAAACTTACATGAACTGTTAACCAGTGCAATTACAAAGGTGGTATTGTAAATTCAGTGTTTGTAATAAAAAGTATTAACTTGGTGTTATGATAAAAAACATATGGGTCTCCCAGTGTGTTGCTTTTGGAAATATTTAAACAAGTGCAGTCGAGAATAATAGATAATTCATAGAAACAAATTCACTCTACCTTTAATTCACTTCGTTCATGCTGACAATGCACTTACTTATGTTTTAAACAGAGTATCACATCAACCTGGTCAAAAACTGAACCTACTAAGCTGAATGATACAATGTCCATGCATGGTCTATGTACATATTGACAAGTTACAATAACAAAACAACAGTTACTTTTTTAATGTATACTTTAAAATTGTCGCACATAATATGTACAAATTCAACGGGCTCAGCTAAATTGTACTGAACATAACATAGATAGGGCTTTATACGTTGCATGGCAATTTGGCAATGAGTCCAAATAAGGGAACTATGAGTCATAACCACATGGACTAGGTGCCTGAATGTAGAGTCATAATAAAATATCCCTACAGACCAAATTCAAACAGCCAGATAGTCTGTTAAGATATATTAATGCATTAGGTCATAAAAAACATTGTTACATTGAATAAATCCTGATAATTGTTAAAGCTCGTTTTCGATAAGGCTCAAGCAAACTGCCATGCAAAGCGTTCCAAATTATTATATCTTATGTACATATTGTCACTTGAAGATAAGAGTAAGGACTAATGTCTAGGTTATGTATGGGATATAAAAGGTATGGTCGCGGGGTTTACCTCCGCGTGCTCTTGGAGGAGGGGCGCGAGTGGGAGTGCGTGTGGGGGGTCGCGCCCCCCCCCCGCTCCTAACTGGAGCATGAAGCGGCGGATACCGGCGACAGCGGCGAGTCTCTTGGGCACCCTGACAGCGTTACCACAACCTGCAGGCCATGATAACATATTATGTAATGATAAATACATGAAAAACATTCAAAGTTGTTGAGCCATGATATAGCTATATTATGGTTGCAAAATGAATGGGTCGGCTTGACCCGGGAAGGCCCACGTTCTCACAGAATGGCAGCATAAAATAGCCACTTAATTTTGCTGTGTCGTATGGTAAGTGTATGGTACGGTACGGTACTCAGACCACTATACCACAATATATATATATATATATATATATATATATATATATATATATATATACATATATATATTGTGGCACAATACATATAATCCACTCGTGTGTCGGGGTAATTCTGGCCAATATGGCGCATCTGTCGAGCACTTTCCGAAGTACTAAGTAAGTATATAACAAGTATTTGTATTATATATTTCATTTCATTAGAAGGTTTCACTTCTGTCGCGTGTGAGCTGCACGCATTTAAAATCTATCGAAATTCAAATCATAACCACCCTACTTTACAAATGGCAATAAAATAATAAATTTAGTAGGCATCTTTGACCTTGTCACTTCACATGGTCACAGTCTAGGGTCAATATAATTATATATATATATATATATATATATATATATATATATATATATATATATATATATATGCATTATTCTGGTACTTCCCTTACTTCAACTGTAAGTAAAACAATAGTATATCACTCTAATGACCTACAAATATCTAAATTTAAGTACTGTTAACATATTTCTAAAGTCTAAACATATAAATACAGATAAATGCTATAAGATAATAGACTCAATGTATCTTGACTGTTACAAGATAATAATTCCAACTACTGCTCAATGTGCTTTTTTAAAACAAAATTCTAATAAAACATGTCATTTAATTTGTCTCAAGTTACTGTTAAACTAAATAAGAAGCCATGTTATAGGTATTGTTAGGATGTAGACAGCCACTCAAAAATTTAGATTCAAATCAAACCATTACTATTGATAGACCCACTTCTAACACAAGCATCTTAAGCTTGCCTGCAGGGGTAAATAAGAATATTTGTAATGTCAATAGCATTTCTAGTGTTTTTTTTTAAATATTACAATGCATTGAGAATACACTTAAAAGTTAATTTACCTTTCGACTGCCAGCATGATTCCGATGCTCACAAAGCCATACTCCTTGCCATGTACCAAGATTCAACTTTCCATCTGTGATTGGTATAGTGAGGGATGAGCCTAAGAAACATGCTTTCACATGTGCTGGCTGTACAAAAAGAAATATCAAATCAAACACTGAAAGTCAATATTTAATAAGTAAATTCCTATTTTTTTTAATGTAATAATTACAGCTAGTAGTACCAGTTACTCTACTCCACAATCAGTATTTCATTCTAAGGGGATGTATAAGCTTTTTCATATGAACATAGCTCAGGACCGTGCTTTGTGGCATTCCTTGTGGGAGGCCTTTGTTCAGGAGTAGACTTGTCAAGAATTGTAGTGATGATGATGTTGATGATGAAGATGATGAATTCCACGGTAATTCTTCAGTGTACAAATTCTAGTTTAACTACTTTTTCTATTAAGACATATATTTTTGAATATTGACTACAATCCTCAGAGCTAAATTCCATAATACAAATGCAAACATACATTATGCTATGAATATAGCTAATACAAACCAAACCATTTTCAATTACAGTAGGCGCTCGACAATCTGGCGCTCGCCAATCTGGCACGCTCAGTAGTCCGGCACTTTGGGACTCAGGTAGCCCGCTCTATAATCCGGCATTTTGCACAGCTGAACGCCGGACTACTGAGCAGTTGGGTTGAATTGTTCGAGTAGTTTCTTTCTTCTCTCGCTCAGCAGTTCTTTTTCGGCAGTAATTTTATTTATAATAAATTCACCTAACGATATTAAAATAGTATTTTACTGTGGATATATTTTACTTCCTACACAAATTTGATAATCCGACAGTTCCAACGATCCGGCATAAAGGGAAAAAATCGGGTGCCGGATTATCGAGCGCCTAATGTATTGACTAAATTGGCAATATATTGTAAATGGGCCAAATTAAGAGTACCCTGAACCGATAAGCAATTACAAATAAGTATATGGATGTTGAGGAAGCAAGAGGTGGTCAGGATTGTGCCAAATAGGAGTCTGTAGTCTCTGCCTACCCCTTTACTAAATCTTTCTAACAATATGCTACAGAAATAATGTCTGCTTTCTAGAGACTCACAAATTACTATTCCCTACCACTGTACCTCTAAACACAGGATATCTTGAATTATTTAGGCTTTGTAACTTGCACAAAATGTTATTTCACTGTGAGGAATTGATAGTACATAATATTTATACTTTAACTCGAATTTCAAAAAGCAGACTTCTTCTCTCTCTCTCTCAAAATTTTTAGTGGTTTCCCTTCTCGAAAATGGTGCATTACCTTTTAATTCGAGTGACATTGTTATAATCATGGACCAAACATATACCAAATAGAACATCTTACTATTATATATATATATATATATATATATATATATATATATATATATATATATATATATATATATATAATTCCTACCCGAACTATTTGATTATTCGATAACGATTCCTAGTGCTACTGAATTCAAAATTGCGCAACCCACAAGACCCAATTAGAATTGTATTGGAGAAGCACTTTTGCAGCTTTCAATCTTTCAATGCATTCATTCTCAAGCAATCATTCCCAGGTTGTTGTCCAATGTATATAATTATCATATTTGGATTGATTAATGAAGCAAGCAGAACAAAACCTTAAAGTACCAAAAAATATCACTACCTATATGTTATTTAAAAATATCTATCATATAATACAGTTTCTACCGTATGATATGACAGATATTCTCGATAACTCTAACTTGGTTAGATGAAAAAAAATACCAATTCCTTTCGCTGCACTGCTAAATACTTACTACAATAGTAAATATTCATAAAAATTCTCTTGTTATTAATAATGTAAACATATAATCATTAAAAACTGTGCAGTATTGTATCTTGAAATAAGTGTACAAATAAAGACTAAAATATATTGTGCATTCTTTGGCATACTTAAACATTTGAAGTGTTAAGAAACAATGTTTTGTTTTTCATAATCATTAAATAACATTTATCATGTAAGTCCTAAGTATGTAAGATTCCAAAGGAAAGTCCACTGATTATTATTGATCATTGTGTTATTATAACATTACACACTAGTCGTTATAATTAATGTGTTGCATGCAAAACTGCACAACAGCAGAATAACAGGATAACTGAAAACTTTTTTTTTAGCAGTTATTGAAAAATAATACAGTAGTAAAATTGATTACTGGCATAAGGCTAGCACTAGTGGCTGTTTAAAAATATCTTCAGAGGTTTTTCAGAAAAAATCTAACTGGACAGAGGTATACTAGCATGAAGACCCTGTACCATTGAACAACAGACACATATATAGCTAAATCCCTGCCACGAGTCATTATATGTAAGATTTCAGGTCATGTAAATATGAAATAATATAAACTAAGGAATTTGGTTAATTAACCATACATAAATATACATACATACATAAACACTCACGCCTGTCACCCAGAGGGGTAGGCAGAGACTACAGACTTCCATTTGGCACGATCCTGACACACCTCTCTCGCCTCCTTCACATCCATACACCTACGCATGCACATGCGTACATGCTCGTCGGTTAAGGGTACTACTAATTTGGCCCGTTTTCAAAATATCGCCAATTTGGTCGATAAACTTTTTTCTAGGGCGTCCCTTCCCGACTCGGCCATTCACATCTGCCATATAAATTTGCTTTGTCACTCTTTCCTCATTCATTCTTTCTACGTGACCAAACCATAAATATAACATAAATATTTTTGTATTATTTGCCACAATCACTTTTCACTGCCATGTTATATTTGGATTATTTTAAATAAATGAAATTAACCAATTTTAATTAATATTGGAGCAGGTTGAACTTTTTATGGGGTCCTTTGGAAGTATACTTGATTAAAAAATCAACAAAACCTTAACACTTCCAAGGCTATTTAATGTAAATCACATTAAAAATACTGTTGATACCTTAACATTTGACACAAGTAAAAAATTTAATCATACATTAACTTCATAATACAAAAAAATCATAATGTGCATTTAAATTGCTAAAGACAATAATGTGTGTTGACAAACATTCACAAAACAAAATGCAAATAATAAACATATTGGAGGATATATTGGATAGTCAAATTTGAAATTAGAACAACACAGGTATTTCTAAAATAAGAGTTGCGATCTTACCATGTCATCAGGGCCTTCACATGAGTGGCGATAGGGCAAGCCTTCTGGCACTATTTTGTTAAGCATCATTTCCATATCGTCTCTGACATCAGGGTCCCAACTTTCGTTGAGTGCAAGACTTGCCGAAGTATGCATTACTGTAAAAGAATTTAATGACAGGACGTTAACGTTATAGGAGAGGAATAGGTCATGTTATTATTATCATTAGACAAATACACGTTACCTATTGAATATTAGCACGATATTTAACTATTTAAAGGAAATAAGCAGTGGAAGGAAGGGGATGCAGATTGTCGGCGGCAAGTTTGCGGTCTTATCAAGTAGTACTCACTTTGAATATGGCAGAGACCGACCGCGAACTGTGAGAGTTCAGGCACCTGCTTGAGGATTTCCTCGGTAACAAGGTGTACGCCCCGATGTTGCGGCCTTAAGTTCAGCTTCCGTTGAAACCACGCGGATCCAATCTGAATTCCTCGGTTCGAGGCCATGTTTAATTTTTAAAATGCTACAAAATGACCGCAGGAATACGGTAGATCTTACACAACATCACTTAGAACAACCTTTACACAAATTAAATCACAATTATCATAAAAGATACATCTTCAACCTTTAAATAGTAATAAATATATCGTAGGTTATAGGACAGATTCGACACCCTATTTTCTGCGGGAAGATGAAACAGTCTATAAACGAAAGAGAAAAACGATCGAACTAATATGTTGTCATTTTTTAAAATATTTAAGGACAAGTGTGTAGTCACACAAAAATATTTTTAGTTAATTTAATTACCAATATAAATACATTATTCTTATTATGAAAACAAAAAAAAACAGAAAAAATATTACATTGAAAAAGCAATAATTATCACTTTATTAACACTGTAACAACTTTTCCTACAAGCTCTTACTAGTATTTGCAAAAACATTGTAGGTACTTAAAACATTTACATTAAATTTAGCTTTTATAAATAATTGAAAATAATGATTTTACTGCTTTTTTATATATTATATAATTGTTTTATTTTTTATATATAGAAACCCAAAACTATCGCGCGCAATGCCTGTGCGGGAGATTCAAAATACAAAACTAAAACCAGTTTTATTTCATTTTCCTAAATGAATATAACGTGCTTTTAAGTTATTAGTTACATGGAAGAATGAGTTTTAATTTAATGCAGTGGGATATGAATCAATAGTACATGTCAATAGCACGACTACAAATGAAAACTAAGGGTGTGCCGAGGGTGATAGCATAGGTGTGGCTATTAACCACTCCTTGAAATTGGGACAATTAGTTTTCGCTTTAACTGAAGTGTTTTGCGGACGCGTTACTTGTTGCATCTCGGTTGTTTTTATAACAAATTAAAATGGATCCTCTAATGGATGCTATCAAAAATTCTGCAGAACCAGAATGGCTTGAAAGGACCGTTATTGGTGAATTAAGAGTTTGGCAAATTTTATTTCTTTGTTTGGGTGGAATAACATGTTTGGGTGAGTATATTGCTTTTTATTCTTCACGATAGAGTCATTTTCAAATACTTATAAGGAATTCTTCACGAAGATTCCTGTGCTTCTTCACGCGTTAATAGTAAGAAAAATAATGCAATATTGGTTTCTGACTAAGTACTCTCTTATATGAAATTTTACAATCTACATAAAATTAATAACTACCTACTGGTTATCTTAAACGAAGCAATTTTTATTGATATTAAAAAAGGCAGATTTCGGTAAAGCGTGTTTCAATTTCAACCAATAGTTCTTGCAAGTAACAGGCCTTACAGACAATCTATCGGCAAATAGAGGCGATTCGACAAATCATTCATAATATAGTTCTTAGGTTTGATCCTGTGTTATAAGTATTCGAATTACGCATATTTTGTATGTTGTCACATGTTTAGTATTAAGATATAATTCACGTTTTATCGTCATTGTATATAGAGTTTTCGGAATCGTTCGTTACATGAAACACTAAATTCATAATGCAAATATTATTCAATAATATAATTATATTTGACGCATTTATAAGTTTAAATAAATAATATCTGGAAAAATTGATGCAAATGCGATTAAATATTTATTTCTAATTTCTAACTGCAGTGGTAATGCTCTGCTGCTGTTTCCGTTTCCGTATACCGCGCACGAAGCAACAAATCGAGGCAGACTACCAGCGTCGGAAGATCACCTCTAAGTTCCGTCAGCAACTTAAAACTATTCAAGATTCCAAGATGGATGCTATGTCACTAAAAGACGGTATTTAATTACCACGCTTCCAAAGTATTGTTATTATTACATAAAAATATATCAGACGCTCTTTTAGAATACATAAAAGTCTTTATGCATTCTTCTAGACCGGCAAATCAGTACAAAACTGTGTCACAGCTCACAGCCGTGGACCGCCCGCGCTATCGCCGACTGTGCTGGTAACTGGCACGGTATATGTGCCACGCACTTGTATTTAATAGGTATTTAGTACTTAACATAGAGACTTCTGTGTATAAATACTATACTGGAAAATCAGAACAAAACTGTGCCACAACTGTGGACTGCCCGCGCTAGCGCCGACTGGGCTGGTAGCTGGCACGGTATATGTGCCACGCACTTTTATTTAATAGGTATTTAGTACTTAACACAAAGACTTCTATGTATAATACTATACTGGGAAATCAGAACAAAACTGTGTCACAGCTGTGGACCGCCTGCGTTAGCGCCGACTGTGCTGGTAGCTGGCACGGTATACTCGTATGTGCCACGCACTTGTATTTAATAGGCATTTAGTACTTAACACAAAGACTTCTATGTATAAATACTACACTAGGAAATCAGATCAAAACTGTGTCTATCGTATTTTCATGTACTACGAGAGTTACTGTTTTTCTATAAATACGAAATAAAGTTACATAATTCTTTGTAATAAACTTTAAATGAAGTGCGCACTTAATTAATGACAGCGTTTTATTAGTCATGTTAAACAAAATCAATCTTAGATTGTCGCAAACAATGTTCGTGAATTAAGTACAAAACAAAGAACTGGTCTTTTCTTTTCGCACGCTCGCAGTTGACTAATGGCACTAAAGGAGTTACGGCGAATAAACCGTCACTTAGTGTGCAAAATATTAATGCCGCCGATACCGTTTAGTATTAGAACATAGAAGTATTTGCTTTTCTTCATATTAATGTTGTTCCAATTACTGAATAAGTGCCTAGTGCCTACTACTTGATACTTAGTGTGAGATCGTGACACGTGCCTCCGTGTTAATGTGGACATACATGATTAATGATTATATTATTTGAAAGTTTGAAAGGAAAGATAACCTTGTCAGATATTTGTTATGTGCATACTGATAAGATAATATTATCAAACCTAAGAACTTATGTGACATAAATATTACTTTGTTCTCTGCCTCGCTACCGTCAGCTTTGGAACTGCTCCACGAAAAAAATCATCCAATGGAGGATCATCAGCAAGGATCGCAGCCTAGCTCCATCATGTCACCGCAGCAGAGTAAGAGAAAACTTTGGAAAAGATAGTACTTACCTATGTTATAAATGTTATACGCATTAACTGTTTTATTCAGAATTAGTTAGTTGAGGAGTTTGCGAAAAGACTTTAGATTAGAGATTTGAGCCACCTCTAGATTGCGTAAAGTTGTTGTTTTATGCCTTAATTTATTTAAAAAAAACCCAGGCGCAGAGAAAGTAGATTATAAAGCTATTAATTATATGATATAAATATATTTCTTAAATAAGAAACCAATTTATAATGGGTGTATTATTATAGAGGTGATTGTGGTAATTAAAAATTAATTATATTTATTTATTACAAATAAAAAAGGTAGATGCATTGTCACCACTGAGGACAAGATAGAATGCCTGTTTACTTCAGGTAGAAAGGCATTCCCCTCATATTATTTTACGCTGATATTCTATGTTGGAATGAATTTTCGTTATCGCTTTTGTGATTAAAGTTTACTGTAATATATTATTCTTTTCCTACTTGGACGACTTTCTTATTATTTTGGTAACTACCAACTAGGAAGGAAATCTTATAGTGCCATATATATACATATACAAGCTGATACAGAGGCGCTTTTTCCTCGTGCCCGATGTAACGTTTATATATTTTAAATAACGATAAAGCTAAAGGTTAGCACGATGTGTTAGTGTAGGGTTAGAAACATGCCAGGAAACATTTACAGAACCTCCATGAAAAGTAGGTACCTAATCGATTTTTAAATTGGCTTGTTTTTCATTTAAGCGTAAAAACCAGAAATATAGCCTGTATGTCCTCAAAATATTTTATTTCGCAGCCATGCGGATTTCCTTGCGATGTTTTTCTTCACGTCGAGCACGTGGTAAACCAGCACTTAAAAGTGCAGTTGACAATTTCAGTTGCCGGCGGAGGTCGAAATTGGATTGCTGTATACTGTAAAATTCATGGCGGACACTTAGCCCTTGGGTTGCAACGGCATTAAGATATAAACAATATTATATAGTATACTGGCCATAAATAGCGTTGCTCCGTGGTCAGTTTCCCTTCCTGCCACGTTGTAGATCCTAGCCTCGATTCTCTACCAAGCCTATTTTTGTGTATTATCATAATCATTTCAATCCATCACGAGTCCACAGCTGAACACAAGCCAGCAAAATATCAGAGTACTATAACGCACGGTCCTGTGCCACCTGCGTAATTCAAAATTCAGTAGGGCTGTATTCTGTATGAGTGCTCTGAGGAATTGTTCGGATTAACCCCAGCCGCCAAATTTAGTACGTCGCGGCAAAACTCCCGATATCGTCCACACCATCTGGATGCTTTGCGGTCCACCACTGTAAGTTTAACTGGAAGTTTTCTTCCGCGTACGACCTCTCTGGGGAATAGTTTACCACCGACGATTTTTCCGGACCGATACGGCATAGGGCCTTCAAGAAAAGAGCCTAACTTTTCTAAAAGGCAGGTAACGCACCTGCAATTCCCCTGGTATTGCAGTTGTTCATGGGCGGCGGTAGTCATTAAACATCAGGTGTGCCGTATCCTCGTTTGCCCCCTCTCCTATAAAAAAAATGTTTAAGTAGTTTATCGGTCATTGTACATCACAAATTAAAGGATTTCAAGTCTTGTTAAATGACCTTTTACAAATGTTACGTACCAGCAATGATCAAACTGAGTATACTTTTGTTTGTGAAATACCTACTTTATAAGTTCATCTTAAACATATAATTAGTTTAATTTATATTTGTCTCATTACATGAATTTCAAATACGTGTCCTCCACATCATCTAGGTTCGCTGGACGCGTCATTTCAACCGGAAGGCGGTCAGAAGCCGGAATCTCAAGTATCTGGATTGAATTTTGTCAAGTTTGCAACAAAAGTAGCACATCTATCCAAAGTTAGCCAGACAAAGTCGCCGACGCCTTCTCCATCCGGAAACAAAATAGATTTTTAAATTTTTCTGAATAATCCTTAGAAGACATTAATTTAAGTATTTAAAAATTTCTGAGAATCTCACGGATGTTAATGAATAAAGAAATAAAGACTTTTCAAACAATAAACATTTATTTCTTATAATTGAAACCAAACATATTTATATATTAGTTTTATTCTTTTTTTAACCTTTATTTGTGTTTCTTACATATACCTACTCAGGCTGGATGAACCTGAATCTAAATACATATGTTAAATATTACTTAATTTTATGTGGAACACTATACACGAACCTGTCAGGATTTTGTGTTAAATAAGTAAAGTCTAAGTATTTGTCACTACTGCTAGGCACACTCCTTTTTCCTGAGTCGGTTATGGCAGAGTCCACCGTGCTGTTGCAGTATGTGTTAAAGTGCATTTAATTTCTCAAACATGCGGATTTGCCACATAGCCTTTATTGTGAAAGAGGTCCTTAAGCTTCGACACTTGGTCTTATCGAAATTTAACATTTTCTGTTAAATCCCTTAATTTACATTATTTTACTTCGCATTTCGTATACTTTCCACTTCTTTATTGGAACAGACTAGTCAAAATTGGTATTGTAAACTATTTTTATATAATTGATAATTTGATTGGGAGTAGTGGTGCTGAGAGTAGTGGTGCTGGGAGTAGTGGTGCTGGGAGTAGTGGTGCTGGGAGTAGTGGTGCTGGGAGTAGTGGTGCTGGGAGTAGTGGTGCTGGGAGTAGTGGTGCTGCGAGTAGTGGTGCTGCGAGTAGTGGTGCTGGGAGTAGTGGTGCTGAGAGTAGTGGTGCTGGGAGTAGTGGTGCTGGGAGTAGTGGTGCTGGGAGTAGTGGTGCTGGGAGTAGTGGTGCTGGGAGTAGTGGTGCTGGGAGTAGTGGTGCTGGGAGTAGTGGTGCTGGGAGTAGTGGTGCTGGGAGTAGTGGTGCTGGGAGTAGTGGTGCTGCGAGTAGTGGTGCTGGGAGTAGTGGTGCTGGGAGTAGTGGTGCTGGGAGTAGTGGTGCTGGGAGTAGTGGTGCTGGGAGGAGTGGTGCTGGGAGTAGTGGTGCTGGGAGTAGTGGTGCTGGGAGTAGTGGTGCTGGGAGTAGTGGTGCTGGGGAGTAGTGGTGCTGGGAGTAGTGGTGCTGGGAGTAGTGGTGCTGGGGAGTAGTGGTGCAGGGAGTAGTGGTGCTGGAAGTAGTGTTGCTAGGAGTAGTGGATTTGGGATTGGTGGTGACGGGATTAGTGCACGCAATTGAGGGAGGGCGGGAGGTGCTCTTCAAACTAGGGAAGACACATCATTTTATTTTATTTAGCAGATGGTTGCAAAATAACTATTAATATCTTTACTACTTTTTATAATAAGACGAGAAGGTTTTGAATTAATCGCCTTATCAAATATTTCCGGTCTAGAGCCTGACTTGATCCAGACCTAGCGGAATTAAGCCAAAATTAGCTACTTAAGTCCCACGCCAGAGTCTGTAGTCCTTTCGTGTGGTGTGGATCAGAGACATGTTTTAGGATCCCTTACTTACCTCTACCCTTGCTTACCTCTAACTAACTTATATCAGTTGAGCGTGCAAGTATTGAACTTGGATGTAAGTGTCCATCATTTCATCATAATTTGTCGATTCATAACATGCTCTCACGCAAATCAATAGATAAGGTCATTCAAATTTACTATACTAACCCACTCGCTCGGAATCAAAATATCAAAAAGCGAAAAAATATTTTTTCTTCCCATTTCTCTAAAATTGAGGCGCCTACTGGGACTTACCTGGGATGCCTGGAGAGGCCGCTACACTCGTTCTATGGTAGGTCCAGCTCTGTTTTCGTGGAATTAAATGGTACGTTAAACTGTAAATATAATTGAAAATTATACTTAGTTTTTTTTTTTTAATTTAAAAGTATGTATCTCACGTCAACCTGATTTGAATTTGAACAGTTCCGAGAAAGCCTCACTTACTAATTATAACTGTGTAGTTAAATTCTTGAGAAGCATTTTCCCCGTATCTAGAGCTAAGCCCTATCTGGTGTGATTAGTGACTATCCTTTAATTTTTGGGTCTAAGATGCGCGTTAATTACTTTAAAGTAATACTGTTGTATTAGCCTCGTAGAAATTTATAAACACGCTCTCACATCTCACATTGGAACTCCATCGTTGATTTGCTAACAGTTTATGTATTTTTTTATTTTTACACAGCCCGCTTGATGGTAAATGAAGGCCATTAAGTGGATGTTGTAGCCCATAGACATCTACATTTATCCTTGATTAAAAATCAAAATGAAGATGCGTTGTCACCCCTGAGGACTGAGATGGAATGCCTAGTAACCAGTAAAAGGGTGTCCGGTTCTCTACACTTACCACACAAAACAACAACAACAACAATTGAGCTGCTATTCTGTGAGAGGGTGGTCCTATTCCGGTTAAGCCGACCCATTCGTGCTACAACTACAAACATAGCTGCAGCATGGCTCTACCTCGTAAGATTATTACTTTTTAAGACGACCAGGAACGTTAAAACTCGACCTTATTTTTCCATAGTTTGATTTCAGTTGTCATACAAACAATACAATAATACGAGGGCGACACTGAAAGTTTTTAGAACTGGCCACTTGTAAACGATATAATAAAAAAAAGTTCAAATTTTGAAAATGGAACTCTTCGCCAATATTATTGTGTATTTTATTAATTTGTCATTTGTTTACGATTTGGCGGCAAATCGAAAAATGTCTGTGTCACGACAGCATGAATTTAACGCGAGAAAATTTTCGTACAATGATTTTTTATGACTTTCGATGTCATTTAAATCAACTAGAAAGTTATTCTAGTTGAGTTATAGACTTCGATTGGCCTTTCACGAGGAAGCTCCATCTCGGGCCACTGTTTACAACTGGTTTATTTAGTTTAAAAGTGATCGCATTAATCTCACCACTGATATGAATGAGGGACGGCTTTCTAGGGCGATGACTGAAGATAACATCTTAGTTGTGCGACGTATGATAGAGACTGACAAAAGAGTGACTTATCAGCAGATTCGGACAAGCTTAGGCATCAAGTGCACAAAATCCTCCATGAACATTTGGCGGTCAGGGAGCTTTGTGCCTGATGGATACCTCATAATTTGACAGAGGCCCAAAAACTCCATCGTGTTGATTGGTGTCGTGAAATGGTTCAAAGATTTAACGGAGGTGACTCAAATGTTGTGTTCGACATACTTACAGGTGACGAAAGCTGGATTGGTTGTTATGATCCTGAAACTAAGAGAGAGTCTGCTGTCTGGGTGTTTCCTTCCGAGGAGTTGCCAACTAAAGTGAAGAGAGGGAGAAGCGTTGGAAAGTAGATGGTGGCCGCGTTCTTCGAAAGGACAGGTCGTTACGCAACAATTGTTTTAGAGGATCGAAAAACAATTACTGCAAAGTGGTACACAAAAATTGATTGCCACTTTTCTTGGAAAAAGTTCGGGAGAAACGACCTCGCAGTAGGATCTTCCTTCACCACGACAACGCCTCGTCACACACCGCCAAGCAAACAATCGACTACTTGGCGACGTCAGACGTAGAATTACTGGGTCACCCGCCCTATAACCCCTACCTCGCACCTTGCGATTTTTATTTATTTCCGAAAAAATTAAAAACCTTCGAGGCAAACATTTTATGGACGCCGAGGAAGCAGTGGCTGCGTTTCAAAATGTTAAAAATGTTTTAACGACCTAAATGAATTTGTGTGAAAATAAATCTTATGTGGCCGAGGAAGGGAAAAGGGGAGATCTCTCGCCGGGCAAGGTGTTCTGCCCGGGGAGCGGCCAACACTCCGTGTGATAGTTCGGAGATGTTCTATATATACTGTTTATGATTCGGAATGTTGATAGCGTGATTTAGGCTTCGGTGTGTGTCGCTTGCGGCGCGACGACAGCGCCGCTACACTTACATCAGTAATATTGGTATATAACTAATAATTAATTAATTACAAATAACCATGAAGGTATGGACATTACCAATTAAGTACAATTATTATTACATAATCTGATTACTAAAATGACATTATAATTTTGACATCAATTAATTAATTAATTTTGTAATAATCATGAATGTACACAATTGCGTTCCCCCTTGATGTTTTAAAAAATTTGCATGTGTACCTACTTATAAAATATTTGCACACAATACATACCTTGTGGTAGAATGTAAATGGGCAATCAGACATAATTTAAGATCATCCTTTTTTATAGAAGAGGGGGCAAACGAGCATACGGTCCCCCTGATGTTAAGTGACTACCGCCACCCATGAAGATCCGCAACACTAGGGGTATCGCAGGTGCGTTGCCGACCCTGTAGAAAGGAGTAAGCTCTTTTCTAAAAAGTCGGCATACTTTATTGTACACCTATATTCTGGCAAATAAATTTGAATAATATAATCGACAGCCACAAATATCTGCTACGAGCGAACGTGTAGTATTAGTATTGTATGTACCTTACACGGCAAACTAAACACATTAGCAGTTAATTTTTTAAGCAATGTTCACCGCACTATTATTTATTCTGTGACCACAGCTCAATTAGCGTAAGGTCATTTCCTGGTGGTAGGAACATTTCTATGATTTATTACATTCAATTGGTTTAATGCTTACTGAGATAAAGAATTATTACGTGGCAACTGGGACGAGGGCGCCATCAACTAAATGATAGTGTACGTACAGTTATCACCTACGCAATCTATTTAATAACACGTGAAGGGAAAAGTTTTTAAGTACTCCAGTCTTGCAATGTTTCTTACAAATTGAATATTAGAAATAATTAATTTTATTAAATGCTAATTTCTGGGTAAGAAGAGTAAAAGGTTATCGCTCGAAACAATATTTTAAAGAAAAAAGGGCAATTACTTCCAACATTTGCAACTCTCTCTCTCTATCGTACGACGGCGATACGGAGCGAGCGATGTGAAACAGATAGCAATTTTAAAATTACCTACTCGCGCCGCGTATAGGCACTTCACAATCATCTTGTTTATGACCTCTAAGGTTATGACCAGACAAAATTGTTTATAAAAAAGTAATATTACGTCTTATATTTTATTAATGCCTTATGTAATGCGAATGTTTGTTTTTATGATGATTAAAAGGCGTGAGATGAAGAACGCGGCCGTACGTTTCACTCTTTTTAAGCATATTGTGCGTGCGTAGGTGTGTCAAATAAAACATATATTGTTTACGGTCATACTGTCATTGTCAAGCACATAATTGCAAATAACACATAGTTGTCTCATGGACAAATTATGTTATTTGTTGACGTGCATACCACCACAATACAAACACAATAGTCTGTGGTTAAGCCATTACACAGAGTAGATAAGGTGGTAGTCGCCAAAAAATTTTAAAATGTTACTAACTTATCAACAGATAAATACTGACACATTGACCTATTCAAGTGGAATATTTGTTCATAATATATGATACTTAGGTGTAAATGTGCAGTAGAAATTGAAATACATACAGTTTTTCAAATATACAAACTTAAAAGTTTTATGAAAACGGTCCAATTTCAATCACTAGTTTATATAATATAGCCACAAGTCCACAAAAAAAAAACTCGTCCAAGCCAATTCAGCGCGATGAATTGCATCACGTAAGTTACATTAAGGTATGCAATGCTTTTCTACGTTCGGAGATACTGTAGAATATGACACGGAGGAAAACTTGAAAACAGAGACGGAAGCACAAGGCCTATCACTACTTGTAAGAATCAAGTAATTAATTTGTGGTACATGCAAGTGGACTTGACAGACAGAAAATTTTGTTTATGCTATTCGGCAAGTAAGTGCTGACCAATGTAATGAATAACTAAATAAGTGTAATATAGAATGATACGGAGCACAATTCCCAGAATACCCTTGTTCCAGTGGGCTCATACAGACCGTAAAAGAAGAGATGTATGATAAAAATAAAAACAATGTTTATTGTATTGTGTACCTGTATTAAGAGTCAAATAATTAATATTTGTTGCAGTAAAATGTCTTCTTTAATCTAGAAAATAAAAAAACACAGTATAAACGGATATTAGATCACAAGAATAATTACATATTCACAAATAACGTTTACATTACGCACAGTTTATATAATCTCGCGTTAAAACCTGTCAGTAAAAACAATGATCAAATTGTAAGCAATAACTTTAAAGCAACATTTAACTTACCTTATAATACATAAATAATACATCTTGCAAATAAAAATTACATAAAATTCAAGTTAGCTATAATTTTTAAATAGTTATAAATTGTTTCTACGTGATGATATTACGTTTCTTTTTATTTAAAACAATTTTATTTTCGCCTGTCACGAATATTGTTTGTATGCCACAATTATATCTAACTAATAAGTATGACTTAGTGAATTTTATCCATTGGATTCGAAACACTATTTTGATATCCTAAAATTCTCAGTCCATGACTTTCTAGATTTGCCACATTCTCATCATGCAAATAAAATAATGACCTTATCCACTAATTACTCATTTTTTTTTGTTTTACAGTTCATTTTACGTGAGTTCAATTTATGGCAAAAAAATTTGTAACACCTTTGTTTGTTGAACAATTTAAGTAATATGGAAATAATATAGATTTTTTTTTACGGCTGCTGTTGGTAGTTTAAAATTTAAATCTATAACGGTACAATAATAAATACAATTTCTAAAAGTTTTAAAAACAAATTTCAACTTTATCCAATGAAATAAATGCATCATGGAATAAAATATGTGAATCAACGAATTCCATTGTAGTATCAGAAAAATACCAAATATTAAACTAGCGAAACTAACAAAACAAAGCGTTAATGGCTTCAACAAACTGGGCAAATGGAATTATATATATATATATATATATATATAAATTATATATAAATAAGGCCATTATAATTCACTTATCAAATTCTCTTGACTATGGAAGTATCTATTGGGAATTATTTATACACTTACACTTATATTAATAATTGAATGGGGCCTACCTAAAAACAATACAGAATAACATTTAAAATTATTATTGTTCACATTATTACAGAGCAATAAATAAGAGGAGTGCATTTCAAAATAACCATTGATTAATTCGTAAGTTTTGTGCATGATAATTGTCTCTTACTCCAGACATTTCAACAAGTTTGTAACCGGAAACAGTTAGTATAGGCTACATTTTATAATACAGTTTTACTCTACATGAGGATCGGTATTTGCATAACTTACATCAAAAAAATTACGTAAATAAGCTAATAGAAAGGTCCACTCCTGATGGCCGCTAAAGTGATCTATCAATGCATTTACATGACAGTGTATACTATAGAGTACAGATTTAGGAACCCAAATGACGAACGTCGCAGTGCCATCGCTATAAATAGAACTCTCATTATAATAATAATAAAGCATAATTTTGTCAACAAACACTACGGCAACATTTGACTTCACTAGGCTAGGCTTCAAGAGTTTATAGTTAATAAATATCTGTATAACAATGTGCACATTTCGTTTCGCGTTTGCAAAATAATCTAATGGTATAAATATTGAGCATATGCAATATTTGGCAATCAGTTTCGAATAATGAATGTTGGCAGGACATGATGAATACTAAGTACTTTGTGACGAATATTATTTTCGATAAATAGGTACTCAAAACTCAACACCAAGTACATATTTGATCTTTGACTATACGGTGGATATGAGAAATACGCACATTGTGGGAGCTTCGGGGTCGGTTGAGGCGTTCACTCGACTAATATCTACAGTGTGTCGCATCAATCAAGTCTGGCTCTTAAACTGATAACTATAGGTAAGAGTATCGTCTGCAGTGAACGCATGCGGCGCTGGAGGCAGGTGTTCCCGGAGCGGCGCGCCGGTGTCGCGTGAACAGAACAGCTACGCTGTATTCGGCGCCTACGTCCCGCAGGCACGCAACACTCAATCTCGCCTAATAAACGTTCTTCCCCTGGAATTATTTATTTATTCATTTAACAAATTACAGACGGAGAGGCCGCGCCTAAAATTATGTTTGAATTAACTAAGGCTAATTTTCTTATACAAGGTGTTCGTGTAAACACCGTTATCCTTGAAACCAGTGGTTTGGTTTCACTTATAGAACGTAATTTCAATGAAAAATAACAACATTTTTTAAGTAAAGTCTCAATTTTTCCTTAATTCCTCAATTTTTGCCTGTCCTAAGCCAGGATGAAAGTATGAAGGAAAAGTTACATCACAGGTTATGTGTACCTATTGTGTTTTTATTGGAGTGTTGTGTAGATAGCTAGCGCGGGCGGTGATCTTTACAGTGATTACGTCACTCGGGCGCATAGGGTATCCATGAATTTACGGACGGTGTCAGACAGAAACTTTTTAAGTTTCATGAAAGAATATAGCGTTTTTATTAAATTCATTGAATTTACGTTCTATAATTGAAACCAAACCACTGTTTTCAAGGATAACGGTGTTTACACTAACACCCTGTATAGTTCATTACAATAATTATGTACACCATCATAAGGAGTAATAAAATGAATTTACTAAGGCTGAAAATTGTTATACAACCTGTATATTGCATATAAATAAAAGTTGTGATGATCAGTCAGCTGAATATGGGGACGAAGCTCGCCGATGGTTTTAGGCGCTGGCTCTTGGACCGTTACAAAGCCGAACTGAATTTGGAGTATTAATTTGTTAATGCACTGACTTAGCACTGACTTCGGAAGCTAATAGAGTTACATTAAAGAAATAATTTCATGCTTTATTAAGCTATTTATGCTAAATTAAGGGCGACAAACAAGCACGCGGTCTAAATAATTATAAGTGGATGCTATGAAGCATAATAAATCTACATTTATCCTCGATTAAGAATCAAAATGCAGACTGAGATGGAATGCCTAATTTCCAATAAAAAGGGTATAAGGGCCTTTAAGTTTTTTAAAGTAGGTTTTTTGACAACTGTAAAAACTAGAATGCCATCTAAATAATTATTCCAAAAATGACATTATCAATTTTTTCAATTTTAGGAATGAAATTATTTCTTCAAATTTAAATGGGACCACTCTCGATGTTTTACAGTTCACAACTGGCAAAGATATAGCGCAACATAGACACAAAATGGGCACAGGCGACTCAAGAGCCTCTTTCTTTTTTGAAGTAGGCTAAAAAGTCATACAGTCGAATTGAAAAACTACATAATGATTTCTTATATTTACGCGAACACTACACATTGAAATAATACTAGTTTTTATGGAATTTATCGCGTATATTTAACTTTTTAAATACCCGACGTTTCGAACGCTTTACAGCACTCATGGTCACGGGCGGGACTGAGATGTTCAACGTCCATATGTCATAGTTAACCGCGGTTACCATAGATTAAAATTTTACTGTTGTTCCGATCTATACAGTATGAACTTATGGTATCTCGAAGTCTTGCAGTTGTGTGCTTGATCCCAAGCAGATGGTAGCACCCAGCCATCTTCTCTATTGAAATTAGGATGTTTTTTGATTTTAATAGCCTCGCAAATCATCCTTGGAAGGAATCGGTGTTCTTTAGCGAGGATTTGCGGTCTATCAAATCTGATGTAGTGACGGGGGCGATCCTGTACGTGTTCTCAGACTGCAGACTTCCCGGAGTGTCGATTCTTCACATCAGCTATATGTTCTTTAACGTTCGAAAAAAGCGTAAAGCGTTTGAAACGTCGGGTATTTAAAAAGTTAAATATACGCGATAAATACCGTAAAAACTAGTATTATTTCAATTGAAAAACTAATTTACTAATCCTAACAGATTTGCTTTTTGTTAATGTGCTAACAAAATTCTTTGGGAACAATAACATTTAACGCTTCAGCTATATTATTGTTGTAGCATGAATGAGTCAGCTTGATTAGGGAAGGACCACACTCTCACAGAATACCAGCGTAAAATAGCAGCTTAATACTGCTGTGTTTCATATGGTGAGTGTAGAGATCCGGAGAACCTTTTTTACTGGAAGCGAGGCATTCCATCTTAGCCCTCAGGGGTGTCAACCCATCTGCATATTGATTCTTAATCAAGGATAAATGTAGATGTCTATGAACCACAGCATCCACTTATCATCAGGTGGACAGTATCTATAAAAAAATATAAATACTTAAAATAAGAGCACAAACAGTTGTTTCTATCACAACTGTTTGTGCTTTTCATCATCATGACCAGTAGTGTTATTTCCTAAATTAGGCTACTAAAAGCTAGTTGTCACGTTAAATAACAGCTTATATTCTCAACTTATCAGTTTTAAAGATTTATAGGAAAGTTTTTTCGATTTTCCTCTGCCCATGTCAAGATTGAGCAGTAAAATAGAAAGTAAAAATGAAAAGAATGGCATAGCCTTTTTTTTAAGATCAAAAAAAGAGAATTCTTTCTTTTTGAAATGAATTGAAGAGGATTGAAAAGTAAAGTAGTTAAGCACTGGCTTAGAATGGTAAAAAAACGTGTGTGCAGTTCCCATACAGTGAAATGAACCCTCAGAAAAGTAGACAAGAGTGGGGAGGCTACGAAGCACTGTACATTGAGGAGACTGAGATAATAGGGAAAAAATGTATACTGTATATTAACTCATTCTCTCGCAGGCTATTGATGTATATGTTTGTCTCTTTTTAGTGTCGTATTTTCGGTTAATAGAGTTACAAATTACAACGATTTTCATTTTTTTTATTGAATAACAAATGAGTACACAGTCCACCTAATGGTAAGTGAGACATAGACCATAGACATCTACGTCTATCCTTGATAATGAATTAAAACGCAGATGTGTCGTCATCAGTGAGAACGAAGATGGAATGCCTCCTTTCCATTAAGAAGGGTCTTCAGGTCTACTACACTCACCATAAAAAACACAGCAGCATCAAGCTGTTATTTAACGCTAGTATTATGTGAGAGCGTGGTCCTTCCCCGGTAGGGTCGAGCCATTCGTGCTACGACTATACTAGTAATAAAGCTGCAGCATGGCTATATGTATCTAGCATGTATAATTGCCGACATAAGTCGTGAGCACACTTTTTATTGGTCGATACGACGTTGACCACGCTAATGTTCAACGTGATTGGTTCATCAGTCGATTCTCGTCGTCTATTGTTTTCGAACGTATCATTCGGCTTCCGTACACTTCAGAGCAATAATTTTAGTAATAACTTTTAAATTAGTTTATTTTCGTTAATTGTTTTTGTTACCTCGTCGTTAATTGTTTTTGTTATTTCTTGTTTTTAATTATTTTTGTTGTTATAATTTGAGTGTTCAGATTTCGGTCTAAACATGCAGAGAAGGAAGAATTCGGTGTTAAATAGACAATCCCGACAAATGGTCTATTCAGTGTTTAGTTATATGAAAAAATTAGGTACTGTGAAAAACATCATAGACGTATATAGACTGCTGAGGCGATTAATGTCTCAGTATTGTACGGCACACCGCAACACCAGATTTTATGAAAGGCATATCACCTCTTCCTTCTTTTTAATAAAATAATCAATTCTAACCACCAGGTACACATTAAATACTTTATAGTAGATAATAAAATAACGGATACGAATATCTGCAACATTACTGTATCAAAGTAAAAGTTGATGTGTTTGAGTAAACATTTTCATAAAAGTCGGCGAAAATATTCAATTACGAATTGAAATAATAAAGGCACCCAATAATTTTGCCCGACAGTGTATCTACCTTCCACCACAGTTTATCTGTGCTCATGACTCGTGTCGGCAACTATAGTTGAGTCGAAAAGGAATGGCGCAGTACTAACGTGATAGTCTTCCGCTCCGTGGGTCGCGCGGAGGCCTGCGGGCGCGCGCGGTTGAGCACCTTGAGCAGGTCGCCGGCCTTGGCGCGCATGCGCGAGTGCACATACACCTTGGAGCACTTGATGTGGTAGTGCAGGTAGTTGCGGAACATGTGCAGCAGGTCGATCGTGTTGTCGCGGGCCGCCGCGCACGTGTGCCGCGGGAACAGCACTGCGCACATGCCAGTACACATTGTACATACATTTCACTGTGTTCCAAATTTTTTACTGTGTTTGCTTTTAACATAAAACGCTCAGATCGATAGAGAAAGTAACTCGGAATGCAATAAACACACAAGACAGGTTTTAAAAAAAATACTAACAATATTATTAACATTATTAATATTTTCTTATACCATTTTTTTAAAATGCTTTTGTGAGGAGTGGTTCACGACACTAATGAAATAGGGAATTAGAACCCACAAACTCTGAATTCGCATTTCGCGTTTAGGCTATTGTTGCTTGATCAAGTTATTGTATGTGTAGGTATATGAATGTGAAAGAAACGAGAGAGAGATATGTCTGCATCATGCCAAATGAAATTCTACAGTCTTTGTAATGAAATTCTATACCCTCTGGGTAACAAGTATGAGAGTTCCATATTTATGTTTATTGTAGAAATACACACTCACATACACATATGCATATAAAATTATTTGCAATCAACAACATGGCTTTAGTTGCATATGTGTGCATCCAGCAGAGAAGTTTTATGAGCTGTCAAAGATATAAAGAGGAATGATAGTGTGGGTGCGTGTCAAAAAGTTGACCATGATTTTGGAATCACTTGTAATGCATGCAGCACTACATCTATTTTTCTGTGTTTATCTCAGATATGATGTTATAAAGTACAATGCAATCTGTTTTAAATGGAGTACAAATATATTTAAGGAACCGATAATATTTCCTTATAGAAGTTTGCTATTTACCCAGTTTATCAGTGATACAATTGGATCAGAATTTCAGTCATAAGAGTTTATTACATTATAAAAATATTAATATATACTTATATATGCCTCGTTAGTCTAGCGGCTGGTCCTGGGTTCGAATCCCGAGTCGGGCCAAAAAATGAATTATTGAGTTTTTCCATCAAGAAATTCTCAGTAGCTGCCCAGAGTCTGGAAGTTGGCGGTGTCTCACACCCGTGCCTCGGAAAGCACGTAAAGTCGTTGGTCCTGCGCCTGATCTCTCTCCGGTCGTGTCGGTTTACTGTCCCATCGGAATATGAGAGTGCACCTGTGCCTGCGCGTACACTTGGGCACTATAATCCTGTCCTGCGCCGATGGCTAGTCTCTGTTGAGGCAGGCCGCCGTGGCCGAAATTCGGTCTGGAGGACATTATTATTATGTTTAATGCTAGTCATTAAAACTCGATGTTATTTGGTATTATAAATTATTGTTCTAAGCAATTGGTTTCACTAAAATATGTTTTTTACACATGTATACATGAACTCATGGTTTAACTGAAAATTAGAAAAGACAAGAAATCGCATGTGGTTTTTTTAATATTTAAAAAACAAAATTTTATTTTAAATTGAATATGAAGTATATTTCCGATATTCCAAAAAACAATTGGTTTCACTAAAATATGTTTTTTTACGCATACATGTGAACTCATGGCATAATTAAAAATTGGAAAAGACATGAAAATGTATGTGGTTCTTTTACACATATTTAAAAAACAAAATCCTATTTTAAATTAAAAATGAAGTATAGTTCTGATATATCAAGAATAAAGCAAAGACAGAAATAGCATAAAATATAAAACACCTTTTTTATCTAGCTCATTGCTTATTTGCTACTTGTTATACTATCATGGTAAAAGAACTACACAGTTCCAAAGAAAGGAAACAAAAATAAGTGTTTAATACTTTATAATATTTTGGTGTTTGAAACTTTAAAAAAATGTAAGATATAAACAAATTTCGGCACTTACCAAATGTAACATAACTGATATTTTCACCAACTCTTGCATCTGTATCGACGAGTTCTAACGGCGGCTCTTTGTGCGAAAATAGAACCTGAAATTAAATTAATACATAGTACATACTTTATAGTTAAAAACCGGCTACTTTTTTTTAAAACTTCAGTACAATTGTGTAACCAACCATGGGAACAAGATTAATTTCAGTTTAGCTGTATTGTGTAAACACAGTTTTTTTAGATGTTTTAATATCTTTTTTTAGGTTACGAAATGTTATAACGAAAAAAGCATGATGCAGTTGCAAAGCGGTTCCCACCGGCACCACCAAAGTTACACAATCATGATGCAGATTATCAATGACAAATTTTATGGTATCACTTGTATACTATCACTTGTAATTATATTTAGATACAAATTACATACTGATGAAATATAAATAATATTTTTTGATCTTAGCAACATAACAGAAAAAACGGAACTGGTTATTTGAATAAAAAATCATGAGTGCAATTATTTTAATTTAAATTTTCGTGTTTTTAAAAAATACTAAAAAAGGGCTCGAAAAAATAGATTTTCTCAAAAAAGAAAGGAACTTCAAAAAAAATTAAAAAAAGTCGGTCAGTCGGTCTGAGCTCGAACCGGGGTTTTACGATTCTGTGACCGCCCATTATACCAATTAAGCTATTTATAATCATTAACAATTTGTCAAAATTTACCTTCTTATTCTAACGATATTGTAGCAGTTTTTCATTGCCTAAAAACACGGACAAAAATATATTTTCTAAAAATAAATCCTAGCTAGATCGATTTATTATCCCCCAAACTCCCCGGACACTAAATTTTATGAAAATCGTTGGAGCCGTTTCCGAGATCCCGATTATATATATATATACAAGAATTGCTCGTTTAATAGTATAGGATATGCAAAATGCAATCCATGATCTTTCTAGAAATTCAGTTCATGCCTGATGGTGTATTCTTGAGGCTATAATATTCAGCAGGGGATAAACAGTGTATATTTAACGAGTCATTGTAATAATATAGTTGTAGCAAAGTATATATACATACTATTAGAGAGATACGATTTTTTAAAATTCTTTATGTCAAAATTTATTTATTTAATTATAGTAACCACACAGAGGCGTTATAAGAATATTCACTATCCCATATTATCGCATGGGTGTTGTGAGAGACGACAAAGTAAAACTGAACTAGGAAATGGAAACATCATCTTTCTAATAACAGCTGAATAAAAATAGAAATTATGATTGCCAACCCGTTTGCCAGGTGTGGCAACAATGGTAAATACCCCCTTTATGAGGTAATTTATGAGGAAGACCTTTAAGCATGTATTCACTTTTTTATATGTCTAAACCACTTGAAGACTACATCTAACTACTCTTCTTATCATTATAAGCAGCCAATGTGTCTTCACCTCTTTCAAATCTCTTACTTTTTAATTTCTTTATACATTTTGGAAACAGGTAAAATTCACAAGGTTAGGCTAGGGAAATATAGTGAGTAAAGTAAGATAGACAAAATTTCAAATATTGCTGGATTTCCGACTTTCGTTGTTTGTAATACCAAATTAATATCACGTCTGGGGCAAAAACTGTCACATACTGCTCAGATTAAACCATTTGTTGATCCTTTGGCATGAGAAAAGTAATATAACTCATTTTCGGGAGTAGTCTGTACTAGGTATAATTAGAAACCTGTTCCAACTGTTGCTGTTCCTATGAAAAAAATAGTTCCAGTAGCCTGTTCCAAAATAACAGTCTATCCATTTTATTTCTAGAAATACTTTTTCTTGATCCCCGTAAGCAAGTGTTCTGTATTTTGTACTTTTGATAAAATTCGAAACTAGTTGCCGTAGAGTCATTTTGTAGAAAGGCTTTCATTACAATAACTCAATATTAGTTCCTTTTTCCTTGTAATAATCACTTCATTAGTTATTTGAAAATGACATTAAAATTAGCAATAGTTTTTTCTTTTATATTATTTATAGAATAAGTGTAAAAAATGAGCACACAGTCTACCTGATGGTAAGTGAATGCTGTGTGGCCCATAGACATCTACATTTATCTTCAATTAAGAATAAAAATGTAGATGCGTTGTCACCCCTGAGGACTACAATGGAATGCCTCGTTTCCAGTAAAAAAGGAACTCCAGTTTAAATAGGTTTATAGTTTTGTTACAGTGATTATAAACTAAGTGAACTCAATTTAAATTTTTAATAGAAATCAGACTGTACCTGAGGCGCTGTGTGTGAAGCTCTCCTTCCCTCTTTAAGCTCTTGCATAAACACCTTGCCAATAACCATATCATCTTCATGACGGAATACAGTGGAAAAGACAACAGTCACACGATCTTCCTGAGCCTCGACATACCTGCAATATAGTCAGAATTTAAACTATATGGTCATTATCTATGGCTTGAATAAAATTATGCATATTATTCTCTTTTCTGTATTCTTATTTAAGTATAAATTTGGAGTGTATATTTTAGATCAAAACCATATATTCTGATATAAATTGAATATTATATTTTTTTAGTCTATACATTTGATTTTAGATATATTTTCCTAGATTTTTAAGTCTCAACTTTAATTGTTGACAACTGTGCTTTTATTATAATAAGTAATAATATAATTTAAAAAAATTTAAATAATGTTGTGTATATTATTAAGCTGTCACTAAATGCACCATGAAAAAAATATACTGATAAAAACATTACAATGTTTCATCCTGCCGATAGTTGATAACTGCACGTTTATGACCAACATCCCCATCTTCCTGCAGCCGAAAATAGCGCTCAAATACAGACGCGAAGCAATTTCTTTTCAAGAGACCAACTTTCTTTACTATTGCTTCCCAATCATCGGGAACATTCTCCATATCCAGTAACACTGAGACATTGTAGCCTGTATAACAAAAAACATTATTTGTTATTTTACTGCCATTTCTTGTAGAAATAAGTTAACCAAAAGTTAAGTAAGATTTGAAGAAGATTAAGATGAAATAAAAATATTTAGATACATAAATTATATAAGAATTGACCCCCATATCAACAAGTTTTTATCTTATCTGCTTATTGATAAAGCTATCAAATTGTTATATTAAGCAATAATGTAACTGTAAAATAGCTCTTTTTTAATTTGATGCTTGAAACATACTATATTGTTGTGGTGTGTTGTAATGCATCAGAAGAATATCGGTTTCATACATTTAGGTATGAGAGACACATTGTCAGGTTGTGTCATGGGGCTTAAGACACATACATTCTGTTTAGTGGATGGCTATGCAATTATATTTAAAAATAATGCGCAAACTAATTGAACTTGTATTATAATGTAAAGAATGATATTATATTATTCTAAAATATTGATAGAATCTCTCTTCATCTCTCTAATACTTTAACAACTCCAAGTTTATAAAGTGTATGACCTTTTCATTTTTTTGCTCTCCAGTTTCATTGTAAGCTATTGTCCTATTCAAAATCATTATCTGAATCAGAAGAGCACATCCTGTCAGACACAACACATTAATGTGCACAATCCCCGTGATGAAACTCATCAAACACAGCATGCTTCTAGTTTTAGTGAGATATTGTTAACAATGTCACAAATTGCTTAAATACAATTTTTATAAAATATAGCATGAAATGTATCATGGCTCCATCATGTAATATAGCATGAAATGTATATAATTCGCAAAACATTCTAAACATGTTGTAAATAGTGAAAACTTGTGTGCATTAATGAGAAGTTACTACTGCAAAGTGGGTTAGAATAATTTATGAAGCATATATAGATGCTTCGGTGAGCACACCTAGTTATATTATACATGTGCTTGATGCATTCTATAATACAGCACATTTTTAAAGTACACATCAATTATAACCCCTTGCTTCTTTAAAGTTAGCTAATTCATCATTCATCACAGTTTGTTCACAGTGACTGCTAATTTGAGTTATTATATGGAATATACCATAGCCCATCTCGTTTTATTACATTATGTGTACTATGGGATGATATGGAATAGCAGATTGAAAGTTAGTTTTACGCTTCTACTTTGCCAAATTACATATAAAACTCTAAGTGTCAATCCTTACAATTTAATAGGTTGGGGAAAAAGTTTCTTCCTATTTGTTTGTATAAAATTGAAGAAAAATCTCTTTGATTTTACTGTTTGTATGTGGCTGGTTTTAATATCAATACATATAGGACATGAAGAAGAATAAAAATAGAAGTAAATAACACTTTCCCAAATTTTTAAATTATTTTTATGTCCGCTAAAATGAGTTAATCTAACAATTTCTTTGTAACAATTTCTTTGTTAAATACATTCTGAAGTTTTATTACAAAAAGGGAAAAATGCGACTCAAGCTACAAAAAAATTTGTGACTTTTATGGACCTAATGTTGTGCCAGTATGATTAGCATAAATTTGGTTCAAGAATTTTCAGTCTGGGAATTTTGATAACACATATGCAGCTTGCTCTGGTTGCCCATACTGGTCATATGGATAAAGTCAATGCTATTTTTGAAAAAGTGGAGCAAGATCGGCATATTAGTAGTTACGACATAGCCCAGGAATTGAGTATTTATACAAAACAGTTTTGAACTATTTTAAAAAGTCTGACTAAAAAGCTCGATATTTGGATGCAAGCTCACTGAAAGAAACCTAATGAATTGTGTACTGATTTGCAATTCTCTAATGAAACATAATGAAACCAAACCATTTTTAAAGTTTGAGCACTGGTGATGAAAAGTGGATCACCTATGACAATAATGCATGAAAAAGATCATGGGGCAAAGCTTTTTCAAGCTACTTGGACTGTAGTGAAACCTAGATTAACACGCTGTGTGTATGGTGGGATTGGAAGGGCATTATTTATTAGGAGCTTTTACCACCGAGCAAAACCACCTATATAAATCTCTACTGCCAAGACTTAATGAGACTCAAGCTAGAAATTGGAAAAAAACAGCAAGGATAGATCAACAGAAAAAGAGTGCTCTTTCATCATGAAAACACCAAACCACATACATTTTTGGCCACTCAGCAAAAATTAAGAGAGCTTGGTTGGGCAGTTTCAATGCATCCCACTATATAGTGACCTTTGCATGCTCAGATTTCTACCTGTTTCAGTCTCTTCAGAATTTTTTGGGTAGTAGATATTTTTATAAACCAGCCCCTGAAATATAGGTATAATATCCTAGTTTAGGGACTGTTGACCACTGTAAATTTTTGTACATGTAATATGTTATCAATAAAGACTATTATTTTAAAAAGCGTTTTGTGAAATGAAACAGATTTTATAATCGAAAGTGAAACAAAATTTAATACTACTTTAACGAATGGTGTTTAATGACAAAGAAAATATTTTATACCTCAATTTATGCAATAACATTTTACTTGAGCAGGGGTTGTGGAATCATAAAGGTGTTCGAATTATCGGGGGTTCAGATTTTCGAGGCTCTACTGTATATATCATAATTAAATGTTGCAAAAAGTCTTGAATTTGTATATAAAATACAAAGAAACTTTTTCACCGACCTTATAATTGCCTTAAAATAATTAACTTAATCAACCAAAGTCCACCAAACATTGGGGCAGCATGGTGGACTTTTCCTAGCCCTATATACCTTCTCAGAAATTAAAGGACACTTGTGCCCAGAAGTGGGACATAGTAAGCTATAACTTTTTAAATATAGGTACCTGATTCTGTTTCAGTGAGGAGTGGTCCATACACCCTTTTGAGAAGTTCATCTGCACCATGTTCCTCTAACTGCTTGTAAAACTTTAATGATATACTAACCTGGAAATGAAAGTTCTTTATTAATCCCAGTTTACTACTGCTTAAAAATTATTAGAGGTATGGATAAGTTTATTTATAACAAATAATAATATTAAAGTATATTTATCAATCAATATATTATATTGCTATTACGATATATTTCATCTTATGTATATATTGTATTGTGATATCTATATCAAATTTATCTATAGTAAGGCTCAACTATGAAGTGATAGGCACAGCTGTAAAATATATTTTAGATCTTTTGACACACCTATTTTAGCAATGGCATGATAATTTGAAAACATATACATACCCTAACTTTGGTTTTATCTCCATTAACATTAGATATATGAAAAAGCACTCCATCGAAGTCAGCAACTGTCACATCAATGGATTCAGGTTTTAAGCTGGAACAGTCCAATTACTAATAAACATATGAAACAATAAACATGATAATTACTCATATCCTAACAATAAAGAATGTTTATCTACATCCCTCATTGTTGTTTCAGTATATCAGTGCTACATATCAAATTTAATGTATATTGTTTACACCAATTGGAATCCGAAAACACTTTATGGGACGTTTCCGCACTCCCCTCCGTACAAACAAGCCATATGAGTCATCCATGCAGATATGAACCGTATCACGTCATACCTAGTCATTGAATCGAGGAAAATCATATGTATTACCTCATAAATTAATGTTAAACAATAAATCTCTTGGATTGCGGCAGTCAACGTGGGCCCACCCTGGAGAAATGGTATTTGACACTTGTCAAGATACTCATGAAAAGGGGTTAGAGATAAATTTCAATGATAACTAGAACTATTATGTGAAGTCAAATACCGTTTTAATAAAACAGATATTAAGTATAATTTACTACTAACATTATACACGCAACGGTCATAAAAACTGGTAAACTTTCTAAACGTAACGTACTCACCGCGCCAGTGCATTTTTATATTTAACAGTAAGAGTTTCTTCTATAATTCTATTATTGATCTCAAGCAAGATCATTATTTAATAATTTATAACCTACAGATTTTTCATAAAATTTACACTTTATAGCACCTTCATTTAATAATTTATACGGATATCTTGAACGATGACCGCCCGTACACAGGTATCTAGAGGACAGACAAGACCATAGAGTAAATAGAAAAACTACTAACCAAAAACAAAAACAAACGTAGTGATAATCTTTGCTACGAACAGACTCTGTTATATCTCTACACTCCTTATGCCTGCAGTACACTTCTCGCAAAGTTGAACCATGTTGGGCAAAGACGAGTGTGTACAGCGTAGATAGAGAAACCTATAGACTAATGATTAGCGTGGCCTCGAGTGCGAAAAGGCGATAACGTAGTTTTAGGTTATACAATAATCTTAATGACTTTTAAACATATTTAGATAAAATTTTTAATTGTTCTAAGAACTGAACTGAACAAGATTCACCAATCACGAACACTTTTTTATTTCACTTAAACCAACTTGTAAACTCCTTAGATCGCTACGAACTGTCAAAGTTGCTTAGCAAACTACACTTGCTAAACAAAAGAACCGGCACGGAGAAAGGGACAAACAATCACACTGCTCTGTCTCATTTCTACGCAAGACGTATGCATAAATCTATCTTTTTCATGTGCGAATGCGAAAGAAGGCGTTAATTTGTCTATAGGTTTCTCTGTCTACGGTGTACAGGGACACTGCGCTTCATTTCGGGCAACCTCGCCTCGCCTCGGGTGACTTCCGATCGTTGTCGGTTTTTGCCGCCCGAGTCAAATGACCGAAGTTTTAAGCACGAAGTGACCCTGTGACATTATTCGGCTTACTTCTATAAAGTTAACTTTGTACTGATTAATTTAAAATGTTTTAATTCGACCCAAATTGCAATGTGAATTGAGATCATCTACCACCTCTTTCTCCATTATTTAAAAAAATAGTGAAATATTGTAAATAAAATAATAATAAATCAATAAGGAGTAAGTAAGGAGTGGAGTACGATTCTCTGTCATCTAGGCGAGCGGATGACGGCTGCGGAAAGCCGCATAAGGATAAGAAGGGGTATATTCCAGGGCGATTGTCTGAGTCCAATCTGGTACTGCCTCTCTTTGAACCCTCTCAGTACTTTACTGGAGGGCTCCGGGAGGGGATTTCAGCTTCGGAAAGGAGGTACAAAAGTGACCCACCTTTTCTACATGGATGACCTCAAATTATTCGCCTCCAGTCGCTCCCATCTTACGGAATTGCTAAACATCACTTGTGAATTTAGCAATTCTATTAGAATGGAGCTGGGGACGGATAAGTGTGCGGTCCTCCATGTTGAAAGGGGAAGGGTTGCTAACTCTGAGGGCATAGACTTATCTATGCCCGTCAACTTAAGGGCCCTTTCCGAGGCTGAAACATACCGATACCTGGGTATGTCACAGAACATCGGTATCGATAAGGCTGGTATGAAACAGTCAGTTTGCGACGTGTTTTATGCACGCTTGACCGAAGTGCTTAACAGCCTTTTGTCCGGTGTGAATAAAACACATGCATATAACGGTTGGGTCATGCCCGTCCTCATGTATACCTTTGGCAAACTCAGGTGAAGTCAGACTGAACTTAATGCCCTGGATAGAAAAGTCTGCACTACAATGACGTCCCATAGGATGCATCATCCGAGATCGTCGGTAATGAGGCTGTACTTGCCGCGAAAGCATGGTGGGCGGGGCTTCCTGAGCGCGCTCACTATGCATAATCGCGAAGTCTGCAGCCTCCTTCATTACTTCCTGGCGAGATCGGATGATCCATTCTATAATGACGTCATTTCTAGTGATAAAGGACTTACCCCTCTATCCTTAGCCAACGAGCAATGGCAAGACCCGGCAGTACAGAGCATTTCCGACCGGGAGACCGTATGGAAGGAGAAGGAGCTCCATAGGAGGTACTACAGGGCTCTACATGAGCCTCACGGAGATACAGCCGCCTCCCTCAACTGGCTACGTTTCGGTGACCTCTTCGGGGAAACCGAGGGTTTTGTCTGTGTAATACAGGATCAGGTTATTAAGACCAACAACTATCGGAGATACATCCTAAAGGATGGCACCGTCGACATCTGTCGAGCTTATCGCCATCCCGGTGAGTCACTTAGGCATGACATCTCCGGTTGTTCGGCGCTTTCTAACTCTGAGTACTTGCACAGACACAACCTAGTAGCCAGGATTCTTCACCAGGAGCTTACTCTGAAATACGGTCTCGTGCATCGGAAATTGCCGTATTACAAATACTTGCCGGAAGCCATGCTCGAAAATGATCTCGCCAGGCTCTATTGGGACCGGGTCATCATCACAGATAGGACTATTCTTGCGAATAAGCCTGATATTGTGCTGATGGACCGGGCACAGTCAAGGATATTTTTGGTCGACATTACCATTCCGTATGACGAGAACCTCGTGAAAGCCGAAACAGATAAGCAAACAAAATATCTGGACTTGGCTCACGAGGTGACCGACATATGGGGTGGTCTGCCGACCGAAATTATTCCTGTAGTCGTCTCTGCGAACAGGCTAATCCCAGTCAGCCTCTCGGGTCATCTGAGGCGGCTGGGACTACGTGGCGGACCGCTCCAGGCTCAAATACAGAAGGCGGTGCACCTCGATACCGCTCGCATCGTCCGCCGGTTTCTTTCCCTTTCCCCCTAACCCTCGGCCGTTTGGTCTCCCCTGCCGAGGGCCTCCATCTGGTTGGGCTTTTATTTATTTATGTATTTTTATATTTATTTAATTTTATTGATATTTATGTATATTTATCTTTTCATTTCCATTTATATATTTATAGAACCAAACCAGGTGAGAAAGCTATATTGATACCCCCCAAGAATAGTAATAATTTTTCTTTGAATTATATTATAATCATTTTAACTAGCGCACAACAGCACGCTTTTATTGAGACAACTTAGCGATCGCAGTGCCTCACTTATGTTGTCCATATTTCTAGGACTCTATTTGTACAGCGATCGTTCTTCTGTTCTCCAAGGCAATAGTAAACGTGCTCTGTGGTGGAGTTTTGGCGGGAACTCGGGCGTAGACGGATTGTCGCTCCTGTTTTGTCGCTTGAATAATGGTTTGAAGTGGATTTTGATTCGTAAAAGTGATGCGATTTTGTGAATTAAGTGTCCGCGCGTGTGAACTATTAGAGTAAACGACGAAACAAGTGCTTTGATGTCGATATAAACCTCAAGTTATTTTGATCCCTTGGGCGCTTTATGAACTTGAGTGACTGTCATTATCAACACTCCGCTAGGTTGATCTGTCGTCAAAATCTCCCAAGGGATTCGCAATGTGACGCGTCAGCATATTGTGAAGAAAAAGAACATAAAATGAAAATTCCAAAAGAAAGGATTGGCTCAGAAGGTCTAGAAACCAGAGCCGTAAAGCCAGTTATAGTTCATAAAAGATAGCTTGATCTCTGCGACAGCTATCAGTAAAAATCACGCCTATGAAGTCCTGAATTTCTTAGTAGTACAGACAAGGTACAGACCACTGACTTAGAAGTATATGGATTGGGCATACCTACAAAATTAGCGTGACTACCTACAAAAATCTAGCACATAAAATGGCCGCCTTTTATAGGGTTGTAACTCTGCAATATGCGCAGCTGATATCGATATTTTAACTAATATGATTTTTTTCTCATTTTATATAATTGGATTTGTTGCTTAATTTACTTTATTTTGTAGGTATTTACATAGATATAGGGCTGAATTTTCAATCGTCAAATAACTTATCTGGCGAATAAATGTGACCGACAGATTTATGGCTTTTGTGTAGATAGAAATTAAATCCTTTTTTTGTGTTTATAGTATTACTGGGATGGTGATCCCAGATCGCATATTATTAATGTAAAATAATAATGATTTGTTGAGTAAAAATGAAATAAATTTTTTAAAAATCAATACATATTTATTATTAATTTATCTGCACATAATTCATCACAAATATTATATACTATATTATTATTATTATTTATAACACGTGACGTGATTTAATTATACTTCACAAAATTATTTTAATTTAAAAATCAATTGCCGTACAGTAGTTTTGCAAAAACTCAGAAATGCCTCTCAATTAAGAGTTACAATCAAATCAAATTTAGGTGGTTATCTAGTAACATAATAAAATATAAATAGAAGATACACCTACTATAAGATAAGATGAAGGCACTGCACTACACAGCAAAAAAACTTTTAACATTCAACAGTTTGACAGCAGATCTACCACAAAACTCAGCACTTAACATGGCGACACAGTCACGCAAGGAAGAGCTAATGACGTCACACGAAAGTGTTGTCAAAATAAGCAATTGACAAACTGTTGTTGTCTCCCTTTTCTAATGAAGCTACTGCTATGTTAAAAAGAAACAAAAGTATTTTTGACAAGTGTGTGTCGATGTTATAGATATTTGTATAACTATTATTTCTATAGTAGAATACGGCGCCTCCATAGGTATTATTATCTCTGTGGTACAGACAGTACCTGTCAATGTCATACTTTATGGGCATGCACTAATTAGGTCGGCATGCCCATAAAGTACGACATTGACAGGTACTGTCTGTACGACCTTGTCCGTACTAGGTAACTAAGAAATTCAGGACTTCATAGGCGTGATTTTTACTGACAGCTGTCGCAGAGATCAAGCTATCTTTTACGAACCATAATAAAGAAGAAGAAAGTGCTCTATGGCTTAGAGGCCGGCCTCTGACACTTGCTATCGCGAGGCACGTTGTAGGCTTTGAGTATTCAACCAATTAATTTGTTTAATATTCATTTACGAATTGGTTTAATACTCAAAGGTGGTAGGTGATTGAGCGTTGTAGTTTTTTAATTTACGTAAATAGTTTTTTTGTAAATATTTGTTAAAGTTATTTTTGCTTACACATAATACTGAAATTAAAACTATGATTTCTAACAAGATTTTTAATTAAATAGAATACGATCACATTTCTGTTAGGAATCGTGTTTCAGGTTTATTTGTTGTTTATACTACTCTACACACTCTACTTTACACACTTATTCTACCTATTTCTTCCTAGCCAAGCATCGTGATTCCTGACGAATGGTCCTGCAAGTTGCATGAGTTGGGCGTCGCAGAACTCACATAGGTGCGAAAGATGGTCAGTGATCAAAGTAAGAATGGGTACTTTACCTAAGTAATTTAATTAACATTCGCAATGTATTTTTTTTACACTTTATTGATAGCCTTTAGTAACAACAGAAGGTCAGCCGTAACGTAAGAAGGGGAAAAGACGCAAAGTATTACGGACACTCGCGCGCAGCGATAAAAATTTATTGAGAACACGTACAAGATTTATCTAATTAATAATAATTATGTAGGCTATTAAACGACGGCAAGCAGTCAACATCAAAGAAGTGCAACTTCTGAACGTAGTACTATTATTTATTCTGTGGTAGAGGTAAGGAGAACCGTCTCTGTATATTGAGAAGTGTCCGTGGGAAAGCGTTAAATAAGGGTGGCACCACTGTGACTAGAGAATTTTTAAAGAAATTTTTATAACTCTTGATTGCACGAACTTTCACCATGACTTAAATTATTATTTTATTGTTTTCAAAGTTTTTATTTTCAAAATCACTTTCAACGTGTTTCACGGCGACTTTTTCTAGGTTACTTTTACAGCCTATATATGTCCCACTCCTGGGCACAGGCCTCCCGCTCATTTCTGAGAGGATTTTATGGCAAGAAATTGTTCACCGCATTGCCCCAATGCGTGTTGGCGAACTTTACATGTCTTTGAATTTTTTTTCTTATTTATCAGACATGCATGTTTCCTCACGATGTTTTCCTTCACCGGCGAGCACGTGGTAAATCAACACTCAAAATTGCAATTTACAATTTCATTGGTGCTGGCGGTGATCGAATCCGGTTTGCTCGCGTACTGTGAAATTTACAGCCAGCGCTTACCACGCTCTACCACGGCTCTTTCTAGGTTATATTTACTAAATTATTCTAGACAACGTGAGTAGTTAAGGTTTTAAATACTGCAGTTTCATTAACTACTCTAGTCACCACAAATATTAAATTCCTCAACTCAGCAAACTTCACTGAGTCGACAACTGCTAAAATCATTTCAAACCCTCTAGCTACTCTAGCGCCTTTGTAGAGAGTTTTTGAACGGTTATTTACTGCTAACAGATGGACCCTTTTTAAATATTCTCCATGTGAGACGGCTCTCTGCACTTCACTCTATGATCTGTACGAATTTATAGATAATGAAGATAGAGACCACACTCCGAATAACTACTTGAAGAATTGCACAATTTCTTGGGAAGCCCATAGGAAGGAAGCTTGATAAGAAGCGCTTTGTGCCAAACCCAATCGAAGGCATCGCTATGTCCAAACTAACGGCCAACGCCTCCCCCTTGGACTCTACTGCTTCCGCCCATTTATGAGCTAGGTAACCTAGAAGATAACCAGCCGAGCAACCGTGTCGGAAACCATACTGGTGGTCACTAATCAGCTGGTGATTCTCTAGGTACCGCATGAGCTGGCTGTTAATAATGGATTCCATCATTTTAGAGAACAAGGAGGTAATGGCGATAGGCTTGTTGTTGGATGTATCAGAGCGGTTACCTTTTTTAGGGATCGGGTGCACGAAGGCCGTCTTCCATGATTTCGGGACTACGCCTAGGGAGTAGAAGTACCGGAAGAGACACGTTAAAACTAGTGCCAACTCCGGAGCACACGTCTTCAGCACAATAGGAGGGACTCCATCAGGCCCACCCGACTTGTTGATGTCCAGGGAGAGGAGTGCTCTGCGCACCGAGCGTTGGGTAAATATAACATCCGGCATGGAGCACTCGCACTGCGGGATGGTCGGCGATGTGTTCCCCCCGTCATCAAGAGAGAGTTTGACGCAAAGAGAGAGCCCAGTATATCGGATTTGTCCTTAGCGGCATGGGCCAGTGAGTCGTTCTCCCTGTGCAAGATGAGGGAGATGGCTGGCAGAAGTTCCATTGGACAGCCTTGGCGACAGACCAAAATGCACGTGTTCACGAAGGAAGACGAACTGCTCTGACTTTGCCTTAACAATGACACTTTTGAAGGACCTGGAAGCAGAATAAGGTATCTTACACCATGTAAAATAAAATAAAAAATACATGTTTATGATAGATTTTGTAAAAAGTAATCAAGAAATCTGGGGGCACGGCAGTGCCCCCGCCAAGTCGAGCAAAAAAGCGGCACGGCCGCACTATACTTTTCTCGAAGCAATTCAGGAGGTTTTCGACCCCCTATAACTTCGTAGTCAATAAAAGTAGATGCATGAAAAATGAACGCCGAGTAGGTGTTGTATATACATGGTATATTTCAAATTTCATTCAATTTGATCCAGTAGTTTACGAATTATAACTAGTCAAAGTTTCTTAATTTTGTCACTCACTGACTGACCGATCATCAAAACTCTAAGGCACTTCCAGCGGACATAGAAGCTTCAAATTTAGAATACAATTAGTGTATAGTGTATTAATCAAGAAAAAACTAAAATATTTGTTAATTTCGGTCCAGTTTTCTAGATACACCAACGAAATAAATAACTTTGTGATCCCATATAAATATATAGAATTACAAATTTTTTACACTGAAAAAAGTTCAGTGTACTCGTATTATGTATAACAGGTGTAGATATTGTTGGTATTCAACAAGTGGAAGGTATCGGAAAGGTAAAAAATAGGACTATCTTATCTACAAAAAGAAATGAGATGCCATCAAAAACATGGCTTGTAAAAAAAACCAAGTCTCGCAACTCAGTTCTTCTATCGTAAAAAGTTGTGAGATCCATGTAATACCAAGTCGGTTAATTTATTCAGTTCCTACTTAAGGGTCCTTTTATTTTAAGTTATTACGTAATTAGCTAACCTAACACGTTTTATAGTGACCTATCAATGTTAAAAATCTTCTATGTTTTAAATATATAAATTGACTTGACAATCGCAATCTAGTTTAATATAATATGTATGGTGGAGCCACGTGTCTAAGGCTGCCGAAGTCTAGTTCCCGGTCGAACCTTAAACCTATTACGCGAGATATTAACTAAAGTGGACTGTATATGCGATTGCTTCTACGCTTACGTAAAAGCGTCTACTATAGCATGCGGTATAATGCACTCGCTCTTCCCTAAACTAAAACTATTATTGTGCCAAATCGCTGAAAAGAAATCCTGCCTGATTAGGAGAACAACAAAATTGGAGCGGGTTAAACAACTATATAAGGCAGGAACTAATTAAAGGAATATTGACTCACCGGGGTTTCTTCTATTTGTGTAGAGCACTATAGCTGCAACTTCTGGAACTTCTTCTAGACAGACACTCTGGGGCCCCAGGGGTGCGTCGGGAGAGAAGCGTTGTAGTTTCAACGACGACTGCGGCGGAAAGAGGACGCGCAACGGTCGCGCGTGTCTTATATGTCCTCGGCTCCGATGATTACGTGACATTCTAGAATCATCTTCTTGCCCCTCCCACCCCACCACCCCGATGTGTCGATAGGAGGGTATGAATGATATCGTTTTTTCGGAAAGGAACAAGCGACTTGGCACCCCTACCGTCAAATATAATAATACGAATGGTTTTCCGCGCAACCATCTCCCCCGCCCTTGAAGGATTTCCTTCAAAATTAACTAATACAACTAGAGCTAAGATCAACTAACAAAATAACTAACTAACGCTAAGATTACCTAAATTCAACTACAATTTAATCTAGAAAGCTAATTTAAATTATGGAAGAGGCAGGGGGCACAAACGGACAACCGGACGCAAGTAAGACCCAACCGTGGTCTCGAGCTATCCTAACTACTCCATCGGAACCGGGAAAGACCTCTTCGACAATTCCTAACAGCCAGTAGGAGGAGAGGCGGCGTATTCTCTTTGGTGAGCACAACTACAGTTCCTACAGCTAAAGGCTCAGTTGCTGTGTTCCATTTTTGTCGAGACTGCAAAGTATGCAAGTATTCCATCCTCCATCGTTTCCAAAACGATTGCACTAACCGATCTAATAATTTGTGGCGTGCGGAAATGCTAAGTCTGTTCTCATCCATATCTGCGGCTGGCAAATACTTTAAAGGCGTTAAATTCAAAAAATGTGCTGGAGTTAGAGCCAGCGGTTCCGAGGAGTCACTAGACAACGTACGACAAAGTGGGCGACTATTCATTACGCATTTAATTTGAGCGAGCACCGCACTTAGCTCTTCGAAGGACAAAATCTGATCTCCTATTACTCGGTATAAATGACTCTTTAGACTCTTGATATTAGTCTCCCAATTGCCCCCAAAATGACTCGCGGCTGGGACGTTCAGAGACCACTCAATGCGGTTCTCGGCTAGAATGTGAGCGAACTCCGAATTATAATATTTGCTAGCTAAGAGCTCATGTAGTTCTGATAGAATACGTTTTGCACCGACGTAGTTCGTACCGTTATCCGAATACAATCTACTTACAGGGCCACGGCGGGAAAGAAATCTTTTAAATGCACCCATAAAGCCTGCTGTGCTTAGATCACCAACGAGTTCTATATGCACCGCTCGAGTAGTTAGACATACGAAAATGCAGACGTAAGCCTTTGTGGATCTTACACCACGCCCGCGAGTGAGCGTGACCTTAAACGGGCCAGCGAAATCAGACCCGGTGTGCGTGAAGGGCTTTACTGATTGTATTACTCTACAAGATCTAAGTTCCGCCATTTCCGGAAATGACGGCTTGGGGCGTGCCCGAAAGCAAGCTATACATCTGTGCACCCGATTGCGTATTAAACTACGTGCAGAAAGAATCCAATAATTCTGACGCAAAATCGACATCAACAAGTCGGGGCCAGCGTGCGAGTTCAATTTATGATGGTAATCGACTAATAAGTTCATGATATGGTCTTTACGCGGTAAAACAATAGGGTGCCGTTGGTCGAAACTCAATTGCGAGTTGGACAAGCGTCCACCTACCCTTACAATCCCATCCTGTAAAAATGGCTTAAGGCGTTGAAAGGCGCGACTACAAGCTCTATTCGATTGTAATCTTCTAATTTGTTCAGAGAAGTGCGCACGTTGAAGTTCACGTAATACTAGCGACTCGGCATAGTTGTAATCGGATGCTAAGACATACGAACGTCGCGGTAACAGCTTCGCGAATCGACAAACGTAAATTACGCTACGCAATAATTTCGACCAAGAGGACAAGCGGTTCGCCAAAGCAATGATTGGAGAAACCTCGCTCGAAACGTTCGCCACTAGAGCGTGTCTCTTTTCTTCCGGCGGTTGTGACACTGACGAAGGTTCGAAATCGGTTATTGGCCATTGCGAGGGATCCAAGTGAACCCAAGCAGGTCCGTGGAACCAAAGCGGGTGGTCCATTATTTGCATCGGGGTGAGTCCACGGGATAGACAATCGGCGGGGTTTTCCGTACCGGACACGTGATAAAAGTTCCGCGTTTCTAACTCGTCTTGTATCTTGGCCACTCGGTTCGCAACAAACGTGTCCCAACGGTGGGGTGAAGAATGAACCCAGCATAAGGCGACGGTGGAGTCGGAAAAGGCAAATATCCTTTCTATGTGAACTCTATCCTTACATGCGCTGATAACTGCGGTAATAAGCTTGGTGAGTACTAATATTGCGCAAAGCTCTAAGCGCGCCAGAGAGACAACCTTACGGGGGGAGACTCTCGACTTAGAACTAATGAGGCTAATCGAATTTCTACCATTATACTGGACGTGGAAATATACAACGCCCCCGTAAGCCTTCTCGCTGGCGTCTGCAAACCCAACGACTGTTATGGCGCTATTTCTATCTACGCTTATATGACGCGGTATTTTAATTTCTCTTAATAAAGGAAGTTCCTTTCTAAAGCGCTGCCACAACCGAACAATGCTGTCAGGCGGCGAGTCATCCCAGTCGCATTCCAATAACCAAAGTTGTTTAATTAAAAGCTTAGCGTATAATACCACTGGAGCTACGAAACCCATGACGTCCCATAATCTAGCAACGCATGACAGTATTGTGCGCTTTGTGCATTTCTCTACGGGCGGATTTACCTTAAGGCTAAACACGTCGGACTCTGGTGACCAACACAGACCGAGCACCTTGTGTGTATCAGAATCGTCGAATTCCTTTATCGCCGAAAGACGGTGTGATAGTGGGATTGTATCCAAAACCGGACGCGAATTACTAGTCCACTTCACAAGATCGAATTGACCCGATTTCATGAGCCTTATAACCTCGGCGGTGGTTAGGGTTGCCTCCTCCACGCTATCGACCGAGTACACAAAATCATCCATATATAATCCGCTCTCAATTGCCCTCTTAGCTTTAGGATAAGAGGGACCTTCATCGTGAGCGAGCTGTCTCACCGTGCGTAACGCATGAAATGGGCTCGACTTTAAACCAAAACAAACGCGGTTAAATTCAAACACTATTAGAGGTTCCTTTGGGTTGAAACGATATAAAATGCGTTGGAATCTACGGTCGCATTCACGGACCCCTATGCAAAGAAACATTTGACGAATATCGGCGGATAGTGCTATACTAAACAAACGAAAATTGGCTATTATATTAAATAAACTGCCCTGTAAATTTTGCCCACTATAGAGGATATCGTTAAGCGACAGGTGAGTGCTAGTTTTAGCACTAGCGTCGAGCACTACACGTAACTTAGATGTAAGTTTGTCCTCTCTAATGACTCCGTGGTGTGGTATGAAATACGACGGTGTGTCTTCGTAGTTATCTAATTTCGAAGCCACAAGTGATATGTAACCTTCTCTTATATATTCGTTAATGACGCCGTCGTAAGCTTCCTTTAACTGGGGTGAAGCGAGTATCCTACGCTCCAAGCTGTAGAAACGTTTTTCCGCCATTTGACGCGAATCGCCGAGAGATAAAACATCTCCTTTAAAGAGTCGCGCTACACTATATCTACCGTCGCGATCACGAACGGTCGTGCGGACGTAAATTTCCTCGCATAACCTATCATCTGAGCTAGCTATGGGTGGGACGTTCACCTCCTCCATCTCCCAAAATTTGCGGACTAACGACTCGAGCGGTTCGACAGCCATACCACAATAAGAGGTTGCCGAAATGCTATCTATGATGGGGGCGGAGCCAAGGATCACATAGCCCAATACGGTTTCCAGTGCGTAAGGCGCGGTATGCGAGGAGTTGCCCCTGACCTTATTGTTTAACAAAAGATGAGGGAAAAGCGATGCTCCAATGAGCATGTCTATTTTTCCAGGAACGGCGTAAGTGTCGTCCGCCAGAGTCAAATTCTTAAATTCAATCATTGCCGAGGTGTCAACCGAAACGGTTGGCAACCGTTCAGTGACCCTATCTACTACTAGTGCATTTATATCGAAGTTAATATTACGATCTATCCGAGAATAAAATTTTAAATTTATATATCCCTGTGTCGCTTTACTTGCCTCCGATGCCTTTAATTACCGGACATGAAAGTGACCTATTTATTACTAAGCCTAAGCGCTGACAACATTGTCGCGTTATAAAGCTATTTTGGGCTCCGCTGTCCAGCAGTGCACGGACGCTTTGTTCGTTTCCACGCGAATCCCTAACCAAAATACGTGCCGTACCCAGTAACACGGTTGAAGGAGTTGTGCTCCCATATTTGCCAATGAGCACAGAGCGACATCACCAGGTCGACCGCTAGAATCGTTGACCTTAGTAGGGGCGAATTCCTTGTCCGCTTTACTTGACGCCGCTATGTTGCTATTTTCAAAATGTAATAGCGTGTGATGTTTCCTGGCGCACTTGCTATATACGGAACTCGAATTGCATTTTGCAACTAAATGCTTATCGCTTAAGCAGTTCAAACATAGGTTGTTTGTCTTTACTAATTTATAACGCTCGCTTGGTGAATATTTACGAAAAGTCGCACAATTATATAAATTACCGTGTTTATCTTTACATACTATACAAGCATGCTGGAGTGATGTTGGCGTAGCGGTTACGTAAGTTAATGACCCTGCTATTTTAGATGGTTGAGTCTGTCTACGGTCGACGCACCTTTTAATCTCCTGTTTAACGTTCGGAGAGCGCTGCATCACCTTTATTTGATCTCACACGAACGATGCTAATGAATGAAAGGAAGGCATCTCCGAGCTACGATGCTCCATTTCAAACGCACGCACGGTGTCGGGGTCTAATTTCTTTAATGCAACATGGAGAAACACCACGTCCATAAGATCATTAAATTTCAAATTCTTAAGTGCAGCCACCGATGCCACAAATTTATCTAGAAACTGCTCTAAGCCGTTGATGTTCGCGGATGATATAGGTTTAAGATCGAATATCTGGTTCAAATATTCGGAAGCTAACATTCTCCTATCTTCATATTTAGTTTTAAGCGTTTCGAATATTAATAAGTAATTGTTTGCTGTAGGTGTAAAACCAGAGCAGATCGACTGTGCCCTGCCACTAAGTTTACTAATTAAGTAATATAATTTTTCGGCGTCCGATAACGATGGGTTATTGTGTATATTGTTTTGAAAACTACTGAAGAAGAAGGGCCACGTCTTAATATCACCATTGAATACCGGAATATCTATTGGCGGCAACCTAATCGAGTCACTTGGACGTACCTGTGTTTCCGGCTTTGCTTCGTTTTGAGATTGTAGGGACCTCGCAGTTCTTTTCACGCGACACAACATATCTTCGAAAGCCAGCAGTTGGTAATTCACTATGTATTTCGGGTCGATTTGTATTTCCAAATGATTAATTTGGTCTAATATTTTTTCGTAATCTATCCGCAAATAATCTATCGTTTCGATTTCATTCAAAAAGGTTTCCCGCACTGCTTCTATATGAATGTTCTTTATATAATCACTTATATTCTGCATACGCGAAAAGAGTATGTCCCTCTTGGCATAAAGCGTTTTAATTTTGATTTCACTTCCACTAACTGCCATTTTAAATTATTATAATAAAGTTATATTAATCACAATTAATCTCACAACGCACAAACAGTGAAGGATGGACACTCGGTATGCCGTATTACGTAATTAAATCGAACACCTGCGCAGCGAGTCGAGGTGACGCGTCATTTGCACTCAATAATTTTATCAAGATTGTGGGTAAGCGTATCAAACGGTTCCTATTACACTGTTTCAATTATTTAATAGGCTTTAAATTTAATCAAATACGAGCGCTATAAAACGAATAATTCTGTTTGCGAGTACCTAATCAAATTTTAAATTTAAACGAACACTATTTAAGTCTATTCCATAAATTAGAGTGCATTATCTAATTAATTAATTCAACAATTCGACCAAATCCTGCCGAAGTGACCATAAAATGGTGGAGCCACGTGTCTAAGGCTGCCGAAGTCTAGTTCCCCGGTCGAACCTTAAACCTATTACGCGAGATATTAACTAAAGTGGACTGTATATGCGATTGCTTCTACGCTTACGTAAAAGCGTCTACTATAGCATGCGGTATAATGCACTCGCTCTTCCCTAAACTAAAACTATTATTGTGCCAAATCGCTGAAAAGGAATCCTGCCTGATTAGGAGAACAACAAAATTGGAGCGGGTTAAACAACTATATAAGGCAGGAACTAATTAAAGGAATATTGACTCACCGGGGTTTCTTCTATTTGTGTAGAGCACTATAGCTGCAACTTCTGGAACTTCTTCTAGACAGACACTCTGGGGCCCCAGGGGTGCGTCGGGAGAGAAACGTTGTAGTTTCAACGACGACTGCGGTGGAAAGAGGACGCGCAACGGTCGCGCGTGTCTTATATGTCCTCGGCTCCGATGATTACGTGATATTCTAGAATCATCTTCTTGCCCCTCCCACCCCACCACCCCGATGTGTCGATAGGAGGGTATGAATGATATCGTTTTTTCGGAAAGGAACAAGCGACTTGGCACCCCTACCGTCAAATATAATAATACGAATGGTTTTCCGCGCAACCAATGTATATTATTTGTGAGATACATTGTGATTTAATGCGATGGCCAAGTCAATCTATATTTAAAACATAAAACATTTTTAAAATTGATATGGTCACTGTAAAATGTTGTTAGGTTAGCTAATTACGTAATAACTTAAAATAAAAGGACCCTTAAGTAGGAACTGAATAAACTTGCCGACCGAATCGATTTGGTATTACATGGATCTCACAACTTTTTACGATAGAAGAACTGAGTTGATGGCATATTGATTTCTGTTTATACAATTGCATTATAAAATTTAAATTTCCATAATAAGTCCATATTCCATAGTAGGTAACATGTCATGACGTCATTGATCCAGCCTATGGATATTGTTACGCGCTCAAGTCGACGGCACTAGCGCCATCTAGTCTCGAACCGAAGAACTAAACTTCTTGAAGTCGAAACACGAACTTACGCGTACCTTGCGCGTGTTTACTTGAATATTCTGGATATTTCGCTGCTAATTTATAATAAATAGGCGCTGCAAGATGCGATCGGGGAAGTATTGGAGTTGGCGACACAAGCGAAGCTTCGGAGCGGAATAAAGTGAATCAGTGTGATTAATTATTAGAGTTTTTAACTTTAATTAGTGTAAAGTGAATTAAAGTGTTAATTTAGGTAATTCTATCGGCAATTTTTATTGTCACGAACCTCAAGCTCGTAACAATATAGTCACAAACTAATAAGAGTACTAACGTAGATATAGTGTTAGATATAGTGATCAGTGTACAGTGTCACTGATTAAGAAAACTAGCTAACGTCCTGTGTTATTTCGAAAGTTTTAAGTTATATTTTACGATTATTTATACGATTATGTTATAATTACGATTATTGAGTTTTATTCCGAATTTTATTGAAAAGACATCATGGAGGACGAATTCGTAAAAACAGAAAGTACTAATCTACCTAGGATTAATGAATTGATGGTGGCAAAATTTTTTGCATGCAATCCCAATTTTGTTCTGCCGAGTTGAGGAATGTTAAAACATCAATATAAGTACCTATTACCAACTTTTGTTTACACAAAAACAATACATAGTAGCTATCAGTTTAGTTTATCTATATTTACAATCATTGGTTATAATATCTAAGTTAACGTCTTAAATGAATTAAAAGAGGTAGATACAGCACGGTCTTTGTTATTGGTGAAGCCAAAAAATTCCGCTCCTGTATGTAAGCACACACATGCATCAAACTACGCTCATTTACACTCAGTACTAAAGTTGTTCAAAACGACTATAAATCAATAGCACGCTACAGACTTTAAACAATAAATTTCTAGCACGCTATTAAATACGCTATGTTATAGCGCGCTATTTATAAGAAAGCGTGTAGGAGGCCGGTAAGCGCGTTAAGTTTTACAGCACGTTATATCTCTTAGCACGTTACATTACATGTCTTTCATTGGATAGATCGCGTGCTACATAAGAACATTATTTCGTAATAAGTCGCATTTAGACTAAAATAAAATAAAGCGGTAAAGAAAAACCAAAGCACGCTTTTTCGTACTTTTCAGGTTTACTACTTTCTATAATCCTAAAAATATTTTTGTCATGTACTTTTTAAAGTAGAATTAATTTTATTTTTAGAATCGAAATAAAATTAATAACTCTTTAAAATATTGTAATTGATGTAAACATTATTTTAACCTTAATATAAATTATAAATCAAATAAAGGTGTATTTAAAAGTTTATTTATTGTATTTATAAAAATCAATTATTTACATACAATATTATATATTTGTATCTATATTTTATTTACATTTAAAAACATTAGTTAGGCTTCTTTTAACACAACTGTGTCCTTTGATCATTTATAAATATACAGTATCCACTAACTAAACAACGTCTAACATTAAATTAGGTCGCGCGCGATGCGTCACACGTCCTCTCCCAACAGCGCTGCTGCTAGAACTAATTGCTGCTAAATATTAATATTTGATAGCGCCAAAGCGCCATAGCGCAATAGCGCCTTATATATTATAGTATAGACTACTTACTTAACACGCGCTATAATATGGCGCTATGTGCTATATTAACCACCATTACTCAGTACTTCCCGGTTCCCGGGGCGTCGTAGTTAGTAAATTTGCCTACAAAATGCCGTCCTGTGTAGTTAAATGGTACAAAAACAATACTAAAGTAAACAAAAAGTTCGAGCAATATTGTTTCACTCGTAAACACTCATTTAACTTAATTTTAATTTGTTATTCCAAAACAATTTTGAAGGTTATTCGAAGCACGAATGTCAATGTTTTGAGATTACGTAACGGGAGAATGTTGCCAGTGTTTCTTATTTCTAATGGTCCAGGATTAGGATAATTAATTTTGGGCTAAGTTATAAAAATATATGTAGTCAGCATATTTTTTTTAATTAGTTGTTATTATGTTACATCAAATTGAAGTCAAGGTAAATATTTAATTTTTTAAGTCGCTGATGTTTCTGTTTTAATTGTTGAGTACTCTATTTTACTATCAAAAATATTTATGAGTTTAGGCTACCAACGAATATTTTAATAAGGCATGAATTTTTTACGTGGTAGAGCCATGCTGCAATTATACTATTATTAGTATAGTTATAGCACGAATGGGTAGGTTCGACCGGGGAAGGACCACGCTCTCGTGTAGAGAACCGGAGACCCTCTTTACTCTAAACGATAGGCATTCCATCTTAGTCCTCACGGGTGACAACGCATCTGCATTTTGGTATGTAATCGAGGATATATGTAGATGTCTATGGGCCACAGCAACCGCTTACCATCAGGTGGACTGTATGCTCGTTTGTCACCCTATCCTTCAAAAAAATGAAGGGTAGCTGCTATAAGACTGAGCTGAAATAAACCAAAATGGCAGCCATCCTCTTGACTTGACAGTGGTAGAGCCACGCAGTGGCTATTGATGTCGCATGGATTGGCCAGCTTGAACCGGGGTGGTACTACGACCTCACAGAATACCTGCGTAAAGTAGAGGTTTACCTCTGCGTTTCGCTTGGGCTGGAGGCCCAATTCTCCCTCGCCCTTAACATTGTAGTGGAATCAAATAAAAACTACCCCAAGATATACCCTCACTACTGATGACGGAGAATCCCTCGCTGAGCATCCACGACTAAGCTACTTTACTCTTCCTGAGCGTGGGTACTTAGGCTGCTCTGCCTGTTCTGGGGTAGGGAGGGGATTCTGCTCTCGACTAAAACTGCTAGGGGCAAGCAGAGCAATAAGACCAGGGCGACCCCTGTCACGCCATCCGTGAATTTTTGCAACATGAGGACACTTCATTCCAATCTTAATGCTGTCCACTACCACCCGGAGACGGCGAAGCCGGCCTTGCTCTTTTGAACCGAGACTCAGGTGTCCTCTCCGGCTGATACTTCATATCTCTCCTACCTGGGGCACAAATTAGAACACTCCTTTGAGCCCCCGGCTGGAGTTTGTTCTATTTTGCATTTACTAAAATATACTTTTTAGGGTTCCGTAGTCAACTAGGAACCCTTATAGTTTCGCCATGTCTGTCTGTCCGTCTGTCCGTCCTCGCTTAATTTCTGTGACCGTTAGCACTAGAAAGCTGAAATTTGGTACCAATATGCGTATCAATCACGCCGACAAAGTGGTAAAATAAAAATTGGAAAAAAATGTTTTATTAGGGTAGCCCCCCTATATGTAAAGTGTGAAGTGATTTTTTTAATTTCAACCCTAACGTGTGATATATTGTTGGAAAGGTATTTAAAAATGAATAGGGGTTTACTATAATCATTTTTTGAGAATGTCAATAATTTTGGATATAATCGCTCCAAAAGTAAAAAACAATGTGTCTCCCCCTCTAACTTTTAAACCATAAGTTTAAAAAATATGAAAAAAATCTGAAAAGTAGAACTTTATAAGGACTTTCTAGGAAAATCATTTTGAATTTGGATGGAAACAACAGTTTTTGTACAAACTCATAAGTCGGAACACTTATTGTGACGGACGGGAAACTACGGAACCCTACACTGAGCGTGGTCCGTCACGCTCTTGGCCGGTTTTTTATTTTCATTTAGAAAAGTATATTTTTAATTCCATGGAAATTTATATTTTATTTCAACTAGTTTTTTTAGTATTAAGTTCACTGACCTATATATATCTTGTATATATAGAGGTCAGTGATTAAGTTATTTTTTATAATCAACATGTTTTACATTACATATATACTATCAAGAAGACTTTTAAATCATCTACAGATGCGTCTTACGTGCTTCATCTTGTTTTAAATTGTCGAATTGTTGATTGTAGTATTGTATCTCGATTTTCTTCTTTAAAAAAGTTGGCAACACTTCTCTGACTCACACAAAGTTATAAAATTGGTTACAGTTTCTTGTTCTACTTCATCTGAGGTTAACGTAATTTATTATAAAATTTGACTTGCGATACCTTTCACCTCATGATTTTTTGTCCTGTATTAAACGATAGTTAAATATAAATCACATAAAAATTATCTTCACAGAAGTATAGTTTAGATTTCGTAGACAATGCGTTCGGGTTATTTCTTGCCAGTTTTAACCAAGTATTTCTCATACTCGTATTTAAATGGGTTGGAACTTTAATCCATAACTTTCCCGGCATTCTTATATTCGTATTTTTGCATTCAGGCACAACATAATAATGATATAGATGATAACTCATTATTAAACATTAAAAAGTATATTATTCATTTGCAAAATCAGCAGAGTCGACGACTGTGACGTCAAGAGTTGAACAACATGGCGGCTATCGTTTTCACGCGATAATTTAAAACGATAGATTAAAAGTAATTTTTATGGCACTATTAAGTTTAAAAAATTATGTAAAAATTATGGTGGTTCATTATCACTCTAGGATTAATTTAAAACAATTTTTGAAAATGGGTAAAATACCCTGTTATACTTCTAGAAGAGTGGACCATTGAACGGCGGTACTTTGAATCCACGTAGCAAAGGTGTTGTAGCTACTACGGGAGCTGTTATTTCACCCCCAAGTTTGAGGTCGTCCAGCGTTTTCTTCACGTCAGCCATCACGTTGTCAACCCAATTGTTCACTTGGTCGATTCGGGTTTCAGCTTCTGACAGGCGGTTGTCATGTTGAGAGGTAGCGTGAAGGTCCTTCATGACGAGCATCTGCTCTTCCTGACCGCGCTGTAGCTACTTTTCCCCCCGACTGGCTTTTTCCTCCTGTCGGCGGGCCTGCTCCTCCTGTCGGCGAGCCGGCTCCTGCATCATCGGAGCAAATAAGTCAAGTTATGCAGATGCAGGAGCTGCTACAAGGCATTAGTTATGGCGCGCAACAATACTATCGAAATGTATGTATGAAGTATTATTTGATAAATTAATTTCACAGATTCCCTAAATAGGCTCGGAATTATTTATATTTGATGTGTTGCTACAGGGAATGGAACTTTTTATTCCATCATCTGTGGTACCTATCGAGAGCAGAACCCAGTCTTGGTTTGGTCGCTCCTGCAAAATTGCATTACGTCATAAGCAAGGCCACCAGGCCTGGGCTCACGAATCGACTTCTCGGGATGAAAATACCAGCGCTCTTAAGAAGAAGTATAACAGGGTATTTTACCCATTTTCAAAAATTGTTTTAAATTAATCCTAGAGTGATAATGAACCACTATAATTTTTACATAATTTTTTTAAACCTAATAGTGCCACAAAAATTACTTTTAATCTATCGTTTTAAATTATCGCGTGAAAACGATAGCCGCCATGTTGTTCAACTCGTGACGTCACAGTCATCGACTCTGCTGATTTTGCAAATGAATAATATACTTTTTAATGTTTAATAATGAGTTATCATCTATATCATTATTATGTTGTGCCTGAATGCAAAAATACGAATATAAGAATGCCGGGAAAGTTATGGATTAAAGTTCCAACCCATTTAAATACGAGTATGAGAAATACTTGGTTAAAACTGGCAAGAAATAACCCGAAGGCCTTGTCTACCAAATCTAAACTATACTTCTGTGAAGATAATTTTTATGTGATTTATATTTAACTATCTATAATACAAGACAAAAAATCATGAGGTGAAAGGTGTCGCAAGTCAAATTTTATAATAAATTACGTTAACCTCAGATGAAGTAAAAAAGGTAGATATCGCACTTAGAACAAGAAACTGTAACCAATTTTATAACTTTGTGTATGTCAGAGAAGTGTTGTCAACTTTTTTAAAGACGAAAATCGAGATACAATACTACAATCAACAATTCGACAATTCAAAACAAGACGAAGCACGTAGGAGGCATGTGTAGATGATGATGAAGTCTTCTTGATAGTATATATGTAATGTAAAACATGTTGATTATAAAAAATAACTTAATCACTGACCTCTATATATACAAGATATATATAGGTCAGTAAACTTAATACTAAAAAAACTAGTTGAAATAAAATATAAATTTCCATAGAATTAAAAATATACTTTTCTAAATGAAAAAGTATATTTTAGTAAATGCAAAATAGAACAAACTCCAGCAGGGGGCTCAAAGGAGTGTTCTAATTTGTGCCCCGGGTAGGAGAGATATGAAGTATCAGCCGGAGAGGACACCTGGGTCTCGGTTCAAAAGAGCAAGGCCGGCTTCGCCGTCTTCGGGTGGTAGTGGACAGCATTAAGATTGGAATGAAGTGTCCTGATGTTGCAAAAATTCACGGATAGCGTGACAGGGGTCGCCTTGGTCTTATTGCTCTGCTTGCCCCTAGCAGTTTTAATCGAGAGCAGAATCCCCTCGCTACCCCAGAATAGGAAGAGCAGCCTAAGTACCCACGCTCAGGAAGAGTAAAGTAGCTTGGTCGTGGATGCTCAGCGAGGGATTCTCCGTCACCAGTAGTGAGGGTATATCTTGGGGTAGTTTTTATTTGATTCCACTACAATGTTAAGGGGGAGGGAGAATTGGGCCTCCAGCCCAAGCGAAACGCAGAGGTAAACCTCTACTTTACGCAGGTATTCTGTGAGGTCGTAGTACCACCCCGGTTCAAGCTGGCCCATCCATGCGACATCAATAGCCGCTGCGTGGCTCTACCACTGTCAAGTCAAGAGGATGGCTGCCATTTTGGTTCATTTCAGCTCAGTCTTATAGCAGCTACCCTTCATTTTTTTGAAGGATAGGGTGACAAACGAGCATACAGTCCACCTGATGGTAAGCGGTTGCTGTGGCCCATAGACATCTACATATATCCTCGATTACGTACCAAAATGCAGATGCGTTGTCACCCGTGAGGACTAAGATGGAATGCCTATCGTTTCCAGTAAAGAGGGTCTCCGGTTCTCTACACTCACCATACGAGACAACAACGTTAACCTACAATTTTACGCCGGTATTCTGTGAGAGCGTGGTCCTTCCCCGGTCGAATCTACCCATTCGTGCTATAACTATACTAATAATAGTATAATTGCAGCAAGGCTCTACCACGTAAAAAATTCATGCCTTATTAAAATATTCGTTGGTAGCCTAAACTCATAAATATTTTTTGATAGTAAAATAGAGTACTCGACTCGACTCTACTCGACTAACGAACCCAGGACTGCTTTCATTCCAGACCATTATATTAAACCACTATTTGCATCGTGTTAGATCGTAGTAAAGAGTACCTACATAATCACCAAGTTTAGATCGTAAATCATAACCATGGAATTCTTATAATAACTGGAATTAATTTACATAATATAAATGTTTTGACCCTCAATATTTGTCCTTAAAATCAAATTTAAAAAAGAAAGAAGGATCACAGCAAGTGCGGTATCAACAATTCCAACTAAATATCGGATCGGTGCAAAAATTATAACTCGCGGCACGTAAGTCTAGTGCTGAATGAAACGTGGAGGAGATAGATGCGCATGTCGTATCAATACGTCAATAGCCGTAGCCGTTCGCAAGTAGCAGTAGCCAATCAGCGCCTGCGAACGATATGCACAGCCACGATACTACAACTACCCCATGATACCTTATTTTCGACCTATGAGTAATAACAGTCACCGCTAGACTTTCGTGCCGGATAATATACATCTTAGTAAATAGGAGTGCACTTGAGATGTGAGCACTTATCTCGTTTATTTCACTTGGAACACAGCCAATGTAAACACGTGTCACAATGCCGAAATGTGTATTTATAAGTTGCAAGAATAACACCCGAAAAATAAATTTAATGGCCGGAATGTCTTACTTTCGATAAGTACATGTAGAATATGTTATATTTTAAACTCTAAACTAACAAGTAATATCATATTTGAAACAAAATTACTGATTTTAGACCACCCCTACAAATGTTTTGCTAAGGATGGCCAATACGTGCGTAAACATTTATGAAAGAGAACAGTAGATGCATGGAGTAGATTTGTATTGTAATAATTTTTAATAATTTGTTACCAGAACTTTAAATAATAGTAATTGCTTCTTTTGACCTGTTTGTGTAATTTCATTAGATATTTGCTTTATTTTTATATTTTAGCTTTCCTAATAATCCGTTTAAGTTTAATAAGCGTAAGCAAGACTTACGCTACCTTAATACTGCTCGTATTAAAGAAGCGATCGATCGGAGCCAGGGCTCCAAAGTCTTTGCCAGAGATCTGTCTGCCAGAAAGAGCCAACTGTCAAAGATGAAGACTGGTTGTATCAGCATCGTTTCCGGGACACCTGAGATTTTGAGTGAGATATAGAGGTTCTATGGGCAGCTGTACACATCATCGTTGGAGCCACACGCAAGTGTGAGTAACGATCTGTTAGGAGGCCGATCCCGTTTGACTTTTTAAAAAAGAAACACCAAATAAACCTAAAGGTTTATTGCAAAAGTTCACACAACAAATTTATAAGTCCTTGACTTCCGAACTCTAATACGTCTCGGAATCTATGCCCGATCTACCCGGGGCTCTGAGTCTAACTGAGCAGCTTAAAGATCGTGTGCAGCGCATCAACGAAAACCTGCAGCAGTGGGCTCTAGAAGTAGAGAAGCTGGTGCGAAAAGCATACCGGTCTGTACCTGCGCTCATTGAAGGGAACCTGGTGCAAACATTCATCGACGGCATCCGCGACCTGGAAGTCAGAGCTGCTGTGAGGCTCGGGCACCACGAGACGCTTAAGGACGCCTTGGTCCATGCACTGGAAGTGGAAGCCGTGCGGCAGGATCATCGTTCCCATCGCGTCAGGGAGGTTGCAGCAGCTACAGTTCGCGACCGCAACAAAGGATACAGCCCAAGGTGCTATGGCTGTGGGGAAAAGGGCCATCTTCGATCCAGCTGCCCTAAGCGAACCCTAGAAAGGGAAATTGAACGATCTCAGGAGGGTAGTGCGGCCAAAAGCACCGCCCAGCAGCAGCAGGGAAACGAGTAAAAGCCAGAACTGCGGGGCGGGTGCTGGCTGATGTTAAAAGAGCCCCAAGGATCTCGATCTCACAAACCCATGATGGGAACAGCCTAATCATAAAGGGCGAGATCAACGGAATGCCGTGTAAGCTGACCATAGACACTGGAGCCTCTCGTACGGTTGTTAGTTCCCAACTTATAAGTCAGTTCCTTGGGGACTCCGCATACAACCGAGAACGCATTAATTTGGTAACAGCCACCGGTCAGCGTATACCCGTCCGTGGAGAGAAGGAGATGGAGTTGAAGCTAGGCAACGTGATCTACCTGCATAATGTCATCGTGGCTGATATAATGGACGACTGCATCCTAGGCTTAGACTTTATGAGGAATAATTGTTGCGAGATCGACGTTAAGCAAGGTGTTTTGAAATGTGGACAGGAGGAACTTTTTATGGAAGGTGCGTTACCAGGGAACGTGTACAGCATCAAGAAGATTGTTCTTCCGCCGAGATCGGAAACGATTGTTCCGGTTAGTCTTCCTCGAAACGCTGGGCAAGCTCACCGTTGTGTACTTGTGGAAAGGGTAAACAATGACCTTCCATGGAAAGTAGCTCGAACCTTGGTCAGGACCACTGACATCTCAGGAGTACGTGTGCTGAACCTTTGCGACCGGGAACAGATTATAGAAAAAGGCACACTGATTGGTACTTGTGAGGAAGTGGATTGGTTACGTCGGTGCCAATATCTATCGACTGGGACCCCCAGCAAGGATGCAGAAACGAGAGTGACCACACTTTTGGAAGACTGTCGCTGTGTTCTCTCCCCGAACGAATTGGTCAAGGCGAAGAAGTTGTTACTCAAGTACGCCGATGTATTCTCATCAAACGATGCTGACATAGGAAAGACTGGCTTAATTCAACACAAAATAAACACAGGGGAAGAATTGCCTATCCGTCAGCGGCCAAGAAGATTGCCAGTAGCACGTGAAAAGGAAGTGGAAACCATGATTGAAGGAATGGTGAAAGATGGTGTTATTGGACCTTCCTCTAGTCCATGGTGTTCACCAGTGGTGCTGGTGAAGAAGAAGGATGGCAGCATGCGATTTTGTGTTGACTACCGCCGTCTGAACGACGTTACGAAGAAGGACAGCTATCCCTTGCCAAGAATTGATGACACGCTGGACATGCTTACAGGAGTAAAGTGGTTTAGCACGCTGGATCTAAAAAGTGGCTACTGGCAAGTTGAAATTGAACCTAAGGACAAGGAGAAAACTGCGTTCTCGACGGGAAAGGGTCTGTGGCAATTTAAAGTAATGCCGTTTGGGTTGTGCAATGCTCCAGCAACGTTTGAAAGGCTGATGGAGCTTGTACTTACTGGGCTAACTGGCGATGCCTGTCTGGTCTACTTGGATGACATCATCATCATGGGCCGTACATTTGAGGAACACCTTCAGAACCTGGAACGCGTGCTCATGAAGATTCAGAGTGCCAACCCCAAAATGAGTCCGAAGTAATGTTCACTATTCAAACGACAAGTTAACTTTTTAGGGTATGTAGTGTCGGAAGAAGTGTCGTTAAGTGACAATAAAAAACTAAAGAACCTAACTTAACTACAACGAAAACAACCAAAATAAAATAAATTATTTAAAAATTTGAAAAGTTTTACAGTATCTTTTATAAAAAAAGGTATGAAGGTGATGATGGGTTGTAATGAAAATAGTGATTTACAATATTATTAAAAAAAATAACAAAGATAAAGATACTGCAACGAAGTATGCACAGGCTATGCCTATGATAGGTGCACAGCTCCTGCTCTAGGTACACGCAGAATCTGGAGAAAGCACACGCAGCGTCTGGAGAAGATACCCGCAGCGCTTGAAGTAGGCACACGCACACCGCTCGGAGTAAGTACACGCAGCACCCGGAGAAAGTTCACGCAACGTCTGGAGTAGGCACGCAGCGTTTGAAGTAGGTATACGCGGTGCTTGAAGCAGGCAAACACAGCGTACTAGTAGGCGGAGGCGTAGGCGTGGCTAGGCGACGACTTAAGGAGCGGGCAGAGGCTTGCAGGATCCCGCGGCAGTGCGGAAAAGGCCTTTAGGAGATGCTTCAAGTATCAAAGCTCAAGTCAGACTCCCCCATTCGCCGATTGTTCGGCTTCTTTTCCCCTTTTTTTGACGGATCTGGCATAAGAACGGAAAATTATTCTCATTAAATTTGAAATTATTTAAATTAAAAGCAAATTCTTGTAAATGGTCAAGAAGAAAGGAGTATTTTGAAGTAAAAACATCAGGCCGGTAACGATATTTGAATAAAAATTGCCATGACAACCTGATAAACAACGATGTCAAAACATGTCAAATTTTGGTTTTAGGCTCGTAATACAGAAATGGCAAGATTTAAGTGAAAAATGAGATATTATTTATATAGGAAAAAAAAGTAGCGCAACAGCGCGCCCGAAACCCGAAATTGCAGAGTTACAGAGAACTAAATAAAAGACCGAAAAAGGTAGACTCCATTGACATCGATTTAAAAAGTGCTGATAACAGGAAAATACGACGTGAAAATGATTTGTTATTGTGTTCTTATGGTTTAAAAATGTTACAGGTTCCTATGGAAATAAAGGTGATGCAAAATATCTAGTTTTGAGATGAATGCAGAAAATAGAAAACAGAATGGAAAAATAAATTTAAAATAGTTAAAATGGTATGTAAGTAACATAACACTACATTTTCCCCCCGACCCTGGAAAATTTTTGACTCAGCAAAAATTTTGACATGTACATTCTAAAATAAACCATGAAAACACAGCTTTGCAGAAACAGACATCACCAGGCAAAATCAGATATACTATCTCTTACATTCATCATCTGCATTCAGGTAAGGGTGGAGTTCACATTCAATGACTACCACTCTAAAAGTGTGTTTTCGAAAGGACATTCAGGCTTATTTAAGGAGTTGTCATCCGCTCCTGCGTGGAAAAAAAAACATTTTGAAAGGACATCCAGGCTTATTTAAGGAGTTGTCATCCGCTCCTGAGTGAAGATAAAGATAAAGAAATTAATCTTAAGCAAGCTTTAGTCGCTATGACTTAAGTAAAGATTAAGAACGGCCAGAGCGGTAGGGCTCAAAGCCAGAGATCAGCAACATCACTAACGAGATGTGTCTGAAACAAAAAGTGAAGATTAACCAACGAAAATTCGAGGTCCTAAAGCAAGATGTGTTGAAGAACACTGGATCACCAAACAAACAAAGAAATAAAAATAATAAGGTGAGAATGATGGTGATATTTATACATATATACAGTTAATAAAAGTTAAAAAAAAAATTTATGATTTTACATCTTTGATGTGCCACTTGCCTCTAACTCCATTAGGGTCTTCAAGCACATAGATTAGTGGTGACAGTTTAGCTATCACTTTGCACTTGATGAACTTAGGGGCAAGTTTAGCATTAAAGTAAGCGCCGGCATTGCTTAAAACATGGTTTTTACGCCAAACAGTGTCTCCCACATTAAATTCTTTAAAAGACCGGCGAAGATCATAGCGAGCGCTATTTTTAGCGTGAGCTATGTGAAGTTTAGTTTGAATTTTGTGAAAAATAGATGAGAGGAGACCAGCATTAGACGCGTAAATATCACGAGGCATAAATATCAATTCCTCGAGGTTCTGAGTTGGAGTATAGAATGAACCACAAGGTATTGTTTCCCTACCAAAGACTAAAAAGTTTGGAGTAAAGCCGGCTACTGGCTTTACACCAAACTTTTTAGTCTTTACATTTGTAGCGCTGTTCATTGCGTACTGAATCTTAGCAAGATGGTTGTCCCAGGATCTATGATCGTCTCCTACTAGAGATGCTAGAGCTGTAATAATTGTACTATTAAACTTCTCCGTAGGATTAACCTGAGGACAATATAAAGCTGTGTGAAAAATACAAGGAACGTTATAAGAATTTAAGAATGATTGGAATTCTCGCGACTGAAATTGAACCGCGTTGTCCATTATAATAGTTTGGGGAATGCCATGAACTAGGAAAACTGAATTTTCCAAAAGATTAATAATATTAGCTGAAGTAGCACGTTTAAGGGGAAAAATCATAGTATATTTAGTAAAATTGCAGTTAATTACTAGAATATACTGATTTCGTCTACGAATCATAGGTAATGGACCCATAAGATCTAAGGATATAGTTTGAAAAGGTCTGGAGCAAAGTTTGGGTTTACCCATAAGACCATAGGGAGAATGATTAGGGTGTTTGTAGGTTAAGCAGGTTTCACAAGACGAGATTAATTTGGCAATGTCCTTAAACATACCAGGCCAATAGTATTTTAAAGATATTTTCTTGAATGTCTTGAAGATACCAAGATGGAGTTCTGAAGGGGAACCATGGTTAACTTCAATAAGTGTATGCCTATCTCGAGGTAGTGGAACTTCTTTCCAAATAAAGTCATCGTTTAGACGATCGGGAGAATGGATGCAGCGGTAAAGTTTGTTATCCCTGATAGTGTAGTTGGGATATGCGTCTGGGTTGTTGGAGCATCCGAGAAAAATCTTGTTGTAGTGTTCAAGTTCACGATCAGGTGGTTCTTCAATCGTAATAGGATGTACGCCTTGAGGTGAAATTTCTCGTGTATCAGGACGTTCTTGATTCTTATGTCTTGATAATAAATCTGGAACAACGTTATCCTTTCCTTTTTTATGTTTCAGGACAAAGTTAAAGCATGATAAGCGTAAAGTCCAGCGAGCAAGTCTTCCTGATGGATTCGATAAGTTCTGAAACCATTTAAGTGCAGCATGGTCAGTATATATTGTAAATTCTTTACCATTGTCTAGATAACATCGCCAATGTTCTAACGCAGTTATTACAGCCAATGTTTCTCTTTCAGTAGTTGAGTAGTTCTGTTGATTTTTGTTTAGTGCTTTACTCATGTAAGCAATCACGACTTCTTTGTCATCTTGATGTTGAGTAAGCATTGCTCCTATGCCATAATTTGATGCATCACAATGTACAGAGAAGGGTAGTTCGAAGTTAGGGCAAGCAAGGACAGGAGCAGTTACCAAAGCTTCTTTAAGTTTCTGGAAAGCAGCTGCAGCTTGTGAATTCCATAAAAATTTAGGAGCGTTCTTCCCGGAACAGGTTAGTTGGTTGAGTGGAGAGGCAATGGTGCTAAAGTTTGGAATGAATCTTCTGAACCAGCTGCAGGTGCCTATGAATCTACGTACTTCTTTTCTGCAAGTAGGTACAGGATATTCTAAAATAGCTTTTATTTTATCTGGATCAGCACGTAGACCATACTCGTCCACTAGAAAACCAAGGTATTTCAGTTCTTTCTTGAAGAATTGACTCTTCTCAAAGTTAATAGTCAGATTAGCATATGAAAGTTTTTCATGAACTTTCATGAGAAGCGATATGTGTTCATCAAAAGTCTCGCTAATAATAACGATGTCATCCAGATAGCAAAATACCTTGTTCTCAAATTCAGGAGTAAAAAGCATATCCATTAATCTTTGTAGAGTTGCAGGTGAGTTAGAGAGACCAAAAGGCATTACCTTGAATCTAAACATACCTCTTCCAGGTACATAAAATGCAGTTTTATCTTTATCAGCAGGATTCAAGGGAATCTCCCAAAATGCTTTCGCAATGTCGATGCTTGACAGGTATTTGGCATTCTTCAGGTTGTCCAAAATTTCGCTTATTAATGGCAGACTATAAGCATCACGACGTGTAACTGAGTTAAGCTTTCTACTGTCTACGCAGAAACGCCATTCACCATTCTTCTTCGGAGTGATGAGAACTGGAGATAACCAAGGACTTTCGCATTGTTCAATGACGTTCCATCCCAGCATCTTGTCAACTTCATTAATTAACGCCTTTTGTTTTTCAGGAGACAGTCTGTAACATCTTTGTTTGATTGGAAGAGAATCACCAGTATCAATCTTGTGGGTGATTAAGTGTGTGCTTCCCAGGATACCTTTTTCTTCAAAAGAAATTGTCTTGAAGCGTTGGATGATGTCGTTAGCGATGTCCTTTTGGTTAGGAGTTAAATGCTCATAAGGTAAAACTTTAATATCTTTAGTTTCGATAGCAGAGCATTTAGATTCTGTAAAGTTAAGAGAAGATAAAACACTAGGTAACAGATTAAATTTTCTCCAAAAGTCAATACCTAGTATTAGTGAAGGAAATATTTCCGGGAAAACATAAGCTTTAATCAAATGAGTTTGATTATTGAAATGAACAGGTAAGTCAAAATAACCCAAGGAATTAACTTTTTGATTATTAGCAGTAGAGACAGTAATAAGATCTGACTTGAAAAGTTTACAGCCCAGTTCAAGAATTTCCAAATGAGAATTATTACCCAGAATAGTTACTGAGCTGCCAGAATCTAGTAAACCAGATAAAGTTAAGTCATAAATTTTGACATTAACGAATGGACGATTAAGATCTTGTTCTTTGGAGTAGAGTGTAGAAGAGATTTTGTAACAAGAAAAGAAGTTTTGAATTGTTTTAATCCAACTAGTCCAATCGTCATTATCAAAATTTAAGTTACTTTTCAAGTCAGCAGTTAGTTTTTTGAACTAGTATGTGGTTTGGGAGAACAAGTAGGGCAATCTGCAGTTTTAAAACCTTTAAGACCACATTTGAAACAAATCACTAATCGTGGTTGAGTACAAGTGTTCAAAGTATGACCTTGTTTACGACAGCGAACACAAAAAGAGCTTTCTTGAGGAGCTTTAGTTTGAGAGAGACTATTAACTTGTCTAGAAGGGTATTTGTAGGATGAAGTGAATTTATTCATAAAGGGAGGAGAAGGTTGTGAGTTATTAGAAGAATTTGAAGAGCCAACTGAACTTGAAGTGGAATGCTTGTAGTTGAATTCAGAAATAAGAGGACTTTGTTGTACATTTGGTTCTTTAAATTGTTTGTCTCTGTCAAGGAACTTTTCATAGTTTTGGCAAGTAGCCAGAAGAGAGTCGATAGAGTCAATGTCTTTTAGAGCTACGAAGACTGAATAACATGGGCGAATATTCCTCAAAATAATCTCCAATTGTTCTGTTTCAGAATGTTTCTTGAAAGATAACGATAGGTTCATCACGGCCTTGAGTTCGGTTCCTAATCGCTTCTAGAAGTTTATAATCATAATCAAAACCACCAAAGTCTTTGATTAATAAAGAGGAAAGTTCGTTCCAAGTTAAGTTTGGATTCTGATTATATTTAAATCTGAACCAATGAAGAGCATTGTCGGTGAAAATTTCAAACACTTGAGAAATCAACAAGTCTTTGGGTAAGCCACGAGCTAAGCAGTATTCTTCAAGTTTTTGAAGAAAGGATCTTGGACAGCTTTTACCATTGAAGGTGTGTCTTTTCAGATCTTTGAAGACGTTAGTTGGAGAAAAAGATTGAGGTAGTGGTGAAGGATACGGGGTATGGATCTTAACAGATGTTTGAGAAACAAGAGGAGGTTCCATGACAGTCGGGTCAACAGGAGGGTCAAGTGATGGAGAGTCATTTTCAGTTGGAGGTGGAGTCAAGGATTCGAATTGTTTAGTAATAGCGTCAAATTTCATCTTCAAAGTATCGAAAATAGCTTTAAAGTCTGGATATAAGTCAGTATCTATTCGCTCCAATCTGTAAAAAACATGATTAATAAAAGTTTCTATTAATCGTAAGTATTTGGTTTCACCTTGTAAAAATTTTTCAATTTTACAGTCCAGGTAAGTCAAAGTAGAACCAATTTGAGACAAGTCATCCTCGATCGGAATTGGAGAAGTCAGAATATCTTCAGGGTGAGAATTCTCAACTAAACGCAAAACCTGTTTTTTTAGAAGCAAAACAGTATTAGCTGGTTCCTCACATCCAATCTTCACTTCGTATTCGAGTTCGGCCTTGTTAAGGAATTCGTACTTAATAACCCGTTTTATTGTTATAATTAAGTGTTAAGTTTAAGAAATAAAAATTTAATAAAAAATTGTACCTCTAGAATAAAAATATTAAAGTGATGAATGTAAGTGAAGTGTTATATGTAGGTCTATATATAATCCAGATAAGTTGAAAAACTAGATGAAGTTTTGTTTTAGAATTTGGAAGATATGATAAGGATGAGTAAATAAAGAGTTAAGAACGAAAGAGAAAGCAATTCAATCAAAAGGAAATGGATAAGGCGTAGCTAAGGTGAAGAAAAGAAGAACTTTACGTCGGGCGCCAAATTGTCGTGAAGCGACAAAAAATAACTAAAGAACCTAACTTAACTACAACGAAAACAACCAAAATAAAATAAATTATTTAAAAATTTGAAAAGTTTTACAGTATCTTTTATAAAAAAAAGGTATGAAGGTGATGATGGGTTGTAATGAAGATAGTGATTTACAATATTATTAAAAAAATAACAAAGATAAAGATACTGCAACGAAGTATGCACAGGCTATGCCTATGATAGGTGCACAGCTCCTGCTCTAGGTACACGCAGAATCTGGAGAAAGCACACGCAGCGTCTGGAGAAGATACCCGCAGCGCTTGAAGTAGGCACACGCACACCGCTCGGAGTAAGTACACGCAGCACCCGGAGAAAGTTCACGCAACGTCTGGAGTAGGCACGCAGCGTTTGAAGTAGGTATACGCGGCGCTTGAAGCAGGCAAACACAGCGTACTAGTAGGCGGAGGCGTAGGCGTGGCTAGGCGACGACTTAAGGAGCGGGCAGAGGCTTGCAGGATCCCGCGGCAGTGCGGAAAAGGCCTTTAGGAGATGCTTCAAGTATCAAAGCTCAAGTCAGACTCCCCCATTCGCCGATTGTTCGGCTTCTTTTCCCCTTTTTTTGACGGATCTGGCATAAGAACGGAAAATTATTCTCATTAAATTTGAAATTATTTAAATTAAAAGCAAATTCTTGTAAATGGTCAAGAAGAAAGGAGTATTTTGAAGTAAAAACATCAGGCCGGTAACGATATTTGAATAAAAATTGCCATGACAACCTGATAAACAACGATGTCAAAACATGTCAAATTTTGGTTTTAGGCTCGTAATACAGAAACGGCAAGATTTAAGTGAAAAATGAGATATTATTTATATAGGAAAAAAAAGTAGCGCAACAGCGCGCCCGAAACCCGAAATTGCAGAGTTACAGAGAACTAAATAAAAGACCGAAAAAGGTAGACTCCATTGACATCGATTTAAAAAGTGCTGATAACAGGAAAATACGACGTGAAAATGATTTGTTATTGTGTTCTTATGGTTTAAAAATGTTACAGGTTCCTATGGAAATAAAGGTGATGCAAAATATCTAGTTTTGAGATGAATGCAGAAAATAGAAAACAGAATGGAAAAATAAATTTAAAATAGTTAAAATGGTATGTAAGTAACATAACACTACAGAAGGTATCCGTACGGATCCGGAGAAAATCGCCGCTGTCAAGGGTTGGCCGGTTCCAAAAGACAAGACGCAGGTTAGAGCATTTTTGGGTTTGTGCTCCTATTATCGGCGATTTGTGAAGAACTTTGCAGATATAGCCAAACCTCTGCACAAGCTAACCGAGGAAAAGCGACATTTCTGCTGGGATGAAAGTTGCAATATCGCATTCCAGGAGCTCAAGGACCGTCTGTGCAAAACACCTATTTTGGGATACCCTGATGCAAGCAAAGAATTTATAGTTGACACAGACGCAAGTGATATAGGACTTGGCGGTGTGTTGTCTCAACGGAATGGTGAGCAAGAGGTCGTGATAGCGTACTTCAGCAAGTCGTTGTCAAAACCGGTAAGGAACTATTGTGTCACAAGACGCGAATTGCTCGCTGTGGTAAAGTCGTTGCAGCATTTTAGCAAATATCTTCTGGTACGAAAATTTTACTTAAGAACTGACCATGCTGCACTAAAATGGCTATTGCAGTATAAAAATCCAGAAGGACAAGTTGCGAGGTGGATTGAACTACTGCAGGAATACAACTTTGAGATCGAACATCGCAGCGGAAAATCTCACGGCAACGCAGATGCATTGTCAAGAAGACCTTGTCCTGAAGATTGCAACCATTGTACTAGGCAAGAGAGTAAGGAAGAGGTATCCGTGAGGATGCTCAGGACGGACCACCTCGGCAACGAATGGAAGGACAGCTTACAATATGCACAGCAGGAAGATCCGGACATCAAGCTGATTCTGGAATGGATAAAGGCCAGTGCTCCCAAGCCTAAGTGGAGCGACGTCTCAGCAATGAGTTCGACCACTAAAAGCTATTGGGCCCAGTGGGACAGCTTGCTGCTTCAGGATGGAGTTCTGTGCCGTAAATGGGAAAATGTTAGTGGAGACAGCTGTCATTTGCAAATGGTTGTCCCTAAAGCTAAAGTACCGGATGTTCTACAGCTGTACCATAATCATTGTTCCGGAGGCCATCTGGGAGTTAAACGAACTCTACTGAAGATCCGAGAACGGTTTTATTGGGTCCACTGTCGAAACGATGTCGAGGACTGGTGTCGTAAATGTACAAGTTGTGCGGCTGTAAAGGGACCTCAGACTCGTAGAAGAGGTGCATTGAAGTTGTACAATGTTGGTGCACCATGGGAGAGAATAGCCATTGACGTGGCGGGGCCGTTTCCGGAGAGTGAAAGCGGTAACAAGTATTTCATGGTTGTGATGGATTACTTCACTAAGTGGCCAGAAGTCTTCGCCATTCCAAATCAAGAAGCTTCAACAGTTGCAGATAAACTAGTTCATGAAGTCTTCTGTCGTTTTGGAGTACCTTTAGAGATTCACAGTGATCAAGGAAGGAATTTTGAGTCTCAAATATTCCAGGAAACTTGCCGAGTTATGGGTACTCATAAAACAAAAACGACTTCTTATCACCCGCAATCTGATGGAATGGTGGAACGATTTAATCAGACATTGGAGAGGTACCTAGCAAAAGTTGTAGACAATCGGCAACGAGATTGGGACAAGCACATACAACCGTTTTTGTTGTCATATCGAAGTTCTGTTCACGAAAGTACAGCAGTGACACCAGCTTTCGCAAACTTTGGAAGAGAATTACGGCTGCCTGCAGACCTGATCACCGGGATACCACCTGATGCCCCACGCAGTATAACCGATTATGCAAATGACTTGCGGAACATAATGAATGACATTTATGAGCACGTCAGACAATCGGGCCAGCAAATGTCTGAGAAAATGAAAACCCGGTACGACCGCAAAATGAACAATAAAGGGTTCAACGAAGGTTCATTAGTGTGGTTGCACAATCCAGTCCGCAGCAAAGGGAAATCTCCTAAGCTTCAAGCTAAATGGGACGGCCCGTACCGGATTGTAACCAGGATCAACGATGTGACCTACTGGATACAGAAAGGCGCAAGAGGGACTCCTAAGATCGTTCATTTGGATCGCTTGGTGCGTTTTTTTTTTTTGTAGAAGAGGGGCAAACGAGCATGCGGCTCCCCTGATGTTAAGTGACTACCGCTGCCCATGATCAACCGCAACACCAGGAGAATTGCGGGTGCGTTGCCGGCCCTTTAGAAAGGAGTAAGCTCTTTTCTTGAAGGTCCCCAGGTCGTATCGGTCCGGAAAAATCGCCGGTGGTAAACTATTCCACAGAGAGGTTGTACGTGGAAGAAAACTCCTTGTGAAACGTACAGTGGTGGACCGCCAAGCATCCAGATGGTGTGGATGGTATCGGGACGTTTGCCATGTAGTGCGTTCACGAAATTTGGCGGCTGGGATTAATCCGAACAATTCCTCAGAGCACTCCCCGTGATAGATGCGATAAAATACGCAAAGAGATGCAACATCTCTTCGCAGCGCCAGTGAATCGAGCCGATCGGAAAGCACTCGGTCATCGGCGATTGGAGCCGCTCTGCGCTGGATGCGGTCAAGTGGAAGGAGCTGGTACTGGGGAGCGCCAGCCCAGAGATGGGATCAGTATTCCATGTGCGGCCGAACCTGCGCCTTGTAAAGTTGCAGGCGGTGTGCCGGCATGAAATACTGTCCCGCTCTGCTGAGCACGCCAAGCTTTTTAGAGGCCAATTTGGCCTTCCCTTCCAAGTGACCATGAAACTGCATGTCACTCGATATGTTGACGCCGAGGATTCCGATACTGGCTGAGGCAACAAGGGGAGTGCCTTGAAACTGAGGGGATACGACAAAGGGGTTCTTTTTAGCGGTTAACGCGCAAACTTGTGTCTTCTGGGGGTTAAACTGGACTAGATTTAGTCGTCCCCAATCCGAGACTCTGTTCAGCAAAGACTCGACTTCAGACACAAGTTTGTCCCGGTACTCGGAGACGTTTTCCCGAGAAATATTGGCTCGGCCGGTGTAAAGAGCATCACCAGTGCTGTCATCCGCATAGCAATGAATGTTACGGGTATGCAACATATCATTGATATGCAGAAGAACTAGCGTTGGCGATAGCACGCGGCCCTGTGGAACACCAGCATTAATAGGCTTGCAATCGGAGCTTGCACCGTCTACAACGACCTTGATGCTCCGATCTGCAAGAAAGCTGGTGATCCAATCGCACAATTTCGCGGGAAGCCCATAGGAAGGGAGCTTCGAAAGAAGCGCTTTGTGCCAAACCCGATCGAAGGCCTTCGCAATGTCCAAACTAACGGCCAATGCCTCCCCCTTGAACTCTACTGCCTCCGCCCATCTGTGAGTGAGGTAGACCAGAAGATCACCAGCTGACCGACCACGGCGAAAACCGTATTGGCGGTCACTAATCAGCTGGTGATCCTCAAGGTACCTCATGAGCTGGCAGTTTACAATGGACTCCATTGTTTTGGAGAACAAGGAGGTGATGGCGATTGGCCGGTAGTTGGACGGGTCTGAGCGGTCGCCTTTTTTAGGGATCGGGTGGACGAAAGCCGTCTTCCATGATTTTGGGACTACGCCTAGGGAGTAGGAGTACCGGAAAAGACGTTAAAACCGGTGCCAACTCTGGAGCACACGTCCTCAGCACAATTGGGGGGATTCCGTCAGGCCCACTCGACTTGTGGATGTCCAGGGAGAGGTGTGCTTTGCGAACCGAGCGCTGTGTGAACTGCACTTCCGGCATGGAGCACTCACACCGCGGGATGGTCGGCGGCGTACTCCCCCCGTCATCGAGAGTCGAGTTAGACGCAAAGAAAGAGCCCACAAGATCGGCTTTCTCCTTTGCAGTATGGGCCAGTGAGTCGTCCTCCCTGTGCAGAGATGGAAGAGATGGCTGACAGAAATTCCCCTGGACAGCCTTGGCGAGAGACCAGAATGCACGGGTTCCAGAAGGAAGGCGAACGGCAATCGGCTGACCTATAGTGCCAAACACGGCGGCAGCCTGCAAAATGCAACCGCGATTTCAGCGTGAGTGGCACCACACTCCGGACCAGACAATGGTCCGAGGATCCTAAAGGGGCGTCGACGGAAATATGATATCCGTCCGGGTGAGAGGTCAGCAGAAGGTCCAACAGGGAAGGTGCATGATCCACCACATCTGGAATCCGCGTAGGCGAAGTAACCAGTTGTGTCAGATCATATGCCAAGGCAAAATCATGAACAGATCTCCCCGCATGATCGGTTAAACGTGAACCAAGCCATTCGGCGTGATGGGCGTTAAAGTCGCCGAGGATCACGATCTCTGCGGAGGGGATCTGCCGTAGCAACGAATCTGCAGCCATTTGGACGTGGTCGAAGAGTCGGTCTGTTTCGGCATTACCGCTATGGGACCTATAGAGGCACCCGTAGACGCGCGGATGGTCGTCGCTGTCTACGCGTAGCTAAAGGATGGACAGGTCCGAACCTTCAAGTCTGCCGAGGCGTCGAGAACACATGTCCTCTCTGACGTAAACGCAAACTCCAGCCCGAGGCACAAAGGAGTGTTCCAATTTGTACCCCGGGTAGGAGAGATACGAGACATCAGCCGGAGAGGACACCTGCGTCTCGGTCAGAAAGAGCAGAGCCGGCCTCGCCGTCTCGAGATGGTAGTGGACGGCGTTTAGGTTAGAGTGAAGTCCCCTGATATTGCAGAAATTCACGGACAGCGTGGCAGGAGTCGCCTTGGTTTTGTTGCTCCGTTTGCCCCGAGCAGTTGTAGTCTTGAGCGGAATTTTGCCCCCCCCCCCAGAATACGCGGGGCAGCCTGAGCACCCACGCTCAGAAGTGGAGAAACATGGTCGTGGATGCTCAGCGAGGGATTCTCCAGGGGTGCTGGTACCCTCCTGGGGTAGTCTATCATTATTTAGTTCCGCTACCATGTTGATGGGGGGGGGGGGATTTGGGCCTCCGGCCACCTGCACTCACCAGACGAAACGCGGAAGCAGAGCTTCCACTTCACGCTGGTATTCTGTGAGGTCGTGGTACCACCCCGGTTTGAGCCGGCCCATACGTGCAACAGCAAAGCTGCCGTGGCTCTACCACTGTAAAAATGCGTTATTATGGGACCGATAATGCTCGGGACGAGCATGTCTTAGGAGGGGGCAGTGTTGCGTGAATAAGTCAACTAACGCCATCTAGTGTCAGGAACGAGAGCGAGGGGAGCTTTGCAGAAAATGACATCACAAATCTCTCAACCAACAGCGCCATCCGAAGAACTAAGTTTCTAGAAAATCTATACTCGCACACTCGTCCCTTTGCGCGCATTTACTTGAATATTCGGGATGCTTCTTTGCTTATATAAATAAATAGGCGCTGCAAGATGCGATCGGGGCAGAGTTGAACTCGGCGACACAAGCGAAGCTTCGGAGCGGAATTAAGTGAATTAGTGTGTTTAATTATTAGTGTTTTAAGTTTCAATTTGTGTAAAGTAAATTAAAGTGTTAATTTAGGTAATTTTATCGGCAATTTTTATTGTCCCGAACCTCAAGCTCGTAACAGTATTATTCGTTAACTAACTAAGTTATACAAAAGAGACAAAGTAAAATTCAAGAAATAATCAATTTAAAACTAAGTAAAAAAATTATACAAAAATGAATTAGTAAAATCTAAAATTAAAAGTATTTTGAACGATATAGTAAAATTAGAAATTAACTTGTATTAAACAAGTCAGTAATTTCAATTACAATTACATAGATTGCATTGAAAATAGAAAAATATAGCAAATACAAAATATAAAATGACGGAGTAGAAATTAAAATTATATGATAATAAAATCGATTATTTGTGTTAATACAAAAATTTTAAAACTAAAATTTAATAAAATTAGATATTAAGATTTCTTCGAGAGGAAGAGTGAACCTTGTGTACAGTTTTATAAGACTTATAATTAGTACAATTTGGTAAAGATTTTGGCGAGATATTATCTTCTTCAGATGTCGATTTATCGGTCATCTCAATTGAATTTGAAATTTTAGCAAGGTATAAAAATAGTAGTACAATTAAAACATAAGTAAATGTTGAATAGTATGAGCCATATTTAATAAAATGTGATTCTTTTTGAAGATTATTTAATTCAAGTTCTAAACTATCTAGTTGATGATTTGGATATTTTAAAGAATCCAAGTTAACTTTGCTTAAAGAAATTGGCGTTAAATGTGGTAAACTTTTATTAAATATGTCCTTTTTGCAACAATCATCTTTCGTTATATCAAAAATTATATCTATGGTTGATTTGATCGAAAATTGGTAAGTACTTGTTGGCAATAATTGGATAGTTTTGGAATAACCGATACAATTTTCGATTAATTTGACAATACCTGTGCCAATAATAGAATGATCAGTAATTTCATCATCACATTTGATAGTTAATTTATTTACATTAGATTGTACATAAATCCATCTATTTTTTTTTAACGTATGCCAAATATTGATTTGGCCAAATAATAACTTGGCGTTACACTCAGAAGGTAAAGTAAGAGTTACTTCCGTTAGTAATTTCGATTCACAATTAGGATTATTTACACTAGACGTTATAGTAAATAGTTCACAAATAGAGTAGTTACTATTAATGAAATAACAATTATCTAAGTTATTAAACAAAGTATAATGTATTCTATCGTCACTTAAAGCAATATAAGAATTAGAGGGTTGAATAAGTGCAAAAGTTTGCATATTATGTGACTCGTCGTGAGGAGTCGGTAATGGGATATTTTTATAAACAGTGAATTTATCAGGCGTTATCAGTGGAATTCGCAAACTGAAAACAATCTTATTGTATAATAATATGAACTAAGTTTCGAGACGTCAATCAAAGAATGAATATTATGTATGTTCAATTGCATTGGAAAATCTAAACGTTTGTTTATTTGATTGATATGCTTGGTTAATTCATTATAAAGACTTAAAGGGCTAATCATGCTAGGATGCAAAACATTTACCTTGGAAAATAAAATAGCATTTATAGTTGCGTCTAGTAAGTTAGAACTAGCAAGTAAGGAGCCTTCAATTACCTTTAGTAAATTATTTATCCTAGAAATTTGAAGGAGTAAGTTATCGGTTTTTGTAATTTGTGACAAAATTTCATTCATATTATTAATTTGGGAATTCAATTTTAATTCGTTTTGATTTAATATATAAATATTGGCATTAAAATTATTTATAGTGGATTTAATTATATGAATATTATCTCCGAATAAATTAAATAATTCCGTTTCACTTTTCCGACAGGATTCTATCGCGGCATCGTATTTTCGCGCATCGTCTGCGTCTAGAGTACCAAAGAAAAATTTAAGAATTTCGCCTCCAAATTCTAGAGATCTTTTGATTATGTTTGGCGATGAGTTATTATTGATTAAATGTGCTAGAGATTGCAATTTGGCATAATTATATTTTATTAAAGTCTCTATAGGAGTAGAAAAATCTTTACACGGGGAAAATTCGTCAGTATTTATTTTAGAACAAAGATTTAAAGTATCATATAATAAATTTTCTATTTTATTGAGATAAGGATCTAAGGATATAAGGTCTATTAGTGTTATAACTTTCCAATATTCGTTATAAAAATTAATATGCGTAATAGGTTCAAAATAAATTCCAGGACTATGTGATATAGGTATGATCCTCGATTCAGCGTGGCTTTGGTTTCCATAGCAAAAAGCTCTGAAAAGATATACAAAGTAAATTAAATTTAAGGAGTTTGAATAGCAGGCTTAATTTCGTTTGTATGGTACTTAACATGTTTACGACCTATTTGTAACGTTACGTTATGCTTATTATTTATTTTAATTATTTTATATGGGCCCTTCCATATAGGTGATAGAGCCTTACGGAGCCGGTGGTGATGTTTTGTATACACTAAGTCGCCAATTTTATAAGAAATTTCACGTGAACTAGCATCATAATATTGTTTCGATTTTTCTTTGCTATTAATTATATTTTGAATGGCCTTTTCTCTACTAAAACGCATTCGATATTGTAAAGCTCGAATATATTCATTATAGGTTGTATTATTATTTGTTTCATATAGAGAATTGGGAATGTTAGGTTTATAACCATACAATAATTCATGAGGGGTGAAATTAGTGGTGCAATGTGGAGTGGTATTATAAGCTAATATTGCGGTAAATAGATGACAATGCCAATCGTTTTGGTTTTCATTTACGAAGGATTTTATGTATTCTTTTAAAGTAGCATGTGAGCGTTCTAGAGCTCCATTTGTTTGTGGGTGATAAGGAGTAGTAAATAAGGCTTTAACTTTAAAAATTTGAGTCAGTTGTTTAAATAAATCGGACGTGAAACACGTACCCAAATCCGTTAAGATTGTTTTAAGAAAACCGACAAGAGTCATAAAATGTACGAGATTTCTGGCTATTTCTTTACTGGTAGAGCTGTGACCAGGGGATAAGCGCTGAAATTTAGTTAAATCGTCTTGCAATGTAAGGATAAATTTGAATTTCTGGAAACCTGCGTCGGGCAAAGGACCAACGATGTCGAGAGCTAATCGTTCAAAAGGTCTAGTAGAAGTGGAAGTTATCTCCATTGAAGCCTTATTGGAAATTCTCAGCGGCTTATTAATTTGGCATAATTGGCATTTCTTTACGTAATCTACAATATCAGAGCGCATACCCTTCCAATAGTAGTCGGCTTTAATTCGTTTATACATACGATTTGATCCTGGGTGACCCGCAAAAGGTGAATCGTGATTCTCTTTTAAAATTTTAGGGATTTTGATGGGGGTAGGGTAAATTAACTGATTTTTGTAAATATGAATTTTAATATTAGTGTTATGGAAAATATAGGCAATCATATTATATACTTTAATATAAGCTAACTTAGAAAATGGATCTGAAAAGTCTGGCAAGACGAGATCTGTAATATAAGGATTTTCGACTAAAATTTTATCTCTGAGTTTTATCATTAATTTGTAAATATCTTTAAATTTAGTTTCTTCATAATGATGAACCTTAGTATATAAAAAATAGTAGTATTTATTCTTATCTTTCACACATTGAACTGTAAAAGGTTCGCGTTCGGAATTTAGCAATTCCTCCGGCTTATCTAACTGCGATAATATTTCTTCATAGTGAGGTATAGATGAGTCGAAATCTAAAGAGACATGACACGCAATATGTTTTAACTTAGATAAATGTAATCCTTGAGTGCATTCTATAATTGTTGTGTTTGAAATAGAAGTTTTATTAGTGAATTGATCTTTAAAATATTTTTCATAACTAGAGTTATTTAAAGTGTTAATGTCTATAACATTAATGGGCCAGCGAGATAACGCATCAGCATTGGAGTTTAAACGGCCTTGTTTATAAATGATTTCGTAATCGTATCCCTCAAGTTTTAGGCGCCAGCGAATGAGTCTACTACCTGGGTCTTTGACATTAAATAGCCATACTAATGGTCTGTGGTCGGTGACAATTTTAAATTTATTACCGTAGAGGTAAGGGCGAAATGTTTTGACTGCGAATAGAATGGCTAAGAGTTCTTTTTCGATAGTTGAATAATTACCTTTGGCACGATTTAAAGTTCGCGATGCATAAGCTATTGGCTTGTCCTTGCCTATAGGACCTTGGGATAAAACTGCACTCACGGCGTAATTACTTGCGTCTGTAGTTACTATGAACGGCTGAGAGAAGTCTGGGTATTGGAGCAACGGAGCAGTGTTTAATTTTTCTTTTAAAACGTCGAAAGCGGTTTGTAGTTCTACAGACCAGTGGAAAGTAGCGTCCTTTTTTAATAAAGAAGTAAGAGGTTTCGTTAATTTGGAAAAATTATCAATAAATCGGCGATAATAGCCTATTAGTCCTAGGAAGGATTTAATTTCTTTAGGACTCTTAGGAATTGGGAATTGCGTTACTGCTTTTACCTTGTCTGGATTTGGAGAGACACCTTTATCGGTAATAATGTGACAAAGATAAGTTACTTCACGTCTTAAGAATTCGCACTTGTCTGGTTGCAATTTTAAATTGTATTCGAGGAACTTATCGAACACTAATTTTAACTTTTCCATATGTTGATTTAAATTTTGACTATAAATTATGCAATCATATAGATATACATAGCAGTATATGCCTTGTAGTCCTGATAAGACAGTATTCATGAGTCGCTGGAAGGTTGAGGATCCATTTTTCAAACCAAAGGGCATTCTAGTAAATTCATAGTGTCCAGACATGCTCGAGTTAGTACTTATAGTAAATCCCGTTTTTGGGGCATCTTTAGCATCCATCTTTATCTGGTGGAAACCGCTAGCAAGATCAAGAGTTGTAAAATATTTTGAATGGCCTAATTGGTCTAGGATATCAGTGATAAGAGGCAGCGGATAACTTTCTGAAACCGTGATATCATGAAGGCGACGATAGTCAATGACTATTCTCCACTTTTTCTTGCCAGAAGTGTCTAATTTTTTCGGAACTACCCATACCGCGGCGCTCCAAGGCAAAACAGAGGGACGAATTATATTCTGATTCAGCATTTTGCGAATTTGTGTATCAACTTCTTCCTTGTGACACTCGGGGAAGCGATACGATTTTACGTGAACTGGGGATGCGTTACCTATGGAGTGTTGGATGGCATTCGTAAAAGAGAGGGGCTCACCTTCGAGGTAAAAGATATCTGTATAATCAGAACAGCAATCGAGAAGTGCTCTCTTTTCTTCATCGTTGTGATGAGAGCAGCGTAAAAGACTCAATACTCGATTTATTCGATCAGATTTGGAAGTCGAAACGGAATACATAGATTTACTGGGTATTGAATTTTCGCAGGAAATAGAATTATCGTAATCTATAGGTGTTAATTCTACGGAATAATCTTTAGTTTCTATGTCTGTATCAGTCGTATTTAAAACAGTGATGTTAACCTTTTTATTTGGTTTTACTGATACTATACAATTCGCGACGTAAATACCCTTGCTTAAGGTGTGATCTAGAACTAAGGCTTCATTATTCCGATAAGTCTCGAGCGAGTAGTTTGATATAGCGCATTCAATGACTGCTTCTGAGCGTGCTGGAACAGTGTAAGTCGGCTGATGGAATATAATAGGAACTTGGTGACCACAAAGAGTCATTATCTCAGAGCAATAATCTATATTAGCATTAAAATATTTAAGAAAATCTGTACCAATAATACCGTCGTAATTAAGGTTTATGCTATCGTTAATGATATAAAATTTGTGCTCGTAAGTTTCATCGCTTAATAAAAATTGTAAGTAGATTGAGCCTATTGTTTCGCTATATGTATCCGTATCATTTATACCTTTGATTGTTACTTTGTCCTTAAGGAGTTCATGTTTCGTTTTTAAACATGAGTGTTTTATGACACAAACGCTTGCACCGGTGTCGATAAGAAGTTTGAGACACTTAGGACAATATTTTGTTAATAAATTCGTGTATGGTAACGACACCTTGCATGTATTTATGCTCGTTTCAAAAATCGGAATAGAATTAGAATATGACACATTAAAACACGGCTTGACCTCTTTGGGCTGCTGAGATGTATATATAGTAAACGACTTAGTAAGACTCGGTTGTACCTTTTCGGTCAACTGAGGTGCATAAGAACTAGTAAGACTCAGCTTCACCTCCTTGGGTTGCTGAGATGTAAATGAATTAGAATGACTCGGTTGCTTGCTGATGCATCGCCGAGATGAATTAGAATTAGAATAAGATTTACCATGATTTTTGTAAAATTTAGTAGAAATAGTATTATTAATTGTTTTCGTGTCATTACTACAGTACGATTTCGGCAGACACGTATCCGAAATCTTATTCAGGTTAAAGAGATAGAATTATTGATAGCGTCGTCGTTATTACATGTCATGTGCATAGGCACAGAGTTAGAACTAGAATTAGAGTTAGGGTTACGGCTTACAAAATTAGAAATAATAATTGAGCTATGATTTATATAGTTAGAACTAGTATTAGGATTACGATTAAAATGCTTATTAAAATTTTGACGATGTAGCATATTATATTGTCGCTTTCTATATTGATCAATAGTGTGCCCTATGTTTTTGCAATAGTTGCAAATTAGTTTATCAGAGTTAGAACTAGATAAATGAGAAATTTGTTTATTGTGTTTAAAATTAGAATGGTTTCTATTTTTAAAACATTGTGTAGCGACATGACCTACTTTGTTACATATATTACACTGCTTCATTGAATTTTATGAACACATTTGAAGATTCTGTAATTTTTCTTCATCTATAGCTAATTGAACAGCTTCGTTTTAGGTTTGAGGATTTCTACACCTAACAATAGTAGAAATAGCACGGTTCAACCCTAATAAAAATGTGTTTAACGCTAGGTCCTCCATGGCGGCTATTCTACCTGGAAGTTCGTCAGGAATTTTGCAGCTATAGTGTATATCTGACTGAATTTTTGTTAAAATTTGTTCTAATCTTAAAGAAAATTTAGTAACATCGTAGGAAGACTGTTTGCAGTTTTGCAAATCTGATAATAAATGTGTTGAGTGTTTTTTCTCCCCAAAAGTGGAACGAAGAAATGACTTTATTTGGTCCGATGTTTCAAAAATTTTTAAACTACATACGACCTGAGCTTTTCCTTCTAGAAACAGAAACAGAAACAGAAACTTTTTTATTCAATGTAGATTATAACAAATACTTATTGAAAGTCACTTTTTTCATTTACCACTGGTTTGCAAATAATACTATATCATGGTTATCCCCTACTATGTAAGGTAAGTCATTAATATATACAAGAAATAGAAAGGGGCCGAGAATTGAGCCCTGAGGCACGCACATTTGTGCAATCGACCCAGAAGAACTCATACTATTAATGACAACTTTTTGCGTTCTGTCACTTAAATATGAAATAATTAATTTAAGAGCATCGCTTCTTACACCGTAGTGTTGAAGTTTCCTGATTAATGTTTCATGGTGAACACAATCGAAGGCTATGGATAGGTCACAAAACACACCCAAAGCATCCTGTGAATTCTCCCATGCATTAAATATATATTTAATCAGCTCAACACCAGCATCAGTTGTCGAGCGACCCCTTGTGAAACCAAATTGATTTTTATGAAGTAAATTATTTACATTAAAAAATTTAACATTTGATCAAGAATAATTTCTTCGAAAATTTTACTAAGTGTTGGCAGTACAGAAATAGGTCTAAAATTAGCGGGGTCCAATGTACTACCAGATTTAAATAAAGGTATTACTTTACTATGCTTCATTAAATCAGGAAACACACCAGATTCGATACTAGTATTAAAAATAATAGATACCTAGTTGAGGTGCGATTGTATCTATTATAGACGCAATAACTTTAACAGAAATCCCCCACAGATCGGCGTTTCTCTTAATATCAATAGTCTTAAAATATTTTACAATATCTTTTGATGACACTTAATGAAATGTAAAATTCTTTGTACACACATTTACATTTTGTTGAAGTAATGATTCGGCGACGGCAGGAGAAGAATTCAATGACTAAGTGGTTAAGATCGGAATATCAGTAAAATATTTCTCAAAAACGATTGCAACGTCCTGATCTGATTTAGTTAATTTATTGTTAAAAATTAACTGGTAGTTTAAATTGCGAGAGTTGACCTTACCAGTTTCACTATTAATTATGCTCCATGTCATTTTAATTTTATTAGAAGCAGTCTTTATTTTGTTGCTCAAATACAATGATTTAGCTAAGGAGCACACTCTTTTAAATATTTTGGAATATTTTTTTACATATTCCCTAAATTCGACGCTAGGATTATATGATCTTTCATTGTAAAGTTCATATAATCTTTGTCTACTCTTATGGACTCCTACTGTCGCCCATTCATTAAATGCCTTGCGATTGTTCAAGGAGAATGTTTTAGAAGTAAAAATATTATTAAATTCGTTGCAAATTAGCTTAAATAATGTTCCATACAAAAAATTTGGATTATTTTGGTATGAAAGTAATGGAAGTTTTTTTACTATGTTACTTCTAAACTTCTCCAAGCGATGTGCATTTACTGGAACAAACACTACTTTTTTATCTACTTGCTTTTTGTGAACATAAGGTAATGAAACTAATTGTCCACAGTGATCAGAGCTCAATTTTTGAATTATACATTTATTGAATGGCTTAACATTTGTAAAAATGTTATCTATGCTTGTTGCACTGGATTCAGCAATACGTGTTGGTTCCAAAAATAAATTAAAAAGACCATAAGATTTAAACAATGATCTAAATTTAATATTGGTGGAGGAAGCTTCTAGGAGATTTATATTAAAGTCTCCACGTATTACTACAGATCTATTCTGTTTATTAAGCTTAGCGAAAACTTCCTCCATAATTTTTTCAAAAGTATCATATAAAGAACATGGGGGTCTGTAAACGCTCACAACAATGAGGTGCTCAAACTCAACACATGCCATTTCTACAGTTCGCTCAACAGAGAGGCTCACAATATCTTTACGTTTTTTACATGATAATAATTTACTAGCTAAAATTAAGGAGCCACCTCTTAAAATTGTTTCTCTATTGAAAGAACTGACTACCTGGTGATTACTGAAGTTAAACATTAAATTATGAGCTTTTAACCAATGTTCAGTAATACATAAAATATGAATATTGTTGCTATTTAAGATTCAATTTCTAGCTCTTTGCCTATCATGCTTTGTATATTCGATGCACCAGGTTTAAACAATTTTTATTATCATTTTGTGGAGTGCAACTATTAAGGATTTGTAAGCTACATTCTAAATTATTTACATTATTATAACTGCTAGAGATTACCTCTATTGTCTCATTTTCTAATTTAAATTACTTGGAACGGATTCCAAATTGCATGTCAAATCATTATGCTGCTCAATAGGAGCAGATGTCTGGGTAGCCAAGTCCTTGACTGAGTTAATATATAAATAATAAGATAGCACATTTGCTATCTGTCTTAAATTATGTTTGGATAGGTAATACCTATCTGTAGTCAAAAATTTCTTAATTAAATTATTAATATCTATTAAATTAATTCTATTGGTATAATTGTCACAATTAAATGTCAAATTTAAATTATTATTACATGATAAATTATTTATTAATAAATTTAAATCATATCTTATTTTATTCTCCTGTGGCAAACCCTGTATGTAAGGCAAAGTAAACAAGATAATTTTATGTACATTTAATGTATTGAGGTAATCAATATATTTTAATAATTGATTTTTGTTTACATTGCCTCTTCTCCCAACAAGAATTATTAACGTACTATTAGGACAAAACTTACTAGTTAAAACTTTTTTCATTATATGACTAAAGGATGCTCCAGGCATACAATAATTACTAATCAATTGTCCTTTTAAATGGTTATTTAACATCATGCCCAAATTTTTACCTATCACAATACATAATAACTTTATGTTTTTTAATATTTAAACTACTTTTTAAGGTTTTATTCTTTGTTATGGCACCGTCATAGAGTGTTGGTGAAAGTAAGGAGTCATTGCTATTTACACATATACTATATCACTAGCTGTGAGATAATGAATTTGCACAAAATAGGCTGTTGTTCTGGCGTAGCTAACGACATTGCACTATCACAGTTGGTAAGAAAAGCGGGGAGGGATTCCGTCTCCCCATTATAAGATTTTATAAATTTCGTTAAAAACGAAAGTGTGATTTTTTCTGACATATTTTCTTTACTTTTCTCTGCTTTAAGCGACATAGAAATAAAATTAAAATTTAAAGTTATATAAGATAATCACAATAAAAACGACGTAAAATTGGTTATGGTACAAAACAGTGTAAAATAAAGTTAAATTTTATAAATTTTAATTAGAAAACCAAACGACTCACAGGAAAATAATAACTTCTATACGTTGCATTTACTCGTAACAATAGCTCGGTGACACGTTACACTCGTGGCGGCTGGCGGGCGGAATCGCTGACACGGTGACTTCGTCGCGTCGTGGGAAGTGGTAGGAATGGAAGATGTAGAATATTCTTCAAATATATTTTCCTTATGTTGGTGAGTTAGACCCAGCTGGTGCGGGCTCCTGGTGGAGGCTGATCGTCGGCCAGACGGGTGATTTCAGGACCAGACGTGAGTGGAGCGGGCTCACGCTTCAGAGCGGAGGCTGATCGTCGTCCAAAATTGTGGTAGGCGCAAGCTTAGGCACGGCTAAGGCTTAATGTCGACCTTGGTGATTTCGGGGACCTCGGATTCGAATGCCAAACTCTTTTATGACCTTCTGTTTGACGTCCCACTTCTGACACCAATTTGTTAGGAGGCCGATCCCGTTTGACTTTTTAAAAAATGTAACACCAAATAAACCTAAAGGTTTATTGCAAAAGTTCACACACCAAATTTATAAGTCCTTGACTTCCGAACTCTAATACGTCTCGGAATCTATGTCCGATCTACCCGGGGCTCTGAGTCTAACTGATCATTAAAAATGGAATTAAAACGAACATGGAAAGGAACAATATAACAATACAATTGCTGAGACTATAGCTATATTAAGGAAAAGTACTGTGTGATTAAATAAATGCTTACTAATGTTTTATTGCCTTGTAAAAAGGGATGTAACAGACCCAAGAGCAAGTCTTATCCGACACTATTCCAAAGATATCCCGGACGTCAGTCTGAGCCAGATTGGAATGGCTCTGCAGCACCTTAAAAACGACGGGGCCCCAGGGCGAGGATGGAATTACAACGGAGCTTCTGAAAGCGGGTGGAACACCGGTACTTAAAGCCCTTCAGAAGCTCTTCGATTCCGTCCGCCATGGTGGTACTACACCGGAGGCGTGGAGCGGAAGTTTTTTTTTATAGATGAGGAGGCAAACGAGCATGCGGCTCACCTGATGTTAAGTGACTACCGCCGCCCATGATCAACCGCAACACCAGGGGAATTGCAGGTGCGTTGCCGGCCCTTTAGAAAGGAGTAAGCTCTTTTCTTGAAGGTCCCCAGGTCGTATCGGTCCGGAAAAATCGCTGGTGGTAAACTATTCCACAGAGAGATTGTACGCGGAAGAAAACTCCTTTTGAAACGTACTGTGGTGGACCGCCAAGCATCAACACAAGCGCCAAGCAAGTATCGGGACGTTTGCCGCGTAGTGCGTTCACGAAATTTGGCAGCTGGGATTAATCCGAACAATTCCTCTGAGCACTCCCCGTGATAGATGCGATAAAATACGCAAAGAAATGCAACATCTCTTCGCAGTGCCAGTGAATCGAGCCGATCGGAAAGCACTCGGTCGTCGACGATTGGAGCCGCTCTGCGCTGGATGCGGTGAAGTGGAAGGAGCTGGTACTGGAGAGCCCCAGCCCAGAGATGGGAACAGTATTCCATGTGCGGCCGAACCTGCGCCTTGTAAAGTTGCAGGTGGTGTGCCGGCAAGAAATACTATACTGCTCTGCTGAGCACGCCAAGCTTTTTAGAGGCCAATTTGGCCTTCTCTTCCAAGTGACCACGAAACTGCACGTCACTCGATATGTCAACGCCGAGGATTCCGATACTGGCCGAGGCAACAAGGGGAGTGCCTTGAAACTGAGGAGATACGACAAAGGGGTTCTTTTTAGCGGTTAACGCGCAAACTTTTGTCTTCTGGGGGATAAACTGGACTAGATTTAGTCGCCCCCAATCCGAGACTCTGTTCAGCAAAGACTCGACTTCAGACACAAGTTTGTCCCGGCACTCGGAGACGTTTCCCGAGAAATATTGGCTCGACCGGTGTAAAGAGCATCACCAGTGCTGTCATCTGCATAGCAATGAATGTTACGGGTTTGCAACATATCATTGATATGCAGAAGAAACAGCGTTGGCGATAGCACGCAGCCTTGTGGAACACCAGCATTAATAGGCTTGCAACCGGAGCTTGCACCATCCACAACGACCTTGATGCTCCGATCTGCAATAAAGCTGGTAATCCAATCGCACAATTTCCCGGGAAGCCCATAGGTAGGGAGCTTCGAAAGAAGCGCTTTGTGCCAAACCCGATCGAAGGCTTTCGCAATGTCCAAACTAACGGCCAATGCCTCCCCCATGGACTCTACTGCCTCCGCCCATCTGTGAGTTAGGTAGACCAGAAGATCACCAGCTGACCGACCACGGCGAAAACCGTATTGGCGGTCACTAATCAGCTGATCTTCAAGGTACCTCATGAGCTGGCAGTTTACAATGGACTCCATGGTTCTGGAGAACAAGGAGGTGATGGCGATAGGCCGGTAGTTGGACGGGTCTGAGCGGTCGCCTTTTTTAGGGATCGGGTAGACGAAAGCCATCTTCCATGATTTTGGGACTACGCCTAGGGAGTAGGAGTACCGGAAAAGACGCGTTAAAACCGGTGCCAACTCTGGAGCACACGTCCTCAGCACGATTGGGGGGATTCCGTCAGGCCCACTCGACTTGTGGATGTCCAGGGAGAGGAGTGCTTTGCGAACCGAGTGCTGTGTGAACTGCACTTCCGGCATGGAGCACTCACACCGAGGGATGATCGGCGGCGTACTCCCCCCGTCATCGAGAGTCGAGTTGAACGCAAAGAAAGAGCCTAGAAGATTGCCTTTCTCCTTTGCGGTATGGGCCAGTGAGTCGTCCTCTCTGTGCAGAGATGGAAGAGATGGCTGACAGAAATTCTCCTGGACAGCCTTGGCGAGAGACCAGAATGCATGGGTTCCAGAAGGAAGGTGAACTAGTTTCTCGCCAATTTTGCCTATGTGCTCTGACTTTGCCTTGGCAATGACTCTTTTGAAGGACCCAGAGGCGGAATTTTACTTCTTTTTTAGAGCGCTGGTGTTTACATACATTACGTTGATGCGTCAGCCCAGGCTTGGTAGCACTCCTGCTTACAGCACGATGCTATTTTACGGGAGCGACCAAAACATGGCTGAGATTTGCCTCCAATGGGCACCACATAGGATTTTAGGATGCAAAGAAAGACCGCATCCCATCCCAATCGGCTGACCTATAGTACCAAACACGGCGGCAGCCTGCAGAATGCAACTGCGATTTCAGCGTGAGTGGCACCATACTCCGGACAAGACAATGGTAGTGCGGTGGTCTTGTTCTTTAAGAAAGGCGACAACGTTCTCTTGAAGAACTACAGACCGATTTCCCTTCTGCGCCGCGTCTACGTGCTGTTTTCGAGAGTCATTACAAATCGTCTCGCACGCAGACTCGACGACTTCCAGCCTCCCGTACAAGCCGGTTTCCGAAAACGCTTTAGTACCATAGACCACATACATACACTGCGGCAGATTGTACGGAAGACCGAAGAGTACAATCCGCCACTTTGCCTGGCGTATGTGGACTATGAGAAAGCCTTTGATTCCGTCGAAATTTGGGCGGTGCTACATTCCCTACAGCGGTGCCAATTTGACTGTCGGTACATCGAAGTGCTGAAGTGTTTGTACAATAGGGCTACGATGGCTATCCGAGTACAGAACCAGAGTTAAAAAACCTATCCAACGTTTTTTAACCATTTCACTGTCCCATGAGTCATATATGAACATTTCGATTGTTTAACTATTGTGTCTATTTCGCGGACAGGGAAGTTGTTAACAACGTTCAAGGTGTACAGACAGGGTGACGTTATATCCCCGAAACTTTTCACCGCCGCATTGGAAGACGTTTTCAAGCTACTAGACTGGAAAGGATACGGTATTAACATCAATGGCGAGTACATCACTCACCTTCGATTTGTCGACGATATAGTCCTTATGGCAGAATCGCTGGAGGACCTAAGCACTATGCTCAATGACCTCAATGGTGTCTCCCAATGGATAGGTCTTAAGATGAACATGGACAAAACAAAGATCATGTTTAATGTCCATGTCACACCTATGCCGGTAGTTGTTGGCACACTTCGAAGTAGTTGACGAATATGTTTACCTGGGACAAATAGTCCAACTAGGTAAGTCTTACTTTGACCGAGAGGTCAATCGACGGATTCAACTCGTTTGGGAAATTACGACACGTCTTCTCGTCAGGTATACCTCAAACTCTGAAAACTAGATTGCACTTTGACTCATGGATCTGACACGTGGTCCTACACTGTTGGCCGTATAAGGACGCTCTAAGTCGCTCAGCGAGCTATGGAGATGGCTATGCTCGGAGTTTCTCTGCGTGATAGACTCAGAATTGAGCATATCCGCAGTAAAACCAAAGTGACCGACATAGCCCAACGGATTAGTGAGCTGAAATGGCAATGGGCCGGCAAAGAAAGGTTCTCGAGTGGCAGCCTTGTACCGGTAGGCGTAGTGTAGGGTGACCCCCCACTTGATGGAGTGACGACCTGGTAAGACATGCAGGAAGTCGATGGATGCAGGTGGCCCAAGACCGTGCTTTGTAGCATTACTTGGGGGAGGCCTATATTCAGCAATGGACTTGTGAAAGGCTGTAATGATGATGATGATAATAAACTTTCGTCCCTGCAGAAATATCACTTCTCCTCGGTTAGCTTGTGCGGAGGTTTGGATATATCTGTAAAGTTCTTCACAAATCTCCGGTAATAGGGGCACAAACCTTAAAATGCTCTAACCTGCGTCTTGTCTTTTGGAACCGGCCAATCCTTGACAGCGGCGATTTTCTCCGGATCCGTACGGTTACCTTCTTCCGATACTACATACCCCAAAATTTTAACTTGCCGTTTGAATAGTGAACATTTCTTCGGACTCAACTTGAGGTTGGCACTCTGAATCTTCATGAGCACGCGTTCCAGATTTTGAAGGTGTTCCTCAAACGTTCGGCTTACCATGATGATGTCATCCAAATAGACCAGACAGACATCGCCAATTAGCCCGGTAAGTACAAGTTCCATCAACCTTTCAAACGTTGCTGGAGTATGCACAATCCAAACGGCATTACACTAAATTGTCACAAATCCCTTCCCGTAACGAACGCAGTTTTCTACTTGTCCTTAGGGTCAATTTCTTATTAGATCCAGCGTGCTAAACCACTTTACTCCTGTAAGCATGTCTAGCGTGTCATCAATTCTTGGCAAGGGATAGCTGTTCTTCTTTGTAACGTCGTTCAGACGGTGGCAGTCAACATAAAACCGCATGCTGCCGTCCTTCTTCTTTACCAGCACCACGGGTGAACACCATGAGCTAGATGAAGGTTCAATAACACCATCTTTCACCATTCCCTCAATCATGGTTTCCACTTCCTTTTCACGTGCTACCGGCAATCTTCTTGGCCGCTGACGGATAGGCAGTTCTTAACTGTGTTTATTTTGTGTTGAACTAAGCCAGTCTTTCCTATGTCAGAATCGTTTGATGAGAATACATCGGCATACTTGAGTAACAACTTCTTCGCTTTGACCATTTCATTCGGGGAGAGAACGCTGCGACAGTCTTCTAAAAGTGTGCTCACTCTCGTTTGTGCATCCTTGCTAGGGGTCCCAGTCGATAGATATTGGCACCGACGTAACCAATCCACTTCCTCACAAGTAGCAACCAGTGTGCCTTTTTCTATAATCTGTTCCTGGCCACAAAGGTTCAGCACACGTACTCCTGAGATGTTAGTGGTTCTGACCAAGGTTCGAGCCTTTTTCCATGGAAGGTCATTTTCTAACCTTTCCACGAGTACACAACGATGAGGTTGCCCAGGATTCCGAGGAAGACTAACCGGCACAATCGTTTCCGATCTCGGCGGAAGAACAATCTTCTTAAAGCTGTACACGTTCTCTGGTAACGTCCGCCTTCGAACGATGATCCACTGCACAGCTTCCACCAGTGCGTGGGCCAAGGCGTCCTTAAGCGTCTCGTGGTGCCCGAGCCTCACAGCAGCTCTGACTTCAAGGTCGCGGATGCCGTCGATGAATGTCTGCACCAGGTCCCTTCAATGAGCGCAGGTACAGACCGGTATGCTTTTCGTACCAGCTTCTCCACCTCAAGAGCCCACTGTTGCAGGTTTTCGTTGATGCGTTGCACGCGATCTTTAAGCTGCGCACGAAAAACGTGTTTCTGGTGAGCCACCACATCTTGCCTCCAATGCCTCAAGGAGCTGCTCATAAGTCACTTCCTCACCGAGAGCTTCCGGAACAGTTAAGGCCTAGTCGCGCAGGCCTAGTGTGAGAGAGGTCATGGCCTGACTTTTATTCCAGCCTTTTCGTTCGCCTTCATAACAGCTTCGAACTGGATTTTGTAAGCCGACCAGGAAGCAGTCCTGTCGAACGGTGGCACTTTGAATCCACGTAGCGAAAGTCATCCTCAAGTTTGAGGTTGTCCAGCGTATTCTGCATCTGCTCTTCCAACCGACGGGCCTGTTCCTCTTGTCCGCCCCGCAGCTGCTCTTCCAATCGTTAGCCCTCTTTTTCCTACTGCTCTTTCAACCAATGGGCCTGTTCCTCCTGTCGCCGAGCCTGTCCCGCATGCTGATCTTCAAATTGACGGGCCTGTTCTTCCTGTCCACGCCGCTGCTGCTCTTCCAATCGACGGGCCTGTTCCTCCTGTCGGCGGGCTTGTTTCTGCAACATCATCATCAGAGCACCAAAGTCAGGTGCTGCAGATGTAGGAGCTGCTGACGGGCTGGCCTCTGTGGCCGGCGGCTGGCCCTCCGACGTCTGCGGCGTTGCACCACCAAATCGTCTCTGGTCCGTCTCCTGCTTGCGTTGACTTCGGTTACGGATACCCTCCGTGTCGTCCTTCGGTAAAAACAGCATGATTTTATCCCACTTCATACATCAATTTTTACGAGCTTAGGGTTCGTGACAATAAAAACTGCCGATTGAATTACCAAAATTGACACTTTAATTACTGAACACAAATTAAAACTTAAATCACACTAATAATTAATCACACTTAACACTTTAGTTCACTATATTTCACTCCGAAAGCTTCGTTCGTATCTCCAATTCAATACTGCCCCGGTCGCGGCCCCCTAAACGGTCTTATACAGGCCTTTTCCACCGAAACATTCAGAATGTTCCTGAATGTTTCACTGTAACTGTAGCTGTAGAAAATTCGATGTGGACTTTTCGAGAAAACTTAATTCCTCTATTAGATACCAGATGGCACTGTTGGTGGAAAGTTCAGGCATGGCATTTTCTAGAAAGCTCTCCTCGCTCTGCTCCCCGACACTAGATTACGACGTTAGGGGCATCAATTATGGCTTGCAACAATATATTGAAAAAAAATAACGTGTCCCAAAATTTACGATAAGCCAACACCGGAGGATAGACCTGCCCCGGACTAATCGGGGAAAAAAGAAAAAAAAATATATCTCAATTATATTTTAAGTTATATAAAAAAAATGAAATTCTTCAGAAATTGAGACCGTTTATGATATTTTTCACTACCATGACCACAATTTTTTTTTATATTTGTTTCTTTTTTTTTATAGGCAACCTGAATAGTACTGCTATCTACCACAATTCTTAAAAAATCCAGAATAACTTTTGTTTTATCTTTTAACCACCACCAATACTTTTAACCAACTTTAACTTATCGTAGTGTAAAAAAAAAGTATGAACACTAGTAGGCAAGTTTTTTTTTAAAAATTGACGCAACTAACCAACATTCCAAAATGGTATAATACTCTAGGAAAACAAGTTATAAAAAAATATGGGTCTATTATTTCTTAACAGGGGCCAAATTCCTTAAATTGTAATTGTCAGTAATCACTTTTACTACATGCCCAAAATGGGTTCTTGTTACAATTTCTAGGAATTTGAATGGGGCATACATACCCTAGATGTTAGAGAGAGATAGATAGATAAAGATAATTACGTTAAAAAGGGACAACAACAGGCCAGGTAGAGAAGCTGTTATTATTCTCAGCATGTCAGTTCAGTACGCTCTGCTCCTTTGTTTACTGCGCACCGTTCCCAAGTCAAGTTACGTGGCTCTCGTACATACTATCGACTTTTGGTTTGGCTTTTTGGACTGGAAACGACCTGCAAACTTAACTGACCTGGCATTATTTACCACATCAACCTCACCGCTTGTAGACTCCGTAAACTTATGTTCGTTTTTAAAAATTTTCGCCAAGTCGCAGATCCTTGTCTAGTTAGATCAGTCTATTTAGCACTTTGTCAGTCACTTATAGTCTACTGTTTAACAACCTGGGGTGGCGCGAGTAAGTCAATACTAATTAAGCTGGAAAGAGCCCAAAGAGCGGTCCTCAAAGTCTGCACGTTCAAACCCCTGCTATCACCAACCTTCGATCTTTATCAGTATTGTGAGGTTCTTTCAGTTCGCCAACTCTTTATTTTATTAACTGTCCTCAAACAACATAGTAGTTGTAGCTATTATTAAATACTCTAGGAAAACAAGTTATAAAAAAATATGGGCCTATTATTTCTAAACAGGGGCCAAATTCCTAAATTATAATTGTCAGTAATCACTTTTACTACATGCTCAAAATGGGTTCTTGTTACAATTTCTAGGAATTTGAATGGGGCATACATACCTTAGATGTTAGAGAGAGTTACTCGATATTTACGTTAAAAAGAGACAACAACAGGGTTGGTAGAGAAGCTGTTATTATTCTCAGCAAATCAGTTCAGTACGCTATGCTCCTTTGTTTACTGCGCACCGTTCCCAATTCAACTTACGTGGCTCTCGTACATACTATCGACTTTTGGCTTGGCGTTCTGGACTGGAAACGACCCGCAAACTTAACTGACCTGGCATTATTTGGACTGGAAGTGATCTGCAAACTGAACTGACCTGGCATTATCTTGGACTACGATTGTGTGTTTTGTGATTTAGAGTTCCGGCGCATTTTGGACTGTTTGGCGTTTAACATGCCGCAACCGTACACACCACAGGAATACGCTAATATGCATTTAATCTATGGAGAATGCGGATGTAATGCTAACGCTGCTAGCATACTGTATCGAGAAAGACACCCAAATGCTCAAAGATATCCTGATTATCGAGTGTTTATTAATGTGAATCAAGCGTTTTCGGAGGGTCGTATGCCATCCAATAGGAGAAGCGCTGGAAGACCTAGATTGGATCCTGATGAAGAAGTTCTCAATGAGATAGAAAATGATTCGACTACTTCGGTACGTGCCATAGAAGAAGCTACAGGAATCCCGAAAAGTTCTGCACATCGAATATTAGAACGTCACAAGCTTCACCCATATCACTACAGGCGTGTGCAGACGTCATTACCGCGGGGCTATCCGCTACGAGTCACATTTTGCCGTGTGATGCTGCAAAGGCACAGTGAAGATCCCCAATTCGTAGACAAAATTCTATGGTCGGATGAAACAACATGCAAGAAAGATGTAAGATGTGTTGGAGTAATGGAAATCCGCACTTGATGAGACAAGACAAATCCCAATATCAATTCAAGGTTAACCTATGGACCGGCATATTAAATGGAAAAGTAATTGGGCCCTTTGAGTTACAAGGAAACTTAGATGGCAATAGTTATTTAAACTTTTTACAAAATGACTTGCAAGAATTGTTAGACGACGAAAATGCACCAGAACTCTAAATCACAAAACACACAATCGTAGCCCAAGATAATGCCAGGTCAGTTCAGTTTGCATATCACTTCCAGTCCAAATAATAATAATAATAATAAAAAGAATTGTGGTAGATAGTAGTGCTATTCAGGTTGCCTATAAAAAAAAAGAAACAAATATTAAAAAAATTGTGGTCATGGTAGTGAAAAATATCATAAACGGTCTCAATTTCTGAAGAATTTCATTTTTTTTATATAACTTAAAATATAATTGGGATATATATTTTTTTCTTTTTTTCCCCGATTAGTCCGGGGCAGGTCTATCCTCCGGTGTTGGCTTATCGTTGAATTTTGGGACATGGTATAGACGAGACCGTCTTGATAGACTTATCAAGAAATGTTGAAATTGCAGAAGTGTTTAATGAGATGTACTTAAAGAACAAAAAACAGCGTAAAAAAACCATTTTCAAAATATTCACGTGGTGCCAGAAAATTTTCCTTAATGCTCCATTTTTACTCCCCTGCTGCTTATAAGTACGTGCGTAAAATGTTCAACACATACTTACCACATCCTCATACGTTGTACGATTGGTATCGGAGTGTAGGTGCCGAACACGGATTTTGTGCCGAAGCTTTGAACAGGTTAGAAGCAAAGGTTAAAGAAAGTAAGAAAAAAATATTAAGCGCACTTGTTGCCGATGAGATGGCAATAGGAAGACAAAAAATATGGACGGGTAAGCGTTATGAGGATGAGACATGGGTTAGGTAAGCGACGATAACAGCCAAATGGCTACTCATAGGGCACATAATCTTAGTCGTCAACCACCTTCTTCTGAGAGGGTTGTCGTGTTTCTGAGTTAAACGTCTTATAAGGGGTCAAGTCAACGCGTTGCTTCCTGAACCCAACGAGGTGTGGCATAGGAAAGGGATCAGTAACTGGTTGATCGCTGTCATCGAACTGGAGTGTGAATGGGTTTGAGCAATTTCATACTAATTAACATACCTAACTACCTGTCTATTTCAGTGCTAACGTTATCGAACCCCAAGCCTTGTGATTTAAATTATACTCGCTCAACCAAAAAACTGAAGATTCCTAAGTAATCCTTGGGCTTATACCGATTGACGGCTCCGTGTTGCAGTGGCTTAGCAATGAGTTACAGCGCTAAGGTCCGCGGGTTCAAATCCCGCATGGAACAAGTATTTCTATGGCCTACAAGTAATTATTCTGGGTCTGGATGTTTGTCTTTGTGAAATTTATGTTTGTAAACTGCCCCCACGATACAGGAGAAAATATTAGTGTGGAGGTAACATTTTTTAAAAGAAGAAGAGAAAAAAGAAAAAGGGAAAGAGGAAGAAGAGAAGAGATTTTACAGTAGCACGCTCAGTATTGCCAAGAAGTCATCACCATAATAATCTGCCAAGATTTTCACTGTTGAAAATAGGGCTACCCATGGAATTATAATTCCACATGCACACGGTTGGAAAGAAGGATTCTGATTAATGTTAAAAGACAATTTTTTTATTTACAGCTACAAAGATACATCGAAACCGTTTGCATGAATTAACTTAACTCGTAGACAGAGAATCCTATTAATATAGGATTCTCTGTCTACTTAACTGTTGCATTGCGTATACATTGCTTGTCACTGAATTATAGAAAATTATATTGAGTTTTTGGGTTATGTTTTTCCGTAGGTCTAGGAGTTAAATACTGCTGTTTAGTAACGACGAGGATGATCAATTATCTAGTGACGTTTAGTTACCAACAGAAAGTCCCGGTGCCACAAGTAGAATTTCACTCAACACATGGGAATCCATGTTCCAAATTCCACTACAGACAGAATTGTCTGTAGTGAAATTTTCTTAAATAAAAAAAAATATTGAGTTGTCATAGCTCCTAATAATTTTATTATCCAGATGAATTGGGCAAAAAATCAGGTGAAAGTAACTCTATAAGATAGTTAGCTGTATCCACGAAATATGAAGCGAAAGTTGCAACTTATAACATTCACATAAAAATCTTGAAGAATCTTCTCTGGAAGAATGGTATTTTTGAGTCAGTTTCTGTTGTAAACTATAGTAGTTCTCGATTAGTGGCCATTACAGTCACGACTGAGGGTCGCAATATTATTGTCTTTTCTGTTTATATGCCTACGGACTGTCCGTCAACCTACCAATTTTTACAGATATATTGAGTAAGATCAATGCTATCATAGCGAGTAGGGATATAGAAAATGTTATGCTTGGGGATTTTAATGCGCACCCTCATGAACTATTTTTTAATGAACTGAATAACTTTTGATCAGTCGTGGGTTTGAGCGGTTATAAAAGCGTTGAGAGTGGACGGTGATACCTACACCTTCATAAGTGACGCTCATGGAAGTAGAATATGGTTAGATCACTGTTTAGTATCCAAATCAGCCTGGAATGCAATTAAGAGTGTAGGTGTCTCCTAAGATGTTTACATTTCCGATCACCTACCAATATATTTAGAATGTAGCTTAGAGGTGGTCAGGCCTAAACGGACTGTTAGAAGTCATGACAAAAACCTGGTCTTATGGGGTGAAAGAACAAATGTAGAAATGCAACGTTACCAAAACCTTTGTAATAGCAAATAGCAATAGCAAATACATAATTTGCGATATAAAATATCTCAGAAAAACGTAAAAAATATGGACGTGACAGGTTCGATATGAGTACGATTATGTATTTATAAAGATTGTATGATATGATGAGTGTGATAGTAACTAACAATATCAGTGATATTATTATTTTGTGAAAAGAAATTATTAAGCGTTTTCGCGTTTGCTTAACTTATTTTAAACTATTGCTATCTTTTACTTACGCATGTCAAAAGTATGAGATGATAATAATTTTAAGGCTATCGGTTCAGTGAAACTTAAATCCCCGAAAACTTTGAGTCAGCATCTAGGAAAACACGTTGAAATGTACTACGTGAACTGATTGACAGCTTAATATTTTTGCCATCTCTTTCTTGTTTTCATAAATAGTAAAAGGTAGCGATTATTTAAAATCAACGTTATGGATTTTTGACAGAATCAACACCTAAAGTGTCGTAGACAGAAAAACCTATTGACTAACGATTAGCATGGCCTCGAGTGAGAAAGGACGATAACGTATTTTTAGGTTATACAATAATGTTTATGACTTTTAAACATATTTAGATAAATATTTTAATTGTTCTAAGAATTGGAACTAAACAAGATTCACCAATCTTAAGCTCACAAAACACTTTTTTCTCACTTAAACCAACTTGTAAACTCCTTAGATCGCTACGAACTGTCAAAGTTGTTTAGCAAAGTATAGTTTGCTAAACAAAAAAACCGGCACCGAGAAAGGGACAAACAATCACACCGCTCTGTCTCATTTCTATGCAAGACGTATGCATAAATCTATCTTTTTCGTGTGCGAATGCGAAAGAAGGCGGCAATTTGTCTATAGGTTTCTCTGTCTACGTAAAGTGTGGTACAAGTTTATTGCTGGCCACACCGAAGAAGTAAAGAAAGAGATAGATCCGCTCATGAAGCCTTCTCTATAACACTTTTTTTAAATCAACGATTTTACAAGTGAGATAGTATCCCAATTACTAAAATATTTCCATGATTGTAACCATGGACGTTAAAGAACAGGAGAACAAACGCTACGTACTAGAGCATAGCCCGTCTGTCCTTGAAAATTGTAGAATTTATAGCGGCGCTGACGTCGGTGAGTAGTGACTGCGAAGTTAGCTGTTTATGACTACAAGTAGATAAAATTAGTTGAATAATGTACAAACTTTCTTCGCGGCATTGGTGTGAAAACTTTCATGCGCCGTAATTTTATAATTTTTGACAAAAAGAAACATTAACAAATGGAGAAATATTTTATTGTGCGCGGACGTGCAAGTGGTTTAGCATCTGATCGGAAAAATAGACTGAAAATGACTTTTATTGAGCGAACTTAGCGATCGCAGCGTCTCACTTATGGTGTCCATATTTCTGGGACACTATTTTCTACGGCGATCGTTCTCTTGTTCTCTAACCTTCATGGTTAAATAAATCGGTATCCATAGGCAAGCGTTTATGGAGTGTAGAGATCAGGAGAACAAACTCTGTATAAAAAAGTGTCCGTAGAAAAGCCCTAAATAAGGGTGGCGCCATGGCGCCACTGTAGCTGCAGTGTAAAAATTAAAGAAGTTTTCATAATTTTTTTATTGCACAGACTTTCGACATAGTTAATTCTTTTTGTAATAATTATTTTCAAAATTTTTATTTTCAAAATCATTCTCAACGTAATTTACGGTGATTTTTCATATCCTGTAGCTACTCGAGCGCTTTTGTGGAGAGTTTTTGAACTGTTATTTACTGCTCACAAATTGACATATTTTCAACTATTCTCCTAACGGAGATTGTCCTCCTTACCTCTATACTCCATGCAAGCGTTAAATAAGGGTGGCGCCACTGTGGCTAGTTGGTAAATTTTAAAGAAATTTTTATAACTTTTTATTGCGGACTTCCACCATAATTCTTTTTATTATAATAATTATTTTAATGTTTGCAAATTTTTATTTTCAAAATCACTCTCAACGTGTTTTACGGCGACTATTTCTAGGTTACGTTTACTAAATTATTTAAAACAATATTGTGACCAGGATTAAGAAAGGAATGCTTCGGTGGTTTGGTCACGTAGAAAGAATGAATGAGGAAAGAGTGACAAAGCAAATTTATATGGCAGATGTGAACGGCCGAGTCGGAAAGGGACGCCCTAGAAAAAAGTTTATCGACCAAATTGGCGATATTTTGAAAACGGGCCAAATTAGGAGTACCCTTAACCGACGATTATGTATGCGTAGGTGTATGGATGTGAAGGAGGCGAGAGAGGTGTGTCAGGATCGTGCCAAATGGAAGTCTGTAGTCTCTGCCTACCCCTCTGGGTGACAGGCGTGAGTGTTTATGTTATGTTATGTTATGTTATGTTATGTTATTTAAAACAAAGTAAGTAGTTGAGGTTTTAAATACTGCAGTTTCATTAACTATAAAAGTAAATATTTCTCAACCCAGCACACTTCACTCCGTCGAAAACTGTTAAGTTAATTTCATACCCTGTAGCTACTCAAGCGCTGTTGTGGAGAGTTTTTTAACTGTTATTTACTGCTTACGGATGGACACATTTTCAACTATTCTCCTATGGGAGATTGTCCTCCTTACCTCAATACTCCATGATTTTTATTGCACAAACTTTTACCATAATTCTTTTTTATAATAATAATTTTTTGTTTCCAAAATTATTATTTTCAAAATCACTCTCAACGTGTTTTACGGCGACTTTTTCTAGGTTATATTTACTTAATTATTTTAGACATCGTGAGTAGTTAAGGTTTTAAATACTGCAATTTCATTAACTATTCTAGTCACCACAAATATTAAATTCCTCAACTCAACACACTTCCCTCCTTTGACAACTGCTACGTTCTCATAAAACTGGCTCTAAATCTGACCCTGGTAATTATCGCCCCATATCGGTTTTGCCCGTATTATTAAAAGTATTTGAGCGTATTATATATGTACGTTTAAATAATTATCTATCAGAAACAAATTTTCTTCATAAAGGCCTGTACGGCTTTCGCGCCAGATCAAATACTCTTTCGGCTACAATCGAACTAATTACCAAAATAAAAACTAATATTGATTCAAAAAAGATAGTTGTAGGTATATTCATTGATTTGAAGAAAGCATTTGACACCGCCTCACACTCTATCGTGGTCAATAAATTGCAAAACATTGGTGTATCTGGATCAGCTTTAAAGGTTCTTGAATCTTACCTGAAAGGTCGACAACATATAGTGAAAATCGAAAATTTTTAAAGTAATCCATGTGATATCACCTGTGGTATTCCACAGGAATCCATCCTTGGTCCTCTGTTATTTTTAACCTACATAAACGACATTGGAAACCTTGGATTGACGGGAGAAGTATCTTTATAGCCTGATGATAAATGTTTATTTTATTTTGGAGATTCAATGCAAGAGATTATATCAGATGCACAAGCTGATCTAAATACACTGAAAAATGAAATGAATGCTTTCGGTACAATTTGCTCATTATGAATGTAACCAAAATTTCTTACATGGTTTTTACTGCGAAAAACAAAAACGTTTCTAAATTCGACCCCTTAGCAATAAATAACCAAGAACTTAAAAAGATAGAATCAGAAAAATATATTGGTCTCGTTTTAGATTCTAAATTAACATGGCGAGCTCATTTAGATTACCTGCAGTCAAAAATAACATAATTCTCAGGAGCTTTGCGCAGATCTACACTGTATACCTTATAAAGTTCGAAATATTATTTATAATACACTAGCTAAGTCATTACTAGAATATTTAATAGAGATATGGGGAAGTGCACCTAAAACTAATATAAAGGATCTTCAAATATCCCAGAAGAAATTGTTAAAAGTTTTATTCCAACTTGGCTATCGCTTTCCTACTAAAGAGCTCTATAAAAAAACTGATACATTATCCATAAGTCAATTATACAAATACAAAATGTGCATGTTGGTCAGAAAAATTCTTTTAGATTCCATACACACCCAAATTAGTTTTAAAACGAAATCACATAAACACCGTACACGAAACAAACATAAACTACAATTACCAAGAGCTAGGACTAAAAATTATGGTTCAAAAACTATTCAGTTTGAGGGAGCGCTATTGTACAATAGCCTACCGAATGAGGTATTTCATGAAAAAACGTTTTCAAAATTTAAAGATAAATTAAAAAAACACTGTCAAACATTAATTTAAAGACAGTGCCTTTTTAATTTTAATTTTGATATATTTATGTAACTTCATTCATATAAGTCACCCTATTTAAATGTATTAGTTTTACCAATTATGTTATTTTTAAGTCTGGTATAAGTGAATATTTGTTTTCTTTTGAGATAATAAACTCTTTTAAACCTAAGTTCCTTTCACACCCTTTAGTTACTCTAGCGCTGTTGTGGAAAGTTTTTAACTGTTATTTACTACTTACAGATAAAAACTTTTTCAATTATTTTCCATGTGAGAAGGTTCTCCTTACCTCTACACTCCATAGTCTGAGTATTATACTCACATATAAACATGGTCGTTTTAACGATATGCATATAATGTGACAGTAAGTTTCAATATAAGAAATTTAACAAGTAAATGCAAAAAAATGTAATTGACTTTAATTGCTTATTCCTAAATTAACAAGCTCGCCTGCATTTTGATGAATTTTTGTAACATCTAGATAGATTATTAATAACAATACATATTCCGCCGACAGTTCTAAGCCTGTGTTAAGTACGAAGTGCGAAATACTTCTTATTAGTTTGTGGTACAAAGTAAATTTCGACGAATTGATCGTAAAAGTAAACTAAATACTAAGAGCAAAGACATTTTTCCCGTTACCGTTATAGCCTACTAACGTTCACTGCTGAACATAGGCCTCCCTTATAGGCGGGATATTTACCATAGTCGTCACGCTTGGCAAGCGAGTTGGCACGCTTTTAGCGTTTTTAAATGTAAATAATACAAATTATTAAGCTAACAACAATTCACTTCTAATTGTGACTTTTTATTATAAAACGACAAAATAGAAACTAAGAAGTTATTATTAGTGGCATACGAAAAAAATGAGCACATAAAAACAACACTAGTTTTTACGGATTTTATCGCGTACATTAACTTTTTTATGTACCTGACGTTTCGAGCACTTTACAGCACACATTGTCACGGAGGGTCTGAGATGTTCAATGTCCATATGTCATAGTACTATGACATCTATGACAACTAGTATTATTTAAATGTGTAGTTTTCGCGTAAATATAGAAAATCATCATAAGCACATAAGTTTGTTGTCCATTTTAAGCCGTGTACCTTTATTTATTATTGGAGCGGAGCTCTCATGGCGCAAGAAAACGATTCTTTGAAATCTATCTTCTCCGTAACCCTTAGGCCAATTTCCGAATTTTTTCGGCAATATTTGTAGCTCAACGCAGGCAATAAAAATCTGAATTTGCCTAAAAGGAATTCAAAAAAAGAACCAAAACCTAAATTGTTTATGGGAAAATATATGTAAAGCAAAAGCGCGCGCTTAGGACTTTTACTCCGCTCCCTTTATGATGATAACAAAATGTTTTACCTATGGAGTGTAAAAGTAAGGAGTACAGACTCTGTATAAAAAGTGTCCATAGGAAAGCGCTAAATAAGGGTGGCGCCACTGTAGCTACAGTCCAAATTTTAAAGAAATTTTTATAATTTTTTTATTGCACAGACTTTCACCATAATCCTTTTTACAATAATTATTGCTTTCAAAATTTTTATTTTCAAAATCACTCTCAACATATTTTACGGCGATTTATCATACCCTGTAGCTAGTCGAGTGCTGTTGTGGAGAGTTTTTGAACTGTTATTTACTGCTTCCGGATGGACACATTTTCAACTATTCTCCTATGGCAGATTGTCCTCCTTACCTCTTTACTCCATGCATTATTTTAGCGATAATACAGGGGTAACAATCCTTCGACATATGGAGTATAGAAGTAAGGAGTCAACCTCAATCTCTAAAAACTAGATTGTACAACCAGTGCGTGTTGCCAGTGATGACTTACGGATCTGAGACGTGGTCCCTCACTGCTGGCCGTATGAGGACGCTCAATGTCGCTCAGCGAGCTATGGAGAGGGCTATGCTCGGAGTTTCTCTCCGTGATAGACTCAGAAATGAGGATATCAGCAGTAAAACCAAAGTGACCGACATAGCCCAACGGATTAGTAAGCTGAAGTGGCAATGGGCCGGCCATATAGCTCGAAGAACCGATAACTAATGGGGAAGAAAGGTTCTCGAGTGGCAGCCTCGTACCGGTAGGCGTAGTGTAGGGCAACCCCCCACTAGGTGCTTTGTGACATACCTTGCGGAGGCCTATGTTCAGCAGTAGACTTCTGAAGGGCTGTAATGCTGATGATATTTTTAATGTAGTTAATAAATACAATAACATAATAATAACTTGCTTAATAGAATATTATTTCCTTTTTAGTATTTCCTTTATACCTATCATTAGAATTGTGGGGGTATCAATATAGTTTTCTCTCTCAATCTGGTTGGGTTCCATAAATATATAATTATAAATGGAAATGAAAAGATAAATATACATAAATATCAATAAAATTAAATAAATATAAATATATTATTAATAATGCTTAATTTTTTGTGCCGGCCACACTATCTTGATTGATTTATTTACATAAAGTAGCTAAAAATGCAAGATGCCAGAGCAGCTATAAATTAAATGGTACTAAGTGTTTCATAAAGCAATTTCTAGATGGCGGTAGGCTATTCCCAATGAAATTTCTTATCATAGATTACTGACTATATACTAGAGATTTCTTAAATAGAAGATACAATAACAATAGCATGGTGTTTATTTTGTGCCCGTCAGGGTAAATGTATTCTGTGATTTTGTGCATCTTGTGTTTTGCAATTTTTGTCAATGTCAAAAATGGTCAAAAATATAGTCAGTGAAGTCAAATTTCAATTGTATTGAAACTTTCATGAGTGTATCAAACACATTATAAGGATTAAAACAAAAAAATATGGAATACCAACCTCTCTCTAACACATATTGTGATTTGTTATAAAATATAATACATTTAAGATGTCTAATCAAGTCACACGATTTGTATCTGGATTAAAGTCCCGAAATGTCGACATACAAACTAAAACGGCTCGGGAGCTTTATCATTATGCAAAAACAGAACTCCGTGAAGTACCGCAAGAAGAACTTACACAGTTCCTTGATGAATTCAACCACCAAATTATTGAAATGGTTTCAAGTAATGATGTTCATGAAAAAAAAGGCGGGGTATTGGCTATCGGTTAGTATGTATTTTTTAAGAATCAGGTTATATAGCACTACCGCTACGATTATTGTCAAGTCTGCACTAAGAATATTAAGGTGCGTTAGGGTAAGATCATTGATAGGGCAAGGCTGTAAAATTCAAATTCCCACTTTCCACTATGGGATATAATATAATTTATATTACATCTCGAGATATAAACTAATATCGCTCACTGTACTTTTAAATGGAACCGTTTCCACTGAAATGTAATATATATTACATCCAAAACTATAAATATTATTTCGATCGACTGAGCGATATTTTCATATTATATTTCACCTCCTGTACCCCACACACCCTTCCGTGCTACATCCTCAGATCTTACTATGATGAACGCGCACTGGTTAAAAGATATATCTCACAGTGTGAAGGGTAATTGCGGGATATAATTTATATCCCCGCATATAATATATACACTAGCCATCAAAAAAATTGGCCCACCTGCGTTTTTGCCGCAAATCATGTTTTTCTAAAGCAGAACCAATCAAAACGTTTACTGAAATGTTTTATTTAACTTGTTTATTTACACCAATTTAATCACAGTTACAACATCAAAATGATTTTTTGAAAGTAATTTTCATTCATCATTTAAAAACCAAAATCTTTAATTTTTCACAATTATTTTTATTAATTTTCAATACGCTCTATTTTTTATGTATTGAATTTTATGTACACAATTGTTGCAATGCTCTGCACATTCTCTGCCGTCGGTCACGTTTTAAATGCAATACTCCGTACAAAGTGACCGACATGGCAGTCAAAGGCATAATATTTCGTATTCCCTCCTCTAACTCGAATGACGGCCTGCATTCGCCGTTTTAATGACCTTATCAAGATTTTGATGGTCTCTTGAGGGATTCGGTTCCATTCTTCCCTAATGGCGGTTTCAAGGTCTCCTAATGTTGTAGGGACTGGATTACGGGCTCTAACCTTTTGTTTTAGGGTGTCCTACATGTGCTCTATAGGGTTGAGATCAGGGCTTCTTGCTGGCCACGACAACCCAAATGCCGACCTCTTCAAGGTAATCGGTTGTGATGCGCACTGAGTGTAGTCGTGCATTATCATGCATTAATACAAAGGTGTCTCCAATATAGCCGGCGTATGGCACCACATGGTCTTCTAAGATCTCTGTGATGTAGCGTGCTGCAGTTAAGGCACCTCTTCGTATGAAAACCAGCTCAGTGCGTCCAGTCAAAGATATCCCAGCCCAAAACATTACAGAGCCTCCACCATAACTGACAGTTTCTCTTATGCAACACTGGGTATAACATTCACCTGGTCGTCGCATGACATTGCGGCGTCCGTCAAACCGTATAAAGTCATTCGACTCTTATCACTAAAAAGAACTGACTCCCATTGGCCTATAGTCCAGTTGATATATATATGTTGAATTATGGACAATTGTGGTCTTGTTGCTGGCTTGTGAGGTCTTAAATTCTGCTCACGAAGTCTCCTTCTCACAGTACTATCACTTATAGCTACACCTCGATCTTCACATAAGCTTCGCTGGAGATCAACACCAGATAGGTGCCAATTTCGTAGAGCTGATAACACTATAAATCGGTCATCCCTTTGAGTTGTCACCCTATGTCTTCCAGATCCAGATCTTCTTCGATACTGCCCAGTCTTCAAAAACCTTTGGTAAACTCATCGCACTGCAGAACGGCTCAGATTTGACCTCCTGGCCACGACACATTGACTTAAGCCTTGTTGCAGAAAAACCACAACTTGGGCCGCCTCAGCTTCAGTAGTGTCCATTATTTTTAGACAAGGTAATCAAAGCTACAGCCTCAGTAAATAAACTTAAAGTTATTAACGAGATATCCCTACAAAAGTCTGTGTCGGACTGAAATAACGGTTCGAATTTGTTCTGTCGTAAAACAACGAAATCAGCACTCAACAGTATTTCTGTATAAAAATTTGTAAAGTACCTTCAAGTGCAATAAGATTTATGACAAACAAGGTGTCAAACATCATATCCGACCCTCAAAATAAACAAATGTGTGAAACAGCTTTTAAGTGAAACAATCGATAAATTTCAAACAATAAATGAGTGGGTCGATTTTTTTTATGACCAGTATATTATATCCCATAGTGGTAAGCCAGCTTTATGCTATATTTTAAATGCTAGCAATATGGTATACAATGCCATTTCATTCTGTCCTAGTTTCATTCTGCACAAGTAGGGCATGTGCTGCATAGCATTTTATAAAAAAAGGTAAGTTTTGTATTTTTTTTTTGTCCACCCGATCTTTACATTTTATATAAAAATTTGATTTTTTAAAGTAAAATTTTCTTTCCCAGTAAAAAAATCAAATGCATCCGATATTTCCCTTATATTGAGTATTTCCATCTTATGTCATAACAAAGTTTGAGAACCACAAAACTGCAATTTCTTTATATCAAAAAAAAAAACAGAGAATCCTTTGAAACATTTATGTCTTTAGTATTTATTTTTATAAACTTTGTTCTCCTAGTAGTAGAAGTGGTTTTAAATTTACGTCCGGTCTTGCCCCTTGATGGCCAATTCTTCTCTCTTTTTTATAGAAGAGGGGGCAAACAAGCATGCGGTTCACCTGATGTTAAGTGACTACCTCCGCCCATGATCAACCGCAACATCAGGGGAATTGCAAGTGCATTGCCGGCCCTGTAAAAAGGTTCGGAAAAATTGCCGGTGGTAAACTATTCCACAGAGAGGTCGTACGCGGAAGAAAACTCCTTGTGAAACTTACGGTACACCAGTACCTGGATGCTTGGGTGGACCAGTGGTGGTCCCAAGCAACCAGATGGTGTGGATGAGATTAATCAGAACAATTCCTCAGAGCACTCCTCATAGTATATGTGAAAGAAAATGCAAAGAGATGCAACATCTCTACGCAGTGCCAGTGAATCGAGACGATCGGAAAGCACTTGGTCGTCAACGATTTGAGCCGCTTTGCGCTGGATGCGGTCAAGTGGAAGGAGCTGTGGAGCTCCAACCCAGAGTAACAGGGAACAGTATTCCATGCGCGGCCGAACCTGCGCCTTGCAGGTGGTGTGCCGGCATGAAATACTGTCCCGCTCTGCTGAGCATGCCAAGCTTTTTAGAGGCCAATTTGGTCTTCTCTTCCAAGTGACCACGGAACTGCACGTCACTCGATATGTCGACGCCGAGGATTCCGATACTGGCTGAGGCAACAAGGGGAGGGAGTGCCTTGAAACTGAGGAGATACGACAAAGGGGTTCTTTTTAGCGGTTAATGCACAAACTTGTGTCTTCAGAGGGTTAGACTGCACTAGATTTAGTCGCCCCCAATCCGAGACTATGATCAGCAAAGACACGACTTTAGACACAAGTTTGTCCTGGTACTCGGAGACATTTTTCCGAGAAATATTGGCATGGCTGGTGTACAGAGCATCACCAGTGCGGTCATCTGCACAGCAATGAATATTACGGGTTTGCAACATATCACTGATAATATGCAGAAGAAACAGCGTTGGCGATTGCACGCAGCCTTGTGGAACACCAGCATTAATAGGCTTGTAATCGGAGCTTGCACGGTTTACAACGGCCTTGATGCTCCGATCTGCAGGAAAGCTGGTGATCCAATTACAGAATTTCTCGGGAATCCCATAGGAAGGGAGCTTCGAAAGAAGCGCTTTGTGCCAAACCCGATCAAAAGCCTTCGCAATGTCCAAACTAACGGCCAACGCTTTCCCCTTGGACTCTACTGCCTCTGCCCATCTATAAGTAAGGTAGACCAGAAGATCACCAGCTCAACCACGGCGAAAACCGTATTGGCGATCACTAATCAGCTGGTGATCCTCAAGGTACCTCATGAGCTGGCAGTTTACAATGGACTCTATTGTTTTGGAGAACAAGCAGGTAAAGGCGATAGGCCGGTAGTTGGACGAGTCTGAGCGGTTGCCTGTTTTAGGGATCGGGTGGACGAGAGCCATCTTCCATGATTTTGGGACTGCGCCTAGGGAGTAGGAGTACCGGAAAAGACGCGTTAAAACCAGTGCCAACTCTGGAGCACACGTCCTCAGCACGATTGGGGGGATTCCGTCAGGCCCACTTGACTTGTCACTTGACCGAGCGCTGTGAGAACTGCACTTCCGGCATGGAGCACTCGCATCGCGGGATGGTAGGCGGCGTACTCCACCCGTCATCAAGAGTCGAGTTGGACGCAAAGAGCCTAGCAGATCGGCTTTCTCCTTTGCGGTATGGGCCAGTGAGTCGTCCTCCCCGTCCAGAGATGGAAAAGATGGCTGACAGAAATTCCCCTGGACAGGCTTGGCGAGAGACCAGAATGCACGAGTTCCAGAAGGAAGGCGATCTAGTTTCTCGCCAATTCTGCCTATGTGCTCTGACTTTGCCTTGGCAACGACTCTTTTGAAGGACCTGGAGGCGCAATTATACTTCTTTTTTAGAGCGCTGGTGTTTACATCCCGGGATGTTGATGCGTCAGCCCAGGCTTGGTAGCACTCCCGCTTATAGCATGATGCTATTTTACATGAGCGACCAAACCATGGCTGAGATTTGTCTCCAATGGGCACCACAGAGGAAGGATTAAAAAGTTCCATACTCTGAAGTACCACATCAGCGACAGAATCCGCAACAACGTTGGGATCGTCCAGCAAAAAGCAAACCCGCCCCCAAGAGTAGGATGCAAAGAAAGACCGCATCCTATCCCAATCGGCTGACCTATAGTGCCAAACACGGCGGCAGCCTGCACTCTGGACAAGACAATGGTCCGAGGAGCCTAAAGGGGCGTCGACGGAAATCTGATATCTGTCCGGGTCAGAGGTCAGCAGAAGGTCCAACGGGGAAGGTGCATGATCCTCCACATCTGGAATCCGTGTAGGCGAAGTAACCAGTTGTGTCAGACCATATGCCAAGGCAAAATCATGAACAGGTCTCCCCACATGATCGGTTAAACGTGAACCAAGCCATTCGGCGTGATGGGCGTTGAAGTCGCCAAGGATCACGATCTCTGCGGAGGGTATCTGCTGTAGCAATGACTCTGTAGCCATTTGGACGTGGTCAAAGAGTCGGTCTGTTCCGACATTACCGCTATGGGATCAATAGAGGCACCCGTAGATGCGCGGATGATCGTCGCTGTCTACACGTAGCCAAAGGATGGACAGGTCCGAACCTTCAAGACTGCCGAGGCGTCGAGACCCGATGTCCTCTCTGACGTAAACGCAAACCGAAAACCGAGGCACAAAGTAGTGTTCCAGTTTCTACCCTGGGTAGGAGAAATACGAGACATCAGCTGGAGAGGACACCTGCGTCTCGGTCAGAAAGAGCAGAGCCGGCCTCGCCGTCTCGAGTTAGTAGTGGACGGCGTTTAGGTTAGAGTGAAGTCCCCTGATATTGCAGAAAATCACGGATAGTTTGCCCCGAGCAGTTGTAGTCTTGAGCGGTATTTCCCCCCCTCCACCCCCCAAATCCGCGGGGTAGCCTGAGCACCCACGCTCAGGAGTGGAGTAACTAGGTTGTGGATGCTCAGCGAGGGATTCTCCAGGAGTGCTGGTACCCTCCTGGGCTAGTTCTTCACTCAATTCCGCTACCATGTTATGGGGGGGGGGGGATTTGGGCCTCAGGCCACCTGCACTCATCAGACGAAACACGGAAGCAAAGCTTCCACTTCACGCCGGTATTCTGTGAGGTCGTGGTACCACCCCAGTTTGAGCCGGCCCATACGTGCAACAGCAAAGCTGCCGCGTGGCTCTACCACTGTTAAAAATCTTCATCATCCGTATTAAAAATTATGTCTTATCTTGGCATATGTTTTAAGCAGAAATCGTTGAGTTCAAGCATTAACAATTTGCGCCATGTTCTAGAAAACTGACGTATATGGATGTTGAGAAAATAGTGTTTGCCAGACTTTTTCAACTAGTAGTAAATCCGTCCGGTATTACCCAAACGCACCTTAACTAACAAGTGAAATTTTAAAACATAAGTTAAAGAACATTACTTAGGCTCGATGCTGTGGCCCATAGCAACTATCTACATCTATCCTTAATTAATAATCAGAATGCAGATGTTTTGTCACCCCTGAGCTCTAAGATGGAATGCCTTGTTTCCAGTAAATGGGGTCTCCTGTTCTTTGCACTCGCTATATGAAACAGCAGCACTAAACTGCTATTTTACACTGGAATTCTGTGAGAGTGTGTTTTTTCCTTGGTTGAGCCAATCCAGTCATGCTACTTACAACTATTATATATCTGCATCATGGCTCTACTGTGTTTAAATTGCCTTCATTCTGATGACTAAACAGCAACTATTCATGAGATATCTCTGTGATTGTTGGGTTAAAAACCTACAGCAGTCAAATGGTTAGAGGTACACTGAATGTTAACATTAAATTACACATATCTAATTTAATAATTTCAATGTTCCAACCTCATTAACAGGCCCAGAATCCTTTCAGTTCAAGCTACAAAATTGTTTCCAGTGCCAAAAAAATTGCAATATAGTGAACAATATCAATTACAATCTTGTGGAAAATGTGCATGCAGTCACAGCAAAATATTGCAAGCTTCACCATAATAAACTCAACAACTCTCAGATCACTCTCTTAATTTAATGGCTGCTAGATGAGATATGAGACTCCAGTCTTCAACTGATAAGAAGAACTGATGGCTTAAAGACTATTTAAAATGTATGCTTTGAGACTGATGCCGCTTCCATATGACTCATATTGAAGATGCGATAGAGCAGAACCAGGGCTCTAAAGTCTTTGCCAAAAATCTGTTTGCTTCAAGAAGCCAATTAACAAAGTTGATAACTGATAGTTGTAGTATCAATTTCTGGGTATGTTGTTAAAAAACTGCAGACAAATTTGAGCAACAATCCAGGGACATGCCTCAGCATTATTCTGATAATATCCCGGATGTGATTCTGGGTGAGATTTGAAAGAAGGACAAAGCGCCAGTTCAAAAAGTGCTTTATAAAAGCCAATTTTAAATAAAATATTTTACTTTAATATATCCTTCTAGAAATGCTGGTTTGTGTGCCAAAAGTGCTGTTTTTGGCGGTCGTTGATGAATTCTTACTCATGCGGACTCAACAACTTTCAGTCTCCCGAACAAGCTGGTTTCCGCCTACGGTTATATGGTATCTGTAAAGGTTTTAATCACATACATTCACTATAGCGGCTTATATAGAAGACTGAAAAGTATAATCTGCTGTTATGTCTGATGTATGTGGATTATGAAAAAGATAGAGATAGATATTCAATTCAGTCGAAATTGGGGCAGTGTTACAGTACCTTCAGCAGTGCTAAGTTGACAGACAGTATATCATGGTGCTGAAGTCCTTGTAAACTAAATCGCAAAACTATCCTATTGCAGAAATATGTAAGATGGTGACATTATATCTCCGAAACTCTTTTCCGCTTCATCAGAAGACATTTTCAAGCTACTGAATTGATAAAGATGCAGTATTAAAAATAATGGCGAATACATTTCTCACCTTTGATTTGCTGAGGATATAGTCATTATGACAGAATCGTTAGAAGACTTATGCATTGGGAGATTACAAAACAAGAGTAAGGAGATTCCTATGCTCGAAGTTTTTTTGTATGATAGGTATATAAGTGAGGATTTCAGTAGTAAAACCAGAGTAACTGACATAGCTTAACAGAACCTCTTGACTGACTTTACTTAAAATTGATAACCAACGAGGAAGAAAGGTTATCAAATGGCAGCCTCGATTGGAAACCTGATGAAAAAGACAGCTAGTTGATGAATACAGGTTGCTGGTTTATTTTCAACAGTCGACTTGTGATGGACTGTTGAGATAGTCCAAATTGATTTTTTACATATTATGTATGTGAAATGTATGATAAAAAATTGTACCTACATCAATTTAAAACAAATTTGGTGCTGTTCAATGTGAACTATTGCAATCTGCAAACAATCTATAAATGTTTCATTTTACATTAATTCCACTTATAATATCTATTCACTGTAAGGTGTTTCCTGTTAGTAAATATGTTTATGAAACCAATCATAAAAATGATAGTGATAGTAGAGATGCAGTGGGCATTTTGTCTGATACATCAAGTGTTCAATGTTAATTTAAACATAAAGGGTAGACTGTATCAATTAATCAAGCAAATCAATGTGAAAAAGGATGAATAAATAAGCAAAAAAGTAACAAGTGTAATAGGTATATAATTTTCAGTTCATACTGATATGATACATGTGCATTTATTAATACCCATGGTTTAAGCTTAAATTTATGGAAATAGAAATAGAAACTTTTTAATTCAATACAGATTATAAATATTACTTATTGAAAGTTATTCTTATGCTTAATTTACCACTGGTTCAGAAAATACCTCTGTTCTGTGAAAAACTAGCAAGAGAACCAGCAGGATGTTTTTTTGAAAAATTAACAATCATTTGTAGAAATGGCATGATAGCAGGTTATTCCCAGGGTTTATTATCATGTAAAAATTATAATAATTATAATTTAATACTATAATGACTACTTTTATACAATCTTTGTATAATAATATGTTTTAAACTTGGCGGAAGTCAGATTCTGTATATTTTCTGCGATTTAAAGGCGAAGTAAAAGCATATACATTGCCGTCGCCCCAAGAATGAACTACCTACTCTATGGAGTTAATAATATATCAATTTCGTTAAATTGTATGCCACAATATTTAAGCCTGTGAAATATTTACGAATTGATAATAATTCTTTATTTTTTTATGTGGTAGAGTCATGCTGCAGCTATGTTACAGTTGTAACACAAATGGGTTGGCTCGACTGGGGTAGGACCACGCTTTCACAGAATATCATCATTAAATAGCAGCTTAATGCTGCTGTATGTATGTGGTGAGTGTAGAGAACTGGAGATCCTTTTTACTGGAAACTAGGTATTCCATCTCAGTTCTCAAGGGGTGACAACTCATCTGCATTTTGATTCTTAATTGAGAATAAATGTAGATGTTTCCGGGCCACAGTATCCATTTACAATCACTTATTATATTTTAAAAAATCTACAATAATATTGCTCTGAATAATCAATCTAAAGAAGCCAATTGTCAGTAATTTTATTATGATTTTTTCCAGTATGTCTCATAGGGGGTGACTGTGACACAACAAAAACCCGGATAACAAGATTTGCAAATTATTTGAGAAATTTGCTTCCTTCCTCTGATGCTGGTGTTATGGAGCTAGCAGCTAAGACAGTAGGTCGCTTGGCTACCGTGTCTGGAGTCAAAAGAGCCGAATATGTTGAATTTGAAGTAAAGAGAGCATTTGAGTGGTTGTCAGAGGAAAGAAGTGAGGGCAGGCGACATTCAGCCGTTTTATTGCTTAAAGAATTGGCTATAGCTATGCCAACCTATTTCTATCAACAAGTTTCTGGTTTCTTTGATCATATATTGGTTGCGTTAAAAGATCCAAAGCAACAAATCAGAGAAGCAGCTGCTAAGGCGTTAAGAGCTGGACTAGTGGTTACTGCTCAAAGGGAAGCAGCAAAGCAGTCTACTGCAAAACCACAGTGGTACTTACAATGTTATGAAGAGGCTATGGTGTCATTTGAGGATATTCCCAAAGAGAAAGGTATCACTAAAGAAGATAAAGTGCATGGAGGTCTTCTTATTCTTAATGAACTTTTGAGGTGTTCCAATGCTGCTTGGGAGAAAAAGTATACACAATTAATGCGGAGCTTGGACACACAGAGAGATATAACAGTTTCTGATGATATAATATTCATAAGCTCTAAGTTGCATAGTCCTTCAGTAAAGAGGGGCTACCTGTGTGATGGTTTTAAGACCGAAAATGTGCAATATCCAGTACCTATTTATGAATCTGATGTATGTAGAAAACTATTAAATGAAGAATATGACCGAATTTGTAAAGGTAATTTTATAATACTCAATTTTTATTACTGCAGATAATATGTAATACACTTTTTGACTCTAAAGAACTGACTATAAAAGAAATAACTACATATTGCATGCCTTAAGCGCAAAACGCGTATACATGTTACTAGCACCTAAAAATGAAGAAAGAATCCAATGTTTCGTCGCATGAAATCATATCTAACAATCATATTGAACATATAAATGATATAAAAAGCACATTGTCATAAAGAAAAATTATTGTTGAACTTATTTTTTTTTAATCAATTAATTGCTATTTTCACATTAAAAAAGTGATTTTAGTGGCTTATGATGTAGGTTTATCAAGTCCGCATGGAGGAGTAAACACGATAATTTTTGAAAATATCAATTGTTTAAGTCAATCTATTTCTTAATCTCTTCATATATCACGTGGGAAGCTATGGAATGTAAATGGCAGTTTAATTTTGTTTTGTTTAGTTTTTTTCGGCTGTGAAATTCCAAAATTTTCGGTGTTTGAACAGCCTTGTAATAATATATTTTACTAAATACAGGTACACTTTGATTCACTCCGGGCTTGGCTGCCATCGTGAGAGGATTACTGTATCGTTTGTTTACAGCAGCTCGTGACAAAAATTATCGATCGCTGTAGAAATACAAAATATTCCAAAACATAAATTTTTATACATACTTTACCAAGGTGAAGATATTATTTTTATTATCACAGATTTTCATTACAATAAATTGTTTCACTAAAAGTTCGTAGGATTTCTATATAAATTTACTTATACATCTTGGGACTATATGGAGTGACCTGAAGGTTTACTTCGGTAGGAACTTCTCGAAGAGTAGAACTAGGTGTGCCAAGTTTAGCTTCGTTTTGTTAGTTACGATGAGATCTGAAGGATCTGAGGTGATGTGATCTAAAGGTGTACTTTGGTGAATGCTAAATTAAAATACTAGTATTGACTAGATGAAAAACTTTTTGAAAACGAAATAAAGTTAAGTAATGCGAAAAAATTTATTAACAAGTCGGGTAAAATAGACAAGTTTTTACGATAATGCCTGAGTACAAATACCTAAAAATGAAAGTAATATTAAAGTTGATTTCTGGTTAATTTAAGATAATTCTGTTAAAAGTTTTTTCAACTAACAATAATATTTTTTTGAATCTTAATAATAATAACAAAGTTAATTAAAAACAATATATTTTCTATTCTTGATTGAGAATTTTTTTCTACATTTTTTCACGATCATATGATCATTATGAGTCGTGCACTTTTGGACTTTGCCAATCTTTATTTTAATTGACGTTTGACATACAATTATAGGAAATTATTAAAATTATTTATCTGCCTACCCCTCTGTGTGACAGGCGTGAGTGCTATGTATGTATGTATATATAAGTAATAGTAATAAGATTATGATTTCTTATATTTACGCGAACATTACACATTGATTAAAACTACTTTTATGGATTTTATCGCGTTTAATTTTAAATGTTTTTTAATTCCCGACGTTTCGGGTGCTTTCCATCACCCATGGTCACGGGGGCTGAGGTGACTGACGTCCCAATGTCAATGTTAATCCGGTGTACCTTCAGCATTTTAATTATTGTTTATGATCCGATCTATGCAGAATGAACTTACTCGGTCTTGAAGTCTTGCGGTGTTATGCTTGGGTTTAGTTTTAATTTTATTAATTACGGGGTCCCAAGCAGGTAGAAGTACCCAGACTCCGTCTCTATTGAAATTAGGGTGTTTTTGTTTAATTTCAATAGGATCACGTATCATCCTTGGTAGGAATCGATGTTGTTTCGCGAGGATTTGTGGTCCATCAAATCTGATGTAATGGTTGGGCCGCCTAGGATATGCTCACAAACTGCAGACTTCTCGGAATGTTGATGCTTCACGTCAGCTATATGTTCTTTTACGCGGGTTTTAATAGATCTTCTTTTGCCCTATGTATGAGAGACCACATTCACAGTCTAGCTTTTACACTTCTGCTTGCTGTTTATTTCTTACAAGTAATATATAAGAAGCATTTTATAGGTTTTGATTTTTGAGACCCTTTTTACTGGAAACGAGGCGTTCCATCTTAGTCCTCACGGGTGACAACGTATCTGCATTTTGATTCGTAATCGAGGATAGATGTAGATGTCTATGGGCCACGGTAACCACTTACCATCAGGTGGACTGTGTGCTCGTTTGTCACCCTATCCTATAAAAAAAAAATCTTAGGATCATGTACTTTTCAAAATGGTAAAAGATGATTTTAGTAATTTCATGCATTGCATAAAGTTATTATTTTCTTAGCAAGAGAAGTCCCTTTTATTAATCTTTTAACATTGAAAAAACTTGTTTATTTAAGTAAAAGTATAAGCATTGCCTTATGTAAAAATAATATAAGTATTATAAAATTTTCAGATGTGATGAACCAGAGATTTCTAAAAACCCAAGGAGTTCCCCAAATACTCCTTAGTATAATTCCGCGACTAGCCGCTTTTAATAAAGAAATTTTTATGAAGAAATATCTTAATTCTACTATGAGTTATTTATTAACGTCGCTTCGTAGCAGAGAAAAAGATAAAAATATGGCCTTCACAACATTAGGTTTAATGGCAGTAGCTATTGAAGGCGATATTAAAAACTATATTCGTACCATAATGGATTTTATAAAGCAAGCATTACCAATCAGAGATTCACAAAGTAAGAAAAGAATGTGGATTGATCCATCTATTTTCGCGTGTATTACCTTACTAGGAAGCGCTGTAAAGGATTTAGTAGTCAGTGATATTAAAGAACTTTTGGATGCAATGTTTGCAACAGGTCTTAGTCCATCACTGACAGTATGTCTCAAAGAATTGAGCCAAAACCTTCCACCGCTAAGAGAAGAAATATCAGAAGGTTTGCTAAACATGCTCTCGCTAGTTTTGAGGAATAAACCTTTCCTACACCCAGGTGTTCCAAGAAGCATGGAACAACAAAGTACCTTGAGTCTAGTCATCGAACCGCAAGATACTGCAAGTATTGTTCTGGCGTTACGAACGTTAGGTACTTTTCAATTTGAAGGTCAACACAGCTTGCTTACTTTTGTAAGGCGATGTGCCGATCACTTTTTGCAAAGCGACCAACAAGAAATCAGATTAGAGGCAGTAAAAACCGCTGCGAAATTATTGGCAGATGCCACTCTGAGGACTATGAAAAACCCTTCTCGAACACTCACTATGCTAACTGCCGAAGTTGTAGGGAAAATGCTAGTGGTGTCTGTTACCGATTCAGATTATGAAGTGCGCTATTGGGTCTTGGAATCTTTGACGGCCGTATTTGACACACACTTAGCACAGATAGAGAATTTAAGCTTCCTTTTCATAGCTATGAATGATGAACATTTGGAAATACGTGAATTAGCTATTTGCACTATAGGACGTCTAAGTACCGTCAATCCCGCTTATATTATGCCAGGTCTTAGGAAGACATTAATTCAGTTTTTGACAGAGTTGGAACATTCTGGAATGAGTAGAAATAAAGAACAAGCAGCTAGAATGCTTGATAATCTCATTTTGCATTCTCCAAAACTAGTTAAGCCATATATGGAAACAATACTGAATGTTTTAGTGCCAAAACTCAAAGAGTCCGACTCAAATCCAGGTGTTGTTATTAGCGTTTTGAAAACTATTGGAGACTTAGCTGATGTGCATGGAGATAATAGTGGTCTGAAGAAATGTCTGCCTGAGCTCTTGAGCATTCTTTTAGAACTGTTGTCTGATGCTAGTGCAACTGAAAAGAGGAGCGTTGCTTTATGGGCGTTTGGTCAATTGATCAGCGCCACCGGTTACGTAGTCACCCCCTATACCGAATACCCTAATCTAATGGATGTACTTTTAAACTTCCTTAAAACAGAACAACAGCCGAAAGACAGGAGAGAGACCATACGCGTTTTAGGGCTCCTAGGAGCTCTTGATCCATATAAACACAAGCTGACGCGCGGTCTAATTGACGGACAACCTGATTCTGGTCTAGTTCTAGTCCCAGTTGCGGACAGTAAAGCTGAGGAGAATAACTTCGATATGACTACGAGTGAAATGTTAGTGAATATGTCGTCTCCTGTCTTAGACGAGTACTATCCTGCAATTGTTATATCCACATTGATGCGGATACTTCGTGATCCGACACTACAACAGCATCACACGAGTGTGGTACAAGCTGTCTTTTTTATATTCCAGTCATTGGGTATTAAATGTGTCCCGTATATCTCCCGAGTAACTCCAAGTCTCCTGTATGTGGCTCGGGCAACTGATAATAATAGCTTCCGAGAGTTCTTATTCACGCAACTTGCAAAACTTATAGCGATCGTGAAGCAACATATTCGGAACTATCTTGACAAAATATTTGATCTTATTAAGGAATTTTGGACTCCAAACAGTCCTTTACAGCCTACATTGATATTGTTAGTAGAGCATATTGCGATAGCGCTCGGATCTGAATTCAAAGTTTATTTGCCTCAACTGATGCCACATATACTACGCGTACTTGCACATGACACGAGTAAAGACAGATTTGTTACAGAAAAACTCCTTTATGCATTGCAAAAATTCGAAGATAATTTAGATGATTATATGCACTTAATTATTCCATCAATAGTGAAGCTATTTGATGCGACGGATTGTCCTATACCAGTGGCTAAAGTAGCTATGGAGACAGTTGACTATCTTTCAGATTCTTTGAATTACAGCGAGCTAGTTTCTAGAATAATCCATCCCCTTGTTAGAAGTTTGGATACATGTTATGCGTTACGCACAACTGCGATGGACACGTTGTGTGCTCTAATAATACAACTTGGCCGTAAATACATGGACTTCATACCTTTGGTACAGAAAGTCATTGTAAAACACAGAATCACGCACCAGAGCTATGAGTTACTGGTTTCAAAGTTACAAGCAACTTCCACATTTGGTGTAGATGACTTTTTACAAAGCACTCGACGCAAGCCGCGGAATAATAATCAAGAGGTCAGTTAACTTTTCTGTTTCTTTTTTAAATATATCTACATGTATAATTTTTTACTTTTATAAGTCTCTCCACAGTGAGGTTTCCTATTTCTCCTCATATTTTTTGCAATTTTTTAATGTATAGCTCTATATCCAATATGCAATTGCAGGCATCAGATGATATTATTGTATCTAAAGTTAAATATATAATTTTGTAAGCTTTGATGATGATTCAAAATCTTTCGAATCGTGTAAGTGCTAGTACATACGACTGCATCTAATATTGCTTTAGTGACACTCCATCACCGTTGCATATGTGACTGATGGCTGATGGTTATGCTAGTTTTACAGTAGTTATTTATAAGTTAAACTGACCGGTTTCACTAACGACATCATCACAGTACAATTGCAAAAATATTAGAAGAATGTTTCCCGCAACTTCTTTGTTTTGTAAACCACCAACGTTGTTTTCGAAAATTTAAATACTTTTGTGAATTTGCGTATATATTTCTATAGGTTTCAAATGATTATATCTAAAATATAATCAATTTAAACCTATAGAAATATAAGTATATAATTTAATTGACTGCCTCGTTGGTCTAGTGGTTGTAGTATTGCGACTGCTGATCGTGAGGTTCTGGGTTTGAGTGGGAGTTTTTCCATTAAGAAATTCTCAGTAGCTGCCCGGAGTCAGGAAGTTGGCGGTGTCCCATGTCTCGTGCCCCGTGCCTCTGAAAGCACGTAAAGCCGTTGGTCCTGCGCCTGATCTCTGGTCGTGTCGGTTTACCGTCCCATCGGATTATGAGAGTGAGGGAATAGAGAGTGCACCTGTGCTTGCGCATACTGTTGGGCACTATAATCCTGTCCTGCGCCAATGGTAAGCTTCCGTTGAGGCAGGCCGCCGAGGCCGAAATTAGGTCTGGAGGACATTATTATTATTATTATCTAAAATCCTTTAATTTATTTAATCCCTTAGAATCTTCGTGTTACAAGCTTTACAATCTTTGTATTTCCTCACAGGCCCGCATAGTGATCGCGGATTCGTCGCAGTCGATACGCAAGTTGTACGTCAACGCACACAACCTGAAGGTTGCGTGGACGGTCAGCAGCCGCGTCTCCAAGGACGACTGGTTGGAATGGTTGCGCCGTTTTAGTATCGGTCTTCTTACAGAATCTCATAGCCCTGCTTTAAGGTAAAATAGATTTTAATTGTGCTGATTTAATTTCGCTGAGCGTAATTTAAATTAAACTTTAGTAATAATTGTTAAAACAAGTATCCTTTATATCCTAAGCAGTTCTGTACGACATCATAACCGACTTCTATGCCAAATTTCATTAAAATCGATCCAGTTGTTCAAGCTTGACTAAGGAACAAAGATCCAAATAAACATTATTTTTTATATTTTTTTATAAATCATAAAAATGTTACAAATACGAAATATTTGTAACATTTTTAAAATTTAGATTAGACTAACACTGCGCATACAAAAGTAGCCTTTTGTGAGATTTAAATTCAGAATCCGCAGCTCCGTACGCCACAGTCAACATATTTTTTCCTCATTTTAACATTATATGGAGCAGCACGAGTCACGAGCACCAAATGACAGTATTTGAGCATGTACATTTTCCAGCCAAAATACTTACTGCAGGCGAATGACACGTGAATACCAATAGATGACGAAAATTAACTAATGGATCGATCACGTGAAAGAATGTTCACATTACCTTCCCAGCGCCGTTGTAATTCAGCTTTACCAAAGAGACCTCACACAAGAGTGCTCACGACTCGTGCTGCTAATTGTATCATATTTATACTCCTCTCTTGCTTCTTCCACATCCATTCATATACATCGTCATCTTTAACATGTCGTCAATTCGCCGATAAAATTCCGTAAAACTCGCTTCTGCAATATTTTCCGTGTCCAAACCCCACTGCTCTTCTGCCACACCAAACTTTCACTATTATACATTTTTCTATAAATACACAGACACAGACTGGGTACTCGTTTGCCACGCTTATACAGGTTGTTAGTGTAAACACCGTTATCCTTGAAACCAGTGGTTTGGTTTCACTTATAGAACGTAAATTCAATGAAAAATAACAACATTTTTTTAGTAAAATCTCAATTTTTCCTTAATTTCTCAATTTTTGCCTGTCCTAAGCTAGGATGAAAGTATGAAGGAAAAGTTACATCACAGTTTATGTGTACCTATTTTGTTTTTATTGGAATGTTGTGTAGGTAGCTAGGGCGGGTGGTGATATTTACAGTGATTACGTCACTCGGGCGCATAGGGTCCATGAATTTACCTTTTTAAATTTCATGAAAGAAAATAGCGTTTTTTTTCAATTCGGATAAATATTTTTATATTAAGGCCAACTACCTATGGTTTTAGTGACAACGGTGTTTACACTTACACCTTGTATATATAAAAAAATTTTAATAAAAATCTTAACCCAATTAAAATACTAAAAAGAATAAAATTATTTAATTTTTTGAAGTCGGAGCGTCATTTTCTTCTATACACTATGTCTTTGCACCTTTTTACTCCTTTAAGTGGACTAAAGAATTTTATTTTTATTTAAACGGTTACATTAAAAACTACATTCCTTATTTAGCCACTTTTAGATGTGGATTTTTTTCTCCAAATTTATATGGAACTATCTCTGAAGCATAAATTATTTAATGGAAAAGAATCAAAAAAATCAGTCCACATAATATGTACATTAAAAAACAGTTTATTTGTAAACCTCCTTCTTTATTGAAACCGGCTCAAATATCACTTAAAAATGCTTCTCCCGGGGTATGCCCACAAGTACTCGTAATCTATGAGTCACAGCATCTACTTAAACAGGTGGAATGTGTGTTTGTTTGGCATCCGTATTCTATTAAAAAAAAAACTTGTCCCGGAACATGCTTGGCTGAAGTCCACAACTACTTGCACCTATGAGTCACAGCATCCACTTACACAGGTGAATTATGTGCGCGTCTGTCTCCTTCATTCTGAAAAAATACCGCTCGTCCCATATTGTTTAAAAAAAATTGTCTCAGAGCATGCCTGACCCTGGCGCACAACTACTCGCAACTGCTGCGCGACCTGTTCAACGCGGCGTTCGTGTCGTGCTGGACGGAGCTGGAGGACGCGTGGCGCGCGGAGCTGGCGGGTGCGCTGGAGCAGGCGCTGACGGCGCCCGACGCGCCCGAGCTAGCACACACAGTGCTCAACCTGGCCGAGTTCCTGGAGCACTGCGAGGGCGGCGCGCTGCCCGTGTCCGCGCAACTCCTGGGCGAGCGTGCCATGCACTGCCGCGCCTACGCCAAGGCGCTGCACTACAAGGTATTCTTATTTCACTTACTCAACCCCAAACATGAGTATATTATGTAAACATGAGTGTATATAGTATGGTGAGTGTAGAGAACCGGGGACCCTTTTTACTGGAAACGAGGCATTCCATCTTAGTCCTTAAGGGTGACAACACATTTGCATTTTGATGTTTAAGGGCCGCAACAACCACTTACCATCAGGTGGACTGTATGCTTGTTTGTCACGCTATCCTATAAAAAAAACAGTTAGTAGTTCCAATCAAAATGTTTATGTTAATTTTCTTTAAAAAGACAACATGATTGATAATAACCCCTAGAATGGATGGAGGTGATTGATATATTGCTGTTTCTAAATGTTGTAAAATATGTTGTAAATTAAGGTTAAAATTTTAATTCTAGAGTGATAACTGATAATGTACCACTATTTTTTTAAAACGAATAGTGCCATAAAATACTTTTAATCTATTGTTTTAAATTTTCGCGTGAAAACGCTAGCCACCATGCTGCTTAACTCGTCACGTCACTGTCCGTGAATTTTACCGGTTTTTCAAAGGAATAAGATACTTTATAATTTTTAAAAATGAGTTATCATCTATATCGTTGTTGTGCTATGCCTGAATGCAAAAATACGAGCATAAGAACGCCGGGAGTGTTGTATATTCAAGTGCCAATAATTTAAATTTAAGAAATACTTGGTTAAAATTGGCAAAACGATAGCCGAATACATTTTCTACACACACTGGACTATTATTCTGTGAAGATCATTTTGATGCAAGTATTTATTTATGACTTATATTTAACTATTGTTATACAAAACAAAACATCATGAGGTGAAGTGTCAATCGAGATCGGCATCGGGTCAAGGGACATCGCAAGTCAAATTTTGTAATAAATTACGTTAACTTAGATAATATAACTAATGTTTGAAAATTATTGTAATTATAGATAAACTAAACTATGATAGCTACTAAACTATGTTTTATGAAAATATACTCTGACCTGGTATTATGTTTTTGTATAAACCAAAGTTGGTAATAGGTACACTGATGTTTTAACTTTCCTGAACTCAGCAGAACAAAAATTGGGATTGCATGCAAAAAGATTTCTTGGTTCTCCTTGGTAGATTAGTACTTGCTGCTTTTACGAATTCGTCTTCTATGATGCCTTTTCAATAAAATTCGAAGTAAAATTCAATACTCCTAATGATAACTAGAAACATTTTGAAATAACACATCACATTAGCTAGTTCTCTTAATCAGTGACACAAAACACTAAATACCTTCAGGCTGGATCAGTTTCTACTACGGCGGACAGCGTTTTGCGGATTTGAGGCACGCCCAAAAAAAGTTCTTAAAATTGAAATATAAAATTTATAATGCAATTTTATAAATAGAAATCAATATTTCTCGTTTACTTTTTCTAAAATCTATCATAATTATATATTTTTTTATCTTTTTTTACATGGTGTAAAATACCCTATTCTGCTGATTTTTTTGCTAGTTTTTTCTAGGACAAAATCAAGAAAACTCCAAACCAGTGGTAAAAGCATAAATGGCTTTTAATAATGTATCCAACACTGTCTGGAACATATTAATGATAATTATAAACTGTAGTTGTCAGACTGCCTACCAAGCACGATAACTATGGCAAATATCCTTTCAACGAGGCATTCTATGTGAGGCGGGCTGAAATATTTGAAGTTCACTCATAGATATAGGCCTCCCCCAAGAAACGGCACAGAAAAGGTCCTGAGCCATCTGCATCTGCCGACTTCCTGCAAAGTCTTACCTGGTCTTTTTTGCATGCAGAAGTAAGCTGCTTACTAATTCGAGCCTACCACTCTAGAACCTTTTTTCATGCATTATTTGATATGCAGCGAATAAAGGCTTAATGTATCATCGTCGTAATATTCTCGAAACGATTCATATACTTTGTTCTTCACGGAAACATAGAATTTGATATCGATCGATTTTTATCGCATGTCAAAATTATTAAACCTGCTTACTGTTACACTTTTTTTTTTTCCATCATTTTAGCGTGCCCAGTAGACAGTCACTGCTAAAAGCCTTTCCTGTTGTAATAGTTGTCGCAATTTGTAATGACCACGCTTGGTAAGCGGGATTGGCGATAGCAGTATTGAATGCCGTGCATCTTTGCCGCTGCCCCCGTCGACGGTCTGGGCATTTTGAATACTGGAGTTTAATCACAAACACTAAGATTTTGCATTTTTATATACGACGCACATTCGTCAATGATATTTGATATTTTGTTTTCTAGGAAGAAGAATTTCGAAATGGCGCTACATCTCAAGTAGTCGAAGCGCTAATACACATAAATAATAAACTACAACAAAAAGAAGCCGCTGTAGGATTACTAGAAAGAGTGATGGCGCAGCGAGAAGCAGGCGACGCTAACTTAAAAGTTCAAATACGGTGGTACGAGAAATTACACAACTGGGAAAAGGCCTTGAATTTATACGACGAAAAGCTATCAGTGGACCCAGATAATAAAGATGCGTACCTGGGAGAACTGCGATGTTTCGAAGCATTGGGAGAATGGGTCAAACTGTACAAGGCAGTCTCCAAACGTTGGCCCAAAATGAGCGATGAAGAGAAATTCAAAACTGCAAGATTGGCTGCCGCCGCTGCCTGGGGTATGAATGAATGGGATTCCATGACCAATTACGTCAACTTCCTACCAGAAAACACCCAAGATGGTGCCTTCTATAGAGCAGTTTTAAACATACATAAAGGTGATTATAATGTATCGAAATTATATATTGATCAAGCACGTTCATTGCTAGACTCAGAATTGACAGCCGTGGCTGGCGAAAGCTACCAGCGAGCGTATGGTGCGTTAGTGAACGCTCAGTTGTTGGCTGAGTTGGAAGAAGTGATAACATATAAGTTGGTTCATGAGAGAAGAGAGTCTATTAGACAAGCATGGTGGACTAGGCTACAAGGTGGCCAGAGATTGGTTGAAGACTGGCGCAAGATACTCCAAGTGCGAAGCCTTGTATTGACGCCTCAAGAAGATATGGCTACATGGCTTAAATTTGCTTCGCTTTGCAGGAAAAGTGGTGCTCCACGACAAGCTCATAGAACATTGGTTATGTTGTTGGGTATAGATCCGAGCAAAAATCGTGACCTACCACTACCAACTCATGAACCGCGGTTGACTCTCGCCTATGCCAAACATTTGTGGGTAGCCGGCGATAAAAAGTTAGCGTACGACCAACTGCAACGATACGTAGACACGGTAGACACAGATGATGCGGAACATTGCAGACTTCTAGCTCGCTGTCATTTAAAACTAGGGTCTTGGTGCGAATCTCTGTTAGGTATCAACGAGCTCTCTATTCCGGAAATACTTCGTAACTATGCAACAGCGGCGGCACTGTCGCCCGATTGGTACAAAGCATGGCATGCTTGGGCGTATATGAATTTCGAAACGGTGTTGTTTTACAAGCATCAAGAAACAAATAATGACAACTCTGGAAACAAGAAACCCGCGCCCGAGTTTATTCAACAGCATACAGTTCCAGCTGTGGAAGGATTTTTCAAATCAATCAATCTTTCTCACGGCAGTTCGTTACAAGATACATTAAGATTGTTAACATTATGGTTTGATTACGGCCAGCATCCTGCTGTACATGAAGCCTTAGTCGAAGGCATCGGGACTATTGAAATAAACGTCTGGCTTCAAGTAATACCCCAACTAATTGCCAGGATTGATACTCCAAGGGCTTTGGTGGGAAAATTAATACACTCTCTTCTAATCGACATAGGAAAGTCACACCCTCAAGCCCTAGTCTATCCTCTCACAGTGGCTTCGAAGTCTTCTTTTGTAGCACGAAAGAATGCTGCAAACCAAATTCTAAAGTCTATGTGTACTCATTCAAGCAATTTAGTCAACCAGGCTGCTATGATCTCTGAGGAGCTTATCAGAGTCGCGATACTGTGGCATGAGCAATGGCACGAGGCACTAGAAGAAGCTTCCAGACTGTACTTCAGTGAACACGACGTTAAAGCAATGTTTAAAACTCTCGAACCGCTGCATGCGATGTTGGAGTTGGGTCCACAGACAATGAAAGAAGCGTCCTTCAGCCAAGCATATGGAAGGGACTTAAATGAGGCACAAGAGTGGTGCAACCGCTATAAGGTATTTTCTCTTTTATGATTCTTATCTATATATATATATATATATATATATATATATATATATATATATATATATATATCAAAAATACCCGTATGTGTGTGTATATATACACAGGTACTTTGTTTGAAACGCTCCCAAAAACGAAAACAGATATTACCAACGATGCCTTTGGACTTGGGACCAAAAGAAAATTGACCCCAATGAAAAACAAACATTCAACGTTTTATTAGCTTTATTCACGCTCCATCATGTTAGTATAGCTAAATGAAACAATAATTTCATAAAAAAATTTCATGAAAATAATGAAAAATAAGACCAGCAGTGAAAATTGAAATGGTACCAGCTGATTACAGGGTCAATAAACGCGCGGACGCTACCTTCCCTTTCACACACGCGCTGACGCCGCTCAGCCAACTCGTGTCGCCTCGTGTGGTAGCTCGTGAGGTAGCGGGCTGTGGGCCGCGCGTGTTTTTCAACTCATTGAACCTGAACAAATGAAATTATCGTTTAATTTAGCTGTAATAACAAGATAGAGCGTGAATAAAGCTAATTAAACGTAGTAAAATTTTTTTTTCGTCGGGGTCGAATTTCATTTGGACCCATCATCCCACCAAAGGTAGCGTTGGTACTATCGTCTGTCTTCGTTTTCGGGAGCGTTTAAAAATACCCTGTAATATATACAATATGTAACGTAATTAACGCACACCCTCAGACACCCCAATTAGTATATTATGTTATAATCATAATACATACCCTGAATTTTTAGTTAAACATTTTTATGCGCTGATTATTTATCAAATTAGTTATACTAATCCCGGAAGAATGTTGTGGTCACAGTACAAATCCACGAACGCAGACTTTAACGTGCTTGAAATAAAGTTCATTTTTATTTATTTTTATTGAATGACAGCATTAGTAATAATATAAATAAAACTGCACTCTTAAAAGTCTTACTACCTTAAGTTACGGTCCATTTCAGTTTGTTTTGACTGTACATATTGTTGCGTGAATAAGTCAACTAGCGCCATCTAGTGTCAGGAACGAGAGCGAGGGGAGCTTTGCAGAAAATGACATCACAAATTCCAACCGACAGCGCCATCCGAAGAAGAGTCGAAGAACGAAACGAAAACGAAGAAGTTTCTAGAAAATCTACACTCGAACACTCGTCGCTTTGCGCCCATTTACTTGAATATTCCGGATGCTTCATTGCTAATTTGTATATATAGGCGCTGCAAGATGCGATCGGGGCAGTATTGGATTTGGCGAGACAAGCGAAGCTTCGGAGCGGAATAAAGTGAATTAGTGTGTTTAATTATTAGTGTTTTTAACTTTAATTTGTGTAAAGTAAATTAAAGTGTTAATTTAGGTAATTTTATCGGCAATTTTTATTGTCACGAACCTCAAGCTCGTAACAATTGGTGTCAGAAGTGGGATAAAATCATGCCGATTTTACCTAAGGAGGAAACGGAGGGTGTCCGTACCCGAAGTCAACGCCAGCAGGAGACGGACCAACGAAGATTTGGTGGTGCAACGCCGCAGACGTCGGAGGGCCAGCCACCGGCTGCAGGCCCGTCGGTAGCTTCTACATCTGCAGCACCTGACTTAGGTGCTCTGATGGTGATGCTGCAGGAGCAGGCTCGCCGACAGGAGGAGCAGGCTCGCCGACAGGAGGAGCAGGCTCGCCGACAGGAGGAACAGGTCCGTCGGTTGGAAGAGCAGCTGCGGGGTGGATAGGATGAACAGGTCCGCCGACAGGAGGAACAGGTTCGCCGACAGTAGGAACAGGTCCGTCAGTTGAAAGAGCAGCTGCAGAGCGGACAAGAGGAACAGGCCCGCCGACAGGAGGAACAGATGCTCCTCATGAAGGACCTTCACGCTACCTTTGCGAAAGAGATAAGGGAGGTGAAGGATAGGGTTGCTCAACATGACAACCGCCTGTTGGAAGCTGAAACCCGAATCGAAGAACATGAAACCCGAATCAACCATATGAACAATCGGGTTGACAACGTGATGGCTGACGTGAAAAAAACGCTGAACGACCTCAAACTTGGGGATGGAACTACAGCTCCCGTAGTAGCTACAACACCTTCGCTACGTGGGTTTAAGGTGCCACCGTTCGACGGTACCTCTTCCTGGTCAGCCTACAAAATCCAGTTCGAGGTTGTTATGAAGGCGAACGGCTGGAATAAAAGTCAGGCCATGACTGCTCTCACACTAGGCCTGCGCGACCAGGCCTTAACAGTTCTGGAAGCTCTCGGTGAGGAAGTGACTTATGAGCAACTCCTTGAGGCATTGGAGGCGAGATATGGCGACGCTCACCTGGAACACGTCTTTCGTGCGCAGCTTAAAGATCGCGTGCAGCGCATCAATGAAAACCTGCAGCAGTGGGCTCTAGAGGTGGAGAAGCTGGTGCGAAAAGCATACCGGTCTGTACCTGCGCTCATTGAAGGGAACCTGGTGCAGACATTCATCGACGGCATCCGTGACCTGGAAGTCAGAGCTGCTGTGAGGCCCGGGCACCACGAGACGCTTAAGGACGCCTTGGCCCATGCACTGGAGGTGGAAGCCGTGCGGCAGGATCATCGTTCCCATCGTGTCAGGGAGGTTGCAGCAGCTGCAGTTCGCGACCGCAACAAAGGATACAGCCCTAGGTGCTATGGCTGTGGGGAAAAGGGCCATCTTCGATCCAGCTGCCCTAAGCGAACCCTAGAAAGGGAAGGTGAACGATCTCAGGAGGGTAGTGCGGCCAACAGCACCGCCCAGCAGCAGCAGGGAAACGAGTAAAAGCCAGAACTGCGGGGCGGGTGCTGGCTGATGTTAAAAGAGCCCCAAGGATCTCGATCTCACAAACCCATGATGGGAACAGTCTAATCATCAAGGGCGAGGTCAACGGAATGCCGTGTAAACTGACCATAGACACTGGAGCCTCTCGTACGCTTGTTAGTTCCCAACTTATAAGTCAGTTCCTTGGGGACTCCGCATACAACCGAGAACGCATTAATTTGGTAACAGCCACCGGTCAGCGTATACCCGTCCGTGGAGAGAAGGAGATGGAGTTGAAGCTTGGCAACGTGATCTACCTGCATAATGTCATCGTGGCTGATATAATGGACGACCGCATCCTAGGCCTAGACTTTATGAGGAATAATTGTTGTGAGATCGACGTTAAGCAAGGTGTTTTGAAATGTGGACAGGAGGAACTTTTTATGGAAGGTGCGTTACCAGGGAACGTGTACAGCATTAAGAAGATTGTTCTTCCGCCGAGATCGGAAACTATTGTTCCGGTTAGTCTTCCTCGGAATCCTGGGCAACCTTATCGTTGTGTACTGGTGGAAAGGTTAGAAAATGACCTTCCATGGAAAGTGGCTCGAACCTTGGTCAGAACCACTAACATCTCAGGAGTACGTGTGCTGAGCCTTTGTGGCCAGGAACAGATTATAGAAAAAGGCACACTGGTTGCTACTTGTAAGGAAGTGGATTGGTTACGTCGGTGCCAATATCTATCGACTGGGACCCCCAGCAAGGATGCACAAACGAGAGTGAGCACACTTTTAGAAGACTGTCGCAGCGTTCTCTCCCCGAATGAAATGGTCAAAGCGAAGAAGTTGTTACTCAAGTGTGCCGATGTATTCTCATCAAACGATGCTGACATAGGAAAGACTGGCTTAGTTCAACACAAAATAAACACAGGTTTAGAATTGCCTATCCGTCAGCGGCCAAGAAGATTGCCGGTAGCACGTGAAAAGGAAGTGGAAACCATGATTGAGGGAATGGTGAGGGATGGTGTTATTGAACCTTCATCTAGTCCATGGTGTTCGCCCGTGGTACTGGTAAAGAAGAAGGATGGCAGCATGCGGTTTTGTGTTGACTACCGCCGTCTGAACGACGTTACAAAGAAGGACAGCTATCTCATGCCAAGAATTGATGACACGCTGGACATGCTTACAGGAGTAAAATGGTTTAGCACGCTGGATCTAAAGTGGCTACTGGCAAGTTGAAATTGACCCTAAGGACAAGGAGAAAACTGCGTTCTCGACGGGAAAGGGTCTGTGGCAATTCAAAGTAATGCCGTTTGGGTTGTGCAATGCTCCAGCAACGTTTGAAATGCTGATGGAGCTTGTACTTACTGGGCTAATTGGCGATGCCTGTCTGGTCTACTTGGATGACATCATCATCGTGGGCCGTACGTTTGAGGAACACCTTCAAAACCTGGAACGAGTGCTCATGAAGATTCAGAGTGCCAACCTCAAGTTGAGTCCGAAGAAATGTTCACTATTCAAACGGCAAGTCAACTTTTTGGGGTATGTAGTGTCGGCAGAAGGTATCCATACGGATCCGGAGAAAATCGCCGCTGTCAAAGATTGACTGGTTCCAAAAGACAAGACGCAGGTTTGTGCTCCTATTACCGGCGATTTGTGAAGAACTTTGCAGATATAGCCAAACCTCTGCACAAGCTAACCGAGGAGAAGCGACATTTCTGCTGGGATGAAAATTGCAATATCGCATTCCAGGAGCTCAAGGACCGTCTGTGCAAAACACCTATTTTGGGATACCCTGATGCAAGCAAAGAATTTATAGTTGACACAGACGCAAGTTATATAGGACTTGGCGGTGTGTTGTCTCAACGGAATGGTGACCAAGAGGTCATGATAGCGTACTTCAGCAAGTCATTGTCAAAACCGGAAAAGAACTATTGTGTCACAAGACGCGAATTGCTAGCAGTAGTAAAGTCACTGCAGCATTTTAGCAAATATCTTCTGGGGCGGAAATTTCACTTACGAACTGACCATGCTGCACTAAAATGGCTATTGCAGTTTAAAAATCCAGAAGGACAAGTTGCGAGGTGGATTGAACTACTGCAGGAATATGACTTTGAGATCGAACATCGGAGCGGGAAGTCTCATGGCAACGCAGATGTATTGTCAAGAAGACCTTGTCCTGAAGATTGCAAACATTGTACTAGGCAAGAGAGTAAGGAACTGGTATCCGTGAAGATGCTCAGGGCAGACCACCTCAGCAACGAGTGGAAGTACAGCTTACAACGTGCACAGCAGGAAGATCCGGACATCAAGCCGATTCTGAAATGGATGAAGGCCAGTGCTCCCAAGCCCAAGTGGAGCGACGTCTCAGCGATGAGTTCGACCACTAAAAGCTATTGGGCCCAGTGGGACAGCTTGCTGCTTCAGGATGGAGTTCTGTGCCGTAAATGGGAAAGTGTTCGGGGAGACAGCTGTCATTTGCAAATGGTTGTCCCTAAAGCTAAAGTACCGGATGTTCTACAGCTGTACCATAATGATTGTTCAGGAGACCATCTGGGAGTTAAACGAACTCTACTGAAGATCCGAGAACGGTTTTACTGGGTCCACTGTCGAAACGATATCGAGGACTGGTGTCGCAAATGTACAAGTTGTGCGGCTGTAAAGGGACCTCAGACTCGTAGTAGAGGTGCATTGAAGTTGTACAATGTTGGTGCACCATGGGAGAGAATAGCCATTGACGTGGCGGGGCCGTTTCCGGAGAGTGAAAGCGGTAACAAGTATTTCATGGTTGTGATGGATTACTTCACTAAGTGGCCAGAAGTCTTCGCCATTCCAAATCAAGAAGCTTCAACAGTTGCAGATAAACTAGTTCATGAAGTCTTCTGTCGTTTTGGAGTACCTTTAGAGATTCACAGCGATCAAGGAAGGAATTTTGAGTCTCAAATATTCCAGGAAACTTGCCGAGTTATGGGTACTCATAAAACAAGAACGACTTCTTATCACCCGCAATCTGATGGAATGGTAGAACGATTTAATCAGACATTGGAGAAGTACCTAGCAAAAGTTGTAGACAATCTGCAACGAGATTGGGACAAGCACATACAACCGTTTTTATTGTCATATCGAAGCGCTGATCACGAAAGTACATCAGTGACACCAGCTTTCGCAAACTTTGGGAGAGAATTACGGCTGCCTGCGGAGCTGATCACCGGGATACCACCTGATGCTCCACGCAGTTTAACCGATTATGCAAATGACTTGCGGAACAAAATGAATGACATTTATGAGCACGTCAGACAATCGGGCCAGCAAATGTCTGAGAAAATGAAAACCCGGTACGACCGCAAAATGAACAATAAAGGGTTCAACGAAGGTTCATTAGTGTGGTTGCACAATCCAGTCCGCAGCAAAGGGAAATCTCCTAAGCTTCAAGCTAAATGGGACGGCCCGTACCGGATTGTAACCAGGATCAACGATGTGACCTACCGGATACAGAAAGGCGCAAGAGGGACTCCTAAGATCGTCCATGTGGATCGCTTGGCGCGTTATTATGGGACCGATAATGCTCGGGACGAGCATGTCTTAGGAGGGGGCAGTGTTGCGTGAATAAGTCAACTAGCGCCATCTAGTGTCAGGAACGAGAGGGGAGCTTTGCAGAAAATGACATCACAAATCTTTCAACCGACAGCGCCATCCGAAGAACTAAGTTTCTAGAAAATCTACACTCGAACACTCGTCGCTTTGCGCGCATTTACTTGAATATTCCGGATGCTTCATTGCTAATTTGTATATATAGGCGCTGCAAGATGCGATCGGGGTAGTATTGGATTTGGCGAGACAAGCGAAGCTTCGGAGCGGAATAAAGTGAATTAGTGTGTTTAATTATTAGTGTTTTTAACTTTAATTTGTGTAAAGTAAATTAAAGTGTTAATTTAGGTAATTTTATCGGCAATTTTTATTGTCACGAACCTCAAGCTCGTAACAATATTTAGTGTGACTTTAATTTACGTAGTTTTAATTATTTTTGGGATAAAAAATTTCCTATATTAAAACTGATAGGAATCGATTCAGTAAACGATCCTGAACAAAGTACTTTCTCAAAGTGCGTTAATTATGTTACATGTTGTATATATACAATAGGAATTCTCTAACTTGGTAGATCTCGCCGCTTAACATTATGTGTCATCTGTGTGATCTATGGCATGGTAAGTTTGTCTTAAACAGTTAAGGCATTGCATTTTTTCAACTGTGATTGAAAATTGTTTATGTGCACTTCTATATGTTGGGATTTTTGAACCGCGTGTTTTGGTTTGGTAGGAGTCTGGACAGGTGCGCGACCTGAATCAGGCTTGGGACCTGTACTATCACGTGTTCCGGCGCATCAGCCGGCAGCTGCCGCAGCTGACGTCGCTGGAGCTGCAGTACGTGAGCCCGCGCCTGCTGGCCTGCCGCGAGCTGCAGCTGGCCGTGCCCGGCTCCTACGTGCCCGACGCAGACCTCATCCGCATCTCGCACATTCAGAGCAGCCTGCAGGTGAGTAGTGTGTAGCGCACACGCACCATGTCTCCAGGTGTCCCGCAGCTGCAGTACGTGAGTCCGCATCTGCTGTTTGCTGTAAGCTTCAGCTGGCTGTGCCCAGCTCCTACGTGCCCGACGCGGACCACATCCGCGTCGCGCACATACAGAGCAGCCTGCAGGTGGGTAGTGTGTAGCGCACACGCACCACGTCTCCAGGTGCCCCGCAGCTGCAGTACGTGAGCCCGCGCCTGCTGGCCCTTTATCACTTTTAATCTAACTTTATAATTCATGACGTTTTTCCTGTCGGCGGGCCTGTTGTTCCTGTCGGCGGGCCAGTTCCTGCTGCATCACCATCAGAGCACCAAAGTCAGGTGCTGCAGATGTAGGAGCTACTGACGGACCGGCCTCCGAGGCCGGCGGCTGGCCATCCGACGTCTGCGGCGTTGCACCACCAAATCGTCTCTGGTCCGTCTCCTGCTGGCGTTGACTTCGGGTACAAACACCCTCCGTTTCCTCCTTAGGTAAAATTGGCAAGATTTTATCCCACTTCTGACACCAATTGTTACGAGTTTAGGGTTCGTGACAATAAAAACTGCCGATTTAATTACCAAAATTAACACTTAAAAGACAGTAATAATTAATCACACTGATCACTTTAGTTCACTTTATTTCACTCCGAAGCTTCGCTTGTATAGCTAATTCAATACTACCCCGGTCGCGGCCCTGAACGGCTTTATATAGGCCTTTTCCACCGAAACATCTAGATGTAGAAAATTCGGGTGTGGACTTTTCTAGAAAGGTTAGTTCTTCTATTCGATACTAGGTGGCGCTGTTGGTGGAAAGTTCAGGCATGGCGTTTTCTAGAAAGCTCACCTCGCTCTGCTCCCCGACACTAGATGGCGCTAGGGGCATTACCAGGTATCAAAGACTATATAACCACTTGACTGCGCATACAATGCCCCGACGCTCGAAAACTATTAGTATTTTGTCGCCTATGCATCGCCTATGGTACTATTAACCATTTTAGTATTGTCCAAGTGTTAGACCTGTGTGTACGCTAAATTTATGCAAATTTTTATAACTTTTATGCAATTATAATGCATCAAAATGCCTTCATGCGCGGTGAAGTGGTGTGGGAAACATTCCAGGACAGATTTCGAAAAAGAATGGAGTAACTTTTCATTGCTAAGTTTACTTATATATTTTTTAAAATATGAAAATTATTGTTGATTGATTCAGATTATGAGCCACCGCAGGGGTCTATCTAAAATGGTGGCCGGGTAAATAACGACATGGTTGAGTCGCGCGTTGATGTCTTTTGGAAAAGTCTCGTTCTATTATTAGACAATTCTAATGCTTCTATCTCTTTCTTTCCCTTTGTACGTTTATCGTAAACATTAGTACATACTGTTACCTTTAATAGCTGAAAGTCGATATCGAAAATAATAAAATTAAAATTAATAAAAAGATTATTCAATTCACTCACTGTGAAAAAATACTTATCTACTTTTAACCGTCTTCAGAAAAAAGAGAAGGTTATCAGTTTGTCGGTATTTTTTCCTAGTTAAAGTTTATAGTTACCTAGTTAAATTACTGTTAATATATTACTGTACACTCCTCGACATTTTGTGATAAATCTTTTACTGTTCTTGGAGTAAGACTCTGGAACTCCTTACCCCAGTCCATTAAAAGTGCTCAATCTTTAAATGTGTTCAAGAAACAAATTAAGGAACACTATTTGTCTCTTTAACTCCTCTCTCTTCCTCTTCTTAGTTATGGTCACTAATATACCTTAAGTATGTTGTCACTTTATAGTATATAAGTTGTATTTTTTGTCTAATTTAGTGCACCCTACCCGTTAATCTTATTTTTATTTTTATTAATTTCCTCTTCTGGGTTGTCTGGAAGAGATTGCTATGTAGCAATAAGACTAAACATACTCAGTACACAAACAATAAAGATTGCTGGTGAATCTCAGACAATTCAGATCATGAAAAGATGCCCCCAGGGTGGGGTTCTTTCACCTCTCCTGTGGAACATGGTCATTAATGAACTCATCAGCAAACGCCTTTTGTTTTTCCCTCATTGTTTGTTCATTATTTGTTATATTTATGTTTTGTTGGTGTACAATAAAGAGTATTGTATTGTTAAATTAGTTAGATTGGTGTACCAAATCAGAACGGCTTACAATTGCAAAAGGACACTAAAGACAAGTTATTGTACGGATCTACTACAATAATAGATATTTGTCGTCGTTGTAAAATTTTTAACAAGAGGGCGATCAATGAGAGTGGTTCAAAAGTGCTGTCTCCAAAATATAATACTAATTATTTTATGAGAACGGTTTTAAAATCTCTGATTAGGTATTATTGATTCCCATATATTCATTTTCATCAATTTGAAATAGAATCAACAAATCATTTAATTGAATTAGCAAGATGCATAATTTACAAATATGTAGACGCTTGTTTATATTTTTTTTACAAAGATCAGGACCCTTAAACTTTAATTCGAAATTAATTCATTTCAAAAATCAATAATAATAAAATAAATACATATTTTCGTTGTAACTGATTGATTTTGATTAAATATTATTTCTATGATTTTAATTGAGTATTTTTCATAATGATAAAATCCATTTTATCGATAACGAATATTTTCCTTTATTAAGAAGAGCAACCCTAAAGATAGCCATAACAACGCAACTTGACCATTCGCAGCCACGCGTTCTTCCTCGCCCCCCGGCCCGCAGTAGTGAGTCGTGTGTTTAGAAGAAATCTGCCTATACGCTCTCTAGTGGTTATATTCTCTATGCCAGGTATCAACTGTGGCGCGCAACAATATATATATATATATATATATATATATATATATATATATATATATATATATATATATATATATATATATATATATATGTGTGTCTGTTTAATTATCATGTAATATGAATGACACGTTTAAAACATTATTGTTTCTTATTAATTCTGTCTTACAGGTTATAACATCAAAGCAAAGGCCGCGCCGCCTCTGTATCCGTGGCTCCAACGGCAAAGACTACATGTTCCTTCTAAAGGGCCACGAGGACTTGCGACAGGACGAAAGAGTCATGCAGCTGTTTGGCCTGGTGAACACCCTGCTCCAAGCAGACCCGGACACCTTCCGTCGAGACCTCGCTATACAACGATATGCCGTCATTCCGCTCTCTACTAACTCTGGACTCATTGGCTGGGTTCCTCACTGTGACACTCTGCATTCGTTAATACGAGACTACAGGGAGAAACGCAAATGCCTTCTCAACATTGAGCATCGAATAATGCAGAGGATGGCTTCTGATCTAGAGAAACTAATGCTTATGCAAAAGGTTGGTAGCTAAAAATTTTAATACGAACACATTAATTGTCGTATTTTCTTATATATACGATATATTCGTTATTGTTGATTAATATAAACTTGTACCTTTAAAAAAAATATAACTCCTTTGTTTTGCCAACGATTCTCTGCCGTAGTGATATAAAAAGGAATAATGTTATATTTATATAGTGCTATACTTTCTTAAAAAATATCTTATACCTTTGAATATCGGTTTTGCAGCGTTGCTGAACGACTCGATTTTGTCAAATTACGATGTTTAATTTGTTTTTAATATTCATCAACGAAACCGCTCAAGCGTGGTAAAACGCTTGCAAAAAGTATCTTTAATTGAACATATTAGCTATGTTATATGAAATTAGTTACTAGATTTCTATAAAATATATTTACTTTGCACTGTTCTAATCACTCTGTACTTGATTTAGATAGAATCATTTTTCTCCAATAAATATTCTTATTGTAATAAATATTTTTTGCAGGTGGAAGTATTTGAACATGCATTGGAGCACACAGCCGGCGACGACTTAGCCAAGTTACTCTGGCTAAAGAGTCCTTCTTCAGAAGTTTGGTTTGAGCGACGAACGAACTACACACGCTCGTTAGCGGTCATGAGTATGGTCGGGTACATCCTGGGTTTGGGAGACCGCCACCCGTCCAACATCATGCTGGACAGAGTCACCGGGAAGTTCCTTCACATAGATTTCGGAGACTGCTTCGAAGTAGCCGTCACTCGCGACAAGTTCCCGGAGAAAATACCTTTCCGTTTGACACGGATGCTCATCAATGCTATGGAGGTATGGTGAAATGCTAATTGCTAATTCAAATTCCTTTATTTGCCCATAAATAGCGTAACTATTATGTAAACATTTGCGCGTTACCAAGATTAGATCATATTGTTTTATTATTTATGCATATGGTTTACTAATTAGCGTAGCCAGCAAAACCGAATTCTTTAGTTATCACGTTACTAAAAAGCTTCGAGGGGTCAACGTGGGATGTTAATTCCAGGAACATATTTGATTGCATAGTTAACATAAAGTTAAGTTAAAAGTTACATCCTATATACGTCACACTGATTACGAAATATTTTTTTTCTTATTTCTCAGACATGCAGGTTTCCTCACTATGTTTTTCTTCACCGCCGAGCACTTGGTGAATCAGAACTTAAATTCGTTATATCTATCTTTTCTTCCCACCCCAGGTGTGTTCAGTCCCCGAAGGTGTCAACCGAACCTCCACCGGGATTTTAGCACTCCCAGCAGGCCTCTGTCACTCTTGCTACCTGCGTGAAATAGTTACCTAAAATCGCGACGCGCCCGGGCGAAATAACGCAGTTAGGGCTGGCGCGTTGTAGACGATTCAATGTTAAAGTTTTTAACGTTGTTTACGTAAATAGTTTTATGTAAATACGTTTTGAAATAGTTTTTGTTTAGTGTTTAGTATATTTAACTGTAAGTAAAAATAGTTGTAAAAGTTTTAATGTATTTTAAAAATTATATATTATGTATATTACTATTTGATAAATTATAATAGCAAAACGTCGTTCCTACTATAACTTTTGCGTGGATGGATACCAAAAGAAATGACTAACAAAAGTTTTCATATCATTCTTTAAGTTACCGAAGAATTTTAGAAGGAAATTATGAAAGGTGAATTTATTTAATTTTTTTGTTAGATAGGTACTCACAGCAAAAAAGAATTAAGTAATAATTTGGTCTAAAGAAGAAATACCTAAATACTTTATTACAAAAATTAGTTAAAATTTACTTCACTATCCATCCATTTACTTACATACATACCTATAACTAGGCATCGCAATACTCACACAGGGGCGAAAGTATGATCAGTCGATCATAGTCAGAATAGGTACTTCACCTAAGTAACATAATTAACATTTCGCAATGTATTTTTTACTTTCTATTGACATCCCTTAATAACCACGGAAAGTCCACCGTGAATTAGGAAGCGGAAAAGATGCAAAGTAATATGGTCACTAACGCGCAGCGATAAAGTTTTATTTAGCTTGCGTGCGCGATTTATCTGATTAATAATAATTATGTAGGCTATTAAACGTCGGCAAGCAGATGACATCAAAGGAGTGCAACTTCTGTACCAAGTACTATTGTTTATTCTGTGTCCCCATTCCCGCCGATATTATCATCGCCAACGTAGCCGGAAATAGCGGGATCTCCGGGCACTAGGGGCCGTTTCTTTATGTCGTTACTTATGGGGGGAATATTAGCCTTAGTTGGCCACGTTTGGCATATGGGTTTGCAATCTCAGTTTTTTAAAGTTGTTAAAACATACTGTTGTCATTAAATAAAATTTATTTTGTGGAAAATAAATTTTTTTGTGGATATTCGCAATATGGCAAAGGGTTTCTCTGCTTTTGTTATATTTAAGAAAGCAATTCAAGTAGATAATATTCATGCAGCTACCTATAAGTAGTTTTTTTTTTCAATTCTTCCCTCTCCATTAATTTCTTGACGTGTTTTTCTTAAGGTAACTGGCATCGAAGGTACATACCGTCGCACCTGCGAGTCCGTAATGGAGGTGCTCCACAGGCACAAGGATAGCGTGATGGCCGTGCTCGAAGCGTTCGTATACGATCCACTTCTCAACTGGAGACTCATAGACGCCGACCGTCGATCGAGAGGTGATGCGGAGAATTCGGAAGCTTCCTCGTCACCACTTACCAGCAAAAGCAGACCGCAGATAGGGGGAAACGATACACTTGACCAACCAGCGGAAACCAACCTGAATAAGCGGGCCCTGGTCATCGTGAATAGGGTTAGGGACAAACTGACTGGACGCGACTTCACCCATATTGATGATCTGTCTTGCGTGTCGGTGCAGAAGCAAGTTGACTTGCTGATTCAACAGGCCACCAGCAACGAGAACCTGTGCCAGTGCTATGTTGGCTGGTGTCCATTTTGGTGAAATAATGGAATGTTCGAGAAATGTTTCCGATCGTTGCTTCGGCTTGGCCTTCGACATTGGAATTTTGACATATTCTGTATTTTTTTAAAACTATTTTACCGATGTCTCAATGAACCAATGAAAATAGCAGCCACGCATTTATTTTTATTTCATTTTCTAATATTGCAATAAAACGTCGGCGATACTAGGTAATGTACTTAGATAGTACCCTACTTTGTTATAAGTTTTTGGACGTGCAAAAAACCATGCAAACTGGATCTTGATTTATGCAAGATCCTAAAGTATCATATAAAATATATGGATTTTGTTATGTTTTATAACATTATCTATAATTGCATTTACACACTGCCAAAGAAACTCATATTTTGTGTGTATATTTTGTTAGCAGATACAATTATGGCTGGATGGACTAATTTTATATGCAGTTTTAAAAAACAGCATTGAAATGTGAAAACACAATATGGGCTATGTATATAGTTTGGAATATAATACTTGTAAAAATGACTTATCTTATAATAAACTTACTAATATAGGTTTTTAAATTGGTAATAATGTAGCATTTATCTATGCAAAGTCGATCGATTGACGTTAATTTTTGTCGTTACATTTGTAAGCCAATAAATATGTATAAAGTTATCGATAATGCTTACAATTTTTTTAGCTTTATCGTTTTTTTTTTTCAATAAATTGATATCTCGGCTTATGTTATCTTTAAAAGTTATTGGGCAAAAATAAATCAGAACTGTAAATAAACGAAAGTTATAGTTCTTGCAATTCACGAATGCAATATTGATGATCATTACAATGTACTAAGTAAAGATTATATCACATAAGGCTACATATCTTAGTTCTATACATGACCTAGTGATCGGCGTAACCTTTTCATTACGTACCACCATACGATTTGAGTTCGAATCCATTCTAAAACCAATATTTGCCAAACTTAGTCATTTTTATTTTTTCAGACTTAAACTTACTTAAATCTGGTTAAATTTCTGCTGCCATTGGCTATATATGTCTTATACTAATGTGCTTGTAAGTATACTTCCACGTATACACTGAATTAGGTTAATCGATAGGTGGTATAATTATGATTAAAACTTTTTAAGCTGTTAGCTTGATTTTTGATTTTGATTGATTGATTTAAAGTTTCCTAAAACCAAACCATGACTGAATGTTTAGTCATGCCATCGTATTATAATATTCATTGCCATTACAATTCGGCATCAAAATATTTTTTATTGAATATAAGTTTAATATTTTTATAGTTATATAGGTAAACTGTACCTAATTTTATGTATTGTCAAGTTATTCGTTTAATAAAAATGAATGAGTAGAATTTGTTGTTTATTTACATTTAAATTAATTATCTAACTCACATTGAACTTAAACTTTGTGCCTTTAATTATCCATTTTAGGCGAAGTTAGGTCAATTATGTGTTGTAAACGCGTAAAGTAGAATTACGTTGTGAGAAAATATCGTTTTTTAAAGTTTAAATGTCTGTCTTAATTATTAATTAGCAGGACCTGTTACTTAGTGAAATTATTTTCAAAATTTAAATTTCGAGTAGAATTTCTAAAAGTGGTTAAATTAAGATAAACAAAAATTGAATCCCATAATTATAAGTGGTCGAAACATAAGACAACACGGGTCGCCTACGTACCGAAAAAGGAAAAGTACATATTATGACTGGTTGAGCTAATGGTTGCTAATTCAAATCCGGAACGAAGGATCACAAAATGGTGGCGCAAGTAGGTTTTCTTTCAAAATCCGGAGCGAAGGGACACAAATAGTTGGGTCACAGGATCCGCGGGTTCGATTCCGGGAAAAATTTTAGCGTGCGCGAATAACGAAAGTGGACTGTACGAGCTGCGTGGTCGTTATAACCAAAACAAAATGGCGGACGTGGCACGTGGCGGGTTTTGGACAATATGCTTGCTATAATCAAATGCGTTAGCCGGCACGACGGGAGCATGAACTGCTCTGGGAAAAAGGAATAACAAATAAAACAGCTCATAAATAGGAACTGGCTTACCTGGGGTGTCTGCAAGCGGCTTCGAGGCGGTGGAACTTCGTTGCAACTGCGGTGGTGCGCAACGGCAAATGCACTGGGGTTGACTGAACGCCACGACATTGCACTGTGCAAGCGGTCACGACTAAGGTTTTGTACCGTCCTGTGGCTCGACTGCCACAGGATGCTATCATGGCCAAGATTGCGCTACTACGTCGATTTCCTCTTCGGCCATCCCTACACAACGCGCATCCCATTGGGCGAACAAAATGACGCCATCACGTCTAGCCCCCCACTGGGCATGCCACTGGGAAACGGAAGTGGGAAGGGAAATTATTGCCGACTAATCTAACCAACTAATTAACACAAATTCAAATGTGTGTTTTGGCACAACCAACGACATATAACATTACTGATTGTAAAACTCTAATAAAATTAATGCCTATTATGAAATAATTCACCTACTTTGATATTTTCATCTAAGAAGTTATGCCACATTGGTGATAAACAGACAGTTTGACAATTGAAGATATGAGTGGATGGAGGGGTTGTGTAGCATTTTTAAGATTTTTTTTTGATAAATGAGGGTTTTATGTGCATGCAAACCATATAAGATATTTTTTTATAGGATAGGGTGACAAACGAGCACACAGTTCACCTGATGGTAAGTGGTTGCTGTGGCCCATAGACATCCACATCTATCCTCGATTACGAATCAAAATGCAGATGCGTTGTCACCCGTGAGGACTAAGATGGAATGCCTCGTTTCCAGTAAAAAGGGTCTCCGGTTCTCTACACTCACCATACGAAATACAGCAGCATTAAGCTACTATTTCACGCTGGTATTCTGTGAGAGCGTGGTCCCTCCCCGGTCGACCCGACCCATTCGTGCCACAACTATACTTCTAATATAACTGCAGCATGGCTCTACCACGTAAAAACAGCGTAATTAAAGCTTGGTTTTAGAAATAGCAAGTGATGAAGGAGGTATGTACAAATAAAAAATAGTAATCACCGTGAATGAAAGTCATATGGACATTTATCGTATTCTTTAGTTAAAAATTATTATTTTAATTTATATTTTCCTGGAACGGATGAAGGAGTTATTCTATTTTCACGATGAAGGTTTGACATTGGTTGTTGTTAGCCGTGCACATACACATCATTGACTAGTGTGCGTAGGCCTCGGGAGCGCTCAGTCACGATTGCGACGCAATCCTTCAGTTTACACACACAAACGCGCCTGTCGGTTCAAGTCACTACTACAATCAAGCCAAAACCTTCATCGTGAAATCGCAGAATAAATAATAGTAAAAGAACATAAGGATCACTCTCTGATAGCAAATTTGCGAACTTAAAGCTAGTTACAACGCCTCTAATGTTCATAATACTTTGCACGCCTTGGAAGGAACGATCTTGAAATCAGCCTGCTAATTAAATCGTTGAAAAAAATAATAATGCGATGCGCGTATTAAATCAAAATGCACTTTACGTCCGCGTGCGAGTGTCTGTATTACTTAGCCCGTTACGCGCCTTTGTTAAGGCCGCTCCTATTGTAGGGTTAGGTGTTGTGAGAAAACAAATTGAATCCTTTAATATTAGTTAGTAGTAGAACACACAGAGGTGTTATGCAATATACCTATTAGTAATTTGTTGATAATACGAATATTATTGCTCAATGTAAGGTAGGTTAAAGGTATTTATCTACATATATCTCTTAAGGTAATACAATATATCACCTACTAATACTACCTACTTATACTTTATTACTATTACCTGCTGTGTGATGCCGGTATAGTAGATAGCATTACCCCCTGTCTGCCTCTGGGTGTAGTAAAAAGCGCCTAAAGGTATCTAAAAAATTACTGATTATCTAGTACTCCGTTCATCAATCGCATTGGGACCCGTGGTGGACTACTGCTCAAACCCCTCCGTACAGGGGGATCCTTATGTCCCACCAGTGGATCAATATTTCGGCTGACGATGATGATATGTTATTTTTAGTTAAAATTTGCAACAGTTTTAGATTGCTTAAGTATATAATTTGTACATGTAATAATGGTATATGCCCAGAATCGTTGGTTATAAGCCTTAAAAATACTTTTTGAGAAAAATACTTTTTTGTTGACGTAAGACACACGTCAGCTCGAGCGCGCGTGCTACTACCTCACGGAATGAAAAAAACGCAGCCATGCATATCTCCAAAACTCCGCTATACGGTGTTAATAGGAGATTTCAACGCAATACTTGGTACAAGAGAGAACGGTGAGCTAAAGTTAAGGAAATTCTGAATAGGGCAACGGAACCAAAAGGGTCAACAGCTGGCCGACTTCATGAAGAAGGGGGGACTCTTCATGATGAACTCTTTCTTTCCAGAAGCTGCTGCACACAAAATGGAGTTTTAAACATGTAAAAACCAACGCTTCCACAAAAAACGACTTTGACGACTCCGTGGCGCAGTGGCTCAACAATGAGTGGCTACACTGGGGGTCGCGGGTTCGAATCCCGCACGGAACAAGTATTTGTATGGCATGCAAATAATTGTTCCGAGTCTGGATGTATGACCTTGTGCAATTTATGTTTGTAAACTGCCCCCACGATACAGGAGAAAATCCTAGTGTAAAAAAAATGAGATTGACTTCTTCAGTGATTTCAGTGATGTCACTGTGATCACGAGGGTGATAACTGGTAGTGACCACCGAATCGTAAGAGACACATTAAACCATAATGTTAAGTTGGAGAGGTAGCATCCAATAATTTCAAAGCTCCGTCCCCCTCGTGCTCTAATCCAAAGCCCCGAAAACTTTCAGCTCGAATTACAAAATCGTTTTCAGTACCTAGAAGACTGTAATACAGTGGACAATATGGATGACAAGATCGTGGAAACCGTTCATGCGGTCGGAGCTAAGTTACCCCAACTAATTTATCTCAAAAACTCTCCGACCTGTGAATCTCATGGCTGTAAGGCGGGAAATGAAGCTGCGGTCTTCAGCAATTATGACAGCATATCGCAAACTGAACAGACAGATCTCCAAACGCATGTGGTGATACTTATGCAACTTCAATACAGATCGAATTGAAAAAGCGATCGAACGAAACCAAGGCTCCGAGGTCTTTACCAGAGATCTGTCTGCCAGAAAAAGCCAACTGTCGAAGTTGAAGACCGATGTGGTAGCATCGTTTCCGGGATACCTGAGATTTTTAGTGAGATTGGGAGCTTCTACGGAATGCTGTACACGTCATCGTTCTAGTCAAGTCGCATCCAATACTATTTCGATGATATACAGTAGAACTAGATTATTAAAAGTATATTAATTTAATTAAGTAAAAACAGATTAATCGACACATCCCAACGAATTAGTAACTGGTGCAGCTCGGAGATCCGACAACTGATGGTGAAGAAAGGTTCCCGAGTGGCAACCTCATACACCAGTAAGAGAAGTGTGGGGAGGCCTCTCTACTAGATGGAGTTTAGACTTGGTAAGAAGAAGGAAGGATGTCGATGGATGCAGGTGGCTCAGGATCGTGTTTTATGTCATTCCTTGGGGGAGGTCTATGTTTAGCTGAGGACTTGTAAAGGGTTGTAATAATAATAATGATGATAAGAAATTGAAAAAAGTGTAATATTAAAAAAATGGAGGTTAAGTAGAAAATAATGAAGGTGAACGTGTTGGTAGAAAATATGGAACGATTTCTGAAGAAAAGTAAGCTAATATTAAAGAACTGATAAAATTCGTGCAATCAGAATATCAGTAATAGTATTATCGAAATATTATTAGCTAAGATTAACCTACCAAAAATGTCGGTAGAGAAACGCTGCAGCTATATCATGGTTATAACACGAATGGGTCGGCTCTACCGAGGAGGACCGCGCTCTCACAGAATACCAGCGTGAAATAGCAGCTTAATGCTGCCATATTTCGTACGGTGAGTGTAGAGAACCGGAGACCATTTTTGCTGGAAACGAATAATTTTTCTTATTCCTCAGGGGTTACGAGTATAACGCATCAGCATTTTGATTTTTAATCGAGCATAAATGTAGATATCTATGAGCCACAGCGTCCACTTATGGCTTCGCCACACTGCTCCTCGCGCTGACGCGATGTAGTTGTAGCCCTCTCTGTGCACACACTGCTCAACTCGCGCAATTAATCGTGATGCTCCGCTCTAGGTCGCTCGCGTTTGCAACACAATGGATGTTGAAACTGTTTTAGGTAGCTTTTTCTCTGTATATTCTTTACCCATATGATAATATAGCTGAATGATGATGTTAGGTTTACTATTTATGATTTTTAAATAACACGTGACATCCTTCTGTAATGAGCGTTCGGTTCGGACTGCATTTGCGCTAGTCTTTTCACTTTGACTCGCGCCCAAATAACCGACAAAACAACAACCATTTTGTCGGTTTTGTTTGAGCATGACGTATGCTTGACGATTGTTGTGGCCACACTACGTCTCTGCCTCCTTTCCTCACTACGTCACATGCCACTCGACGAGTGTGGTTACGATCAGGTGGACTGCGTACTCGTGTGTCAGCACCCTTATTCTATAAAAAAATCTTAGGGCTGATTTATCAATCATTAGATTTTCATAATTTAATAAAAATAAAGTCGTTACTCAAAACAAAGCAGATGCAAAAATCAAGTCTGAAAATCAGAATAGATTCAAAATCAGGTATAGAATTAATTTGATAATTTAGAGCTTTCAAAAACTCAACTCACTTTTTCACATATTCCTGATATTGACACAGTTACTTCTGCAAAGGCTTCGGCGCTGCGAGAAGTGCAGCCTCTTCGCCCTTGCGTAGCAAATCACAGACATCGGAGCCGTAGCGGCTGAGGCTGGATCAATAAGCCGTAGATGCGGAGATGAACATTTGATATTGCGATTTACTACAGCGGGCGGGGGCTGCTCTCCTCCGCGCCTACGGCCTTACAAAAACACTCTAGGGGTAGGGCAGACAGGACTAGGTGGAGTCGGGGCGTTCTGACTTGATTTTAGTACAGATCCTAAATTATATCTATAATATATAACTGATATAGAACAAAAAATGCCTTCATACCTTATAGTAAGATAATGTGGTCCTGGACCTGATAATTCCCAGAATATTACCGTCATCTACATCCGACCTCAATAATCTTTGAGTACTAAATTCCTTGCTATTAATATTTATCGTATATCTATTATCGTCACTGCGTTGCTAACGACACGTTTTGCCAGCAACACTTCAAACACTTCGTTGTTGTGAAAATTTTCGAGCACCTAATTTTCAACTTGGCACCTAATTAGCACCTAAAAAGTACCTAATTTTGCTTTTTCTTAAATTCAAATTCCTGACTTTGCGGTGCTGGCGAGACAGAGATTGATAAGAATGCGGGTTGCGATGCCATAGGCCGTACTTTCCTCCCCTTGTGCGTATACTATTTTTATCATACCTTGGTCGAAATGAATGTACCTTAAAATGTATCTCACATATACTTTTGACGTTTAAAAACAGTAGAGCTAGAAATTGGACGCATGCGTACTAAATTAATAAGTCATTGAATTGGGAGGCAACGTGGCACTTTCGTCCCTGAAAGTAGGATCGAAATACGAACTTCCGATCAAGGTATGATAAAAACAAATTGTTTTTTTGCAGTTACAAATTTACAATTACAGATGAAGCATCAACCGTAATGTAGATTTGCAAAACATTATTTTATGATAATTTTGTTTGTATGCGATAAGTTATACTTCGGCGGTGAATCGTTTAGTGACGGTGTAAGAATATCCATATAATCCCATGGGTGTCATACGAGGCAACTGAGTAAACGAACCATGAAATGGGTGTCATACGAGGCAACTGAGTAAACGAACCAGGAAATGGGTGTCATACGAGGCAACTGAGTAAACGAACCAGGAAATGGGTGTCATACGAGGCAACTGAGTAAACGAATCAGGAAATGGGTGTCATACGAGGCAATTGAGTAAACGAACCAGGAAATGGGTGTCATACGAGGCAACTGAGTAAACGAACCAGGAAATGGGTGTCATACGAGGCAACTGAGTAAACGAACCAGGAAATGGGTGTCATACGAGGCAACTGAGTAAACGAATCAGGAAATGGGTGTCATACGAGGCAACTGAGTAAACGAACCAGGAAATGGGTGTCATACGAGGCAACTGAGTAAACGAACCAGGAAATGGGTGTCATACGAGGCAACTGAGTAAACGAACCAGGAAATGGGTGTCATACGAGGCAACTGAGTAAACGAACCAGGAAATGGGCGGCAGCGTCTTCCAAATAATAACTAAAAAATGAAAAACTGCTGTTGCCAACCCACCTGCCAAGCGTTGCAATATTCCTTCCGCGAATATGAGGGGTAATCTTTAGGAGGGCTTGTGTTCAGCAGTGGCCTGTTGATATGCTCTAACGGTAACTTCAAGGTTGGTCCCATATATATTCCCATATGGGAATACGTTCCCATATGGGAATATATAATGAAGAATTTAGTATATTATGCTAGTAGTAAGGTAGCCAACCTTGAGCTTGTGATATTCCTTAGCCCATTAGAAATGTTCCGAAAAGTGTGAAATTAGAAGTCTCAAGGCGCGAGTCCTACTGTGAACATTCGGTATTTTTTAATTTTTCTACCACTTTCAAAAAAATAATCTAGTTTTACTCAACGAGAAAAAAATTACCTTATATAATAAGTTATTTTACGGCCAGTCAGTTAATTCTAGTTCATTACCTTGATTGTAGACTTTCACCCATCTCAGCGTCGTATTCAATGTCTGTTATTGCGCCTCGGTAAATTATTTAAACAGAATTATACCAATAAATGTATACTTTACGTATTATTCTACTTTATTTATTCTTTACGTAGCCGTTACTTTTATGGTAAGTATAAAAAAAAATTAAAAAGCCGACTTTAGGACTGTAGGATTTGGACTTGCTAACCTACTTCACGTAGGTAGCTACTTTAGTATCTATTTTGAATATGTCCGGAGGATCTAAAACCAATGTTTTTGCAAAACATGGTAGGTAATTTTTATTTTTTCCAACTTATATGTATTGTTCAGTCACAGTGTCTCTAAATATTCTTAAATCTGCTGTTTATTATTTCTGTTGGCATTGGCTATATAGATCTTATTTATATCTATACATATAATAAGAATGTAAATTGCAGATGTCTGTACATTTCATATTTTTGTAACAAAATTGATTGAGAGGGACTAAAAATAAGTAACTGAATACATTTCTATCATTTTTAGAATTGTCTGTCTGTCTGTTTGTTTGTTAACGTATCATGTATAAAATACTGATTTACATATATCAAAATAGTCATTAGAAAAATTGTGAAGCGCATCTTCGTTTTAAATTTAGTTTTTGTTTTTTTAAAATCGGTTCATTCTATCAATAGTTATCCGTTTCGTTGAAATATTTAAGATAAGCTAGATTTATATTAAATTTACAGTTTAGATAGGTGGTAGTGGTACATGCTATTAACTGTCAATTGCTTACATTAAATCGGCAATGGATTTGCAGGTTGAGTCGATATCGAGTTTGCACCTTTGTAGCCAAGGTTACTTTACTATGTTCTCCTTGACAACCAAGCACTTGATGGAAAATCAGTACTTTTTTTATTGCTCAGGAGGATCATAGAAATTTACAATTTTATTGCTCATGAGGATCAAACTTACATGGGTCAAATGAGCGACCACCCTTTGATTTTTAGCATTTGTAATAGTATATACAAGTAATTAAAAGTAATATGTAGGATGTCACGCTACAGTTATAACGTACAAAAACGCTAATTATTGCTTTACGAATGTAATTCGAACCAAGCAGAGTAAAAAAAAACAATTGAGTGATCGGCACTTTCAAACGACATTCACAACTCACAAGCTCACGAGGGGCATTCAATCATAAAGTCATAAACCACGATATCTAATCAACGATCGTTTGGCTTAATCAGTTGGACGCTGACCGTTCGAAATATCGCACGACCCTGCTCTTTCTACACCAGACGAACTGCGGAACAATCGCAATCCTATGGATAACTATGAAATAGTTGACTTCAAATCTTTGGGTAAGTATTCACCTAGTTTATTTTAATTATTTATTATAAAATGTTTATAGGGAAAATGTTTATAGGGATATCTTGTCCTTCTCCTTTCGAAATTTATTCAGATCTCGCAAAATGCAACGATGTTGAGCAAATCTATTTTTGCACGTAGTAATACGCAACGATCGTCGCGAATGTACGCCGTTGTAAATAAATACCAGCAAAATAAAAATCAAATAGATAAATTATAGACAATCCTTTATATTATAAGCACTTCACTTTTTATCTAGCATATCCGAAGCCAGTCATCAATTAAACTGGTTAATCAAGAATATACCTATCAAAAAAATCTTGCGTAATATTTTATGCAATTATTGCATTATCTTTTATCGCTTATTTTTCAGATGATACCGTACAAGACTTAGTACGGCATGCAGTTCAGGTGCGGAAAAATGCATACTGTCCGTACTCAAATTTTGCTGTCGGGGCAGCCATCCTCACGCAGGATGACTCAAAAGTATACACAGGTTGTAACATTGAAAATGCGGCGTTATCACCAAGCATCTGCGCAGAACGCGCGGCAGTTCCTAAGGCTGTAAGTGACGGATACTTGAAATTCAAAATGATAGCAATCGTAGCCCATCAACAAGAAAGTTTCACAGCTCCATGTGGTGTATGTAGACAGATCCTAAGTGAGTTCTGTGGCTCTGACGGTGATATTGAAATTTATTTAAGCAAACCTGCTATGGATAAAGTTTTATGCACAAAGTTATCGCAGTTATTACCCCTGGCATTCGTGAGCTTCAAAAAAGACAGTGGCGCCAAATGTGACTGACTAATAACAATATAATATTTACTAGGAACGACGATCGAGTGATGTAAGGAAAACGCTGTGATTAGTGAAATTAATACTGGTACAGATTTTATATTTATTTGTATTTGAAATTATCTTTTGGAAGTAATAAACAATTACTACATACTTACAATAATTTTACAACACACGTTTGTGACGTAAACGGTTTAGATATGATGCTTCGTGATTTGTAATAAACGATAAAATATTATGAAAGAAGCAGGTTCAATAGACTCGATAGTAATTATTAAATATCATGATAAATAATATCTATGGTTTAACAAATATATGTCCCAAAACGAAAAGTACTATGAACCAAATAGTTTTGGAGTTCATTTTTTTTCCTTTTCTGTTGATATTATTTACGTGATACAAAATTCATCCTAAATCCTGAACTTTTTGCTACGTTGAAACATTTGTAAACTAAATTAGTTTGGGGATTCCTTATTGCTAATTTGCATTGAGCTATTATGTACTAACATATTACTTCAATCGAACTCACTTGCAGGTCAGAGACTTCAATTTCGTCGCTGATCTTTTAGGAATGGAAACAATATTAGTTATTGTTTGTATGGGGAGGGCCTGTTATCGCAAATAACTTGTGTTATATGATTGGTTATATTTTCTTCTCATGACCGGAATTGAAGCATTTGCATGATATAATGTTATCATAGCGTTTAATCGGTATAAGTTATTATGACATATGGTAACAGTAGCAGTACTTTTGTACTCATATGATGAAAAAACACTCATTACATAGGTAAATGATATATAGGTAGATAATTGTGAAAATATATAAGCTAAAACTTCCAATAAAAATTAAAGGCTAAATTCTCCAATAAAATAAATCAATCGCAGCTAATGCTAATTCAGGTAGGGAGACCAAATTCTTCTACGCTATATATTAGCACGGACAGATCCACTCTATTTGAATTCCTATACAATGACGTATATTGTTCCTATACAATAAATTGATCATAAATTATTAATTGAATTATTATTTATTACATTATTGTTACATAAATAATATTAAATATTATATGAGATTAGTTAAGCTATTATTATTTTAATAATTACACTACAGTATAAATTAATTCATAATTTTATTTACAATAAAATTATAATTTAAAAATCTCAGGCTATAATGCAAATATTACCATTTAACTTATTTTACATTTTAATAAATAAATAATCAATATGAGTTACTAATCGTTTTTAGAAATAAAATGTCAATGTTCCTTAATTTAAAAATTAATTCCTTAAACTAAATTTTATATTTATATAATAAATTTGACTAATTTATAATTAATTATGTACATAGGTACTATGTTATCACAAAAAGAAAATTCGTATCCGTAGATGATGAATTGTGGTTGTTATCGTTGAAATCCCATATAGTTTTTTCTGATTCCAGCAGTTCTAAAAACTTTATTGTATTTTCATTATTCCACTCGAAAGGCATTTTGGCAGATCGTAGGTACTTATTTAATAACAAGACGGCGCGCACGTCCGTTCATCCAGGCGCTTGGCGCGAAGTGAGCGATGGAGCTGAATGTGAACTCACTGCCGCTCGCGTTGCCCGTCCTTTGACTTCCGCAGGAAGAACCGACATTTGAGGGATTGTCGGGCAGTGGCAGCGGCAGCGGCAGTGTCAGCGCGAGTAGCCTGTTTACATACTGCCCTGCCCACTGCCCTGCTCACTTCCCTGCCCAACACGGCTGAATGTAAATGGGGCAATAACTTGTAAGGGAGCTCATTATCATAAGTAGTGTTGCCCAAAATCGGTCTTGGTCTTGCAGTCTTGGTCATATTTTTGAGTTTTTGCAAGGCCAAGACCAAGACCGCCCAATTTTAGCAAGACCAAGACCAAGACCGACCGTGCAAGATTTGAGCAAGAACATGACTAAGCCTGCGAGACTCTTGAGTCTTGAGTCTTGCATTTACGTATGAACTGGAATCAAGATTTCCAGAGCTTTTGATAAATAAAGAAAACAAACAGGTACTAGAAAGATAGAAACTGAAGAAAGCGAACTTTTAAAGAGACAATTTCTTGAGGTGCATTGGGATATTACCGGACGGATTTTCGACTAGTTGAAATTGAAAGAGTCGGGCAAAAACTCTATTTTCTCAACATCCATATACGTCAGATTTCTGGAACAACGCGCCAATCGTTAATGGTTTAACGTAGTTTAGCTATAAGAAGCTTTTACTTTTGTAAACTCAACGGTTTCTGCTTAAAACGTGTGCGAAGACAAGACAAATTTTTAATATGGATGATGAAGAATTGGCCATCAAGGGGTAAGACCGGACGTAAATATAAAACCACTTCTACTAAGTACTTGGAGAACAAAGTTTATTAAAGGGATTTGTCCTATCTTTACCGCTTAAAACATATTTTAATATGATCTGTTAATTACTAGACATAAATGTTCCAAACGATTATATATCTATATACAGTAGTGTCAATACATAGTGGCTATACAGTAGTAGATGAAAATGTAATTATTTTAACAAAGCGGCATATGGAAAAGCAGGTGGCGATTTTGACGTTCCGAAGTTTAGTCCTAAATAAATTTTGTTATTACTTATTATCAGTTGTTGAAAGTTATTAGAAATAAATATTTCACATTTATTTGTATTTGGTTCAAGACCAATATTTTTAAATTTTTAAAAAATATGAGTAAGATCATTGAGGACGTCATCTGCTTTACCTCCCAGTGTACCATCGTCCAGATACCAGACATTCAGCTTGGATTTTAAATTTGATATAATAGGTTGAATTCCCAAACTGAAAAGAGCTGGACCTAATGGATCACCCTGCTGAACACCGACAGCAGACTCAATAATATGGTTTTGATAAAACAAGTTTGAATTTTGACTGTAACATTGCCAAACGTAATGATATATTTCGGGGGTATTGTTAACCACTTCTTTCAGCAGGTTTATCCTATCAATAGAGTTAAAAGCATTTCTAAGATCAACCTTCAGAAGAACATCTGCATTGGAATTAGTTAACAAAGTACGCACCGAATGTACCGCCGCCTCACAGCCACCTTTGGTGCCAAAGCCTAGTTGAGTAGGTTGAAATTTTGCCTTAAGGTTTGAGATTATGTGCCTGCAAGCAAATTTTGAAGTTAAGCGTCGACATGTAGAACCAACAGCAATAGGACGGATACCGCTATCCTTTTTTTGAAGGCACACAATCTTGCCCCATATAAGTAGGGAATGAAATTGGGATTGACATTACCAGAAAGCATAAAATTACATAATGTTGTTATGTCATTAAGAAGTACTCTACCGGCGTCACCGGCAGATATGCTTACAAGGTCTTTGAGATGCTGAGGCGTAATCCCGTCAATGCCGCCGGCAGAGCCATTCGAAAATGACAATATTGCGTCTAAAGTGTCTTTTTCGGAAACTTGTAATGGTTGCATAGAAGATAGAAGTATTGGGAGGCAGCGGTAAATTCTGGAAAGGATTGACCGAAGAATGTTTCTGACGAAGGCCTTCAAGAGTTTCGACATTACGAGGAGCGAGGATGTCATCTGAGAATAATATACGGGATGCATTTTTTAAGTCGCCGTCCATTACTTTTGATTCAACTACTTTTTTAAATCAAATTTAGGATAAGGTCGAGGGAAATGAGTATTAATCGGGTAATTCAAATTTTGAAAAGAATTTTCTTTTAGTTGAGACGTAATATGAAAGTAAGTAGTAGAAAGAAAAAAATTAATAAAATGAAAGTGGGAATACGCGAATGTAAATAATTTTTGCCAACTTTTTTCAAAATTGTCTAACGAATTTTGAATAGTTAATGATAATGCTTGCAAGTTGCATCCTCGCGCCTCTTGGAATTCTTTTAACCACTGGTACGTTACTATACAAATTGTATAATTGTTTCGAAAAAAGTGAAGAATTTGTGTCATTAGGTATATTAACAGAAGAGTCATGAATTTCTACGGTAGGCTGTGAAGCCGAAATATTTTTACTATGGCATCGTTTAATATGTATATTTAATCCCTTTTTACCTTTAAACAGCCTACCGTCGGTACAATTTTGACACCGTAGGAAATCCGGCTGTGAATGTATTGGAGCGATAATATTCATAGAAAACGTAAAAAGTTAAAAATGTAAAAATATATCTACAGCACTCAAAAGTCTATAATTTAGTAAAAATCAAAATCTTGAAAATTAAAAGAAAAACCTAGTTCTCGAGCTTTGTTTATCGCCTTAAAGCAATTTAATATTAATATTGTGTACGATGAATCACCAGGCGTTGCATCTTGAAGTGACCTACAACTATAACCACTTGCAGTTGATGGTTTCAAAGCTTCTTTTGGTGACAATCTCAATAAAACGCTCAAGCATCTCAATAAAAACGCGGCATTCGTTGTTTTCTTGGGATCAGTAGAAGTGTAGTGAGCATTGATTTTGTTATTTTGACGTTGTTCTATTTTCTCATTTAATATTTCTTTAAAGTTCTCCCTGGCATTAATCGGCAAAATAAAATATACCTATTCTTGGTGTATTCGGCCATCGTCATTTCGTGTCATCACTTCAGGCAAACGAACTTGTAAATATTTTATCACATAAGTATTCATAAATATTGAAAAGTATTATTTACATAAAACATTATTTTTCGGAATTTCAGGAATAAAAATCAAATAAATTGTTGAAAGTCATTGAGTTAATGAATAGCTATTGTGGTAATCCTTAACAAAGCGAAATATTTCAGTAAAACGTAAGTTAGAGCATATTAACTGTTTCGAAAATTCTAATTTTAGAGGTCGTTCATCACCATGTTGCTGCGAAATGCGAATAATTATAAATGTTTTTAAAAGTAATAAAACTATCCTAAGAATTAAGCTCAATTAGGTACATTAAGGCACAATAGATTTGATAGTGATACTGAGCCCCATGGTCACTTAAACAATCTTCGAAAGAAATGAAAGTTTGACAACCACTGCCATATTTGTAACGGGTAAAATTCATCCGATCTTCACTAGCGCGGGGAAACATCAGATTTCGGCCCACAGCGATCTTGGCCACAGTTAGATCAGTTTTATCTGGCTATAACATCATAAAACTTAGTATACAGACAAAAGAAGGAATATTCTCGCTAAAAATCGCAAATAAAAGTGATAGGTAAAAATCGGATGGACAAAAAAATACACCAAAATTACCTTATTTTATAAAATGCCGCGCAGCACACGCCCTACTTCCCGGAGCGACTGGCTGGAACTTGGGGTCGGGCAGAATATAATGGCGTCATGTACCATATCGTTAGCATTTAAAAAATAACATAATTCGACGGAAATTTGAATCTTACGGTCTTGCCCCATCACCGATCTTACTCCAACGCACCTTGTTGTCGAAGTTTCATCAGTATCGGTTTATCTATTCCGAAGAGTACGAGCTACTGTACTGAGTACAGACGGATTTTTAAAAAAAAAAAATTGTGTCCCTTAGCTATATCTGTGATTGGTTCTGTGCCGATTTCTGCATTGAGAATTTTATCCACCAGAAGAATATTCCAAGCATAGTCGTTTTCTGAAGTCATTGCACCACTTTATGACCTTTAACACAACAACCATAAGGCCCGTCATATACTACATACGGAATTCCTTTCTGCCCGCAAACTTCCTACTGTACTTGTGTGACGGGTCATTGATTTTATATGTACTTGCTGCGTTCAGAATTCCGTAACGAACGGGTCGGCCACACACTTTCGGAATCTCGTTTTGCCCGTAAAATTTCGAACGGAAAACTACTGTACGTGTGTGACGGGTCCTTGATTTTATATGGACTTGCTGCGTTCGGAATCCCGATTCGGAATTCCGAAACAGAATTCCGTATGTATATGGCCGGCTTTAAAGTTGTGAACGTGCTATACAATTAATACGTCACAGTGAGTGCACGAAGTTATTTGAAAAATTAATGTCCGGTTGAATTATTTTTAAATTTCTAATCGCTTTTAACTAAAACTCATTTTACAGATAATAATCGTACTTTACACAAAATTATAACACGATCCTTAGCTTAGCAAGAGACTTAGAAAGATCATCGCGCCATCTGCGCGTGAGTCATCAATGCTCTGCAAGACGAAGATTTTTTTGTCCGATCAACTCATAAATAAAGCAAATAACAAAGTGATACTTACGTATTTTCCTCGTAAAACAAAGTATTAAACTCCATTCTTGGTCAGTCCTGTTGGTTTAGTTCTTTGTCTGTTCGTGAAGTGAGGAAGACAGACAAATATTTCAAAAAATATTAGTTATGTTTAATAGTACCTATGTAAATAACCTCTGAACTCTTAATAGAAAGTAGAAGAAAAACTAAAAAAAAACTCAATAGATGGTAATTTCGATAATACCGACCGACACTTCAATTTTATATATATATATATATATATATATATATATATATATATATATATATATATATATATATATATATATATATATATATATATATTCAAATCATATCCACCCTACTTTATGAATGGCAATAAAACAATAAATTTTGTAGGCATCTTTGACCTTGTCACTTAACAGGCTCAAGGGCAAAGTTTTTTGAACGCTTAATTCAATGTTTTTATTTTTTGTTAAATATCAGTGCCATAGGCTTCTCAACGCCGTTCACATGTTACACCCAATATTTTCCACTGTGAAAAAGGTCATTCAGTATATACATATAATTCTTTTTATTTCGATGACTGCGCTGCCTTGTCTAGTGACTAGAGACGAAAGTTCTGTCTACTGCGCTTATTACGGTTCTAATTTTAATTCGGCCAGAGCCAACATTTGTGCAAAATCTCTGATACTGCATTGATATCCTACTAGCTTATACTATAAAAGCGTCAAAGAGTGAGTAACATAAGTCAGTAGCTCATAATGTCAAGGCCTGTATTAACTTTGATTAGTGATTAGTGTAGGTGCTTAGTGATTAGGAATAAACACGTGTGGACAGCGATTGATTAGTGCAAGTGATTAGTAATCTGCGTAGTAAAGTGATTAGAAGCGTGTTCTATTTTTTTGCGAGTGGACTGCGTCACCGTCCCGTTCGTCCTCCCTTCCCCCTCACTCGCAGCATGTCTGCCACTAAACACGTCTGGGCAGCAGTGTTTAGTGTTTAGAGTCGGACGCTCGCTTGTGTTAGAAAAAATTGCAAAGTGGAACCTAGACATAACCTATAATTTTGTGCAGGAGTGACTAAAATTGAATGTTTTTAGTAAAAAACCCTACCTGCAAAATTAAAGGAGCCCCAGATGTGGCATTTCTATGTATAAGTGTAGCTATGAACATACAGGGATTTGGAAGTAAAGAAGTTTATACTTAAGTGAGAAACTTGAGATTTACATATTCGCAAGAGGTTAAAAAAGTTAAACAGTTATACTTGTTGGTCAACGGCACACAACTGAATTTACTAAACACAGCCACTAAACAGAATTGGACACCACTTACACACTACACACACCTGCACTGGCACTAATCAAAGTGAATACAGGCCTTAACGCTCTCATCAGTAGGTAAGTGCATCTTATCTCCGTTTGTGCGCATGTTATGGCTCAATAATATCTTCTGCACTCGCTTATTAAGAGGATTGTGAAGCTGTAAATTTATATACAAAATATGATAACGTTTTCCTTCCCTTATACATAGTCAATTTTCGTAATTTTTGGATATGTTTTGCATATAATGAAAAACTGGGTCTGTACGTTTTTGTTTTAAGAAAATATTGCGGACGATAAAAGTTATTAGCTTCTAAACATCTGTATTTTTGACTTAAAAACTTCTTTGTGCATTTTTATTTTTTTAAATTAAACTAAACTGAATAACTAAAAAAGAAAAACGTACAGACCTAAATTAGGGGTACTAAGTCTTATGAGACCAAAATTGTCTCATTTCATAAAGGTTTAGAGGGGTGAAAACATAATCGCTCGAAGCAATATATTAAAAAAGGTAATGTAGTCAATTATTTACAATTCTCTCCATCGCACGACGACACGGAGCGAGCGATGTGAAACAGATAGGATTTTTGAAAATACCTACACGCGCCACGTATCGGCACTTCACAACCCTCTTAACAGCTTTCGATTATTGAAAGATTGGCGCTGATCAAAGATCGGCAAGAAACAAACAATTTTTTAATTACGTGTCATGACAAACCATAGTAATAAAAAAACTAGATAAAGATAGTTTTATTCATATTATATTTAGTTACCATATTATGTCTAGTAGATTAAAATAATTTAATTTTACGTGGTAGAGCCACGCTGCAGTTATAATATGTGTTATCGTCTTCCGGTCCTGGGTTCACGAGCTCGTCGCATAATTAAGTTTATTTTAATTTCCCAGAGAATTACAGAACCCTTATTAGATTAATAACCTAATTTTTATAATACTTAGTAAATGATGATTAAATAATAACTGACGCCTTCCGCTTGTCAGCTTCCGGCGAACCTAAGATTAATGTTATTAAATGTGTATAAACAATTCTTATTATTGTTTAGTCGTTGCTATATTGATTGACAGTTATTTTATAATTTATGATGCAATATTTATAGTAATAAGAATATTAATGTTCATTATTAGGTTATTATTAAAATTGTATAAAAGGCCGCTGTGACGGTAGATTAGTTTGCGCCCTCCCTTCTGCCAAGGAGGGTCGCGTTCGTATACTCGGCGTCGGCTTAGAGATCTCTAGTCAGATCGTTAAGCCAATTCCTAAAAGGTTGGGTTTAGTGGGTAAAAGTCGCCACATAACCACGCAGCCGGCTGCGGGGTATGCTATGAGCATTCCCAACCTCCCTCCCCCGCTTTCCGGAGGGTTGCCCATATTTGCTTCGGGCGCAAAAAAAAAATAGATTAGTTAGTTGTTTTGTAACCGCCAGTAAGTAAAGGTGTGAAGGGTAACTGTCAGTTTGTGAAAGTGATTACAAAGTATATATGTATATATATACCAAGTAAAGATATCGTTTATCTGCGGTTAGTCGTATCTAGTCTATCCGCCATCCACATATGGCTGTAGTACGAATGGGTCGGCCCGACCGGGGTGTCCTACCCCGGTCGGGCCGCACACTCTCTCAGAATACGAGCTCAATACTTCCGTGTTTCGTGTAACGAGTGAAATAACCCTTTTTACTGGAAACGAGGCATTCCATCTTAGTTCTTTGGGGTGACAACGCAACAGCATTTTGATTCTTCGTTGAGGATAAAGGATGAGATGTGGATTTCTATAGGCCACAGCATCCACTTACCATCAGATGGGCTGTGTGCTCGTTTATCAACCTTATTCTATAATATATTTAAATCCAAGGATTTAAATATGGCGAGATAGCCATTTAAAAAAGAATAAATTTCTTCATTATATAATTTTATTTTTTTGATAAATTAGTAATACACAGGTAAGTTGATACAGAGCTGTCGCCTTAGTGTATAAAATAAAAACACTTAAAATATTCTTAGCGTAGAACGAAATACATAGACATAAAAGAGAAAGTCGTGTTTGCAGTGTGGTGGCGGTAAAATATCTAATACACCACTTCGTACCGCTGGTGTTGTAATAGCTGTCTTTGGGAAATTACTGTAAAGTCCTGCGGCTTCCGGTCTGGTCTGGTAATGCCATAAAGGTATATAAAATACCAGCGAGACATAAAATACCCAACGGAATTTTATGTCTGCCTGCAAAGTGAGAAAGCTGTGAAGCAGCTTCAAGTTGCGAGACGTCTGGTACCGCTAATGCAAATCCGCCTGCCAAACGTGATGAATGAGGAAAATCCATTCTAATGGGAGAAGTGTTAATATTGCAACCTTTGTAATACGTTAAGAAAATGTCAACGTTAAGTTTCACTAAAAATAACTTATTTTGAAACAGCCGCATATCTCACAATATCTTAAGATTATCCATATCTGAGTGTTTAGAAAGATAATACCACGTCTAAATTGGTCTTAAATACAAATGTGAGCCTTTTTTAATAACTATATTCTAAGTCTATTTACAAAATATGTACCTATATACAGCACTTCGACTGGTTAAATCGACTTATGAGTCATGAATACCACATTTGTAATATTGTTCAGGGAAAGGTTTTAGGTGAGTTTAGAAAATGCATGATAAAAATTATTGGAATATCACTGTCATCTCTCACGTGACTACGTACTTTATATTAATAAATATCGTGAAATAATAAAATTACATTATTTTTTTTAGATAAATTGGAAAAAATAAAATAAACTCAATGCCTACGATTCACTTCATATTATCTATGATAAATGCTTAGTGTCCAATAAATACTTTGGTTTCTTTTAAGACTTATCCTCGAGATTTATGTGATTTTCAACCACAAAAATGAAAAGTAATTACTAATTAGTTATTTGAATCTAATCCAAACTCTGGATCAACAGATCAATAATGAAGACCAACGGTGGAAGTTGTGTAAATTTTGACACGATATTCAAAATCATTCCATGTTCAGCTGTAGACTTTTAAAAGGCGGTTGAACAATTACAAATTCTAAATTAATATGTCGACGTGTGTCAATTTTCATTACCAAAAATTACCAAAACGGACACCAACCAATATAGCATTGACATAAATTCTCATTATTAGTTGCAATTTTTATTAGCATATCAACTTGTTTCGGCACACTGACAACCGCTTCTATTTGTGGAAAGTCTCGCCCTGTCAATTTATCTCTTATTCTATTTAGAATAGCCAACGCTCGCTTGTTGAGATTAGCTTCGGGGGGTATTTCTAATGATTCGTAGTGTAGGTGATTTCTACTCCTACTTGGGAGGGAGTAAGAGGAGTCGATGTCGGAGGAGAAGGAAGACTCTGTGATAGAGTGTCTGTCATTATCGATGAGCCTCCAGTTGAGGAGAGGATCGTAGACGAAGGCCTCTAAGACAGCCATCACACTGTCCCTATGTTTGTGCAGTACGTGCATTACTGACTCGCAGGTAAAGCGGTAAGTGCCCTCGATGCCGGTTACCTGGTAAAAAACAATGAAATAACTGGAAACATTACATATTCAAAAAGGAAGTTATTATTAAAAAAATACTGGGAACAGTGCCTATCATACCATACCATAACCATAAACACTCACGCCTGTCACCCAGAGGGATAGGCAGAGACTACGGACTTCCATTTGTCACGATCCTGACATACCTCTTTCGCCTCCTTTGCATCCATATATCTACGCATACATGCTCGTCGGTTAAGGGTACTTCTAACGTGGCCCATTTTCAAAATATCGCCAATTTGGTCGATAAACTTTTTTCTAGGGCGTCCCATCCCGACTCGGCCGTTCACATCTGCCATATAAATTTTCTTTGTCACTCTTTCCTCATTCATTCTTTCTACGTGCCTATCATTAAGTAATAAAATTATATGTTTGACACAGTGCATGCCCTAGAAACCAGTGCTACTCTATATTGTACCTATACGACTTGTATGCCATTATACTCGAATGGTACCATAATATGGTACCAATGAACCTCAGATATGAGGAAAAATCTAATGTCGATCCGTAAGATAAGATAAAAAATAACTCTTCAAAAAATTAAAAATATTATCTATAAATCTAAACAACTCCTTGTTAAATGATAAGGCAAATTACAGTCTAAAAATACAAAAGTTCGAAAGGTTGATTATATAAAATTTTCACATATTATTCAATAACCTAATCAGGATATACAAGCTCGTGGAAACTGTGCATGCGGTCAGAGCTAACTTTTGCAAGATGACGGGGAGCAGTGACTGAAGTCCTCGGTGATTGTTACTTTAATTCACCAGCTTAGCATTGCAAATATATTATACCTTCACAACTAGTATACCAGCGTAATGCTGCTGTGTTTCGCATGGTGAGTGTAGAGAACCGGAGACCCTTTTTACTGGAAACGAGGCATTCCATCTTAGTCCTCAGGGGCGACAACGCATTTGCATTTACATTATTAATTGAGGATAAATGTTAATGTCTATGGGCCACAGCATCCACTTATCATCAGGTGGACTGTGTGCTCGTTTGGCACCCAATGCTATAAAAAAATAAAGACACGACAGAGGAAAACAAACCAGGATATAGGCGGCGTCTATTTAATAACAAATAAAACATAAAAACCTGCAGATGCCCTTCTAAATATAGCCTCTCCTTATAACACCATGTGTGGGGAATGTTTATGTTCAGCATTTTGATAGACTGTAGACATGTGTCAAACGTGTATGATTCGTTCATTTGACCCGGACCGCAACAAAGTTTTGATGATTGTAATAAAAATTTATGTTCCGGATCAAATGATTGACGGAACCTACAATCAAATAGTATAAGTAATGACAGGCAGGTCAAGATAACGAGGTAACAAATCTTACCTCCATAGCATTGATCAGCATTCTAGTCAGCCTGAATGGAATCTTCTCCGGGAACTTCTCTCTAGTCTGTGTGACTTCGAAGCAATCTCCGAAATCGATATGTAATACTTTTCCGGAGACTCGATGCAGCATTATGTTTGACGGGTGACGGTCTCCTAAGCCCAGGATATACCCGACCATGCTCATAACAGCCAAAGAACGCGTATAATTTGTCCGTCGCTCGAACCACGCTTCTGCAGAAGGGCTCTTGAGCCACAGCAGTCTCGCCAGATCATTGCCTGGTGTCTGAGATAACGTGTATTCGAATATTTCTACCTATAAATAAATGTGTATCATTTATCGCATTACTTAACATTTTATCGTTGAATCAATATAATTATTCTTTATTGTACACCTAATTTCATCATATCATCGCACAAAACTATTTCCGACGCAAATTCTTTTTAAATAAAGCAAGATTATATTTCAATTTAGAGGGGTATTTTTAAATGGAACATTAGTTTTTTTTTAAATGAATTATGTAAAACATAGCTCAAATTCGGAAATATGATAAAATAGAGGATATGCAAGAATTATAATGACATGCTTATTGTTAAAAATCTTACCTTATGCTTTAACATAAGCTTCTGGTAGTCGGACGCCATTCGCTGCATAATTTGTTGCTCGGTATTCAACGCCAGTTTATTCGATTTTTTGTCTCGATAGTCACTTATAAGATTGTACAATGTATCGCACTGTGGTACCCAGCCTATCAGACCAGAGTTAGGTGACAGAGGGATTACCGCATACCGCTGTATCGCTAAGTCATGCCGATAAGTGTTTGTATCGGACTGCAGGAGCGTATTAACAAGGCCGAATAGTTGCATCACTCGCTCGTCCTGTCTGAGGTCTTCGTGACCTTTGAGTAGGAACATGTACTGTTTGCCATCAGATCCTTGAATTGTTAAGCGACGTGGCCTTTGTTTGGATTTTATTACCTGAATAAAAAAAATATTTGACATTTATATGACGTAATTTCAAATAACAGTAACGAAAACATTAGGAAGCATTAACAACGACAAAAAAGGTTAGAATAGTGGATAGGGCTGTATACATTAAGACAAAATTGTTTCTTGATTGTATATATATTCTCCAGACCGAATTTCGATCACGGCGGCCAGTTTTAACGTAGACTACCCATCGGCGCAGTGTAGTATCCGAGTGTATGAGCAAGCACAGGTGCACTCTCTAATCCCTCACTCTAAAGGCCCGCGTCCACTAGGCTCGCTGAGCTGAGACGAATCGAATCGCAGAAAGTCGCCCCCTATATATTTACTATGAAACTGCGTCCATTAGCAAAGATCCGCGGCGCGCCGAATTGAATCTACCGCGCGAATTGCTTGACAGGCGAATTTCTTACCCGATGAGATTCGATTCGATTAACATTCGACATTTTTATAAATTTCTATTTAGTTTTCATAAAAATCTTGTTTAAATAAAAATGAATAAAGAACTTTTTATAGGATAAATGAAAGTATTGAAAAAAAATAACAGGACCCCTTTTCAAATCTGGGATATAAATGATGAAATTCACCATAGTTATTTATTTTCAAATAAATGTCGTGTATCCAGTATTTGGGAGCACGCCGTTTCCTTTTTCTATTCTCCTCTGCTTCATCAAAAGTATTTGAAATAAATCTCATATCTCTTCATATTAGCTGTCCATGACGCAAAAACGTCCTAATTTGATGAAGAGTTTGCGATGAATGAGCGATTCGATTCGATTCTTTAGAGAAGGACGCACTACGAATAAATGCGACTCGCTTCGATTTGACGCGGTTCTACTGTACTCGACGCCAGGCTTTATAGTCCGATGGAACGATAATCCAGCACGAAAAGAGAGAGATCACGCGCAGAACCAACGGCTTTGCTTTACGTGCTTTCTGAGGCAAGAGGGTGACACACCGCCAACTTCCTGACTCCGGGCAGCTACTGAGTATTTCTTGACGGAAAAACTCGATGACTGATTTCTTGGCCCGACCCGAGATTCGAACCCAGGACCTCATGATCAGTAGTCGACATACTTATATGCACTAAAACAGTTTTGTTATAATTGCATTACACGACTATAGACCTGCATTTTCATCCAAAATGTATACAATACGCATCAATAATATATAAAATTAGGTCTGGATGTCTTTCTAATTATTTAATCAATTTTAACAAATCAGTCTTCGTCACTTATTCAGTCTAATGCCGCCATATTGGCTCGCTAGTTCCCTAGTTACAATAACATTTGAAACATAAGTACTTTTTTATTTGAGTGATTAATTATGTGAATATAATTACTTGTAAAACATTTATTATTAGTAAAGAAGTTATTTTTATATTTTTTGGACGTTAGGAATTAAAATTGAGGCTTTTTATATAGGAAATAGCATTATGTAGATGATAAAAGAATATCCTAATTGTCATTTAATTCATTAATTGTCATTAATCGTTTAGAAACTTGTCATAAAAGAAATATCTATACTTAATAATCTAACAAATAACAACACCCATAAAAAATTAAGGACATCATGAAATAATTATATTATATTGACCAACTTTGTGAAGATGCCCATAACATTGACTGGTCAGTGATTGAGAGAGCACCGTGCATTGTTGCACGACTCAGCTTTATGTCATTCACGCGCCAATGCATTACGTAAAACTCAAACATTTACCTGCTCCATGGCTCTCTGATGATCTGAAAAAACTTATCTTGAAGAAAAATGTGGCATTGTCAATGATTAAGAGGAATAAAACAGAGGAAAACCAAAGGAAATACGCCAAGATCAGGAATCGCTGCAATACATTATGTAGAGATGCACAACGACGCCATATTCATACATCAGTCGAGAACGGCAACTCATCTAGGGTTCTTAAAACAGTTGGAGTTGGAAGAACATCCCTAAATACCTTACCTCCTTGTGTTGATGTTGAACTATTAAATCAAAATTTTTCTAATCCTTCTAACTCTTTTGATAGAGAACAGAAATTGCAAACACTTCGTTCTCTTTCTGTAACTCCGACTCCTAATTATCCTCCGTTCGTTTTTAGTCAGTTTACTGTATGTGATGTTAAGAAGATCATATTATCCATCTCCTCAAATGCTGTCGGTGGCGACAACATTAGCCGTAATATGATTATTCCTCTCCTTGATGTTATCGCTCCTATTATTACTTATTTACTTAATGCATGTGTCTCTTCGTCTAAATTCCCTCAAACCTGGAAGAGTGCACATGTTATACCCCTTCCGAAGAGATCCAATCCTGTCAACCTTTCTAATTTCCGTCCCATCTCGATCTTACCTTTCCTTTCTAAAGTCCTTGAAAAACTTATTTGCCAACAGCTGACCCTTTTCCTTAATAAGCACAATTTGTTGAATCCTTTACAATCAGGTTTCCGTCCTGGTCATAGTACGGCTACTGTTTTAATCAAAGTTACTGATGACATACGGTGGGGTATGGATAGTAAACAACTCACAGTCATGACCTTGCTGGATTTCGTAATGCGTTCAATACTGTTGATTTCGATATACTGTTGAGTCTATTAAGTTCCCTTAACATATCTCCATCAGTAATTGACTGGTTTCGAAGTTATCTCTGTGGCCGTCGGCAGTGTATTCGTGTTGATGAAACTCACTCATCTTGGTGTGATATTACCGCAGGCGTGCCGCAGGGCGGCGTGTTGTCACCTTTACTCTTTTCCATTTTCATTAATTCAATCACTCATAAAATATCTTCTCTCTACCACATGTATGCGGATGATGTTCAGATTCAGATTCAGTCAACTCTTGAGAATTTGCCGAATGCAATCTCTACATTGAATAACGACTTAAATATTATTCATGGGTGGAGTAAGTCATACGGCCTAAATGTCAATCCCAAAAAATCACAGGCCATTATTATTGGTAGCCGAAACTTTATCTCAAGAATTGACTGGTTCTCCGTACCACCTATCGAATTCGATGGAATTGTAATCCCTTACTTTGAAAATGTCAAAAATCTTGGTATTTATTTCGTTAACTCCTTAAATTGGATACGCCAACTGAATGAGGTAAGTAAGAAAAACCTTTGTCGCTCTGTGTTCTCTGCGTCGCCTTTGATCATTTCTTCCCATTCCTACAAAAATGATGCTCGCACAGTCTCTTCTCCTTCCGATTCTCGACTATGCTGACGCAAGCTATGTAGACATAACCGAGGACCAGCTAAATAAGCTTGAGAGACTTCAAAACACTAGTATTCGGTTCATATTTGGATTGCGCAAATTTGACCATATTTACCAATTTCGCTCACGTCTCAAGTGGTTACCTATCCGACTTCGCCGGAATATGCATATTCTTTCTATTCTGTACTGTGTATTATTTAACCCTTCTACACCTCCGTATCTATATATAATTTTGTAGGGCTTCCTCGTTCCGTAGGAGAACCTCCACGCTCTCCAAGAAAATTCATTTTAAGGGTTCCAACTCACAATACTTCCTTTTTTAATAAATCTTTTACTATCCAGTTTATCAAGCTCTGGAATGCCCTACCGTTGCGTATACGTGAAGCACAAACTATTGTTATATTTAAGCGACAACTTAAAGAGCATTACTTGTCTCAGTCGTTTGAACACCGCTAGAATAAATTAAGTGATTATGTATCTATTGTATTTATCTGCTTTTTATTATTGTTTGAGGAATTTTGTTATATATATATATATATATATATATGTATATATATATATATATATATATATATATATATATATATATATATATATATAGGTAAATGTGTAAGTTTGTTTATATATTTATATATATGTTTTACTTTATTTTTATGATATTTTAGCAATTTATATAATTTCATGTATTAGTTATTTGTGTGTTATTTTATTGCATGTATTGTCTATAAATCGCGTGTATTAATATTATATTATGTATATTTATATTGCACCACCTACCTAGTTTTCACAGTTCTAATCCTTACACCTTTGGTTGCCTGGAAGAGAGCGCTATGTAGCGATAAGGCCGCCAAATTGTACTTACATAGTATTATAATCTGCTTTTTGTTTTGTTATCTCTATATTTGTTTGTGGTGTACAATAAAAGTATATTCATTCATTCATTCATTATTAAGGCACCTGCAACTGGCTCATGATGTGGTCTATTTTGATAAGGCGCTCATTCGGCACGTAGGAGCCGGGCACGGCCAGCTCCAGGTGGCGGCAGGCGTGCAGGCGCTCGCTCACGTACTGCAGCTCCAGCGACGTCAGCGACCGGAACTGCGACGACAGTCGCCGGAACACGTGGTAGTACAGGTCCCACGCCTCGTTCAGGTAACGATCTTCATTCGTTTCCTGAAAACACAATGCTCATTACAAAATAAATATATGGATTTATTATTTTTATTTATTAGCTTCGTGTGTATCTATCTTTCTATGTAACGGAATCTTTTAATGTACTTGTGACCAACTAGTAGATGGCGATTGACTTGAAAATTTGCACTCGTATCAAGAACCGATGAAATAAAATAACCAGGATAAAATAAAATAACTACCAAGATCATCACAGCTCATGATCAATGAGTGTTGTTTAAGTTTTTTTTATTGAAGTGAATACTTTTTTAGCGGCGTTGTACACTTTTTTGTACTGGGTAAAAAATGTTAAACTCGCGTCAGGACACCCTGATCGAAAATTCGTAAGACGGATGGAGAGAGAGAGAGACAGCTGGCGCGTCGTAGGAGAGGAAGTATCCCCCTCTCTTTTGCACCTGCTGTTTCATTTAGGCGGCGCAGGGCGCTTGCGCGAATGTTCGTGTGTGATAATTAAAGCAATTCGTGCAAAATTATTCCAAAATATCAAAAATGCACAACGTTAATATTCAAGTTTTCATTCTGCCGGCATTCCCGGACCCGTCGTTTTTTTAGCTCTTATATCATTTTGTTCAAAGTTAACTGTCTGCATACCAGGATAGTCTTCGCCTTATACAGGTCGAAATAATATATCTTGCATAGGAACATCGTTTATTGCTAAAGATACGATATTGATGCCGCTATGGAAATTATTATCAAGAAAGTTATCTTGTATGTTGTCTGTATTTCACTTACATCTGCACATTAAATAATAAAACACACTGATATCTAATAAACAAAATGTAAAATAAACGCTTTTTGCCTCGATATACTTTCCACAGGCTTGATAAAAGAACAATTGACCACAAAATTACAGCTTAATATTTTAAAGGTGAAAGTAGCCCGAATCAACTATCATATCGGGACGTTGAACACCTAAGCTTGTGTCTGCAAAGCAATCGAAATTTCAGAAATTTATTTATATATTTGTTATATATACAGGGTGTTAGTGTAAACACCGTTGTCCTTGAAACCAGTGGTTTGGTTTCACTTATAGAACGTGAATTTAATGAATTTAAAAAAAAAAACGCTATTTTCTTTCATAAAATTTAAAAAGTTTCTGTCCGACACCGTCCGTAAATTCATGGATACCCTATGCGCCCGAGTGTCGTAATCACTGTAAAGATCACCGCCCGCGCTAGCTACCTACACAACATTCAACATAAAAACTTAATAGGTACACATAACCCGTGATGTAACTTTTCCTTCGTACTTTCATCCTGACTTAGGACAGGCAAAAATTGAGGAATTAAGGAAAAATTTAGATTTTACTAAAAAAATGTTATTTTTCATTGAATTTACGTTCTATAAGTGAAACCAAACCACTGGTTTCAAGGACAACGGTGTTTACACCAACACCCTGTATATTAAAAAACCATATATTTTTAAAATAAACTTTTTATTTCCTTCCTTTTAATCTCATTAAACTTAACTTGTTTTTAATTCCCGACATTCAGAGTGCTGTGGTGTTCAACTTTTTAATATTAAACTAATTTTTTAATACCTTATAAAGCTCACACCACCTTTGCGCCTCTTGTAAATCTCTACCATACATTTGCAGGAAGGAAACCTCTTTCAAAGTTTCCGGAGGTCGGTCAAGCATTGTATGCATTTTATCAAGTGTTCTAAACATGCCTCTGTAATCTTTTTCACTGAAATACAACCTGCCGAAGAAAGTTCCGAATCAACTATTTAGAAGTGCATGAATATGAGTATACATTGTGTATGGTATATTGCTTTCAAACATACGAAGCAATGTACAACAATGCGACTATCATTTTAACGAAACAAAGTTAGCGAATAGGCCTGCTGCTAAGACACGCAGGAAATCGATGAATGCAGGTTTTTTTTTTTTTTTTTTTTTATAGGATAGGGTGACAAACGAGCACACAGTCCACCTGATGGTAAGTGGTTGCTGTGGCCCATAGACATCTACATCTATCCTCGATTACGAATCAAAATGCAGATGCGTTGTCACCCGTGAGGACTAAGATGGAATGCCTCGTTTCCAGTAAAAAGGGTCTCCGGTTCTCTACACTCACCATACGAAATACAGCAGCATTAAGCTACTATTTCACGCTGGTATTCTGTGAGAGCGTGGTCCTTCCCCGGTCGAGCCGACCCATTCGTGCTACAACTATACTACTAATATAACTGCAGCATGGCTCTACCAGGTTGCTCAGGACTGTGTTGTGTGGTATTCCGTGTGGATCCTATATTCAGCAGTAGACTTGTAGAAGGCTGTAATGATGATAACAGTATTATAAATACTTTAACTTTTTTTATTTTGATATAACAGTAAAATCAAATACATTGGAATCTCCATAACTCGAATGTCAAGGGAAATGCAAAAACTTTCGAGTTATTGAGTTTTTGCCAAACATAACAAATATAAGGTAACCAAATGTGTTATTTAAAGTTTAATGAATGTATTCATTTTTTGTACGTATACAAAGTACTCACAATACATATTCTATTCTATTGCCATGAGTTCGGGTAATTCCAAGTTAGACATTATATTTTACTAACTTCGTCTTACGGAGTCTGCTTTTTGAAATAAGAGTTATATAGTATAAATATGTATTATTAATTTTTAGCATGGAAATAACACTTTGTTCGAGTTACAACTATTCGGTTCATATTAGTTCGGTACTACATAATTCGAGATACCGCGTATTTAGAGGTTCAGGATTACGACTTAACGAGGTTCAAGTTAGGGGCCGATCAAGTATTACCTAAGCTGAATTTTTGTTCTTTTTTATAGAATAAGGGTGACAAACGAGCACGCAGTCCACCTGATGGTAAGTGGTTGCTGTGGCCCACAGATCGGTTTATATTTATTGTCGATTAAGAATCAAAACGCAGATTCGTTGTCACCCCTGAGGACTATGATGGAATGCCTAGTTTTCAGTAAAAAAGGGTCTCCGGATCACTACACTCACCACACAATATACAGCAGTATTAAGCTGCTATTTTACGCTGATATTCTGTGAGAGCGTGGTCCCTCCCTGGTCGTGCTGACTTATTCGTGCTACAACCATAACATAGCTGCATCGTGGCTCTACCACGTATATTTGACCGTCCCCTCCCCCTCGTCAGCAAAAGGTATGCAAAGCTCTTACCCCCCCCCCCCTCTCCCTTCCTACGCTTACGTAACATATAATATAAGCATATGTATTTTTTAATCTGTTCTGGTTTCCTTATTGGTTCATGAGCAGTTAACAAGTCTAGAAATAAGGAATTTATAGTCTATAGAGAAATTTACTTATTTAGAGTGGATAAGACCGCGCGCCTCACATACGTGGATTTGGACACATGAAGGATCAATCCCACGCACGCGCTTCGCGATTTTCGAAATCTAAGTGCGCATACCACTACTTCGGCAGTGAGTGAAGAGATCGTGATGAAACCTGCACATTTAGAATATCTAGATGTGTAACCATGATCCGATGTGTCTCGTTCCCCTGCCTTTCATTCATACATTCATTCATTTCATTTCATTTTTATTTTGTTTTCATATTATGTGTTCAAATCAAAATCGACTAAATTTTGCAGACTTAACGACTACATTTTAAGACGAATTTGCTGACGTAATCACTATCCACATCACTCCATCCCCCATGTCTTCAAAAATGAGCAAGTCAAAGCCTCCCCCCGTCCCTTTAGTGCTTACGAAATACTTGAATGGTCCTTTATCGGGATTCCACTGAAATGTTTCATTATTCCAGTACGAATGTTTACATTTGTTAACAATGTTATCGCCACCCTTAATATCTAGTTTAAATTTTATGGATTGTAGTTTATAATAATGGATAATATCAATAATAGATTTAAAATGTATACGACAAGTGACTATAACTTATGACAAAAAACATAATGTTATTTGCCAATTAATAAAATAAATTTGAAATTTCTAAACCACAGATAAGTTTTCTTAAACTAAAAAATGTCATAACGTATCGAAAAAAAATATTTTAAAAGAAAGAGAGAAGATAGTACCTGGAAGCTTCATCCAATGCTATAAAAACCTGATCATGCCATAGAATTGCAACTTTAATCAATTCCTCTGATATTATAGCAGCCTCATTGACTAGATTTTGTGAGTGAGCGCACATTGTTTTCAATATATAATTGGCAGCAGTTTTCCTTGTCACGAAGGAAGATTTCGTAGCCACGGTCAATGGGTATACTAGGGCCTGTGGGTGTGACTTGCTTATATCTATTAACAGAATATGGACTAACTTCGCAACTAGACTTCTCGGCGAATCGATTCGAGCTATGAGTTGCGGTATTACTTGAAGCCATATTTTGATATCAATTTGACGTATCCCTTCAAATAGTGCATCATATATCGCAGGGTGATGTCCGTGGTCGAACCACAATGTAAGGAGTCTTAATGTGTCTTGAAGAGAATTCCCGTTGGACAAGCTGATTGATTTAAAGAACCCTTCTATAGCAGGAATGGTATGTGTGTTAATAAATTCCGCCCTAGAGACTTTTTTCTCCCCGGAGCCACCGGCAAGACTACTTTCGGAAATGTTGTCTTGTTGTTTATAAAATAAGACCGTTTCGAAATTCATGCATGCCCAAGCGTGACATGCTTTATACCACTCCGGAGCCAGTATCGTGGCCGCGGCGTAGTTTCTCAAAATTTCTGGGATTGATAACTCGTTAACTTCTTGGAGAGCTTCACACCAAGAACCCAACTTTAAGTGACACCTCGCTAGTAATCGACAATGATCTTCGTTGTCCGGTTCGGAGTTGTCGACAAATCTCTGCAGGACGTCGTAAGCGTAGCGTTTATTCCCCGCCTCCCACAAGTTTTTACTGTAAGCTAACACAATTCTCGGATCTTGCATTCGCAATAACACATCAGGATTAGTTATGGGATCGCAGCCCAAAATGGAGAGAACAATTTTGTGGGCCTGTGTTATTGAACCAGTTTTTCTGCAGAGTGATGCAAATTTAAGCCATGTTTGGAAATTTTCCCGAGGAGTCATAACGAGACTACGTATTTGAAGCATCTTTCGCCAATCTTCGACCAAGCGTTGACCGCCTTGAAGCCTAGTCCACCAAGCCCTGTGTATAGTACTTCTCCTTTCTTCCACCAACTTGTAGGTCACCACTTCTTCTAACTCAGTTAATAACTGTGCATTGACAAGGGCTCCATATGATCTCTGATAGCTCTCGCCTAAAACAGCAGTTAATTCGCCATCTAGTAAGCTTCTTGCCGCGTCTATATAATGTCTGGACTCAGGCCACTGACCTTCGTGAATAGCTAATATGGCGCGATAAAATGAACCATCTTGTGTATCTTCTGGGATACAATCTACGTACTTTTTCATGGACTCCCACTCCTGCAAGCCCCATGAGGCGGCAGTGGCTATCTTGGCACATTTCTTTTTAATATCCTCGGCCATGGTGTCCCATTGGTCGCTGGTGAAATTATAAAGCTTTCTCCACTCTCCCATTGCTTCCAAGCATCTCATCATACCCAACCTGGACTCAGAGTCCTGGGGCTCAGTTTCTAATTTCTTATCATACAAATCTAACGCTTGTTCCCAATTGTGCAATTTTTCGTACCAACGCACGTGAACATTCAACGAACAATCTCCATTCTTCTTTTGCGTTATTACCTTCTCAAGCAGTCCATTAGCTGCTTCCTTGTGTTGCAGTTTATTATTTATATGTATGAGCGCTTCGACAACTTGTGTTGTAGGATTTCTGCGATACTCTTCTTCCTAAATGAAAAGATTAACTAAGTAAGAAAAAACTTTGAAGTTGGGAAGAAGAAAACTTTATTACATTCAATAAAACATGCTTTCAGATACCTTGTAGTAGAGAGCTTTCGCGTACGCCCTACAACTGATGGCGGTATCTCCGAGAAGTTTAATTGGAATTGGCAGAGCTCCCTTTTCGCAATGTTCCAAGAACTCTGCCAGGTTCAAAACAGCTAACGCCAGTTCCGGTACATCGGGAACTGTAAGAGCCCGTTCCAATGCCGCCACCAGCTCTTTGCGAGGCTGGTCGCCCAGCTCCGTCCAGCAGGACATGAATGCCGCGTTAAACAATTCGCTCGCTAACTGAGGATAGTTTTGCGATAAAGTCGAGCATGCCCTGAAAATGTCCGTAATAAAACATTGCTGGTGACTTCACTCAGCATTCAGTTCACATATAAATAAAAATAGATTTTTGATTACTTTCTTCTATAATTTGCATAATATAGAAAAAAGGACTATTAACGATGGCTAACTAAGGTTTAAATTGTTATGTAATGAGAATTCTTAACATAGGGTGTAACTATTAGATATTGCCGCTTTTTATATATTTAAAATAAATTAAAATTTAAAAACTTGTTGTTGGACAAAACCTGTACAGATAAAACTAACTCAAATAAATTATTTTCTGTATCTTAACATTAAGACATTAACTAATTAATCAATTTCTCAAAATTTCATTACCTACATCTGTTGTTATAAATGTGTCTGGAATCTTTATTTCCAAAAACTTGTGATCTCTCATTCATAGGACAAACTAAAAGATCAATTAAAACCCGCGTTAAAGAACATATAGCTGATGTGAAGAATCGACGCTCCGGGAAGTCTGCAGTCTGTGAACACGTACAGGATCGCCCCCGTCACTACATCAGATTTGATAGACCACAAATCCTCGCTAAAGAGCACCGATTCCTACCAAGGATGATTCGCGAGGCTATTGAAATAAAAAAACATCCTAATTTCAATAGAGACGATGTCTGGGTGCTACCATCTGCTTGGGATCTTATAATTAATAAAATTAAAACCCAACCCAAGCATACAACTGCAAGACTTCAAGATACTATAAGTTCGTACTGCATAGATCCGAACAAAAATTAATAATATTAATCTATGGTAACCGCGATTAACTATAACATTTAGACGTTGAACATCTCAGATTCCCCCGTGACCATGGGTGCTGTAAAGTGCTCGAAACGTCGGGTATTTAAAAAGTTAAATATACGCGATAAAATCCGTAAAAACCAGTATTATTTTAAACGTTTGGTAGTGTCAATCCGCCTAGTCGTGACGATTCCTTATACGCGAAAGGCCCATGTACAGTAGTGTTTTTTGAGAACTGTTAAAAAGGAAGAAGTAGCATAATATATATTACATGAATTTTAATAATACCTTATGGCAGGACTGTTGGACTCCGTAAGAAAACCAACACTCAGCTGTCGTAGCCACTCGAGCCAGTCCTCTTTAGATATGAGGCCGTTTACATACCAACATTTTCGCAAATTATGTATGTTTAATGTAAGCTTTTGAACTTGTGTTTCATTTGTGTTAGTCATCACCTGAAACAAAAGTAATTAGATTGTGGCACCGCTGTCGTCGAGCCGCAAGCGAAACACACCGAAGCCTAAATCACGCTATCAAAATAAACAGTATATATAGAACATCTCCGAACTATCACATGGAGTGTTGGCCGCTCCCCGGGCAGAACACTTCGCCCGGTGTGTGATCTCCCCTTTTTCTTCCACGGCCACAAGATTATAAATATATAGATGCTGTTTCAACAAAATTACTTGTGTTGCAAGCAGCATACCCAGCCACGTTAAATTACTATTTTGAATTTATTTTTTGATTTTTCTAAAAGAATGTGATGTTTTTCTAGCTGGGTTAATGTATTCACTAAAAAACTAAATTAAATAATTTAAATTGTTAAATTAGTAATATGGTTCATTTTCTATGTTATAGTGTTATGCTAAAATTATATTTCAAAAAGAGTATTTATGTGGTAACGAGTGCTGCGTTGATCTGGAGGAGTTTTAGAATGGATAAAATAAGAAACGATTATATTCGCGGTGGTTTCAAGGTTGCTATGGTGCACGAAAATCTTAGAGAAACCCGTCTACCGTGGTACAGACACGTGATCAGACGGAATGTTGACCATATGACTAAAAGAGTTATGAACATGGAAAGAAAGGGAAAAATGGGAATAACCTAGCTGCATACACTAAAAAACGACCTGAAATCTACTAACATGTAAAAAACAACAAAGAACAACTAACAATTGTACAATGGTACAATGTGGTGCAAGATTACTAGGAGGGCTGACCCCAATTAAATTTGGAGATTAGCCACGGAAAAGAAAGAAAGAAGAGTATTTATGTGGTACTTACATCTGTTTTTTTGTTCCGTAACCTCGATCGAGTTTCATCCAAATAATCATCGTCTGAAGCGAGTGTGGAAGTTACTTGTAGTCGTGTTACTAGCACTACGTAATGAGGGCATTGTATTTTGTGCTTTAATAAAATTCTATCAATCGATGGTATGTAGTCGATATATTCACGTCCCATTTGCACTATCAAAGCGCATAAGGTGCTCATGGCTGTTTGTCGTAATACTGGATTGTTGTCGAGTACTTTCGCTAGAGTCTGTATAATGACAGCTGAATATGGTCGAAAATACAGATACACAGATAAATGTTCAATTGTTTCCATTGCCAATTTCGATATGGATGTGGGAATATTCCTTCCATCAAACAAACCAGTAACCGCTGGAACGATAGAGAGCAAAACATCGTCTAAATTGTTCTCAAATTTTTGAATGGCCAGCAACAGCTTTTCTGTTAAAAACTTGTCTTTACTCCTGTCGTATTTCAACACTCGCAAAATATTTGGCAGGATCTTCCTGAGATAAATCTTAAATTCGGTACCAATAGCAACTGTGATGTGCTCTACCAACAAAATCAATGTTGGCTGTAGTTGACTATCTGGCGTCCAATACTCCCTGATTAATTCAAAAATGTCTTCCAAATATGCTCTTATATGAATTTTCACGACGGATATTAATTGAGCTAATTGAGTAAATAAAAATTCCCGGAAATTACTGTTGTCAGTGGTACGTATGACATATAAAAGGCTAGGAGTAACTCGGGATATATATGGGACACACTTTATACCTAATGATTGGAAAATAAAAGTCACTGCATGCACCACGCACGTGTGATGCCTTGCTAACAATGGATCTCGTAATATCCTCATTAAAGATGTAACGGCTATTGCCGGATAAAATTCGTCGAGCACTAACGGGGACATATTAACCAACATGTCACTTACATTTGTATCAAAATTTTCGTAATTCGCTGTAGTTTCTGTAATCGGTATTAACGTGGAGACTGTTTGAAAATCAATCAATCCCTGATTTACTCTATGCTTGTACGGATCTAAGGCTCCCAAGAGTCCTAATATTCGTATAGTTTCTCTGCGATCTCTAGCCTGCTGTTCAGTCTTTAAGAAGTTTAGAAGCATGTCCATTAGGTTGGGATATTCCATATAAGGCGTAACTACATACCCTATTGCACTGACAACTTGTCCAAATGACCATAGTGCTACACTTCTCTTTTCGATTTGATTAGGATCAGCAAGTATCTCTAACTGAATCGATATCAATTCGGGTAGCCATTGTTTTAGTGCATTTCCTCCACCATTTATTTCGGCAAGGTCGCCTATTGCTTTTAAAATTGAAGAAATCATAGTCGAATTACCAACTTCTTCTTTTAGTTTCGGTACAAGAACTTTCAATATGGTATCTACAAATTGTCGAGTTATCCTTGGAGCATGCGATATGATGTTATTGACCATTCTCAAAGCTTGTTCTTTATTTCGCGTTGATTCCGAATACTGTAACTCTATTAAAACTTGTACAAAAAACTGTCGTAAAGTGGGAGTAGTATAACTCGGATTAATATTACTCAACCTGCCAACCACGCACAGAGCTAACTCACTTACATCACTATTGGAATCATTAATAGCTACGAAAAGACAGTTTAGGTGTTCCTCATTTGCTAAATACTTGTCAAAAATGGGATTAGTAAATATCTCGAGTACTTTATAACGAACTTCCTGATCAAAGTCCGATCTACCGACAGCTAAAAGTTTTCCCAGTGATTCGTCTACAATTAAACTCAATGTGCGTGAATTTGTTTGAGTGCATCTTTCGATAGCCTTAATCAGCAATTTTGCAGCAGTTTTAACAGCTTCTAAGCGTATATCGTGTTGTTCGCTTTGTAAATAATAATCTGTGCATCTTCTAATAAAGGACATTAAGGTATTATTCCATTCGAAATCAAATGCACCCAAAGTACGCAATGCTAGCACCAACTTGTTAGCATCATGAGGCTCTACTAATAACGCTGTAGATAACATATGAACAAAGTGTTGCTCTGAGTGGCTACTAATGTATGGTTTCTTTCTAAGTATCAATGATAAAATATTAAGTAAGCGGTCCGTTATTTCTGTTTTTAATGATGGCAGATTTTCACTTAGTTCCTTAAAGCATGTGGTAAGTTGTGGGCTTAACCCTGTAGCACACATTGGATCCAATAATTCTTTAACCTCGTTAGCAACATGTTCTTTCATTGCAAATCCTAACAAAGTTACACAATTGAATAATGGAGTATCAGTACCATTTCGTTTTTTCGGCACATCTTTAGCAGGGAGAGTTAATCTTATAATTTCTATAATTCTTCCTAAATATAACTGGATATCTGATTCGACAGCAACGCAGACTAGTCCTAATGTAGTAAAAGCCATAGCCTTTTCCTTCTCCCTCCCTCTTAGGAAGGTAATCAGATGATTTATTGTAGATTTAAGATGTTTCTTTGAAAAAGCCTCTCGGTTTAAGGCAGCTAATCTTGGTATGATTAACAATAGCATTTGGTGGACACTATGCGACCTCGATATTTGTTGAGCCATTACCTCTGAAACAATAAATGTAATCTAATTTATAAGAATGTGTGGTATACTAGGTAATACAGTTTTTTTTGCCTAAGAGTCCAATTGTGTTGGAACCCTAGGTCTTACCTATTTCTGCTAGCAAGCGGCAGTGCACTAAATGCTGTGTTCTAATTTCGAAAATAATAGAGCAGTACAATTACAGACTGTAAGGCATTTCATTCTAACCCTCAGGGGTGCACCGCAACTGTGACCTTCTAGTTTGAAGTTGATTTTACATGTTTATTGGTTGGCAGTGGCAGTGCCATCAGAAGAACAGTACGCTTGTTAAGTATTATACTTAAACTACAAAAAATATACACATATGACTAGATGACTATAAAAAAAAACAAGTTAAATAACTGCCTATCTTAATATACGAGGTGTGTTCAAAAAGTAAGGTGACTTTATATTTTTATGAAAAACTATTTATTTATTCATAAATATTTATGTTGTCCCCTTCAAAGTAATCCCCCTCAGATATAATACACTTGTGCCAACGCTTTTTCCAATCGTCAAAGCATTTCTGATAATCACTTTCTGGTATAGCCTTCAGCTCTTTCAGCGATGCAGTTTTTATCTCCTCAATCGTTGCAAATCTTCGTCCTTTCATAGGTCTCTTCAGTTTTGGGAACAGGAAAAAGTCACATGGGGCCAAATCCGGTGAATATGGTGACTGAGGCATGATTGTAGTGTTGTTTTTGGTCAAAAAACCTTTCACAAGCAACGATGAGTGAGCAGGTGCATTATCGTGATGCAAAAACCATGAATTGTTTACCCACAATTCGGGACGTTTCTTACGTATTGCTTCTCGCAAATGGCACATAACTTCAAGGTAATACTCCTTATTGACCGTACGACCTTGTGGCAAGAACTCATGATGCACCACACCCCTACAGTCGAAGAAAACTGTAAGCAAAACCTTCACATTTGATCGAACTTGGCGTGCTTTTTTTGGTCTTGGTGATTCAGTGTGCTTCCACTGGGACGATTGAGTCTCAGTTTCGACGTCATAACCGTATACCCATGTTTCGTCACCTTTTATGACCCTTTTGAGCAAATCTGGGTCGTTGTTGACATCATCCAATAGCTCTTGAGCGATTGTCATGCGACGGTTCTTTTGGTCGAAATTGAGCAATTTTAGAACAAATTTCGCTGACACACGTTTCATGCCCAAAATATCCGAAAAAATTTCATGGCAAGAGCCAACCGATATGCCAACATCCTCCGCAACTTCTCTGATAGTGATTCGACGATTTTCCAAAACAATTTTCTTCACTATTTCAACGTTTTCATCGGTTGTTGACGTGCTGGGGCGTCCAGAGCGAGGTTCGTCATTAGCATCTTCTCGGCCATCTTGAAAGAGCTTGTACCACTTATAAACGTTTTTTTTTACTAAGAGTAGATTCACCGTATGCCACTGTCAACATTTCAAGTGTTTTGGAGCATGTAATTCCATTTTTTACACAAAATTTGATACAAATTCTTTGATCCATTTTTTTTTGATAGAAGAAAATCGCCGAGCACACCAAAGTACGTCTGACCTTTGTAACTGTCAAAAATAAACTAAACATGCTATACACTTCAAACTTGAAACATATGCTCAGGACATGTGTACCAACGCAACAAAATACAAAAATCGAAAATCGAATGTGCGTTGCCCGCGAAATTCAAAAAGTCACCTTACTTTTTGAACACACCTCGTAGATAAATTACGTGTCACGTTGTTTGTCCGCGATCGACTCCAAAACTACATACATACATAAACACTCACGCCTGTCACCCAGAGGGGTAGGCAGAGACTACAGACTTCCATTTGGCACGATCCTGACACACCTCTCTCGCCTCCTTCACATCCATACACCTACGCATACATGCTCGTCGGTTAAGGGTACTCCTAATTTGGCCCATTTCTAATAAATCGTCAATTTGGTCGATAAATTTTCGCCTAGGACGTCCCTTTCCGACTCTGCCATTCACTTCTGCAACATAAATTTTCTTTGTCACTCTTTCCTCGTTCATTCTTTCCACATGACCAAACCACCGAAGCATTCCTTTCTTAATCCTGGTCACAACATCATCTTGCAAAAACTACTTACCCGAATTTAATCAAATTTGCACACCGTGTGCAATTTGGTCCAACTTGAGAGATAGGATCGTTTTTTGCCCATGAGTGACTCAATTTTTTTTGCGAATTTAATGACTTTTAATACGACATGACAAAGAGTCGTCGAAAAGGGCAGAACAACGTATGCCTGACAAGCTAGTATAATATATGTATATCCAAATGCTATGCACAAGTCTCGGAAGCCAAAACGAAATATTTTTCCAAATTGAACAAAAGAATGTTAAATCTGAAATGATGATTTTGCTTGACATCATAGACAAATCTGCAAATTAAGCACAAGGTAATAGTATTGATGCTTCTGCTGAAAAACGGGTAAGGTTTGCATCGCCATCAGCAGATGTACGAAACAATGAGTAGCACGAGGGAGAGGATGCTAACATCACAAACAGCCATCCTGTTGATATATTCACTGTATGGATGAGCTCCATAGTTACTGATAAATGATAATCCCTTACTATGTTGGAGAGTAAATACAAAATCTCGAACATACTTGAATGCTCACTTGGATTTTTGGGGGGTGGATGTCACAAAATAGTATGGGAGAACTGATCGAAGTTGGTGGAAGAATCCAATAGAAAACTTGTGGGTAAAAATGATACAACTTTGGGATAATACTGAAATAAGGTCTATCGAAAATTTAAGACGACATGTTCTAAAGACGTGGGAATCCACGAGAGGAAGTGATTTTTGTTACAATATGGTGCGATCAATGCGATTGATGCCGAAGGAGGATATACTCGTTTTTGATTTTATTTTCTTCATATATTTACTGTTTTATTATTTACTTTAAAATATCTCCAATAAAATAAAATACCGTTAAATTGTTTTAATTGTCAGCTTTCAATGTATGGGGATGGGAGGGGGGGAGGGCCTGATGCTCAGTAGCGAACTTTCATAAGCAGTAATAAACTCTGCCTGCAACAAAAAGCACAGGCAACTAACTCTGTTCATGCTTTGTGGTGCTGTTGGTCCCAAACCAGATGCGAGGAGCGGTTCCGCCGGAGAGAGTGGGTGTATCCGGTGGACTAACACACCCACCTGTGCTAGGACCTGCGCATTTGAGCACCGTAAGTGAGTGAGTTGACCAGATCGTCACTGGTCTATATAGTGTCGAGAAGCAACACGCCCTCTTTGGTCCGGATTTGAAGCTAAACGGTGGCCAAGCGTCCCGTCAGAAGGTCGCAGGCGAGGGATGTGTGAGCTGCCAAGTCTCCCTGAAAAGGGCTAGGTGGTGGTAAAGGCCATGCTGACGGAGCAAGTGAAAGTCTACTCGGGCAGCTGGATCGAGCTCCCAATGTCGCGCTGTGAGCCAATTCTGCGTCCCTATATTCCCCCGGTAATCCTAACGCCTGGAATTCTTTTAATAAAGTAGGGTATTCCATAGCTCCATGGAGAGTGGGAAGCGGGGGGGGGGGGGGGGCGAATGATGAAACACAATGGATAACACAAGGCTCATTAGTAGAGAGAGAGACGTGTCAGAGGTGTTTACCTTAGACACTGACAAACCATAAGGAACCGCCGTTAAACCGACGGTCCACCAAGGGGACAATTTCCGCGCCAGATGTTTCCAAAACCAGTTCCTAATCTAAGGAGCTGGACGCGAAAAAGAAGCAAGAGGTCGCGCACACACATGGCGTGCCCTTCGTTCAGAACTAGCCTAGTGCAGGCCAACCTAAACCACAGTGAAACTGCGTCGGCTCAATTACGCAAATGGTTGGAGGCACAAAGGACGGCCATAGCCCTAATTCAAAAGCCATGAGTTGGGGCTGGTAAAATTAAAGGCCTAAACAACCTAAAAGGTAAGTTATTCTACAACTTTTATGTTACTTAAGTATGTTTTTAAGTTGAGTTTGTGATGATTTTTATTTGTACATTTTTAATAACATGTGTAAACGGAGACAAATAATAAGCTTATTATTATTATTATTAACTCGCTGAGCACGATAAGCCTAGAGCGTGTATTTATACTACTAAAGATATCTGTGCAAAACCATTAACAGATTTTTGTTCCAGAGACAAAAAAAACGAACACAGAACACGCTGGGATCCATCTCTTTAAAGAAACCCGACGGAAGCTACTCAAAATCGCGGGATGAAACCCAACGCATCCTAATTGATACTCACTTCCATGGCGTGAAGAAGCACTGACACCAACAAAAGAAGACTGGGATTTAGCACAAAGAGTGGTGACGATGGACAAAATCCATTGGGCCATTGATAGTTTCCTCCCCTATAAGGCGGCGGGACCTGACGGCATATTCCCGGCACTTCTACAGTGAGGGGGGGGGGGGGGGTAAAGCCCTAATAGTCAGACTTGTTGCCATAATGAGAGCATGTCTAGCTCTTAAATATGTTTCTAGGGAATGGAAGGATGTGAAAGTCACGTTCATACCCAAACCAGGTAAGAGCTACTATACAGACCCTAAATCCTATAGACCCATTAGCCTCTCATCCTTTCTCATAAAGACGATGGAAAGGATGTGTGAACGGGAGTTGAGAGGGTCGGCGCTAATTAACTTACCACTACACGAAAAACAACGCCTATAGCTTAGGTAAATCAACAGAATCGGCACTTCACCATGCAATAACAAAGATTAAAGAGGCCCTCTAAAACAAAGTAATATGTCTAGGCTCCTTCACAGACATAGAAGGTGCTTTTGACAGAACAAACTTCTTCAGCATATTGGGGATAACATGCGGTTCTTTCACCTCTCCTGTGGAATATGGTCATTAATGAACTCATCAGCAAATTAAATGCTAATCATTTCTATACAGTCGGTTATGCAGATGATCTGACAATACTGGTCTCTGGAAAGACAGCAAGCATTGTGTGCGACCTGACCCAAGCGGCTCTCCGTATTGTGGAGACATGGTGCCGGGAATATGACCTAACCGTTAATCCAAACAAAACAGTTCTAGTAATGTTCACACCAGACCCTAAATCTTTTAAGTAAGAGTAGTCCCCCATACAGGTATAATTGATAGAATTTACTCAAAAATGCCTATCTTACAAGTCAAGTATGATAGGATCCCAAAACAATTTGTATTCGATAAGAAGTACAGGATACAATTGAAGGAAACTGACCAGCTGGATGGATTGGGACCAAAAGAGCTCAGAGTTTTCACAGATGGTTCTAAGACAAATGAATGTGTCAGGTCTGGGGCTTTATCCGAAGACCTTAATATCCACATATGCACACCGCTGGGTACCCATAACACAGTCTTCCAGGCTTAATGGATGGTTATCATCCAAGCGGCCATAGCAATAGATGCTAGGAAGGTGAAAGACTTCTCCATCAGAATACTGACCGACAGTATGGCAGTACTACAAGCTCTGAGTTGTAGTGTGGCGAACTCGGGACTTTCAAGTAGATGAAGTTATTGAATAATGTACAAATTTTCTGACAAAAAAGAAACATTAAAAAATTTTGAAATATTTTATTGTGTGTGGATGTGCAAGTGGTTTAGAATTTGGTCGGAAAAATAGACTGAAAATTACTTTTATTGAGACAACTTAGAGATCGCAGTGTCTCATTTATTTTGTCCATATTGCTGGGACACTTTTTCTACAGCGATCTTATTCCTTCTCTCTAACCTCCATGCCTGTGATATTGTTTTTTTTTTTTAATTGACAGAGCAAAGCAAAGGCAAAATATCGTCTTATATGTCCTTGTAAACGGCGTCACTCCACTCTTACTTCAATTTCATCAGCATCAAAGTCAAAATATTATATGATAACAATTCTATGGTAATAAAAATAAAGATATCATTTTTCATCTGGTTTAATTTTATTTATCAATGTCATTATCTTACTTAAAGAAAATACATACTGATGAAATACGAATAATATTTTTTGATCTTAGCGACATAATAGAAAAAACTGAACTGGTTACTTGAATAAAAAATCATGAATTAGTTTAATTTAAATTTTCGTGTTTTTAAAAAATACTAAAAAAGGGCTCGAAAAAATAGATGTTCTCAAAAAAGAAAGGAACTTGAAAAAAAAATTAAAAAAGGTTGGTTGGTCAGTCTGGGCTCGAACCATAGTATTACAATTTTGTGACCGACCAATATACCAATTAAGCTATTTGTAATCATTAATAAACTGTCAAAATTTACCTTTTTATTCTAACAATATTGTAGCAGTTTTTCATTGCCTAAAAACACGGACAAAAAGACATTTTCTAAAAATAAATCCTAGCTAGATCGATTTATTGCCCCCGAAACTCCCTGCACACCAAATTTTATGAAAATCGTTGGAGTCGTTTCCGAGATTCCGATTATATATATATACACAAGAATTGCTTGTTTAAAGGTATAGGATTTCATTTATTTTCTTGCTGTTGAATTTTAAAATTATTCAAAATTTAATTTTGTGTCATCAAGATAAAATTTCTTTTCCTAGTGTTCCAAATTTTTTAATATTTTGACTGCTTGGATACCATTGAAATTCTGTTTGTTACTATAATTTTGAATGGTTTAAATGATTGCATATATTTGACATTGTATGTGTTCTGATACATTTGAGCAATATTGTTCTCAATAATTTGACCACTATGGATAATTGAATGTTTATGATCGCTGGATGTTTCAAAATATTTGAACACATTGACTGCTCCCTTATATCTGATGTTGACAGTATACTGTAAAACTTAAATAATAGAACCAGCTTTGCTCATTAGCTGGTGTTTCGTCTTAATATTAATGTGCTTCTATTTATATATATGTGCAGTATAAAAATGATATAATGAGAGTGGGTAGCGGGAACATGTCAAGTTGTGTACGAGGTGTACAACAAAGAAACATTTACTACAAGCCACAGCATTATTTGGAATAATTATATTATTTAAAAATCAACACAATTTCTTTGCAATATTTCACAATTCTGCAAACATAAATTACTAAGAACTTTATGTTTGCAGAATTGTGAAATATTTTTACTTATTAAGAACTATATGGTCTTATCATGAAATTTATAAAATGTGAACTACAGTGTTGTTAGTTGTAAATTGAAATGGAGTTAAAATTTAACTTACCTGAAGCTATCTTTTCATATTTCTCAACAATTAGTTTTCTACAAATACTTGACTCATAAATGCCTGGAAGGAAATTTTTCTCCTCAGAATATTTTTCTGTTGACCATGTATTATGTATTTTAAAATTCAGAGAAAACATTTCATCCGATATATCTTGTTCTGGATCTAACTTTTGCATAAGTGTTGTATACTTTTTCTCCCATGCAGCATTAGAACATCTTAGTAATTCATTTAAAATTAGTAAAGCACCATGTACATGTTCATCTCTATTTAGCCCTCTCTCTCTTATATTATGATCAGAAAATGATGTCATAGCTTCTTCATAGCAATCAGAGTACCAATGTGATTTATTGCTTTGATCTGGTTGTTCTCTTTGTGATGTTACAACAAATACAGCTCTTAATGCTTTCGCAGCAGTTTCACGGATTTGTTCCTTAGGATCTCGGAGAGCAATGGGTATATTATGAAAAAAACCACCTATATGTTGGTAAAAGTATGAAGGCATAGCAATAGCAAGTTCACGTAATATTAGGACTGCTGAAAGTCTCTTACTTTCACTTCTTTCCTCAGACAACCATTCATAAGCTCTTTTGATTTCAAGTTCAACATATTCTCCTCTCTTAACACCAAGTGACACAGCCAAACGGCCCATAGTCTTGGCAGCTAACTCCAAGATACCTACATCATTAGAAGGAAAAATATTCCTTAAGTATTGAGCATAACGATTTAATCTTGTTTTGGTTGTTTCAATATCTCCCCCAATAAGACAGACTGAAATAATAAAGTTATAATTCAAATTTGAATTGAAAGTAAAAGAAAGAAAAAGAAATATGTAAACTTTTAATTATTTAGTAGTATGTTTACTACTTAGAGTGAGATAAAATAAAACCAGGAATTGCTAAAAAAAACACAAATTGATGCTTGAAATGTTTTACTAAACTATAAAAACAACAACATTAATAGCAGATTTTTCTTAGTTATTTATCACTCTACAATGAATTTAACTATTGCTTAGCTAGGGACATAGTAGGTTCATTTAAGTCAATTCCAAAATGTTGTTTACCAAAAATATCATATTAAAACCCCACAAGTATGATTAAAGAAACTCATAAATTTCACCCAAATAAAATAAATTTTCAAAAATATATAGCTCAAAAATTATGTGTTTTCAGAGTATACTATTTTAGGATTAGACTAACAAAAATAAGATCTCTTGCTTAAGTAAAAATCCTTAAATGAATTGTAGGTTTAGTAAATTTACCTTGATATAAAAAACATGATTGATATAAACTGAACATGTTTTTATCCCATTCGAGGTAAATGTATCAAGGTATCTTATTTATTCAAGTAATAGACCATGAAATTCAATGAAGACATTCCTTCAACAATTTTAAAACAATTTAAAAATGCTGATAGTTAGTAAGATTTATTAAAAGCATCTAAATGAAATTTCAAATAGGTACATCAAACCAAAGTATGCCACAAGCTCAAAATTACCTATAGTAAGTATACCAGCTTTCTTCTCATTGTTATCGTAACTGGATGTCAAGGCATGAATTTGTTGGTTAAAATCGTCAAGAACCTGATTCAAAGAATCCTGGGACATCTCACGTAGATCAGTTTTAGCAAAATGCAATAATTCACGAATTGCCTTATGCCTAGTTTCCGTATGCCGGGACTTAAGTCCCGATACTAAATCTGATACTTGATAGCACGTCATTATTTTAAAACATATTTAATTAACAAACATTTTTTTATTTAGCAATGTGCCTAATTTACTATTTTATATACTTTATTATATTATTTTTTATCAGACACTCAAACATAATCACATTTTATTTCATAATCATAAGACATGTATCCAAGCAGAAAAATCACTACAATATGTTTTAAATAACATTTTTATAACATAAACAACTACACTTAATATTTGAATATATGAAATTTTCCTTGCTTAGAAATTACAATCAAATGTAAACAAATAAAACCATGCGGCCATAGACATAGATTACCACAGATAAAAGTGTATATACCGTAGAAAGAGAATAGATGAAGTTATAGTTGAATAATGTACCATTGGTGAGAAAATCATGCTCCGTAATTTTGTAATTTTTGACAAAAAGAAACATTAAAAAATGGAAAAATATTTTATTATTCGTGGATGTGCAAGTGGTTTAGCATCTGATTGGAAAAATAAACTGAAAATGACTTTTAATAAGTAGCGGTCGCAGCGCCTCTCTTATTGTGTCGTATGCGATCGTTCTCCTGTTCTCTAACCTCCATGGTATAAACTCCATAAATTGACAACAGGAGTTTTGGAGGGAACCTGGCCGCATACGGATTGTCGCTCCGGTTTTGTCGCTTGAATAATGGTTAGAAGTGGATTTTGATTCGTAAAAGTGATGCGATTTTGTGAATTAAGTATCCGCGCTTGTGAACTATTAAAGAAAACGACAAAATAATAGCTTTGATATCGAAATGAACCTCAAGTTATTTTGATCGCTTGGGCGCCTTATAAACTTGAGTGGCTGTCGTCATCAACTGTCCGCTGGGTTAAGTTTTCATCAAAATCTCCCAAAGGCTGGCTTTGCAATGTGACGCATCAGCGTAATGTGAAGAAAAAGAATATAAAAATGAAGATTCTGAAAGAAATGATAGGCTCAGAAGGGCTAGAACCCAGAGTGGTAAAGCCAGTTAATAAAAAAATTGACAACACAACGTAGACAGATAAACCTATAGACTAATGATCGGCAAGGCCTCGAGTGAGAAAGGACGATAACGAATTTTTAGGTTATACAAAAATCTTTATGACTTTTAAACACATTTAGATAAAAAATTTAATTGTTCTAAGAACTGAACTGAACAAGATTCACCACTCTTAAGCTCACAAAACACTTTTTTCTCACTTAAACCAACTTGTAAACTCCTTAAATCGCTACGCTGTTGAAGTTGTTTAGCAAACTGTACAGTTTGCTAAACAAAAAAACCGGCACGGAGAAAGGGACAAACAATCACACCGCTCTATCTCATTTCTATGCAAGACGTATGCATAAATCTATCTTTTTCGTGTGCGAATGCGAAAGAAGGCGTCAATTTGTCTATAGGTTTCTCTGTCTACGCAACACAAACTAGTAATTACGTTAGTACCACAAACTAATAAGAGTACTAACGTAGTTAGTACTATGGAGTGTAAAAGTAAGGAGTACCAACTCCCATAGTAGAATAGTAGAAAAAGTGGTCATCTGTAAGCAGTAAAAAACAGCTCAAAAACTCTCCAAAACAGTGCTGGAGTAGCTACTGGGATGAAATGATGTCGTGAAGCGACAATAAAAAAACTAAAGAACCTAACTTAACTACAACGAAAACAACCAAAATAAAATAAATTATTTAAAAATTTGAAAAGTTTTACAGTTTCTTTTATAAAAAAAGGTATGAAGGTGATGATGGGTTGTAATGAAGATAGTGATTTACAATATTATTAAAAAGAATAACAAAGATAAAGATACTGCAACGAAGTATGCACAGGCTATGCCTATGATAGGTGCACAGCTCCTGCTCTAGGTACACGCAGAATCTGGAGAAAGCACACGCAGCGCTTTGAGTAGGCACACGCAACGCCCGGAGTAAGTACACGCAGCACCCGGAGTAAGTACACGCAACGTCTGGAGTAGGCACGCAGCGTTTGAAGTAGGTATACGCGGCGCTTGAAGTAGGCAAACACAACTTCCGGAGTAGACACACACAGCGTCCGGAATAGACACGCAGCGTCTGGAGTAGGTCCACGCAACGTCTGGAGTAGGCACGCAGCGTTTGAAGTAGGTACACGCGGCGCTTGAAGTAGGCAAACACAGCGCACTAGTAGGCGGAGGCGTAGGCGTGGCTAGGCGACGACTTAAGGAGCGGGCAGAGGCTTGCAGGATCCCGAGGCAGTGCGGAAAAGGCCTTTAGGAGATGCTTCAAGTATCAAAGCTCAAGTCAGACTCTCCCATTCGCCGATTGTTCGGCTTATTTTCCCTTTTTGACGGATCTGGCATAAGAACGGAAAATTATTCTCATTAAATTTGAAATTATTTAAATTAAAAGCAAATTCTTGTAAATGGCCAAGAAGAAAGGAGTATTTTGAAGTAAAAACATCAGGCCGGTAACGATATTTGAATAAAAATTGCCATGACAACCTGATAAACAACGATGTCAAAACATGTCAAATTTTGGTTTTAGGCTCGTAATACAGAAACGGCAAGATTTAAGTGAAAAATGAGATATTATTTATATAGGAAAAAAAAGTAGCGCAACAGCGCGCACGAAACCCGAAATTGCAGAGTTACGGAGAGCTAAATAAAAGACCGAAAAAGGTAGACTCCATTGACATCGATTTAAAAAGTGCTGATAACGGGAAAATACGACGTGAAAATGATTTGTTATTGTGTTCTTATGGTTTAAAAATGTTACAGGTTCCTATGGAAATAAAGGTGATGCAAAATATCTAGTTTTGAGATGAATGCAGAAAATAGAAAACAGAATGGAAAAATAAATTTAAAATAGTTAAAATGGTATGTAAGTAACATAACACTACATTTTCCCCCCGACCCTGGAAAATTTTTGACTCAGCAAAAATTTTGACATGTACATTCTAAAATAAACCATGAAAACACAGCTTTGCAGAAACAGACATCACCAGGCAAAATCAGATATACCATCTCTTACATTCATCATCTGCATTCAGGTAAGGGTGGAGTTCACATTCAATGACTACCACTCTAAAAGTGTGTTTTCGAAAGGACATTCAGGCTTATTTAAGGAGTTGTCATCCGCTCCTGCGTGGAAAAAAACATTTTGAAAGGACATCCAGGCTTATTTAAGGAGTTGTCATCCGCTCCTTAGTGAAGATAAAGATAAAGAAATTAATCTTAAGCAAGCTTTAGTCGCTATGACTTAAGTAAAGATTAAGAACGGCCAGAGCGGTAGGGCTCAAAGCCAGAGATCAGCAACATCACTAACGAGATGTGTCTGAAACAAAAAGTGAAGATTAACCAACGAAAATTCGAGGTCCTAAAGCAAGATGTGTTGAAGAACACTGGATCACCAAACAAACAAAGAAATAAAAATAATAAGGTGAGAATGATGGTGATATTTATACATATATACAGTTAATAAAAGTTAAAAAAAATATGATTTTACATCTTTGATGTGCCACTTGCCTCTAACTCCATTAGGGTCTTCAAGCACATAGACTAGTGGTGACAGTTTAGCTATCACTTTGCACTTGATGAACTTAGGGGCAAGTTTAGCATTAAAGTAAGCGCCGGCATTGCTTAAAACATGGTTTTTACGCCAAACAGTGTCTCCCACATTAAATTCTTTAAAGGACCGGCGAAGATCATAGCGAGCGCTATTTTTAGCGTGAGCTATGTGAAGTTTAGTTTGAACTTTGTGAAAAATAGATGAGAGGAGACCAGCATTAGACGCGTAAATATCACGAGGCATAAATATCAATTCCTCGAGGTTCTGAGTTGGAGTATAGAAGGAACCACAAGGTATTGTTTCCCTACCAAAGACTAAAAAGTTTGGAGTAAAGCCAGTAGCCACATTTGTAGCACTGTTCATTGCGTACTGAATCTTAGCAAGATGGTTGTCCCAGGATCTATGATCGTCTCCTACTAGAGATGCTAGAGCTGTAATAATTGTACTATTAAACTTCTCCGTAGCATTAACCTGAGGACAATATAAAGCTGTGTGAAAAATACAAGGAACGTTATAAGAATTTAAGAATGATTGGAATTCTCGCGACTGAAATTGAACCGCGTTGTCCATTATAATAGTTTGGGGAATGCCATGAACTAGGAAAACTGAATTTTCCAAAAGATTAATAATATTAGCTGAAGTAGCACGTTTAAGGGGAAAAATCATAGTATATTTAGTAAAATTGCAGTTAATTACTAGAATATACTGATTTCGTCTACGAGTCATAGGTAATGGACCCATAAGATCTAAGGATATAGTTTGAAAAGGTCTGGAGCAAAGTTTGGGTTTACCCATAAGACCATAGGGAGAATGATTAGGGTGTTTGTAGGTTAAGCAGGTTTCACAAGACGAGTTTAATTTGGCAATGTCCTTAAACATACCAGGCCAATAGTATTTTAAAGATATTTTCTTGAATGTCTTAAAGATACCAAGATGGAGTTCTGAAGGGGAACCATGGTTAACTTCAATAAGTGTATGCCTATCTCGAGGTAGTGGAACTTCTTTCCAAATAAAGTCATCGTTTAGACGATCGGGAGAATGGATGCAGCGGTAAAGTTTGTTATCCCTGATAGTGTAGTTGGGATATGCGTCTGGGTTGTTGGAGCATCCGAGAAAAATCTTGTTGTAGTGCTCAAGTTCACGATCAGGTGGTTCTTCAATCGTAATAGGATGTACGCCTTGAGGTGAAATTACTCGTGTATCAGGACGTTCTTGATTCTTATGTCTTGATAATAAATCTGGAACAACGTTATCCTTTCCTTTTTTATGTTTCAGGACAAAGTTAAAGCATGATAAGCGTAAAGTCCAGCGAGCAAGTCTTCCTGATGGATTCGATAAGTTCTGAAACCATTTAAGTGCAGCATGGTCAGTATATATTGTAAATTCTTTACCATTGTCTAGATAACATCGCCAATGTTCTAACGCAGTTATTACAGCCAATGTTTCTCTTTCAGTAGTTGAGTAGTTCTGTTGATTTTTGTTTAGTGCTTTACTCATGGAAGCAATCACGACTTCTTTGTCATCTTGATGTTGAGTAAGCATTGCTCCTATGCCATAATTTGATGCATCACAATGTACAGAGAAGGGTAGTTCTAAGTTAGGGCAAGCAAGGACAGGAGCAGTTACCAAAGCTTTTTTAAGTTTTTGGAAAGCAGCTGCAGCTTGTGAATTCCATAAAAATTTAGGAGCGTTCTTCCCGGAACAGGTTAGTTGGTTGAGTGGAGAGGCAATGGTGCTAAAGTTTGGAATGAATCTTCTGAACCAGCTGCAGGTGCCTATGAATCTACGTACTTCTTTTCTGCAAGTAGGTACAGGATATTCTAAAATAGCTTTTATTTTATCTGGATCAGCACGTAGACCATACTCGTCCACTAGAAAACCAAGGTATTTCAGTTCTTTCTTGAAGAATTGACTCTTCTCAAAGTTAATAGTCAGATTAGCATATGAAAGTTTTTCATGAACTTTCATGAGAAGCGATATGTGTTCATCAAAAGCCTCGCTAATAATAACGATGTCATCCAGATAGCAAAATACCTTGTTCTCAAATTCAGGAGTAAAAAGCATATCCATTAATCTTTGTAGAGTTGCAGGTGAGTTAGAGAGACCAAAAGGCATTACCTTGAATCTAAACATACCTATTCCAGGTACATAAAATGCAGTTTTATCTTTATCAGCAGGATTGAAGGGAATCTCCCAAAATGCTTTCGCAATGTCGATGCTTGATAAGTATTTGGCATTCTTCAGGTTGTCCAAAATTTCGCTTATTAATGGCAGACTATAAGCATCACGACGTGTAACTGAGTTAAGCTTCCTGCTGTCTACGCAGAAACGCCATTCACCATTCTTCTTCGGAGTGATGAGAACTGGAGATAACCAAGGACTTTCGCATTGTTCAATGACGTTCCATCCCAGCATCTTGTCAACTTCATTAATTAACGCCTTTTGTTTTTCAGGAGACAGTCTGTAACATCTTTGTTTGATTGGAAGAGAATCACCAGTATCAATCTTGTGGGTGATTAAGTGTGTGCTTCCCAGGATACCTTTTTCTTCAAAAGAAATTGTCTTGAAGCGTTGGATGATGTCGTTAGCGATGTCCTTTTGGTTAGGAGTTAAATGCTCATAAGGTAAAACTTTAATATTTTTAGTTTCGATAGCAGAGCATTTAGATTCTGTAAAGTTAAGAGAAGATAAAACACTAGGTAACATATTAAATTTTCTCCAAAAGTCAATACCTAGTATTAGTGAAGGAAATATTTCCGGGAAAACATAAGCTTTAATCAAATGAGTTTGATTATTGAAATGAACAGGTAAGTCAAAATAATCCAAGGAATTAACTTTTTGATTATTAGCAGTAGAGACAGTAATAAGATCTGACTTGAAAAGCTTACAGCCCAGTTTAAGAATTTCCAAATGAGAATTATTACTCAGAATAGTTACTGAGCTGCCAGAATCTAGTAAACCAGATAAAGTTAAGTCATAAATTTTGATATTAACGAATGGAAGATTAAGATCTTGTTCTTTGGAGTAGAGTGTAGAAGAGATTTTGTAACAAGAAAAGAAATTTTGAATTGTTTTAATCCAACTAGTCCAATCGTCATTATCAAAATTTAAGTTACTTTTCAAGTCAGCAGTTAGTTTTTTGAACTAGTATGTGGTTTGGGAGAACAAGTAGGGCAATCTGCAGTTTTAAAACCTTTAAGACCACATTTGAAACAAATCACTAATCGTGGTTGAGTACAAGTGTTCAAAGTATGACCTTGTTTACGACAGCGAACACAAAAAGAGCTTTCTTGAGGAGCTTTAGTTTGAGAGAGACTATTAACTTGTCTGGAAGGGTATTTGTAGGATGAAGCGAATTTATTCATGAAGGGAGGAGAAGGTCGTGAGTTATTAGAAGAATTTGGAGAGCCAACTGAACTTGAAGTGGAATGCTTGTAGTTGAATTCAGAAATAAGAGGACTTTGTTGTACATTTGGTTCTTTAAATTGTTTGTCTCTGTCTAAGAACTTTTCATAGTTTTGGCAAGTAGCCAGAAGAGAGTCGATAGAGTCAATATCTTTTAGAGCTACGAAGACTGAATAACATGGGCGAATATTCCTCAAAATAATCTCCAATTGTTCTGTTTCAGAAAGTTTTCTCGAAAGACGAGATAACATTCCAGACATGATGGAAATATAGATGACGAAATGATGTCGTGAAGCGACAATAAAAAAACTAAAGAACCTAACTTAACTACAACGAAAACAACCAAAATAAAATAAATTATTTAAAAATTTGAAAAGTTTTACAGTTTCTTTTATAAAAAAAGGTATGAAGGTGATGATGGGTTCTAATGAAGATAGTGATTTACAATATTATTAAAAAAAATAACAAAGATAAAGATACTGCAACGAAGTATGCACAGGCTATGCCTATGATAGGTGCACAGCTCCTGCTCTAGGTACACGCAGAATCTGGAGAAAGCACACGCAGCGCTTTGAGTAGGCACACGCAACGCCCGGAGTAAGTACACGCAGCACCCGGAGTAAGTACACGCAACGTCTGGAGTAGGCACGCAGCGTTTGAAGTAGGTATACGCGGCGCTTGAAGTAGGCAAACACAACTTCCGGAGTAGACACACACAGCGTCCGGAATAGACACGCAGCGTCTGGAGTAGGTCCACGCAACGTCTGGAGTAGGCACGCAGCGTTTGAAGTAGGTACACGCGGCGCTTGAAGTAGGCAAACACAGCGCACTAGTAGGCGGAGGCGTAGGCGTGGCTAGGCGACGACATAAGGAGCGGGCAGAGGCTTGCAGGATCCCGAGGCAGTGCGGAAAAGGCCTTTAGGAGATGCTTCAAGTATCAAAGCTCAAGTCAGACTCTCCCATTCGCCGATTGTTCGGCTTATTTTCCCTTTTTGACGGATCTGGCATAAGAACGGAAAATTATTCTCATTAAATTTGAAATTATTTAAATTAAAAGCAAATTCTTGTAAATGGCCAAGAAGAAAGGAGTATTTTGAAGTAAAAACATCAGGCCGGTAACGATATTTGAATAAAAATTGCCATGACAACCTGATAAACAACGATGTCAAAACATGTCAAATTTTGGTTTTAGGCTCGTAATACAGAAACGGCAAGATTTAAGTGAAAAATGAGATATTATTTATATAGGAAAAAAAAGTAGCGCAACAGCGCGCACGAAACCCGAAATTGCAGAGTTACGGAGAGCTAAATAAAAGACCGAAAAAGGTAGACTCCATTGACATCGATTTAAAAAGTGCTGATAACGGGAAAATACGACGTGAAAATGATTTGTTATTGTGTTCTTATGGTTTAAAAATGTTACAGGTTCCTATGGAAATAAAGGTGATGCAAAATATCTAGTTTTGAGATGAATGCAGAAAATAGAAAACAGAATGGAAAAATAAATTTAAAATAGTTAAAATGGTATGTAAGTAACATAACACTACATTTTCCCCCCGACCCTGGAAAATTTTTGACTCAGCAAAAATTTTGACATGTACATTCTAAAATAAACCATGAAAACACAGCTTTGCAGAAACAGACATCACCAGGCAAAATCAGATATACCATCTCTTACATTCATCATCTGCATTCAGGTAAGGGTGGAGTTCACATTCAATGACTACCACTCTAAAAGTATGTTTTCGAAAGGACATTCAGGCTTATTTAAGGAGTTGTCATCCGCTCCTGCGTGGAAAAAAACATTTTGAAAGGACATCCAGGCTTATTTAAGGAGTTGTCGTCCGCTCCTTAGTGAAGATAAAGATAAAGAAATTAATCTTAAGCAAGCTTTAGTCGCTATGACTTAAGTAAAGATTAAGAACGGCCAGAGCGGTAGGGCTCAAAGCCAGAGATCAGCAACATCACTAACGAGATGTGTCTGAAAGAAGCGTTGGATGATGTCGTTAGCGATGTCCTTTTGGTTAGGAGTTAAATGCTCATAAGGTAAAACTTTAATATCTTTAGTTTCGATAGCAGAGCATTTAGATTCTGTAAAGTTAAGAGAAGATAAAACACTAGGTAACAGATTAAATTTTCTCCAAAAGTCAATACCTAGTATTAGTGAAGGAAATATTTCCGGGAAAACATAAGCTTTAATCAAATGAGTTTGATTATTGAAATGAACAGGTAAGTCAAAATAACCCAAGGAATTAACTTTTTGATTATTAGCAGTAGAGACAGTAATAAGATCTGACTTGAAAAGTTTACAGCCCAGTTTAAGAATTTCCAAATGAGAATTATTACCCAGAATAGTTACTGAGCTGCCAGAATCTAGTAAACCAGATAAAGTTAAGTCATAAATTTTGACATTAACGAATGGACGATTAAGATCTTGAATAAAACTAAATTTACGGATTTTATCGCGTTTATTTCACTACTTTTACTTATTTTTAATTCCCGACGTTTCGGGTGCTTTACAGCAACCATGGTCACGGGGGGGACTGAGATGTTTGACGTCCCAATGTCATAGTTAGTCCGGCTACCTTCAGTTTTTGAATATTAATTTTTGGTCCGATTTACGCAAAACGAGCTTATAGTATCATGAAGTCTTGCAGTGGTATGCTTAGGTTTGGGTTTAATTTTGTTAATTATAGGATCCCAAGCAGGTGGCAGCACCCATCCATCTTCTCTATTGAAATTTGGATGTTTTTTAATTTCAATAGCCTCGCGTATCATCCTTGGTAGGAATCGGTGTTCTTTTGCGAGAATTTGTGGTTTATCAAATCGAATGTAATGGTGGGGACGATCTTGAACATGTTCGCAGACTGCAGACTTCCCGGAGCGTCGGTGCTTCACGTCAGCTATATGTTCTTTCACGCGGGTTTTTATGGATCGTTTTGTTTGACCTATGTAAGAGAGACCACATTCACAATCTAACTTGTACACTCCTGCATCTTGTAGAGGGATATTACACTTGACGGATGGTAAAAATTGACTAATCTTCTTCGGCGGCTTGTAGTATGTTTTAATGGAAGCTCGCTTCAAGATGTAGCCAACCTTGTCTGTGACTCCTCTGACATATGGTAGTACAGCAGGTACACGCTCGACTGTGGCCGGCTTCACTCGGTCACTGTGACGTAGGCGCGGGACCCGAAGCTTGTTATCTTGCAATACTTGCTTGACGTGCTGAAGTTCGGCGGCCAGATGCTTTCTGTCACAGATCCCTTGTGCTCTCTGAAACAAAGATTTACCCACAGTAGCTAACTGTGAAGGATGATGGTGAGATGGTGAGGTTCACAGTTAGCAAAATTCAGCTTACACCTATGTCGCTTATAGTATAGGTCTGTAAAACATTCACGATAACATGCATAATATTTACTTATACCAATATTATAGTTTAACTGGTACAGCACTAGTTACACGTGCCGGTAAAAGAAAAGTATAGCAACAATGAACTGCATCGAAAAGAAAGGGATGCATAGTCCGAAAATATCCGAAGATGTCCGAATAAATCAACGAGAGTTGCTTGTGACAAATATAGGTTGAGCTCCGATTTACTTACTTACTTATCTTCACGCACAATCCCTAACGGGGTAGCTGAAGAGAACAGATCGCCAAGTGTCACGATCCTTACATACCTCTTTCGCTTCTTTCAGGTTCATTAACTTCTTCATACATGCACGTCTAGGTATCCGAGTACTCTTGACCCTCCCCTCTTTGAGCAATTTGCTCACATGGTCTTCGAAAGTTAGTCTCGGTCTACCTCGACACCTTTTAATATTTACTTTCGCTCTATATATTTTCTTCACCATTCGGTCTTCACTCATTCGTTCAACGTGCCCAAACCATTGGAGTACGCCCCTATCAATTTTTGTGATAAGGTCAAGAAGATTTTTGTGATAAGGTTAAGAGAAGAGGTGCGAATCTCTTCGTTTCGCTTTCGGTCGGCTATGCTAACGCCACACATTTTACGAAGAGATCGCATCTCCACTGCATTCAACTTGCTTTTATGCTTCTTCTGGCATACCCAGGTTTCGCTGCCATATAACAAAGTCGGTACCAACACTGCGTTATGTATTGCAAGGCGTGCACTCTTCACCACGCCTTGCCTTTTTACTAATGCATTCAGGGCACCATTGACTTTGTTTCCGGCAGCAACACGCCTATCCACAGCTAAATCACATCTTCCATCCCGGCTGAAAGCACTCCCCAAGTATACAATTTCATTTAGCTGTTCTAGACATTCCTGATTTACCCATATTTCACATTTCGTTCTCTCTTCGTCCTTTTCAAATACCAGAACCTTAGTTTTATTAGCATTCAAACGGAGACCTTTAATTTCACATTCCTCTTTCATACACGTGACTAATGCCCGCAGTTCTGCTTCTGATGGTGCAATAAGCACTGCATCATCAGCATACAGCAGACAATTAACTTTTATGTCACCCAATTTCACACCCAAACAGCTATTTTTCAGCTTCTGTAAACAGCTGTCGAGATACAGTATGAACAGCCAGGAAGACATGACAGAACCCTATTTTATGCCCGCTTGGACGCTAAACATGGGTGACAGGTCATGCCCTACCCGCACACAGGCTTTACAGTCATAGTAAAGTGACTGCACAGCCCTTAACAATCGACCATCCACACCATATCCCGGCAACAGTTCCCACATTTTCCTCCTTATAACCTTATCAAATGCTTTCTCCAGATCCACAAAAGCACAGAAAATCTTCTGGTTAACACTCAGAAGCTTCTCCGTGATCATGCGGAGAGAAAACATTTGATCCGTGCATCCTCTTCCAGGTCTAAATCCGCATTGTGCCTCCCATAAGAATCTTTTCGATTTCTCTTGCATCCTACGTGTCAAAACCTTCGAGTAAACTTTACTTGCTAAACTGGTCAAGCTGATCGCCTGATAGCACCCGCAGTCAAAATGTGAACCTTTACCTTTATATAAAGGCACAATGACCGCGGATCGCCAATCATCCGGGACATCTCCCGTCCGCCAGCACAAATTGCACAGCAGATGAAAGCTGTCCCAGACGCGAGGCCCACCGTACTTGATCATTTCAGCAGTAACTCTGTCTAGTCCCGCAGCCTTACCACATTTCAAACTTCGAATCGCACGTTCAATCTCTTTCATGCTGATGACCTCAGTGTCATCGAGGTCCGTGTCTGGCGTGCCAGTCACGGCGTCACCCCCGGATCCTTCACTAAGATCATGACACGCATACATTTCTCTATAAAATTCACTCCATCGCTGCATGACGTCCGATTTTTCTGACAGGACGTCATTGGTTCTCGAAAGCACTTTGTTCATTCTTAAGGCTGTCACACCACTCCGGGACCTTCCAACCTCTTTCCAGAAGAGTTTGGAGTTTTCCCTAAAGTTGTGCGACAACCTCTCGTCCGCTTCTATTCTACACCTTTCACGTACTTCCTCAATCAATGTTTTCGCATGAACTTTTTGCAGCTTATATCTTTCTTTCATCTTCTCTCTCATATGCTCATCCTTACTAGAGGCCAAGTAGTCTAACCATGCTTTTTTCTTCTTTTTTACAGCTACTCTCACTGCATCATTCCACCATGCATCTCTTCTTTTTTTACTACCTCTTTTTGTTGTTCCACATACCTCTTCCGCTGCACTTACCATTCCATCCCTAAGGTTCTGCCATGTTCTCTCCACACATTCTTTCCTGCCATCGATGGTGTCAAGCTTTTCGGCTACCCTCGTGTGATATTTGTCTCTAGTATCCGCTTCCTGAAGCTTCCAGCTTCGGATGCGACAGACCGACTGTGGTTCTGTTACTGTCGTCCGATAGCGACAACCCACGAACAAACCCCTAAATCTAGTAATTACTAGATAATGATCCGTTCCCAGGTCAGCACCCCTGAACACTCGTGTATCCATCACCTGTTTTCGCAGTCGGTCATCCACCAGGAACAAATCAATCATACTTCTCTCATTCTTTCTTTCTCTAGTGTACATATGGATTTTCCTGTGATTAAACGTAGTGTTTGTCACAAGAAGACCCTTTTCCTTGCATACAGCCAGTATAAGCTTGCCAGCATCATTAACCCTTTTATCTCCAAACTTTCCAAGCACCGACTCGTATCCTAGTCGAGCGATACCTACCCATCCATTCAAATCACCACATACAACAGTTCTTTCGTTTCCCTTAACCAAATCCTCTGATTTAATTTTAATTAATGAATTTGGAAATTAAAATTCGTTTATCTATGAAAAGTGATGCCATTTTTTTTAAATTACACATTTGGTTACTATTTCCGCACTATTTTTTTGTACATTGAACCATGTTGCGCATCTGTTGTATTTTATTTTGTCGAAAATTCACGAGACACAAGCAAGATGTTCACGGGTCAGGGATGTGGTCGCTACTAAAGTAGATCGTGCGATCGTTTTCTTCTAACGTGTCTAACGTGTTGACAGAAAGTGTTCGCCTTGCATTAGGCGTCTATTCCACAGATAACTATATACTAGTCAGAGTGTCTATTCGGGCTGTGTAGTCGTTGGTTTTTATGGACACTTTTTAATACACAGTCTGTACTCCTTACTTCTACACTCCATAGTTATAGTTCATAAAAGATAGCTTGATCTCTGCGACAGCTGTCAGTAAAAATCACGCCTATGAAGTACTGAACTTTTTAGTAGTACATACAGTACCTGTCAATGTCATACTTTATGGGCATGCACTAATAGGTCGGCATCTTTGACTAGAGAAAAAAGAAAGGACATGACATAACTATGAAAAAAACGTGTATACCTAAACTGAATCTGGCACAAAGATGGCGGCTTGACGTAGTGCTGCACACTATACTTAATATCGATAATGTGGCGGTTATTTAGAAAAAGATTCTTTCGTATGATTCGTCTCAAACACCCGTGTGTTCTTAGATAGGTTTTTTTAAAATCAATATGACGGATTTTTGATGCCAAATTGTAAGTCCTTAATTTTTTTACTCTACCTATCGATAGGGGTATCAAAATAAAGGAAATTTAAAAGGAGATTACTGAAATATATTATAAGTTATACCTATGTTTTAAGCAGTCGTTTTTGTTTCGTTTTTATAATGTTTTATGATTATGTTTTATATATTTATTAAATCTATAATTAATGTTACAAATATTTCGCGGGAATTACTGAACAAGAAATACTAATTAAAGAATTTTTGTTTGTTTGTTAGACAGTAAATTAGGCTCAGTCACCATACTCACACTAATCAAACTATAATAATTGCAAAAGTTTGAATGTTTGTTCCTCAATCATGCCAAAGTATCAGACCAGTTTGAATGTAATAATTTGGCACACAAATAGTTTATTACCTGAATTAACATATAGGATACTTTTTATCCCGATTTAGAGGTTCCGCGGATTAGAATAAGAAATTCCGTAATAATCGAATTTCACGAGAGAAACATATGAAAATAACACACTCACCTCACTAAAGTCGCAATGACAACTGATATAGTTGTCATTGACTGTGACAAAACATGGCGCCTGGTCGCAGCGAAAAAATTGAAAAATATCCGGTAATGATAAAAATACTGTTGTCCTTTTTTTACATACTCCTAAGCTAAAAAGAGACGCCGATATTTCGTTACATTCCTACAACTAACGATCTTTATGTCATGTCTTTTCTTTTTTCTCTAGTCTAAGGTCGGCATGCCCATAAAGTATGACATTGACAGGTACTATCTGTACGTAGACAGAGAAACCTATAGACAAATTGAAGCCTTCTTTCGCATTCGCACACGAAAAAGATAGATTTATGCATTTGTCTTGCATAGAAATGAGATAGAGCGGTGTGATTGTTTGTCTCTTTCTCCGTGCCGGTTTTTTTGTTTAGAAAACTATACAGTTTGCTAAACAACTTTAACAGCGTAGCGATTTAAGGAGTTTACAAGTTGGTTTAAGTGAGAAAAAAGTGTTTTGTGAGCTTAAGATTGGTGAATCTTGTTCAGTTCAGTTCTTAGAACTATTAAAATTTTTATCTAAATGTGTTTAAAATCCATAAAGATTATTGTATAACCTAAAAATTCGTTATCGTCCTTTCTCACTCAAGGCCACGCCGATCATCAGCCTATAGGTTTCTCTGTCTACGTATCTGTACTACTAAGAAATTCAGGACTTCATAGGCGTGATTTTTACTGACAGCTGTCGCAGAGATCAAGCTATCTTTTATGAACTATAGTACTCTTATTAGTTTGTGCTAGTAATAATATATTTTTATTAACATTTTTGACTTGGATATTTGTTGTTTCAGCCATGTCTTCATTTCATTCGGGATCTCCGTTTTTATGGATTTTTATTCACACTATGCTGATATGTCTCATTGTGAATTTTTTAGGAGACATTAGCGACAGCACAACCCAGCGTACAATCGATGATACAATAACTTGACACGATCAAAATAACGATTGTTGTTATGTTTATATCCACATCGAAGCACTTGTTTCGGTTTTATTAAAGCTTCAGCGCATACACTTTATACACAAAATTGCATCACTTTATTAGTATTAAAATCCACATAAGAATATTATTTAAAATATATAGCGGGAGCAACAGTCCGTTAACGGTTGGTTCTCGCCAAAACTCCCGATTAATGGATATGTATCAAGCCACTACAGAGTACTATTATATGAACGATACAGCCATGGAGTACTATCATTTAAACCATGCGGCCAACCACTACTAACCTAGTGACAGCCTATTAAAGTCTACGGCTATGCATATGTTTTGCGTATGGCCAGTCTAATTTCGTAACAAAACAAAGCTTTTGTGTGGTGATGTTAAGTTTTGTTGCGTGTAATAAAATAACATACGGTAGTATGATCTAATTTCGTTGGTTGGTTGGTTGGTTCACTATATACTTATTTTTGTTATTCATACTAACAACACATACAACAACAGTATAACCCTCTTGTCTTCACAGTATTCTTTTAAAACTGGTTTTAGAAATTTAGCCCTACACAATTTAGAAAAATGTCCTATACGTCCACCCTTGAAGCATCTAGATTTCAGGGCAGGGCTTCTTTGTTTAGGATGCCTTTCCTTACCGCAGTACCAGCAGCTACCTCCACCTTTTACACTGATTTTGTTAATTTCGACACCTTCTTGTGGAACTTGAAATAAATGTTTGGCATCTATGTTTTTCTGCCTGTTTGCGTAGCATTACAGCATCTTAAAGACTTAGGTCGTATTTAAGCAATAGCCTCTCGCTAGTTTTTTGTCATTTATGCGGATAACTAATCTATCCCTGATTAAATCTTCTTGAAGTCTACCGCATAGATAAATAAATATGTAGCAAGGTCTACCGTATTTACAATATAAACAAATATGTATAAATACGTAATAAAATCATCAACCTTTTCACTTTCCTGTTGTTAACGGCTATTGAATTTAAAAACGTTCGTAAATAATGTTTTTCTCTGTTAAAAAATAATTATGAAAGCATCTTTTTAATGCCGAAAAATCAAGACCTTTTTCAAACTTAATCACATTTTCTTCTGCTCTTTCTTCCATATGATATATTAACCAATTGACTTTTTCTTCTTCGAAGATACCATCTTCTCCTGATAATTTTAAAAATCTAGCAAACCTGGATCGCCATTTGATCCAAACCTCTGGTAGAAAGGAAAATTGTTCTGGAGCCGCCGATGCTGGAAAGGACGCCATTTTAACCGGTCTGCTTATACCACTTTTCTCCGATTTAATGATTTTTTCTTATATTTTTCTGTTTTACTGATTTTGCTAAAATTTTATTCTTCGTTTATTAACTATTTTTCATTTAATTTGCCGCTGCCACCATGTTCAAGTATTCGTAAAATCAAACATAGTGTTCTCCTTAAGACACCATCTTTATTTCTGAAATTGTTTTATAAAAAGAAAGATAATTGAAATTATTGGTAATTTAAAGCAGATAAAAAACACAACAGGAGCGACTTTTACACTACAAAAAACTTGAAAAAAGCTATTAAAAGCTTACACCACATTAAAATCATACAAGTAGTGATGCGGATAAAATAATATTGGTTGGAATTTGCAACCAATTAATGGAAAACATAAAACATAAACACTCACGCCTGTCACCCAGAGGGGTAGGCAGAGACTACAGACTTCCATTTGGCACAATCCTGACACACCTCTCTTGCCTCCTTCACATCCATATACCTCCGCATACATGCTCGTCGGTTAAGGGTACTCCTAATTTGGCCCGTTTTCAATAAATCACCAATTTGGTCGATAAATTTTCGCCTAGGACGTCCCTTTCCGACTATGCCATTCACTTCTGCAACATAAATTTTCTTTGTCACGCTTTCCTCGTTCATTCTTTCCACATGACCAAACCACCGAAGCATTCCTTTCTTAATCCTGGTCACAACATCATCTTGCAAACCACACTCTTCTCTTATCACAGAATTTCTCATCCTTTAATTCAGATTCAGCCCTTATATACTCCTTAACGACCGCATTTCTACTGCGTTTATTCTACTCTAGTGCTTCTTCTGCCACACCCAACTTTCACTACCATACTGGTACGAGCTTGAGGTTCGTGACAATAAAAATTGCCGATAAAATTACCTAAATTAACACTTTAATTTTCTTTACACTGATGTCAACTTAGGCGCGTAACAATACGTTAGAATAGGGAACAACACAGTATTGTGAATTGCCATACGTGCCTTTTTCGACACATTTTGACTCTTCACAATAGAGTGCAGGGCCCCATTTACTCTATTTCCCGCATTTTAAACGAACCCGAGAAGAAACTGGAGAAACTAGTATAACAAGTGAAAATTAATTACAATCTATCATTAACAATTGAAAACATTGTTAGAAAGTTTGACGACGACGATTTGATGGAAGGAATAACACCACTGCCGCAATAAATAATAAAAATTTAATGAACATCTTTCGTTTTATTGTTAAAATATACAATTGTTAAAACATATTTTATATCGTAGACAGAGAAACCTATAGACAAATTGAAGCCTTCTTTCGCATTCGCACACGAAAAAGATAGATTTATGCATTTGTCTTGCATAGAAATGAGATGGAACGGTGTGATTGTTTGTCCCTTTCTCCGTGCCGGTTTTTTTGTTTAGCAAACTACACTTTGCTAAACAACTTTGACAGCTCGTAGCGATCTAAGGAGTTTACAAGTTGGTTTAAGTAAGAAAAAAGTGTTTTGTGGGCTTAGGATTGGTGAATCTTGTTCAGTTCAGTTCTTAGAACAATTAAAAATTTAATCTTAATATTGTTAAAAGTCATAAAGATTATTCATAACCTAAAACTACGTTATCGCCCTTTCTCACTCGAGGCCACACTAATCATTGGTCTATAGGTTTCTCTGTCTACGTATAGAACGATTGTGTACAGCCGCCATAGCACATCAGCGCAGTGAACTGAGCGCTTTGAGCATAGAAAATAGAGGAGCTGCCCAGAGCGTCTATATGTTTTATTGATTATACAAATATGGTTATATTCGACACTGAACTGTCAATATGCTGCCTATCTCTTTTTCACTCAGCGAAGTGTAAGTCTAAGTGTCATTCATAAATGAAACAGATAATAGAAATTGTTTCGCATTCTGGTAAACATTTTTAAGATGACGTCATTTAACCCCGCCTTGCGGCCGATTCCGCCATTTATTGTCTCAGATTTGCTGCTATAAAAAGTCGTTTGATATTTCTTAATTTGAAAATTTTGCGAATTTTTAAACAGTTTATAGTGAATTTTCCAATTCATTATAAAGAACGAAGATGACTAAGTGTTGCGTAAGAGGCTGTACCTCAAAATATAGTCAAAAATCACACGAACTATCATTTCATAGGTGAGTGATTTAGTTTTTGGTGTAAATATAATGTAAAAACGTTTATATCTTTTGCGACAGTAAGTAGATGGATGTAATTATTTACCCTAAACCTTAAATTCATATTATTTAATTACTTCTTATCATTCTTTGCGTATCTATAAAATTTTGTTGTTCGTAAATAGTGATGTTACATTGCTAACAATACATTTTTTAAGGACATACTTTATTAAGGTTTTCTTGATTTATTCTGTCGTATTATGTGCAAAAGTTTTGCGTTATGCATTGCATTATTTCGGTGTCATGGGTCTGAGCAGTGAGCATAAATGATTAACTAAATTATACGGAAACGGAGTTACATTCATGGTAGGACCTACGGTACCTACATAATAAAAGTGAAGCAAAGCAACAAAGATTACATAAAGTACAATCTAGCGCCTGTAAGTAATCTCTCTCTGTAGGCAAACATGCAAATACCTCAGACTATGGACATTATTACTTGACTTTATTATATATTGTTTACTTATATATTGTATATATTAGCCCATCAGTGCCTTCTAATAATGCAATATACATAAATGTTTAGCATATACATATTTATAATTTACCTTAAGTCACCTTTTATAACAACCATGGTGTTGTTTAATTTGTAATATTATTTGCAGCTTCATAGATCTAAATCATTATTTTCTGTTCTATCATTTCTAGGTTGCCAAAGAACAAAAAGAAAAGACAAATATGGCTTGACTCTATTGGTGTAGAAAATATCAACCCAACAGATAAACAAAACTTCATATGTTCCCTGCATTTTGCAAAGGAATCTATTAATAAAACTCTTGATGTAGTTAGGCTTTGTGATGATGCAGTGCCAACAATTTTTCCGGCTGTAAGTTTCTAGTTTTGTTACACTTGTACAACAAGCAATGTTTGTTATGCAAATATGATTAGCAGTTCTTTTAGAAGAAGTGATTACTGATGCTTAACATTACTGATTATGCATATTTTGACATAAATAATATTAGTTAGTTTCCAAAATATAGATATTTACTATATATTTATAAAAAAAACTACATATATTTTTTATCATCTCTTTCCCTGCCCTATGAATCATATATGAACATTTCAATTGTTTAACTATTGTGTGTTTTGTAGACAGGGAAACTGTTACATATTAAAAAATATTTTTATAAACATTTATGATTAAAACATTGTATTTGTGGAATTCATTTAAACTTTTTGCGAAATTTGGAAATTAAGATTGTTAACTTGCAATTACTCTTAACAAAATAAGGCATAGGCCCAGTGCATGAAAATTCACTTAGGGAGTCATGTCCTAATTTGTAGCACAAGTACTCGCTACTAGGTCCACCGGACCCAGTATAATATAAGTTTATTCCAAAACTGCTTTATAAACGTAAATAGTTACTTTCTAATAAGGATATGATATGTGTAAAGAAAACTATAATTGAAACAAATACTAATATTTATTGTTTTTACTTAAACAAAAGTTGTTTCAAAAATATACTAAATTTCTCTAGAGTTTTGTGACATGTTAAAGGCTAATCGTTATAATTTCAAACAAATTACTTATTTCCAACAAAATCTAATATATTTTCTTACACAATAATGTATTTACTTACAAGAAATAAAGAGGGATCAATCTTCATAGAAATATTTAATATAAAATTCAAAAATACAATATCTTCTTTGAACGAAAATCACACTTTCCAACATTCTAGTGACACTTTTTAAACTAACTGACTACCAATGTCGTTATTTGCCATGCTACACTATTGTTGAAAGGTACTAAGAGCTGAAACATTGCAAACGTCGATTTTGAATAGTTATTAAGCAAAATATTAAGTACTGGGTCCATTAGACCCATTAGCGACTGCTTAAGTGTTCAATGTAAAATATGCATCAAGTATGATGATTATGTTTTAAGATAATTAAAATTTTTTAAATAAGATAAACCTGTAATACAGGTTTTTATATCTACACCAGGCACCAGTTTCTCACAAGTTAGGTACCAGTCTGGCAAATTTGTAATACTTAGCATTAAGTTTACCTATTGTGAAGAGAAAATAAATTCATTCATTCATAATTAAAAATAACAATATGGATTCGAGTAAATCTGATTATTTTCAATACAAAGCTGTAAGTCAAACAATATATGAGAACTACAAGAACATACTAAGAACTATGATTTATAAAGTAATAAAATATGAGCATATATTAAATTTATTATTTTTCAGGCCCAGTTATCAAATAAAGGAAATATTCTAAAGAGTGTTAATTCTCAAGAGCAGGGTAGTAATCAGGTAAAAAAATTTGGTACTTACGTAATACTTAATAGTATAAGTCTATGCTACTTATCTATGTGTTTACAAACAAAGCAATTAAGTAGGTGCCTGTCTAATAACTTTTTACTTGAGTATTGTATAAAAGATTCAGCTAATGAGTTATATAGCATTAACTTAACTTTGTACGGTATGCAGTTCTTAAGAATTGTAATATTAGCTACAAATTGCCTTAGCATATTACAAACATATTCTAAACTACTTTTTACCCGCGGCTTCGCTCGCGTTGGCTTCAATTTAGAAATATCTTTAAAACTACTTCAATTAAAGTTAAAATTTCATAAATCTAGTTCTATTCACGATGAACGTGTGACAGGGACTATATTCATGAACGGGAGTAGAAATATAAGTATTAACAATGTAGAGGCGGCGAAATGGAAACCAATACCTCATTTCGTCTCGTGGGTGTCGTAAGAGGCGACAGAAGGGAAACTGAAACAGGAGATGGATGGCAGCATCTTCCTGATAACAGTGCAGGGTAATAAAAAGCTGCGGATGCCAACCCACTCGCCAAGGCTCAAAACTCGCGCGGGGCGCAACGAGGTACGAAGGGGCGACGGGGCGGCGGCTCCACTCGCCGTCCGTAACAAGTAGTTTCATTGGGCCTCGCGGGAATCGAACTCTTTTGTTCCTGTGCTTTGAAATCTTACGGCGGGCTACACAGCTCTCGTATTTGCTTAAGCAAACTCATAAACACTGAAAATAAGCTTTTGCACTATTGTTGAACCCATCTGCATTGTAATTAGTCAATCAAACTATTCCATCATTTAGATATGAAAATCTTAAAATCCACTTAATTTTCAATTACTTACATCGGTTTTGATACAAAAAGAAGTTGGTGAAATATTGCTATGCTGATAGACACCCAACATATTCAACTAAAGACATTCTGTCATAATCACAATTTTTTGTACACAGTTCTGTTAGTTATTTTGACAATAACGATAAATCATCCCGACACTGGTTTAGATATTTTAAGTCTGACAATTTTTGATGCTGGAAGAAAAAAAAGTATTCAATAGAATTATTATTAGTTTATTTACCAGTAGGTAGGTGACGGTATTATGAGATTAAAACTATAAAAACAAAAACTGTACAGCGACAATAAGTTAAGGTGCGAGTGGGGTGCCGTCTCACAGAACAAAGCCGCCAACATTTATATAAATATAATACATACATTAGGAATAAATTATATTCTATTAAAAATTCTGCTTCTGTCAAAAATACGCTATCAGCGCTGCTAGCGATGTGTAATGAAATTATTTTACGATATAACAATATGAAGAAATAGCAATGTTGTGTTTAGTTGTTAATATCGCCAAACGATCTCTATTCGTTGATTTGGTCAGGCTATATCATGATATAATCAAAAAACAGTTTTATCAGTTTATTTATAGATAATCAAAACTTTTTTATAGGTTAGAAATTAAACTTAGAAACATCTCACATTTTATAAATTTCGATAGATGTCACTATTATCTACTATTTAAGTAGTAATTAGTTACTATAAACTTTGTTAATTCCTACTAAAATGAAATAAGAAAAGAACTGAAAAATGAACGTTCGAATTTTCAAATAATTATGAATTAAATTATTAAACATATAAATGTATGTTATATATTTTATTTTATTCATTAGCAACTGGAGGTAAAATACTAAAATACTACTTTTTGGATTTCAGTTAGATGGCACTGTTTTGATAAAGTGAAATTTAGATTGTCGCCGTAGTTAAAATTATAACGCAACGGTTAAAACTCATTTTAGGCTTTATTTATAAATATGTTATTTATTTAAAAAAAAACATCAATAATCAAGAATATAAATAATAATAATAATAATGTCCTCCAGACCGAATTTCGGCCACGGCGGCCAGTCTCAACGGAGACTAGCCATCGGCGCAGGACAGGATTATAGTGCTCAAGTGAATGCGCAAGCACAGGTGCACTCTCTATTCCCTCACTCAAGAATATAAAATAGAAATTAACATCTTGAGGAAGGAAAATACTTAACCCTCTTTTTTTGATGATCTGTAATCGGATAAAAAGTAGCCTATAAGTTGCCCCGGGTCCCTAACTATCTACACACAATTTCATGGAAATCTGTCGAGTAGTTTTTGCGTGAAACGATAATACACAGACAGACAGACAGTCAAAACTTCTAAAAACCACTAATTTGGCCTCAGTGCCCTTTATTTAGTCCCCGGGAATTGTTTTTTCCAGAAAATATTAGAATTACAGACACGACTTTTATACAAATTTATTATATGTATAGATGATAGTTACAATTGAATTTGTTATCTATAACAAGACCGAGATATGTCTGGGTGTCCACAGTTTCTATGAGAGGGCAGTCACATGTAGTAGTCAGGCCGTGCAAGCAGTTATGGTTTTGTGCAACTATGTTTTTGGCAGGATGGCGATAACAGTTTTTTTTTGGTATTTAGTACTACCGTGGCACCATCTTAATAGAGAATCTACATCAGACTGCAGAAGTTCAGAGGCTTTTGTGGATCCTATACATTATTAAAATCAAAATCCTATACATTGCTAAAAGGCATGTGTCATCTGCAAACTACAACTGCAGAGTAAATAAGGCAGTTATTCAAATTATTAACATAAGTTAAAAAGTGTAAGGGCCCCAAAACTGATCCTTGAGCGGTGCTTACCGTCACTTCTAAGGGTTCACTTAATGAATTTTCAATTTTTAATGTATATCCTATTTTTGAGGTAGCCTATCACAGCAGCGGGCCACGAACTCTACAGTGATCCAACTTATTTATTAGTTGCCGGTGTTCTAGAGTATCAAATTAATATATTAAATTGATTTTTTTATTAGTTTTGTTCTAAGAAGCTACAGTCTAAAATACTTTTTATTTAAAATGGTTGTGTATTCAAATTATTATTAACTTTCATACTTTTAGGCTCAAGTAGTACCCCTGAAAGTGGATTCTGCTTTCAAACACAATCTGACACCAGGACCTTCCAGATTACCAGTAAGATTCAGTTATCCTTTTATATAGGTGTTAATATTTATATAAGTTAGTGATTGTTTATATATAGGTGTCCTGAAACTCAATGTCGAGCGGATACTGGGCGATAGGCCAACGCATAACTGTTTACAAATAAGAAAAAATCCATGTCTCATAGTAGTGATAATAGACATATTTTTGAAAATGTTAAAAATCATCCCTGTAGATCACATCTTTAGATACTATGGTCAGAAAGTTTCGCAATTTAATAGTGATTTTTACAATATTGTAATCCTTATTAGCCCTCCTACTATAAAGTCACAATTCAAACAACAAAAGTCTTTAGTTTTGTGAAAATAATATTAGTTTGTTTGAGTTAAGGTAAAAGAATTATGTCTCCTAATTTTGACACACCGTTTTAAAGAAAGTAGTACTACAGTAACCTTGACAAGTAATTTTAAAAGACGGCCTGTTTAGTCAAGATTCCAAAATGGTTCAAAAGTGCCATTTTTTCTTTTCTTAAAAAATATTGCTTATGTCACTTACTATCTTCAAAAGTAAACGAAAAAAAAATTTGAAAACGATTGCAAATGTACATTAAAAGAGACGAATTTATCCAGGATATAAGTTTTTAAAATTTTTAACTAATAAAAAGTTTATGAGTATATTCATTGTTGAACCTGTTGAGCCCCGTCATGGGGTGAATAGATTGAAGACTGCATCTCAATTATAACTAGGAAACTAGAGGAAAATAACATGCCAGCAGAATATGCAGTATTACTAAGACATTGCCTTACATCTGGCTATCTATTGTGGAAGGAAGAGTTTTACAAGCAAGTAGATGGTGTGGCGATGGGCTCACCTGTATCTCCCATTGTCGCCGATATATTCATGGAAGACTTTGAGGAGAAAGCCCTCCTTACTGCACCTGTTACACCAAGGATCTACAAGCGGTACGTAGACGATACTTTCACAATTTTACCATCAGACAAAGTAACTGCATTTTTAGAACATCTTAATTCCATAAACTCTAAAATTCAATTTACTATGGAGTTAGAGGCAAATAATTCCTTACCTTTCCTAGATGTGTTAGTCCTAGTGTATAGGAAAAAGACCCATACAAACCGATATTTAAACGGTGAATCTCACCACCATCCTTCACAGTTAGCTACCGTGGGCAAATCTTTGTTACAGAGAGCACGAGGGATCTGTGACAGCAAACACCTGGCCGCCGAGCTTCAGCACGTCAAGCAAGTTCTGCACGACAACAAGCTTCGGGTCCCGCGCCTACGTCACAGTGACCGAGTGAAGCCAGCCACAGTCGAGCGTGTGCCTGCTGTACTACCATATGTCAGAGGTGTCACAGACAAGATTGGCTATATCTTGAAGCGAGCTTCTATTAGAACATTCTACAAGCCGCCGAAGAAGATTAGTCAGTTCCTACCATCCGTCAAGTGTCATATTCCTCTACAAGATGCAGGAGTGTACAAGCTTGATTGTGAATGTGGTCTCTCTTATATAGGACAAACCAAAAGATCAATTAGGACCCGCGTAAAAGAACATATAGCTGATGTGAAGCATCAACGTTCCGGGAAGTCTGCAGTTTGTGATCATATCCTAGACGGCCCCAACCATTACATCAGATTTGATAGACCACAAATCCTCGCGAAAGAACACCGATTCCTACCAAGGATGATACGTGAGGCTATTGAAATTAAAAAACATCCTAATTTCAATAGAGAAGGAGGCTGGGTACTACCACCTGCTTGGGATCCTATAATCAATAAAATTAAAACTAAACCCAAGCATACCACTGCAAGACCTCAAGACAGAGTTAGTTCATTTTGCATAGATCGGACCATAAACAATAATTAAAAAAGCTGAAGGTACTCCGGGTTTAACAATGACATCGGGACGTCAGACATCTCAGTCCCCCGTGACCATGGGTGCTGGAAAGCGCCCGAAACGTCGGGAATTAAAAATAAAAAGTAAAAATAAACGCGATAAAATCCGTAAAAGTAGTTTTAATCATGTGTAGTGTTCGCGTAAATATAAGAAATCATTATGGTATCAACATGTTGACGCAGAGCCCGGCTTTACCTTAGATGCTTTTAAAACCTTAAAACTCAAAGCATCTGCAACTACTGGACCAATACTTTGTGCGCTAACTATGGATGAAATGAGCATAAGAAAATCGTTAACTTGGGATGCTACAAAAATGAAATTTTATGGTCGTGTGGATACAGGAACTCTTTTGGACAGTGACTCTTTAGAAGAAGCTGGACAATCTTTAGTTCTAATGTTAACAGCTATAAACCAGTCCTGGAAACTTCCTGTTGGCTATTTTCTAATATCAAGCTTAAATGGTAATCAAAAAGCAAAACTTATAGAAACATGTATCCAGTTAACAGAAGAGACAGGGGTCATTATTGTATCTTTAACTTGTGATGGGCTAGCTACAAATTTTAGCATGCTAGAGTTGTTAGGATGCAAAGGAATAACAAAAAACCCAAAAGTAACATGGTTTCATTACAGCAATTCCACAATAGATGTCTTTCTGGATCCCTGCCATGCTATAAAATTAGTTAGAAATTCCTTTGGGGAATTAAAGGTCTTTAAAGATGTTCAAAAAAGAAACATAGACTTTAGGTATGTAGAAAATCTTCACAATTTGCAGGAAAAAGAAAATTTATATTTGGGAACAAAAATAAGAAAAGGACACATAGAATTTTCTAAACAAAAAATGAAAGTTAAATTAGCCACCCAATTATTAAGCACTTCTGTTGCAGACGCCCTGAATTTTTGTGAATTCAATTTGAAATTAAAAGATTTCCAAGGGAGCTCTGGTACAGCCAATTTTATTAGAATAATGAACGACTTATTTGATATTTTTAACAGTAGGTCCATTCGTCCTCCAGGTTGGAAAAAGGCAATTTGTTCGTCAAATATGGGACTAGTAACAGAATTCCTCTTGAGTGCCTTAGATTATATCAATGGGCTGCATCTTTTTTCAGGAGAACTTTTAGTAATGTCCCGACGTAGAACTGGATTTATTGGGCTAATTATTAATATTCATAGCACACTAAATCTGTATAAAAGATTAGTACTTGAAAAAATGTTTTTGCAATACTTGCCATTATATAAGATCAGCCAAGACCATTTGGAATTATTTTTCTCCGCTATTAGAAGCCGAGGAGGTTTTAACAACAATCCTAACGCATTGCAATTTAGGTCAGCATATAAAATATTATTAATAAGAGCAGAAATTCGAGAGCATGGGGTAGGAAATTGTGTTGCGTTAAACCAAATTAACATACTAACTTGCTCCAGTAAAATAGATCCGATTCATAACATAAACAGCCTCACGGACCGAAATTTACTTGTAAATATTCCCGAAAATGAGAGTGATTTGTATGATCAGTATTTAGAATGTTTATCTTTAGCAAATTTAAACGAATATACAGAAAATGTAATAGAATATATTGGAGGGTTTATTGTTAGAAAATTAAATAGGCGTCTAAAATGTGAACAGTGTCTAAATTTAATTCAAGGCTGTGTAAATAAGAAAGGAATTGTTTTCTGCAAGACCAGAGGCGGATTAGTTTTTCCTTCCGAAGGCGTTAAAAGTATTTTAAAAAGAGCAGAAAATTTTTTAAAGTTACACCTTCATAAAAATGTTAAAAGTGAAAATTATTTTTTATATGTGTACTTATTTCTGATGGAACATTTTCAGGAAGAAAATGTTTTATCTCTTGATGTACAACATGACACTGAACATAGAGAGTTATTAGTTAAGAGTATAATCAAATATTATGTAAATATTCGATATAAATATTTTGGTAAATGTGCTACAGAAAAAGTTAGTCTCCGCAATCATCTTACTAAAACGATCTTGTTTAGAAATGAATAAAAGAAAATATTGTAAACACATTAATTATGAAAAATTCGATAAAGAACATACAATAGAGTTTGACAAAGGTGAGGTTATTAATAAGTATATTAAAAAAATAGATGCAACTTGTCCTTTACCGAAAAAATCGTACAACTTTGAAAGTATACATCTGGTAAACATCGTTCAATCAAAATTTTCTTTGAATCCCAAGATATCGTTAAATACATATTGAAGAATAAGACAAAGCTGAATGATGATAACATAATATTATATTCAGACCAAACACCGCAACTAAAATTATACTTAAAGGAGCTTACTCAAGAGTTAAATAATAAAACACGAAAACTAGGAAATTGTAGTAAAATTACAGGAGAAGATAACAAAGTAAACACTTACCAACTACTTGACGACTACGAACACATTGTCTCATATAAGAAATCATTAAAAATATACTATGCTAACATACGCAGCATTGTCTCACCAGGAAAGTTTCACGAGTTACAATGCATACTAAAAATGTTCAAAAATACTGCCATACAAAGATGTTTTATAGGTCAAAACATCTTTGCTGCCATCATTATTTTAACCGAAACTTGGATAAAATCCGAAGCAGAAGCAAAACGTTTTGTCATCCCTAACTACAGCCATTTTACATTTTTTTTGTTTTGGAGTTTTTTTAAGATTTATATTTGGATATGAGAGTATTTATTATTATTATATATATATATAACAAACAAGATAAGTATTTTATAAAAATATTACGTTATTAAACTACTTTCTATTGCTAACAAAAATTTATTTATTTTCCTACTCCATCCATCCATCCATTACATTCTAAAAGTTCATTGCTGCACCTAGGTCTCTACTATAGATTGGGATTACCTCATAGGGCATTTTGCCACAGCTACCACGCTTGGCAGGCGGTTTAGCATCCGCAGATTTTTATTATTTTGTATCTACTTCACTTGGTCTTTCTTGATTTTGTTGCCAAAATCCAGAAATCACCCATGCTAAGCCGGGGTGGATATAAAATAAAAAATATTTCACGGCAAATAATTTATTTGTTGTGATAATTTGTAACCACAAGTGCATCGTAAAGTATAATAATATTCAAATCACAGCGATTCTAAAGTAGGTAGTTTTTACTTCAAGACATATTAGTTTAAACGGCCACACGAAACTGGTGCACAAGCAACTGGTGGGGGGGTGCTACTAGCTCTAAAAGAGAACTCCATCCTGTTTAACCATCCTGGCTTTAGATAGTAACTTATTAGCCCAGAAGTAAAGCTTATTCTGTATAATATGAAGTCAGAGCAACTAGCTTGTTAACTTACACCTTACAAGCACGAGTTGCTATCCGTGCTTTAAGTATCAAAATCGTCTTCAAACTATTATTTAAACGATAAAACTGGAGCAGCAATCATCTGGCGGTTAAATTCACACGAAATTCCCCTAGCCTCCCTAATCGTTAGAGAAAATATAATTTTGCATATTAAAAATAAATACATAAAGGTGTTACTAAATTTTAAAAGTTGATTGAGTTCACATCACTAAAAAATGGGCGGAGCTTACAGCGTCCGCCATTTATTGTCTCAATTTGACACGATTTTTTTGTAGGCTTGCCATCTCCTCTATTTTCTATGCTCAAAGACTGAGCGCAATTGTGCGGCGCAGCGCAGTGTTACCCATGTCTAAAGTTGCCAGGTTGAAAATTCACATCAAAAGAATACTTAATTTTTCATCTCTTTTTCTTAGCTCCGCTTTTAAAGCAATGACATTCATTAACCCGTAACTCATATTGGCCATAATTAATCTAAGGAATTGTAAAATATTCACAATATTACTGCAAAAATAAACAAACCTCTTAGCCCATCTACTAACAGTGACATTTGACATTACGGAGAACTCACGCTACTCTAGCTCCTCTAGCGGCGAATTCATACGCGATAGCCCTCAGACAAGCGCAGTGTTATGTCTACGGCATAGAGGAAAGAAACATGGAGGACCGCACATCCGTTCCCAGCTCCATTCTCCCTAACCCTCGGCTATTTGGTCTCCCCTTCCGAGAGCTTCCATCTGGTTGGGCTTTTATTTATTTATGTATTTTTATGTATTTATTTTATTTTATTGTTATTTATGTATATTTATCACTTTCGTTCGCAATTATATATTTATGGAACCCAATCAGATGAGAAAACAATATAGATACCCCAATAATAATAAGATATTACTAAAGTTCATGTTACACTAGAATAGCAATAATCACATTAGAACTTTCACTTGTTTTATGATTTATAAATCCGTTAAAATAGTTTAATTTCGACGTGTAACATTCGCCTAAATATTAGAATATCACGTTTCAATCAACCATTTAATGCTATTACTTATTGTGTAATGTACATTGGTACTATACTTTAAAAAAATGTAAAAGTCCATACTAAAACTGGCAAGTTTAGAGATGGTATAGCGGAATTCAACACCCTTCTACGGTTTTTCATAATGTGAAGATTGTCTTCTGTGAAGTGTCTTGAGCATAGCTCACTATTTTTGGTGGGACACCATTAGTCCCCTCGACAAGTAGCGTCGATCCACATATTTTTCCTTTCGGGGCATACAGAAAACCTATAATATATAGGTACCACAATGATACACCACTATTTTTTATAAATTAGTGACTTTAAAAAACTGTTAACGATGACCCAACAAATGTCTACTTATAAAGCACAACACTATTGATAAACGTACTGTCGTTAGACAATGACAACTGCTGTAATTTATGTAATGAGTGGAGGGGACATTTCAAAAAGACATCAATGGGTGCTTAATTGTTATCACTTTGCACCATTATATTACCAGTATAAGTTGAACTCCGGTGCATTTGAAATAGGTTAACGTGATAAGTATATAATTTACTTACCGACGAAACGGTATGACATCTTTTTGATAACTGGATGTCGTAGCTGACTTGCCACACTAATTTACTGCACAGGAAGACATTTGTAATGTATTTTGGATACAAGACTATTTTTAAATTGTCAAGAACTCGGACGTGCCTACGGGTCACATCTTCGTCGCACTGATTTCGTGATTCTTAGCGTTACTTCGTATGCTAGCTACAGCAAGCATGTGTTGCGCGCGTTTGTGGCCCTGTATGTGGAATCTATTAGGGGGTAATCTGTGGCACAGATTGGCATTTTTCAAAAAGCACTTACAACGACGGAAACGATTCTTGTAACGACAAAATCGATTCAGTAAACAGTTTTTATAAACACACAAGACTTTTAAATCGAATACCTAAATAATTAACGGGAATAATTACGCGAAATGAGTCCATTGGGTTGAATGGTCTAAGGTAACCGTAGATTGTCCGATATATTACTTTCCTCTATGCCGTAGACATAACACTGCGCTTGTATGAGGGCTATCGCGTATGAATTTGCCGCCGGAGGCACTAGAGTAGCGTGAGTTCTCCGTAATGTCAAATTGAGTACAAAATATGTAAGGCATGTGCGGTTTTACTAATTTTCTTACATAAAGTATTAATGTGTGCTTTCCAGTTAAGATGTTTATCTATTTCGAGACCCAGGTACTTTGCAGTTTCAACTTCTCTTACAACATCATTATTCTAGTGTACATTTAGGATCATACTAGGAATCCGTTGACTGAAATGTATAACTTTTGTTTTATTTAAGTTTGTTTTTTAATTATTCTCGTCTAACCAGTTTACAACTAATTTTGAAGAGTTATTAATGTCATATTCATAGGTCTCTACACTTTTACATGGTATTCTCACTGTGGTATCATCCGTAAACAGCGATACTAGTTGTTCAATGCATTTAGGTAAGTCATTGATGTACAATATAAATGTAAAAGGACCCAGCACACTCCCCTGTGGCACTCTGCAAGAACCAACAATCAACTTACACCGATGAAGAATGTAGTTCGGACCAGATGCGGCATTAACAATTAAACTGCCGTCGGTCACGTTTTAAATGCAATACTCCGTACAAGGTGACCGACACGGCAGTCAAAGGTTTAATGCATTAGTCAATAAAATATATATACTTAAATTCATGAAGAAACATTTGGTTTTATTTCCAGGACTAGTTGAACCTCTCTTTTTCCTTATATGATTCAGTTATCTTTAAATAGATCTTGCAAAGTTTTACAAATCTCATAAAGTTATGAAATAAGTATTCCTAGTGCCGATATCAAAATTTTTGCCGTAAGTGCCATATTTATTGAAAAATTAATTACTTTATTTGAGCAAACAATTTTCAACAGCACTTGTAGAGAAATAAAGATTCATTCATTCTTTTAAAAAGCCATAAAACCATTCAAGGGTCACTCCCGTGGATGTAGAGTCTAAAATAACGTTTTTTGTAAACAATACTCAATGCGCCATAATAGTGTCAATTGACAAAGGCAAAGCCCTTCAGAGGCGCCGCGGGGTGTGCTTCGATTATATTACATTTCCAATAACCAACATATTTTTAGCAACATTATTTCTCAAAAAGGTAATATTTCCTTTAACACAAATAATATCTACTAAATAATAACATTTAAAATCTCTTTCTGAAATAAAAAATATTATGGATATATATTTTTAAAGAACCCACCTCTTATGCTCCAAAAATATGCCAAATTAAAGTCCGATTTTGTACTTTTTGTGCATTATGTACTAGTTCATTAAAACATTTTTTTATACGTGGTAGAGCCATGCTGCAGTTATATTAGTAGTATAGTTGTTGCACGAATGGGTCGGCTCGACCGGGGAAGGACCACGCTCTCACAGAATACCAGCGTGAAATATTAGCTTAATGCTGGCTGTGTTTCGTATGGTGAGTGTAGAGAACCGGAGACGGTTTTTACTGGAAACGAGACATTCCATCTTAGTCTCACGGGTGACAACGCATCTGCATTTTCATTTGTAATCGAGGACAGATGTAGATATCTACGGGCCGCAGCAACTACTTACAATCAGGTGGACTGTGTGCTCGTTTGTCACCCTATTCTATAGAAAACATACAAAATAAAAAGGTGTATTCATTTCAACGATGAGAACCGTGGTAGCTCAGAGGAGCCCCGGTAGCTCAGATGGTTAGCTCTCACGTTAAATTTCACAGTACGCTAGCAAACTGGGTTCGATCCCCGCTGGCGTCAATGAAATCGTTAGTTGCAATTTTAAGTGCTGATCTACCACGTGCTCGGCGGTGAAGGAAAATATCGTGAGAAAGTCTGACTGTCTGAGAAATAAGAAAAAATATTTCGAAGACATGTGAAGTTCGCCAACACGCATAGGGGCCGCGGCGGACACTTCTTTGCCCTAAAACCCTCTCAGAAGTGAGTTAAGGCCCAGCATTGAGACGTAAACAGGCTGTAACTTAACTATTTCAACGATGACAGTCTGAAATAATCAGATGAACAAATTATGGCTAGGCAACAATAAAAACTATATGGATGGATGTATATAAGTATAAAATTGAATAAATATATAACATGGGTACTCACTTCTTTAAATGGCTCCTGGTACTTATTCGATTTACTGTATCTACAGTATTATTTACGAATGGTACTATAGGTATCAGCAATCTTGCTCTAGGTTGAAACATAACGCAACGTTACACGATTTGCAAAACTGAAACCCACGTAAAAAGTAAATCAAAAAGAATTTTTTTTTTTAATTCTTTTGAATTTTGCAAACTGCATACAGATAAAATGTACATTAAAAAAACGGATATAAGAAACATGTGTCTGAGGTGACCTTAAAAACCACAGCCTGTTTATATTAGAATAAAGAAAATAAAAATTTCAAATATTAAATATTAAAATAAAAATATTAAAAAGCATATGTAAATACTTTCTACTTTTCTGTTTAAATAAATTGTTTAAAAAATTCCGAAGTCTTGTGTTAACATACATGGCATATCCAAATGCCACATCTAATTTTTGCATAAATCATCGAATGAGATTTGAATCAAACAAGCTTCGTTTATCTGCTCGGGGGCGCTAGATTCTTTACGATTCTAACAATTCAACCGAATTTGAACGTCATGCAGTATGGCAAACTTAAGTTCCTTTTTTCGCCACCCGCAAAACAAAGAACTAGAATTCACTACTGCGGGAGACTCATAGATGGACACTATTGCACCTATTTACATTGAAATTTTGAAAATATTGCACTTTGTCTTCATTTTTATGTACTAAAACTGTAAATGTTTAACAATTACACATATTTTGACACAAAACTGACAGTTAACACTAAAATTTTATGTACATTTCAAGTCAAATTTCCGCAACCAGCATGTTAGTTCTAAGATAGCGGTTTGCTTCATACAAATTAAAAAACAATTTTAGACGTTCTTAATGAGATAAAACAGAAAATGAGATTACAAATAAGGAGGTTGCTTACCCAGGCATTGTTTTAACACAATTCGCCACACAATTAAAACAAATTAGTACAAAATAATTGCTAACAAGTTTGTTGTTAGCGCGCGTCAGTCACACTAATGGCTGATGAATTGAAATTTTAAATAAATTTTGTTTAATAACTAAAAATGAAACACGTCCATACTGAACGAACTCCAAGAGAGAAGGGAATGTGCAATAAAAATATTTAATAAGTTCTTTATAATTTAGACTGTAGCTACAGTGGCGCCACCATTTAACACAACTATAACGCTTTCCTACGGACAGCGCAGCGGACACTTTTTATACAGAGTCTGTACTCCTTACCTCTACACTCTATATACTTGTTTCTATTACTATACTCTTTGGATACAACACACAGATTATGTTTTTCAAAATAACAAAATAATAGCATTGGTTTGAGGATGACGCGTGTATTTTCAATAATTTCTCGTCATCTCTAACAATTACAAACGTCAAAAAACTATTCGACTCAGCTGAGCCAAGGAGGTGACTGACTGTTTGACGTGTGTGGCTTGCTCCGTTGTTCTTTCTTGGTAAATCTTTCTAAAAAGGAATAAATTGTGAAGAAATTCTATTAGTTATTCCTTCAAATACGACGAAGTAAAGTACGTCATGAGTGAATTAAGTCAGGAGGAGGTAAGTTTAATATTGCACGAACCTTGGCATATGTATTGCGTATGGCCAATCTAATTTCGTAACAAAACAAAGGTTTTGTGTGGTGATGTTAAGTTTTGTTGCGCGTAACATAAAATTACATGCGGCAGTAAGAAACAATTTCGTTGGTTATAGATACGACGTCGTCGGTTAGCGCGGTTAGCAGCTCTTGGAGGTACTAGTTCAACTCCAACTCTTGCTAGCCCTCCCGTTACTCCGAGCGCCTGTGTGCCTTCTTCTGACATAATAAACGCACAGCAACCTTCATCACGTTTATCACCGTCACCTCGGGGCTCCACAGAATCAAATACATCAGCAGATAGTGTCAACACAAATAGGGAAACAAACTTCTCAGATGGAGTCAGTAACAGTGAAGTAGCCGATCAAAATAAAATACCAGCAGATGGGTTAATTGTGACTGAAAAAACTGACAACAATTTGTTGGATGAGATGCCGGATACTAAAATGACTGATCTCTCCCAAACTAGACAGTACAACAGTTTTGATTCCATGGGTGATGACACATTATTAAGTTGTGGGTCAGTTCAGGTTGGTAGCTTGCCACAGTCAACTGTTGGTGGTTCAGAAGGTGCATCAACGCGAGAAGATAGTACATCAAGATCTGTATCTCCTCCACAATTTGTAGAGCCTCCACCAGTAAGACCAAGAACTAGTAATGCGTCACCAAGTTGTTCCCGTCGTTCTCTATCTATGGAAGTAGATGATTCTTCAGAAAGAAATTTACAGTCAGAACAATCACATCAGGAACCAATGGAGGTGTGTAATTCACTCTTATACAAAGACATCAATTTAAAAATGCTGAAAGTCTCTTTCTCTCTCTCTCTCTCTCTTGCTCGCTCTCTCTTGCTTTTCACTGATTGAGTATAGAAAGAGATAGAGGTAATTTAAACTTAATTTAAGTAACATTATTTAACAATGTGTTGATGTTGATGGGTTAGTGTCTGTAACTTCAAGTCTAAATACATATTTTGTGTGCATTAAATGCTGTGGAGGGGTGCGTCATTCTAGCTTAGACAATCTCTCCTTGTATAAAAATGTAAATCATTTAACAAAATGAAGTGTTAGTAGTTGACTATGGTTCATAAAAGATTTTTTTTAAGAGTGAATCTACATACTGAGTGAATAGACAGACTACATGAATATACATTTTTAATGAACTATAGTACCAAAGAGTACAATCTGCCACTTTGCCTTGTGTATGTGGACTATGAAAATGCCTTTGATTTCGTCGAAATTTGGGAGGTGCTACAGTCCCTTCAGTGGTGCTACTACTATCTATCTATTTCAATAGCCCTGCATAGTAGGCATGTCGATTCACTCTTAAAAAAAATTGATCTAAATCAATTCAAATTGAACATACTAGAATCGATTATCGATTAAAAGATCGATTTTTGTATAATCGCGACATTTTCAAACATTGTTTCCAGAATTTGCAATTTATCTTAAATTGAATTTTTTAATTACATTCACCTTATGTTTTATATAATTTCCGGAAAATGCATGGATCAATTTGCTAATATCACCTTTTACCACTCCAGGTAAGCTTAAAATGCTTATGTTAAGAGTGGTTCATAACAATAGTTAAATGTCTGACTCGAACCCATGACCTTCAGGTTCGCACTCCTTACCCTACCATTAGGATACTGTCGCTTCAATTCAATTCACAGGATACTTTTTGTCCCAAAGAAATGTATAATTACAGGCTCTGGGGAATTCTATCATAGTTGAGAATGTATATGTAGCCATCCTTGATGTAGTTAAAATTCACATCAGACTAGTCTATATGATTTCAGACCTTTGCCTGCCTTAATTGACGAATCGTAGAAACTACAACTAGTTTATGTTTTTAGACAGACTTAATACATGAATGTCTTCATAATAAATGGTTGCGTAAATTTGTTGTACTTCAGCATGTTTTGACTTCGTTATGACAATACTTGCATACACCATCGATCAATCCCTTTTTTACAAAGTGATTCCATGTATCATTTTTAGTTGACATTTTAGGCTAAAAAACAATGATACTTTAAGAAAAGTACAAACTGCTACGTACATTTCTCGATAAATCGGTTTCAATCTAATAACTTGCAAGCTACAAGAACACAATAATGGTTATTTCCTTACTATAAACCCTTATAAAATTCAACATATAATATTTATTCATAGTATCTAGGTATTTAAAAAGTACTTTGTCTGTGCTCACAGCTCACAGTATGTATATTTTTGATAATCATTAAAGTAATAAATTTATTCACAAGTTCACAGGTCAGCATATATATATATTGTAATCTTTCTTTACAGCTTGTTGATATTTTTGGATACATTCATAAATATTTATTTTATTCAAATATATATTGCGTTCATATTATCAATGTAGTAGGACTGGTTGTTTATGAATTGTAAAAAAATTAAAAAACTGCAGTATCTTACCCCAGCCAGTTTGAGAACTTTATCGCTAGTTCTTGAATCAGATAAATCAGTCCGATTCGAGAGGTTTTTGGATCAATTTGTTGAATCAATGCAGTGCTCCAAATCAATCTAATTATCTCGATTATTGTACTCCAAGTAATCGATTTTTCAATTAATCGATTTTAGATTGACGTGCCTACTGCACAGTATCATCTTTGGTAAGAATTGGTGTTCTTTTGCTAGGATTTATTGTCTATCAATTCTGATTTAGTGGCAGGGGTGATCCTGTATGTCTTCACAGACTGCAGACTTCCGGAAGTGTGATTCTTCACATCAGCTAGGAGTTCTTTTACATGGGTTTTTATCAATCTTTTAGTTCAAATTAGTTTTATAGATTTAATCGCATTTTAATAACTTATTTTATATTTCTGAAGTCTTGAGTACTTTACATCACCTTAGGTGGTTAAAACTTTTTTACACAGGAATATTGACACAAAGTTACTTCTGCAACGGCTTCGGCACTGCGAGAAGTACAGCTACTTAGCCCTTGCGTAGCAAATCACGGGCACTCATGCTAGCCTCCGCAGCATCGACTTATTGGTCACCTTAGGCAACCAGCCTCAGCCGCTACGGCTCATTCAGAAGTCCGCAATTTGCTACAGCGGGTGGGGGCTGCACTCCCTCCGTGGCTACGGCTTTACAAAAACACTAGGGCTAGGGCAGACAAGACTATGTGAAGTTGGGGCATGCTAATTCAGTTTTAGAACTGATTTGACCAATCGTATCTATAAAGTCAGGTTGCCCTAAACTCTGCTATGATAGTGGTAAATGAAATAATGTAATGTGAACTGTTATAATTTTGTTTTCTGAAAAACACTGTGACTCAATTTGTTATATAGGAGTCCCGTCTTCAGCCATAAATGGATTATCTGGGCCCAAGTGATTTTATGATTGTATCTGTGTTAAAAAACAAATTGATATATTTGCGTTTCGTTATATGCAATTTTTAGTGTAATTTATTTTTATCGTAATTAATTCAAAAGGCATTTCTGAAATCCAAATACAGTGTAAAAGGTTCGGGCTTAACCCTGACAAACCTAAATTGAAAATAAAATTATAAAATCAAGTACCAGTTGTCTATTATATAATACGAGAACAAATTGACATATATGCATTTTGTTATAAGCAATTTTTAGTGAAAATTGTTTTTATTGTAATTAATTCAAAACGCATTTCCGACATCCAAAAACAGTGTAAAAGGTTCATGTTTAACCCTGACAGGCCCCCTAAACTGAAAACATAATTAAAATCAAGTACTGGATATCTATAGCCAATCCCCTGTGGTCACAGGAGAGACTGTTTGGCGTCTCAATGTGAGCATGGTTGCTGTAAAGTACTGAGGTCAATAATAAAACACGATAAAATCTGCAAAAATTGTTTCATTCAGCATGTAGTGTGTGCATAAACAATAATACGCATACTTTGTTTTGTACAGAATAAAGTATGTTCTCTGTTGTTTAGTAATAATGACGATGATCTTTAAAATATTAACTGTCTGCAAATTTTTTGGAATAAATATTGAAATTGAAGGCATATTTACATCAAAACATGCCTAATTTGTTCAGCTATGTTTTAATTAATATATTAACTGTCTGCAAATTTTTTGTAATAAGTATTGAAATTGAATGCATATTTACATGAAAACATGTCTAATTTGGTCAGCTATGTTTTAATTACTTAGGTTTATTTTATTTGCAAGGTTTATTTGTTATTTAATAAGATGTTATTTAAACATGCTGAACCAATCAGGCAATTTTTCATGTAAATATTCATTAAATTTAAGTATTACATGAGTTTTAAATGCATTTTAGTTCATTTTGATACAACTTCATTTATTTTTGTTTCCAAAATCGTTGATTAACTGTACAATATGACAGGTGGAAGATAATGATATATCACAATCACCAGCACGGAAAATACACAGATCTAGAACACTGAGCTGCACAGAGTTAAGTGAAGATCAATTGCGCCATATTGTTTCTAAGATCCTTCAGGTTTCCTGGTCTGAAGATAGTGTTGGTAAGAATTGTTCATTATTAAATGTTTTAGTAATATATGTTACTGTAATATTTTTAAATTGATTGCTGTAAATCTCCTGTGACATTGCATAAAAGCCCACGCTGCAATTGTAATCTGCTTGTCAAGCGTGGAAAAAGTTAAATTCTCACTAGTGGGACTGGACAACGTTTATTTAGCCCAGACTGATGAAGTTACTATAATCATAATATATATACATATAAATAATTTGATTTTAAATGTGCTTTTAATGATTTTTTGTTGACAAAAAATTTCACAGAGCTTCAATAGTATAGTTGACTTGTATAATAATTATTTTTGGTGAATATTATATAATAAAAAGTAATTCAAAGTCTATATTACAGGAGGCATATTTGTACCAACTGTAGCAGCTTCATTACTTGACAACCCTAAGCTTAGTTTAGAAGAACTAGCATCAGAAGCTCTTATTGATGTCATAACACAAATTGAAGATGGTTCTGATCCATTGAATCAGAAGTTAATTGCAGTTTCCGAAACATCAAAAAGACTTAGTGAGGATTGTGGTGATGATATTATGACAAGTGGACCACTTAGTTCTGAGACAGATACAAACTCAGACAAAGCGGAATGCCCTGCACCTACACTGCCTATACCCAAAACTATCCCTACGCAAGGTTTAGCTGTTAGCTACATACTTCGTTTTTACAACAACATCAATCTATATGAGAGGGAACATCCAAAAAAAAGCTCTGAGCCACCTTTAAGTGATTTGCTGCAAAGTTTAAGAACTTTACTTGTTAATCATTTAGTGTTAGTGCTTCGTGGGAAATTTAATTTGGGAAAATGCCGAAAATCTCCACTGCTCCCTTATATTTTAATTGGTAACACTCCAATTGGCCTGCTTCCTGAGTTACTTTTGGCAACTTATTTGGATCAAGAAGCTTTTGAGGAGGTAATTATATTTAACTTTTGTTAAAAAAAGCTTGAAAGACTTATTTAACTGTAATATATCGATAAAGTAGCTTAGTTTACAGTCAATATTGTAAGTGGGTACTGCAGCCCAAAAAATCGATTGGAATGAACATCTACAGCTAATTGCAAACATAAATGCTAGAGGTACGTTTTAAGCTTTTGAGGATGACATAGATAGAATATCACAGTCTGCTGGTTCTAGATACATTTTTAAGCAGAAGCGCAATATGGTAGAAATACTGCTGCTAGGCAGGAGAAATAGGTAAAAGGTGTACAAGCCTAGGCCGAAAGTAAAATATAGGTATATCATAAATATTTATATCTCATCTATTTATAAATGCTGACATCATTCTCAGGTATTTGTGCCCTTGTTGATGGGGATAAGGGAAGAAATGCGTCGTTGCGTATCGCCGCTCAATGGGCGAGGGCACGGGCCGGCCTTGCGTGCGTTACGCGCATTGTGCGAACTGCGAGCAGGGCCAAGACACGCTCTTCGCCCCGTCTGCGCTCTGATCGCCCGCTTGCCAAGTCTGTGTCCTGCCTCTGTCACTACAGCACCAGGCCGAGAAATCGCCAGAGTCAGTTTTCTGGGGCCATTCTTTGCAGTAAGTCTGAATCAATTTTCTGCAATGCTATTTATTCCCTCTCTAATTTGATAGCCAACCATGTTTTGTACAATGGAAATCCTAATGAATACCCATACTAAGTTACATAGTAACTTCTCTAATCTGTGCTATAAGTATCATATGAGCAGTGCTGGCTGACAAACGCACAGAGAAAGGTATCCATGTAGAGGTAGTGTGAGAATATCTACTACCTTATATCTTTCCACGGCTGTTGTAAGAGATGACACATAGAGAAACATACCAAGAAATGGACAACAGTGTCTTGCCTTTGTGTTAAGACAGGCCGCTTAACATGATGATTGAAGTGTCGTATCTCACACCTGAGAAAGATTTTAGAGCTTCTTACAGTTAACTCTAGGAAGCCCTAAGATCTTTCTCTCATTTCCTGTATATCTTCACAACTTCTTGCGATATTAACTTACAGAAAGGGCTAGCATCCAGTTCAGATTACCTAATCATGTAATTGCCACATATTGCTCTGCTTGTAAAAAAATCTTATTACACTGCTGGGGTTTTACAGGCTATCACATTTGTACTAATCACCGCCCACTTTCGAGCCAAACCTAGATTTAAGACTCTTTAATTAGTTAAAAAGGCATAATTATAATATTTATTAAAAATTAACGCAGATATCGCTTTTTGCGGAGGAAAATCCACGACTCGCCGAGCGATTGTTCGCAACGGGAACTGGAGACCGAAGTCTCGCGTTTGCTCTCCAGCGCGAAGTGGAAGCCAGCAGGAACACTCTCCACACTATCTGCCACAACATACTGCTCTCCCAGGAAGCGAGGGAACCTATGCTGAACTACTTTGCTGATTTGTTGCAGCGGAATGAACGGAGAGTACGGTTTCGAACTGATGAGAGATCACTTGCAGGTAAGTGAAGTGGAAGAAGAAGTTTACTTTTGAATATTTTTCAAATAACAAATCATCACACAAATATAAATCAATTTTTAACCAAGTTCAAAAACTAAGAGCTTATATATTCAAAGTATATGTTTTTTATGTATGTTAACCGTTTTAACAGAAACAACTGAAATGATTTAAACAATCCTTTTATTAAATTGGTTATACTTCAGGGTTCCATTTAAACTTTGAAAAAAAAAAATTACGCTACACACTGCCTTAGCTAAATAAGAGCCTATTCACTCTTGGCTTGAAGACATTAACATTGTAATCGAATGAAAAGACAGATGCGAATTATTCCACTCCTTTACAGTATGCAACAATTTTACAACACAGTTACAAACGACGAAGTTTACAGTTTATAGGTATGTTGACAACAATTCATGAGAATAAAGAGGTGGACAAATCTTGTGAACACCCCAAAAGGTTATTGACTTAAGTCTTACAATATTAGCACAGCTCCAATTGGAGACTGCTTGCACTGCCTGAGAGATTCATATGCTCAACCAAAGCTTCTCTTAGGGATGGAATTTGATCCTGATTTATAGATTCACATAAAGTTTAATTTATTGGTTTATTTCATTTTATTCATACTGCTTACTCTTAAGTATTTCTTGGTATTTCTTATTTAATATTGGATCGTGAATTCCCTTGCTAAAATAGGAAAATGAGTATGAATAATCTGGGGTGGTGTTGTTAAGAAATCTATTGTAAGAGGAGGCTGTAGCAAAAACCGCTTACTTACCTCTGACAAATGTACCAATCTCATGGTGGAAAAGTGGAGCAGTTTCAAAAGTAAGAGACGTCTGTCCATGTAATTGCAAATCACATAAGATGATGCTCTGAGCCCGTATTCAGCCAGCAGTGCAGTGGACTATGCAGGAGTACGAAGCAAATGAAGTATAGCTATCTTACTCTGTACAACATAAGATTAGCAAAGAAGCAACTTAGTTTGTTTTTACTTTGTTACTGCAAATGCAAAGAAGCAAATGAAGTAGAGTTATCTTACTCTGTACGACATAAGATTAGCAAAGAAGCAACTTAGTTTGTACATGTTCCACTCACCAGCTAGAAGAGAGTATCTGTTTTAGTTGAAACTCAATCTTATTCTCAATAGTGTTAGGCTTTAACTGAGTTGAAGTTTTTTATAAAGACTTGTGAAGGGTTGTAATGGCGCTGATGATGATGATAAATTGTATTAATATTATTGAATAAAACTAAATTTTCGGATTTTATCGCGTTTATTTCACTACTTTTACTTATTTTTAATTCCCGACGTTTCGGGTGCTTTACAGCAACCATGGTCACGGGGGGGACTGAGATGTTTGACGTCCCAATGTCATAGTTAGTCCGGCTACCTTCAGTTTTTGAATATTAATTTTTGGTCCGATTTACGCAAAACGAGCTTATAGTATCATGAAGTCTTGCAGTGGTATGCTTAGGTTTGGGTTTGGGTTTAATTTTGTACATACCATTTTGGCTATCCGAGTACAGAACCAGAGTACGAAACCTATCCAACTGCAGAGGTGTAAGACAGAGTGACGTTATTTCCCCGAAACTCTTCACCGCTGCATTGGAAGACGTTTTCAAGCTACTGGACTGGAAAGGATACGGTATTAACATCAATGGCGAGTACATCACTCACCTTTGATTTGCCGACGATATAGTACTTATGGCAGAATCGCTGGAGGACTTAAGCACTATGCTCAATGACCTCAATAGTGCCTCCCAACGGATAGGTCTTAAGATGAACATGGACAAAACAAAGATCATGTTTAATGTCCATGTCACACCTATGCCGGTAGTTGTTGGGAGCACTAAGCTCGAAGTTGTTGACGAGTACGTTTACCTGGGACAAATAGTCCGGCTAGGTAAGTTCAACTTCGACCGAGAGGTCAATCGACGGATTCAACTCGGCTGGGCAGCGTTCGGGAAATTACAACGCATCTTCTCGTCAGGTATACCTCAAAACCTGAAAACTAAGTTGTACAACCAGTGCGTGTTGCCAGCGATGACATATGGAACTGAGACGTGGTCCTTCACTGCTGGCCGTATGAGGACGCTCAAAGTCGCTCAGCGAGCTATGGAGAGGGCTATGCTCGGAGTTTCTCTGCGTGATAAACTTACAAATGAGGATATCCGAAGTAGAACCAGAGTGACCGACATAGCCCAACGGATTAGTAAGCTGAAGTGGAAATGGGCCGGCCATATAGCTCGAAGAACCGACAACCGTTGGGGAAAAAAGGTTCTCGAGTGGCAGCCTCGTACCGGTAGACGAAGTGTAGGGCGACCCCCCACTAGATGGAGTGACGACCTGGTAAGACATGCAGGAAGTCGATGGATGTAGGTGGCTCAGGACTTTGTGGCATACCTTGGGGGAGGCCTATGTTCAGCAGTGGACTTGTAAAGGGTTGTAATGATGATGATGATGATGATGATGACAACACGTTGTTTTCTTCTATTGTGCGAATAATTACGTAACATACGTCGTTTCGCTTATTATCGAGATCTCAAAGTAGGATCGCCGTTTACTATACCTTTATCTTAACCTTATGCCTTAAATAAAATGAATAGGTTTCGTACATAAATTTTGTATATTAAAATGGCAAATGCACTGATTTTGTTGGTAAGGTCTTGTGTTTCACACTGCTCCTAATAGCCATAAGATCTATACGTATAAATAGAATTCAAGTGTCTGTATGTAATATTGAAGTAACTGCCTTATATTGAGCTGTGGTTATTTTGAACTGTGGTTATTAGCATGCCATTTAGACTGGTATAACAGAAAAAAAATTAATGATACTGTTACGCGCCTAAGTTGACGTCATGTACCCGGCACTAGCGCCATCTAGTGTCGGGGACGAGAGCGAGGGGAGCTTTCCAGAAAATGACATCACTAATCTTTCAACCGACAGCGCCATCTAGTATCGAATTGAAGAACTAAGCTTTCTGGAAGCCCCGCACTCGAACTTTCTGCGCTTGGTCGCGCGTATTTACTCGAATATTCTGGATGTTTTCGTGGAAGAGCCCTATATAAAGGTGCTGCAATACGCGATCGGGGAAGTATTGAATTCGGCGAGACAAGCGAAGCTTAGGAGCGGAATAAAGTGAATCAGTGTGATTAATTATTGGTGTTTTAGGTTTTAATTAGTGTAAAGAAAATTAAAGTGTTAATTTAGGTAATTCTATCGGTGATTTTTACTGTCACGAACCCTAAGCTCGTAACAATTGGTGTCAGAAGTGGGATAAAATCAAGCCGATTTTACCTAAGGAGGAAACGGAGGGTGTCCGTACCCGAAGTCAACACCAGCAGAAGACAGACCAAAGAAGATTTGGTGGTGCAACGCCGCGGACTTCGGAGGACCAGCCGCCGGCTGCAGGCCCGTCAGTAGCTCCTACATCTGCAGCACCTGACTTAGGTGCTCTGATGGTGATGCTGCAGGAGCAGGCTCGCCGACAGGAGGAACAGGCTCGCCGACAGGAGGAACAGGCTCGCCGACAGGAGGAACAGGCTCGCCGACAGGAGGAACAGGCTCGCCGACAGATGGAACAGGTCCGTCGGTTGGAAGAGCAGCTGCGGGGCGGATAGGATGAACAGGCCCGCCGACAAGAGGAACAGGCCCGCCGACAGGAGGAACAGGCCCGTCGGTTGGAAGATCAGCTGGCGGAACAGGCTCGTCGGTCGGATGAGCAGATGCTCCTCATGAAGGACCTTCATGCTACCTTTGGGAAAGAGATAAGGGAGGTGAAGAATAGGGTTGCTCAACATGACAACTGCCTGTCGGAAGCTGAAACCCAAATCAAGGAAGCTAAAACCCAAATCGACCAAGTGAACAATCGGGTTGATTACGTGGTGGCTGACGTGAAGAAAACGCTGGACGACCACAAACTGGGTGATGGAACTACAGCTCCCGTAGTAGCTACTACACCTTCGCTACGTGGGTTCAAAGTGCCACCGTTCGACGGGACTTCTTCCTGGTCAGCTTACGAAATCCAGTTCGAGGCTGTTATGAAGGCGAACGGCTGGAATAAAAGTCAGGCCATGACTGCTCTCACACTAGGCCTGCGCGACCAGGCCCTAACAGTTCTGGAAGCTCTCGGTGAGGAAGTGACTTATGAGCAACTCCTTGAGGCATTGGAGGCGAGATATGGCGACGCTTACCTGGAACACACGTCTTTCGTGTGCAGCTTAAAGATCGCGTGCAGCGCATCAACGAAAACCTGCAGCAGTGGACTCTAGAGACATTCATGGATGGCATCCGCGACCTGGAAGTCAGAGCTGCTATGAGGCTCGGACACCACGAGACGCTTAAGGACGCCTTGGACCATGCACTGGAGGTGGACGCCGAGCGGCAGGATCATCGTTCCCATCGCGTCAGGGAGCTTGCAGCAGCTACAGTTCGCGACTGCAACAAAGGATACAGCCCTAGGTGCTATGGCTGTGGGGAAAGGGGCCATCTTCGCTCCAGCTGCCCTAAGCGAACTGTAGAAAGGAGAGTTGATCGATCTCGAGAGGGTAGTGCAGCTAACGGCACCGCCTGGCGGTGGCAGGATCGTCGTTCCCCTCGCGCTAGGGAGGTTGCAGCAGTTACGGTTCGCGACCACAATAAAGGATACAGCCCTAGGTGCTATGGCTGTGGGGAAAGGGGCTATTTTCAATCCAGCTGCCCTAGGCGAACCCTAGAAAGGGAAGGTGAACGATCTCAGAAGGGAAGTGCGGCTAACATCACCGCCCAGCAGCAGCCGGGATACGACTTTACTATCAGACATCGCAGCGGGAAATCTCATGGCAACGCAGATGCATTGTCAAGAAGACCTTGTCCTGAAGATTGGAAACATTGTACTAGGCAAAAGAGTAAGGAAGTGGTATCCGTGAGGATGCTCAGGACAGACCACCTCAGCAACGAGTGGAAGGACAGCCTACGACGTGCACAGCAGGAAGATCCGGACATCAAGCCGATTCTGGAATGGATGAAGGCCCGTGCTACCAAGTCTAAGTGGAGCGACGTCTCAGCGATGAGTTCGACCACTAGAGGCTATTTGGCCCAGTGGGACAGCTTGCTGATTCAGGATGGAGTCCTGTGTCGTAAATGGGACAATGGTCGAGGAGACAGCTGTCGTTTGCAAATGGTTGTCCCTAAGGCTAAAGTGCCGAATGTTCTACAGCTGTGCCATAATGGTCGTTCAAGAGTCCATCTGGGAGTTAAACGAACTCTACTCAAGGTCCGAGAACAGTTTTAATGGACCCACCATTATCGTGACGATGTCGAGGATTGGTGTCGTACATGTACAAGTTGTGCGGCCGTGAATGGACCTCAGACACGTAGTAGAGGAGCATCGAAATTGTACAATGTTGGTGCACCATGGGATAGGACAGCCCTTGACATTGCGGAGCCGTTACAGAAAGGCGCAAGAGGGACTCCTAAGATCGCCCATGTGGATCGCCTGGCGCGTTATTGTAGGGCCGATAATGCTCGGGACGAGCATGTCTTAAGAGGGGGCGGTGTTACGCGCCTAAGTTGACGTCATGTACCCGGCACTAGCGCCATCTAGTGTCGGGGACGAGAGCGAGGGGAGCTTTTCAGAAAATGACATCACTGATCTTTCAACCGACAGCGCCATCTAGTATCGAATTGAAGAACTAAGCTTTCTGGAAGCCCCACACTCGAACTGTCTGCGCTTGGTCGGTTGGCGCGCGTATTTACTCGAATAATCTGGATGTTTTCGTGGAAGAGCCCTATATAAAGGCGCTGCAATACGCGATCGGAGAAGTATTGAATTCGGCGAGACAAGCGAAGCTTCGGAGCGGAATAAAGTGAATTAGTGTGCTTAATTATTGGTGTTTTAAACTTTAATTTGTGTAAAGAAAATTAAAGTGTTAATTCAGGTAATTCTATCGGCAATTTTTGCTGTCACGAACCTGAAGCTCGTAACAATACTTTACTAACAGGTAGAGAGCAATGCCAAGAGTGGTTTTAAGGCGATACTCCGACCAAAACCTTGCGATAGTGCGTCTTTCAGAGACATATCATTAGTTATGAGAAATAAAGTACATCTAAAAGCACATTATTAATTTTCGATATCCAATCATCACATTTCACGTTCTAATTTGTTTTATGTGTTATAAAAACATTTAAAATGAACTTTTAAAAAATGACTAAAATTATTGATTACATGCATCTGTTGATAAAGGCAACGCTCTAATCGTTTGAGGATTACACTAAAGGATAGATAATTTAAAAATATATATTATTCGCGTTCTATTTAATTTCTTAAGTTCGCTTTTTTAATTGAAATAATTCCAAAACTTTGGGCGTATTTCCTACGCGAGAGCGCGTGGATTGTATAGGACCGAACACTCAAGGTCGTTCGATAGGAGTAGCGCCTTAACTAATTTTTTTCTAAAAATTAATACAATACGTGCCCTGTGTTTAATTATATTTAACAAAGTAAAAAACTATACTATTTATTTTTAAAATGGCACTTTCAAGCCATTGATCTCAACAAAGTTTATGTATTTTAATTTCCTATTAATCCCCCAAATCTATCACCTCAAGTCGAAAATGCTAATCTAAACCTGTATTTTAACTAATGATTTGTTATATTTACAAGAATACTAGGCACAGAAAAGACTACTACTTTTTTATTTGATTATTTGACGTCCCAATATCATAGTTAGCGCGGGCTACCCTCATTCAGCTTTTGAATATTAATTTTTTGTTCCGTTTACGCAGAACAAGCTTATAGTATCATGATGTCTTGCAGTGGTATGCTTAAGTTTGGATTTAATTTTATTAATTATAGGATCATAAGTAGACCCTACAACTTATACACTTAAAACAACTAGCTATCTAATAAAGAAATATTATGAAAAAATAAAATCTCTTCGTGTAACCCACTTAAAATAGCAGCTTAATTCTGCTTTGTTTCGTGTGATAAGTGCAGATACACGAAGGTCCTTTTTACTACATACGAGGTATACCATCTCGGTTCTCTTTGATAACGAAGTATCTGCATTTTGGATCATAATCGAGGATATATGTAAATGTCTATGGGCCATATAATCCTTTTACCATCATGATGGACTGTGTGCTCGTTAGTCGCCGTTATTCTATAAAAAAATCACACCACAAAGAATTAAGTCTATTTACTTTATAAATCTAGCTGCGAGTAACGAGTGTTCTATTTATTCGAAATAATTTCGCTAGACGACAACATTACGTACGTTATTGATAACATTGACTATACATCGTTGTTCCCGACAGACGCGGCGTTATTTAATGACTTTCGAAAATAGATGAACATATTATTACGTTGGATGTCGCTCACCTCGTATTCGCCACAATTTTCTATTGGCTTTACTCCAATTTATTTACTTTCCGAGATCATTATATCGTTTGTTTGTTTATCAAGAATCGTTTGTTTACTGTTTGTCTGTTTTGTGTCTGTAATGTGACGTTTAAATTTCGGTAAACAGAACGGACTCTGCGCACAATAGGACTCCTATTAATTTACTTAATGAAGAAAATGCAAGACAATAAATATATGATGTAATATCTACATACCGTCAAAAGATATCCTTATAACATTAATTGTCATTATACGAATAGGTATCACAATAATTTCTCTGCTTTATTTCGTTTATTACGTTTAAAAAAAAAACATTGTCGCTTGTGTATCAAAATGTGAAGATATCATTACCGATAAATTGATTTTAAAATAAGTATCGTGGTAGCTCAGGGGCTACGCGCTAGCTGTAAATTTGACAGTATCTACGCGAGCAACGCGGGTTCTTTCACCGCCGCGCCGGTACCAATAAAATTTTAAGTACTGATTTACCATGTGCTCGGCGTTAAATAAAAACGTAGTGAGTAAAACCTGCATGTTGGAAAATTAAAAAAAAAATACGAAAACACGCATTGGTTCCGTTTACGCAGAAAGTAGTTCAGTTCCGTTTCAGCGTAAACGGAAGTTTACGCTGAAACGTAACTAAACTACTTTCAGCGTCACTTCCGTTTACGCTGAAACTACTTTGCGCTGAGCCTCTCAGAAATTAGAGGAAATAGATAGTCTACAGACCATATACGTTCCGCGACTAGGATGGGCTAGGTTAACCTATAAATAGGTTATTTTACGATTTTGGTATAAATAATTTGGTCATTTGGAAGAGAAGGCCAAATTGGCCTCTAAAAAGCTTGGCGTGCTCAGCAGAGCGGGACAGTATTTCATGCCGGCACACCGCCTGCAACTTTACAAGGCGCAGGTTCGGCCGTACATGGAATACTGTTCCCATCTCTGGGCTGGAGCTCCTCAGTACCAGCTCCTTCCACTTGACCGCATCCAGCGCAGAGCGGCTCGAATCGTCTACGACCGAGTGCTTTCCGATCGGCTCGATTCACTGGCGCTGCGAAGAGATGTTGCATCTCTTTGCGTATTTTATCGCATCTGTCACGAGGAGTGCTCTGAGGAATTGTTCGGATTAATCCCAGCCGCCAAATTTCGTGAACGCACTACGCGGCTAACGTCCCGATACCATCCACAACATCTGGATGCTTGGCGGTCCACCACTGTACGTTTTACAAGGAGTTTTCTTCCGCATACGACCTCTATGTGGAATAGTTTACCACTGGCGATATTTCCGGACCGATACGACCTGGGGACCTTCAAGAAAAGAGCTTACTCCTTTCTAAAGGGCCGGCAACGCACCTGCAATTCCCCTGGTGTTGTTCCCCGGTTGATCATGGGTGGCGGTAGTGACTTAACATCAGATTAGCCGCATTCTCGTTTGAGCATGCGGCTAATCTGATGTTAATTTTAATGTTAATATGTTAAATTTTATAGATAATAAGATTTTTTTTTTTATAGAAGAGGGGGCAAACGAGCATGCGGCTCAACTGATGTTAAGTGACTACCGCCGCCCATGATCAACCGCAACACCAGGAGAATTGCGGGTGCGTTGCCGGCCCTTTAGAAAGGAGTAAGCTCTTTTAAGCCGATCGGAAAGCACTCGGTCGTCGACGATTCGAGCCGCTCTGCGCTGGATGCGGTCAAGTGGAAGGAGCTGGTACTGGGGAGCCCCAGCCCAGAGATGGGAACAGTATTCCATGTGCGGCCGAACCTGCGCCTTGTAAAGTTGCAGGCGGTGTGCCGGCATGAAATACTGTCCCGCTCTGCTGAGCACGCCAAGCTTTTTAGAGGCCAATTTGGCCTTCCCTTCCAAGTGACCACGAAACTGCACGTCACTCGATATGTCGACGCCGAGGATTCCGATACTGGCTGAGGCAACAAGGGGAGTGCCTTGAAACTGAGGGGATACGACAAAGGGGTTCTTTTTAGCGGTTAACGCGCAAACTTGTGTCTTCTGGGGGTTAAACTGGACTAGATTTAGTCGTCCCCAATCCGAGACTCTGTTCAGCAAAGACTCGACTTCAGACACAAGTTTGTCCCGGCACTCGGAGACGTTTTCCCGAGAAATATTGGCTCGGCCGGTGTAAAGAGCATCACCAGTGCTGTCATCTGCATAGCAATGAATGTTACGGGTACGCAACATATCATTGATATGCAGAAAAAGCAGCGTTGGCGATAGCACGCAGCCCTGTGGAACACCAGCATTAATAGGCTTGCAATCGGAGCTTGCACCGTCTACAACGACCTTGATGCTCCGATCTGCAAGAAAGCTGGTGATCCAATCGCACAATTTCTCGGGAAGCCCATAGGAAGGGAGCTTCGAAAGAAGCGCTTTGTGCCAAACCCGATCGAAGGCCTTCGCAATGTCCAAACTAACGGCCAATGCCTCCCCCTTGAACTCTACTGCCTCCGCCCATCTGTGAGTGAGGTAGACCAGAAGATCACCAGCTGACCGACCACGGCGAAAACCGTATTGGCGGTCACTAATCAGCTGGTGATCCTCAAGGTACCTCATGAGCTGGCAGTTTACAATGGACTCCATTGTTTTGGAGAACAAGGAGGTGATGGCGATTGGCCGGTAGTTGGACGGGTCTGAGCGGTCGCCTTTTTTAGGGATCGGGTGGACGAAAGCCGTCTTCCATGATTTTGGGACTACGCCTAGGGAGTAGGAGTACCGGAAAAGACGCGTTAATACCGGTGCCAACTCTGGAGCACACGTCCTCAGCACAATTGGGGGGATTCCGTCAGGCCCACTCGACTTGTGGATGTCCAGGGAGAGGAGTGTTTTGCGAACCGAGCGCTGTGTGAACAGCACTTCCGGCATGGAGCACTCACACCGCGGGATGGTCGGCGGCGTACTCCCCCCGTCATCGAGAGTCGAGTTAAACGCAAAGAAGGAGCCTAGAAGATCGGCTTTCTCCTTTGCAGTATAGGCCAGTGAGTCGTCCTCCCTGTGCAGAGATGGAAGAGATGGCTGACAGAAATTCCCCTGGACAGCCTTGGCAAGAGACCAGAATGCACGGGTTCCAGAAGGAAGGCGAACTAGTTTCTCGCCAATTCTGCCTATGTGCTCCGACTTTGCCTTGGCAATGACTCTTTTGAAGGACCTAGAGGCGGAATTATACTTCTTTTTTAGAGCGCTGGTGTTTACATCCCGGGACGCTGATGCATCAACCCAGGCTTGATAGCACTCCTGCTTGTAGCATGATGCTATTTTACAGGAGCGACCAAACCATGGCTGAGATTTGCCTCCAATGGGCACCACAGAGGAAGGAATAAAAAGTTCCATACCCTGAAGTACCACATCATTAACAGAATCCGCAACAACGTTGGGATCATCCGGCGAGAAGCAAACCCGCCCCCAAGGGTAGGATGCAAAGAAAGACCGCATCCCATCCCAATCGGCTGACTGGGATGGGATGCGGTAAATAACTGACTGTTATTTTAAGATGAGTAAAGTTATAACTTTACTCATCTTAAAATAACCTATTTATACCAAAATCGTATTAAATGCATAGACCAACGCACATTATACACAAACACAATAAACTTGCGAATATACCCATACAATTTTTAAAACACAGGTGTTCGAAAATTTCGTATGTGAATATTTTGGTTCATGCTGTTAAAACCTTCATTAGTCTCGAGGTTTCTACACGAAGGCAGGACGCGTCGTCTTAAGTGTCCTCGATTTAACTGACTGCACGAGTTGTCTATAGTCCGATCGGATCTGACTGCGTGCAGTTGCAGCCGCGCGTCTAACACTGGAGCTCAGCTCAGCAGCTCTAGTGTAAAAGTGAATGTCTAAATAGAAGCACGGGTGTTACTTAGTTGCGTTATTGGGTGAATTCACGACTGCTGCATGATGTACGATGACTGCATTATCTAAATAATAAAGAAAGAAAACACAAGAATTAAACTTATATTTTAAGCTTGACGATGACGTCATTATCATTACAAACTTAAAGTCCACTTCTGAACATAGGCCTGCCGATTGATTGCCTCACGAGGGGGCTACTAGCCGTATTTGGCACGCTTGGCAGTCGGGTTGACAACCGCAGTTTTTTTATTTTCTTTCTATTTAATGGAAGACTCCGTGCTCCCCATATCCCTGTTTCTTTCACTCTTTCGCTTCCTACGAAACCCGCTGAACGTTATGGGGTGATAGATGTGTTACACCGCCCGCCACTTCTAGGCGACTTACAGCCTCAATATGATGATGATTGAATGTGTTAACTGAAAACATGTAGTCCGTTTGATAGTAGTCCAATTGATAGAATCAGGCGTTACTTTGCGGAAATCCATTGTAATAAAGATATTAGTAGTTACTTTGCAACCATCCGCTAAATCAAATAAAATGATGTGTCTTCTCTAGATTGAAGAGCACCTCCCGCCCTCCCTCAATTGCGTGCACTAATCCTGTCACCACCAATCCCAGCATCACTACTCCCAACACCACTACTCTCAACACCACTATTCTAAGAAAGACACACCATTGACGATAATACGACACGTGTTTCGTCGTTACGTCTTCTTCTAAATCGTAGCAGTCAGCCGCCGTAGAGTCGACATCACCTGAAGATGCCTCTCACAGCAGTGGGAATTAATATTTTATATACTATTTACGAGTATATATATGTTCTGTTATGTTATAGTCACGCTTCCACTGCCTCGTTGCTCTAGTGGTTGTTAAATGCGACTGCTGATCATGAGGTCCCGGGTTTGAATCCCGGGTCGCTTCAAAAAAAAAATCAGTTATAGAGTTATTTCGTCAAGAAATTCTCAGTAGGTACCCGAAGTCAGGAAGTTGGCGGTATCTTACCTGCGCCTGATTTCTTCGGTCGTGTCGGTTTACCGTCCCATCGGACTATGAGAGCGAGGGAATAAAGAGTGCACCTGTGCTTACGCATACACTTAGGCACTACAATAATGTTCTGTGTCAATAGCTAGTCTTCGTTGAGGCTGCTCGCCGTTACAGAAATTCGGTCTGAAGTACATTATTATTTTTATTAGTCACGCTTGGTGAACTTCAATATAATATTGTTTGAAGGGGAATTAAGTATATAAATCATAAGCATAATCAATTTTATAACTTATGTTTGTGATATTATGTAATTAATACTTTGTCTCATTTCAGGCGATGGGTTCATGCTGAATGTGTGCTCGATACTGCAGCTGCTGTCGGTCCGCATCAAGCTTGAGCGCGTGTATCCATTCTACACATTCCAGCCGAACATTTGGGTGAACATACGGGATGATACACGGCTTTACTTCACGTCGCAAGAGGCCCAAGATTGGCTTGATGCGATCAGTAAGTTTTAAGTTTAGTTTTTTTTTTTGTAGGACAGAGGGCAAACGAGGATGCGGCTCACCTGATGGTAAGTGACTACTGCGGCCCATGAACAAGTGCAATACCAGGGAATTGTAGATGAGTTGCCGGCCTTTTAAAAAGAGTACGTTCTTTTCTTGAAGGTACTTAAGTCTTATCGGTCCGAAAAATCGCTGGTGTTAGACGATTCCACAAGGAAGTTGTGCGAGGAAAATAACTTCTTCTGCAAATCGCATAGTGGTGGACCCCCCATCATCCAGATAATATGGATGATAATGGTATCGCGAGTATTGTAGCCATGTGCGGCGGTGAAATTGAGCGGCAGGAATTACTCTAAACAATTCCTCAAAGCACTCCCCGTGGTAGATGCGATAAAATACGCAAAGAGATGCAACATATCTCCGCAGTGTTAGTGAGTCAAGCCATTTAGAAAGAACTCGGTCGTCAACTATTCGAGCCGCTCTGCGCTGGATGCGAGCTGGCACTGGGGAGCCCCAGCCCAGAGATGGTAATAGTATTCCATGTGAGGCTGAACCTGTGCCTTGTAAAACTGTCCTGCTCTGCTGACACGCCAAGCTTTTAGAAGCCAATTTGGTCTTCTCTTCCAAGTGACCACGAAATTGCACGTCACTCGATATGTCGACGCCGAGGATTCCGATACTGGCTGAGGCATCGAGGGGAGTGCCCTGATACTGAGGAAATACGACAAAAGGGTTCTCGACTTCAGATAAAAGTGTGTTCCGGTACTCGGCGACATTTTACCGAGAAATATTAGTAATTAAATTACAACCATAATATAGATGCAGCGTAAGGCTCTACTACGTAAAATCGATATCAGGCAGTACTTTTACAAAAATATAGGAAAAATGGTAGCATTGATTTTAAGATAAATTCAAAAATATGTAATAGATAGGTTCTTCTCTTTTTTCTTTCTTCTCCCACTCTATCAAACTTTTTATGTACTTTTCCAACGCTCGCTCTAATACAATATATGTATGTATGTATTTATGTTAAAATAATAGTTATTGGCACAAAACAAAATAATTACTAGAGATTATTCCAAGAATGACAATTCATGATCATCATCGTCAATGCAGCCTATCAAATTGCTCATAATAATGTTTCAGCTGAAATAAGGCTCATTATCACTTAATTTATAAAAAAAATTGATAAGGATATAGAACGACGAGTGAATGCGGGAAATAGAGTAAATGGGGCCTTGCACTGTATTGTGAAGAGTCAAAATGTGTCGAAAAAGGCACATATGGCAATTCACAATGCTGTGTTGGTCCCTACTTTAACGTATGGTAGTGAAAGTTGGGTGTGGCAGAAGAAGCACGAGAGTAGAATAAACGCAGTAGAAATGCGGTCGTTAAGGATTATGTTAGGGCTGAATCTGAATGACAGGGTAAGAAATTGTGTAATAAGAGAAGAGTGTGGTTTGCAAGATGATGTGGTGACCAGGATTAAGAAAGGAATGCTTCGGTGGTTTGCTCATGTGGAAAGAATGAATGAGGAAAGAGTGACAAAAGAAATTTATGGTGCAGAAGTGAATGGCAGAGTCGGAAAGGGACGTCCTAGGCGAAAATTTATCGACCAAATTGGCGATTTATTGAAAACGGGCCAAATTAGGAGTACCCTTAACCGACGAGCATGTATGCGTAAGTGTATGGATGTGAAGGAGGCAAGAGAGGTGTGTCAGGATCGTGCCAAATGGAAGTCTGTAGTCTCTGCCTACCCCTCTGGGTGACAGGCGTGAGTGTTTATGTATGTAAAAATGCTTGTTTACCGTGTAGCGGCGGTGTAAGAATGTTCACTACGGCGACAGAGAAAAAGTTAACGTTAGATGGGTAGCAGCATCTTTCTGATAAGAAATCCTATCCTATCGAAGTGCTATCGTCCGCATAGCAATGAATGCTACCTGTTTGCAATATATAATTGATATGCAGAAGAAACAGCGTGGGTGACAGCACGCAGCCTTGTGATACACCTGCGTTAATCTGCTTGTAATCGGAGCACGCACCGTCTTCTACGACCTTGATGATCTAATCTGCATGCAAACTGGTGATCCATTTACACAATTTCTCGGGAAGCCCATAGGAAGGAAGCTTTGAAAGAAGCACTTTGTGCGAAACCCGATCGAAGGCCTTCGCTATGTCCAAACTAATGGCCAACGCCTCTTTCCCTTGATCTACCTATCTATGAGTTAGGTAACTCAGAAGATCACCAGCCGAGCGACCCTGACGGAAATGATACTCACGGTCGCTTAACAGCTGGGGAACCTCATGGTACCACATGAGCTGGCAGTTTATAGTTATTTCCATTATTTTAGAGAACAAGGAGGCGATAGCGATAGGCCTGTAGTTGTACGGATCTGAGCGGTCGCCTTTTTCAGGGATCCGGTGCACTAAAACTGTTCATGAATTCGGTACTACGTCTAGGGAGTAGAAGTACCGGAAAAGACTCATTAAAACCGGTGCCAACTCCGGAGCACAGGTCTTCAGCACAATAGGTGGGACTCCATCAGGCCCACTCGACTTGTTGACGTCCAGGGAGAAGAGTGCTATGCACACCGAGCGCTGTGTAAACAGTACATTCTACATGGGCACTCACACCGCTGGATGGTCGGCGGTGTGTTCCCCCAGTCGAGTTGGACGCAAAGAGAGAGCCTAGGAGACAAGCTTTCTCCTTTACGACATGGGCCACTGATTCATCCGCCCTATGCAAAGATGGCTAACAGAAGTTCCGTTGGACAGCCTTGGCGAGAGACGAGAAAGTACATGTTCCCGAAAAAAGTCGAACTAGTTTCTCGGCAATTCTGACGATGTGCTTTGACTTTGTCTTGGTAATGACACTTTTGAAGGACCTGGAGGCGGAATTATTCTTCTTTTTAAGAGTGCTGGTGTTTGCATCCCGAGATGTTGATGCGTCGGCCCAAGCCCGGTAACACTCCTGCTTATGGCGTGATGCAATTTTACAGGAGAGTTCTGACTCCGATAGGCACCACAGATGATGGAATAAATAATTCCATTCCCTGAAGTACCACATCAGCGACAGAATCAGCAACAAGGTTGGGTTCATCTGGCGAGAAACAAACCCGCCCTCAAGGGTTGGAAGACTGCATCCTGTCCCAATCAGCCGACCTATAGTGCCAAACACGGCTGCAACCTGCAGAACGCAATCGCGATTGGCGTGAGTGCCACCGTACTTGGATCAGACAATGGTCCGAAGAGCCAATCGATCTCTGCGGACGGGGCCTGTTGTAGCACGGAGTCTGCAGGACGTGGTAGATGAGTCGATTTGTTTTGGCATTACCGCTATGGGACCTATAGAGGCACCCGTAGACGCGGGGATAGTCGTCGCTGTCTACGCGCAGCCTTAGGATGGACAGGTCCGTACCTTCAAAAGTTCCAAGGCATCGAAAACAGATGTCCTCTCTGACGTATACGCAAACTTCAGCCCGGGGCACAAAGGAGTGTTATAAATTGTATTCCCGGGTTAGATAGATCATCATCATCATCATCATTACAGCCCTTCACTTCACTGCTGAACATAGGCCTCCCCCAAGTAATGCCATAAAGCACGGTCCTGAGCCACCTGCATCCATCGACTTCCTGCATGTCTTACCAGGTCGTCACTACATCTAGTGGGGGGTCGCCCTACACTACGCCTACCGGTACGAGGCTGCCACTCGAGAACCTTTCTTCCCCATCGGTTATCGGTTCTTCGAGCTATATGGCCGGCCCATTGCCACTTCAGCTTACTAATCCGTTGGGCTATGTCGGTCACTCTGGTTTTACTGCGGATATCCTCATTTCTGAGTCTATCACGCAGAGAAACTCCGAGCATAGCCCTCTCCATAGCTCGCTGAGCGACCTTGAGCGTCCTCATACGGCCAGCAGTGAAGGACCACGTCTCAGATCCGTAAGTCATCATTGGCAACACGCACTGGTTATACACTTTAGTTTTCAGAGATTGAGGTATACCTGATGAGAAGATATGTCGTAATTTCCCGAACGCTGCCCACCCGAGTTGAATCCGTCGATTGACCTCTCGGTCGAAGTTGGACTTACCTAGTCGGACTATTTGTCCCAGATAAACGTACTCGTCAACAACTTCGAGCTTAGTGCTCCCAACTACTGGCATAGGTATGACATGGACATTAAACATGATTTTTGTTTTGTCCATGTTCGTCTTAAGACCTACCCGTTGGGAGACACCATTAAGGTCATTGAGCATAGTGCTAAGGTCCTCCAGCGATTCTGCCATAAGGACTATATCGTCGGCAAATCGAAGGTGAGTGATGTACTCGCCATTGATGTTAATACCGTATCCTTTCCAGTCCACTGGCTTGAAAACGTCTTCCAATGCAGCGGTGAAGAGTTTCGGGGATATAACGTCACCCTGTCTTACACCTCTCTGCAGTTGGATAGGTTTCGAGCTCTGATTCTGTACTCGGATAGCCATCGTAGCCCTACTGTACAAACACTTCAGCACTTCGATATACCGACAGTCAACTTGACACCGCTGAAGGGACTGTAGCACCGCCAAAATGTTTCTCATAGTCCACATACGCCAGGCAAAGTGGCAGATTGTACTCTTCGGTCTTCTGTACAATCTGCCGCAGGGTATGTATGTGGTCCATGGTACTGAAGCCTTTTCGGAAACCGGCTTGTTCGGGAGGCTGGAAGTCGTCGAGTCTGCGTGCGAGACGATTCGTAATGACTCTCGAAAACAGCACGTAGACGCGGCTCAGAAGGGAAATCGGTCTGTAGTTCTTCAAGAGAGCGTTGTCGCCTTTCTTAAAGAACAAGACCACCACGCTTCTGCTCCACGCCTCCGGAGTAGTGCCACCATGGAGGACGGAATTGAAGGGCTTCTGAAGGACTTCAAGTACCGGTGTTCCACCCGCTTTCAGAAGCTCCGCTGTAATTCTATCCTCGCCTGGGGCCCTGCCGTTTTTAAGGTGATGGAGAGCCTTTCTAATCTCGCTCAGACTGACGTCCGGGATATCATCGGAATAAGATAGATACGGAGTATCAATCGGAGAGGACACCTGTGTCTCGGTTAGAAAGAGCAAGGCCGGCTTCGCCGTCTCCAGATGGTAGTGGACAACGTTAAGGTTTAAGGTTAGAAATTCACGGATGGCGTGGCAGGGGGTGCCTTAGTCTTATTCCTTTGTTTAGTTAAGAAGAGTAAGGTAGCTTGGGTGTGAATGGTCAGCGAGGGTTTCTCCACCACCAAGGGTGCTGGTACACTCCTGGGGCAGTGTTTTCTTTAAATCCGCTACCATGTTAAGGGGGGGAGGGGAGATTGGGCCACCTACACTTACTGGGCGAAATGCAGAAGTAAACTTCTACTTCATCATCCGGCCCATCCATGCGACAGCAAAAGCCGCCGCGTGGCTCTACCACTGTTAGCTTTATTAATGTATTGTGATACATTTAATAATATTATACTAGATTAAATTAACCAAGTCAGCTTAGTCAGCTTCAGTTCAATTTATTAATAACATTAATAAATGTTTACATCCTATAGCTTGAATTTGGTAGGTATTGTTAGTCACTATTACCTTGCGTCACAACTCATGGTTGGTTTTTTATTTAAATTAAATTACATTTTTAACAAAATATGTAATTTGTGTGTATTTTTTGTACAATTTCTACGTAAAAATTAAGTTTTGATAGCTCATAAGAAGTATTTCGGTAGACCGGATTGTCTTAATTACCATATTCTCATTTAATCTAGTTGTAAAGCAGACCTAACTGTGCTCTAATTTGGTTTTATTCTTCTATTCATTCTGTTCTTTTTCTTTTTTTATTCTTTTGGTTGTAACCACTAGAGTATAATTATGAGGGAATTTAAAAGCTCTTTCAAATAACTTTGTATTATTTTTTATAAGGATTAAATTCAGAAAATTTTAACATTTTTATACGAATAAAAATTATTTATTAAAACAATGTATTTAACCGAAGCTAAAAGTTAATAAATAACGAATAAATAATTACCTTAACTAAATAAATTTCTTATATAAATAACTTATTTAAAAGAAAACTCTTTGAAGATTGAAAATGCTTGTTTTGATTAGCGCTTCTAAAGCATTATTACATTAGTTAGTTCTGTTATATTTATATTTACAGCGAGCGTTAACCATCTGAGCTACCACGGCTCTATTACGTAAGTAAATAGGACTAAATGAAAACAACCCACGCAACAATTAGATTAACTAGTAATTTGGACTCCGCACTGTTAATTGTTATAGGCGGTGTAATTTTTTGTAATGTGCCAGTTTCTCGACCTTACTATTAGAACATAATAATACGAAGTATAACGTTTTAGACTGGATTTGTCTTTAAGCCAATATTTTACAACATACTGTTATCATACATAGTTATTTGAACAAAGGTGATAGCCTAGAATCGATATGTACTTATGTCAACCTTGGCCAATTGCGACCTCGTCGCATAGTATGCACTTTCCCGTACACGATGAAAGACTCAAGTGCATTTATATCTGATATAATTGCACACTTCGCAATATTTTACGGCATCTTGTTAATTATACTATTTATACAAAATGAACATAATTAATTTATACAAATCTCAAAAATATTTCTAAATCTAATCCTTTGAGTAGTAAAAATCTACAAATTCGAGCTAATATAGTGCTAAATTTCCTCCCCTCTTCTTCATCTTCCCTCATTACTACCCTCTTCTTCATCAGTCCATAAAAGCCTATCGCTGAACATTGGAGAATTTTCTGGTATAACCCACGGTCGCTTCTTACTCTCACTCTTACACCGGCGTCACTCGGAAAATTCAGCGCTATACTAGCTCGAAATTGTATATTTTTACTACTCAAAGGATTCGATTTTTACCACTACCCTCTATTTCATCAGTCCATAAAAACCTATCGCTGAACATCGGAGATTTATCTGGTATTCCCCACAGTGGCTTCTTACTCTCACCTTACACCACCACCACCACACGGGAAATTTTGCGCTATAGTAGCTCGAAATTGTAAAATTTTACTACTCAAAGGATTAGTTTTTTAATACCCCAATACATGCTTACTAAAAAAAATTGTCTCACATTTCTTACGTTTATAATGTGGTACGTGGTACCATCCTCTTACCTATTTCCACCACCAAACGTCAATGCGTTCTGGGTCGTATTGCACTGTGGAGGGTTGTCGTTATATTTATTTTTGTTGAGAAAATAAAAACTGCACACGGCTTTGAATCCCGCACGGTACAAGTATTTGTATGACCTACAAATAGTTGCTCCGGGTCTGGACGTTTGTCCTTGTGCAATTTATGTTTGTAAACTGGTGCCAACTTGGTGGTAACCACGGTGAAGGAGAAAATCCTAGTGTGGAGGTAACGTTTTATAAACAAGAAGAAAATAAAAGAGAAACAAAAAATTACACACGAATTCAGTATTTGAGAAACGTTTCGTTTCGTTTAGGCAACTTACGAAGACTTATAATACAAACATTGCTATCGTAAGTTTTGAACCAGTATTTTGATTCGTAATGGTTTTTTTATGTGTTTACTGTACTACAAAACGGGTCGTTAATAAAAACGAAACGATTTTATAAACGGTTTTATTTATACACAGAAACCAAGCGTAAGATTAAAGTCTTGTTATCAGTGATAGAGTTTCCGGTTCTCTCCACTCACCATACGAAACACAGCAGCACTATGCTGCTATTTCACAATGGTATTCTGTTAAAGCGTAGTTTTTCTCCGTTCGTGTCGACCGACGGAAAGAGCAAAATCAGAGCTCTAAAGTCTTTACCGACCGAGTGTGGCAACATCGTTTCAGGGATACCTGGAATTTTGAGTGAGATTAAAAGGTTATGTGAGTTCTTTAGTACTGCAGTCATAATATAGCTGCAGCGTGGCCCCACCACCTAAGTTACATGCTGTGAGACATATAATATAGCTGCAGCGTGGCCCCACCACCTAAGTTACATGCTGTGAGACATATAATATAGCTGCAGCGTGGCCCCACCACCTAAGTTACATGCTGTGAGACATATAATATAGCTGCAGCGTGGCCCCACCACCTAAGTTACATGCTGTGAGACATATAATATAGCTGCAGCGTGGCCCCACCACCTAAGTTACATGCTGTGAGACATATAATATAGCTGCAGCGTGGCCCCACCACCTAAGTTACATGCTGTGAGACATATAATATAGCTGCAGCGTGGCCCCACCACCTAAGTTACATGCTGTGAGACATATAATATAGCTGCAGCGTGGCCCCACCACCTAAGTTACATGCTGTGAGACATATAATATAGCTGCAGCGTGGCCCCACCACCTAAGTTACATGCTGTGAGACATATAATATAGCTGCAGCGTGGCCCCACCACCTAAGTTACATGCTGTGAGACATATAATATAGCTGCAGCGTGGCCCCACCACCTAAGTTACATGCTGTGAGACATATAATATAGCTGCAGCGTGGCCCCACCACCTAAGTTACATGCTGTGAGACATTTAATCGTAGTCCTAAGGGGTGACAACGCATATGAGCCCTTTGTTTGAAGGTGAACCGATGCCGCCTTTGTCCTTCCACTTCGTGTACTAAGCTTCGAACTCAGATATAAACGACTACGAATGTAGTATGTACTTACCGCTAAACAGCAAATTAATATGTTAGCTAAGATTTTCGTTATTATTCTTTTCAGACAAAGACCCAAATCACAAATGGCCGGACGCGAAGTTCCAGACTGTTTGCTGGTTCCTGACGCTGCACATGCACCACGTCGCTCTTATCCCAGCTCTTCAAACACACCAGCGTCGTATAAGGTAATCAGTGTTATTATAAAGCACATGTTTGTTCTGTGACTAAACAACTTAACGGAAGAAACACATCTGCACATCCAAGTGATTGTGGACCCTTAAATCGCAAACGTAGCACTCATCTGGGAATTTATGTACTTAGATCAGACGAAGGTAAATTGCTCACAGCTAAGTAAGTCTTTCCATTCGTTCATTCATCCTTCAAAAGAATGATATATATTTAACTATCTATTTTATAGTCAACATGATTTTAAATACGGTAATAATTATAACTCGAATGTGAATAATAGCTGGTCTTTTTATAAATATTTTATATTTTATCTAAATACTTATTTTAAATATGATACGTTATAGTGAAATCAGAACTTTATTGAATATTTATACATTGAACATTTAAGGTAAATATATAAAGGTACGCGACGTCCTAGGCGAAAGTTTGTCGACCAAATTGGTGAAATATTGAACATGGGCTAAATTAGGAGTATCTTTAACCGATGAGCATGTATGCGTAGGTATATGGATGTGGAGGAGGCGAGATAGGTGTGTCAGAATCGTGCCAAATGGAAGTCTTTAGTTTCTGCCTACCCTACGTGAGTGTTTATATATGTATGAATATTTTTCTTACAAGAAGTCATACACTACAAACTTATTCATTGCCTATAATTTATTTTTACATAACTTTAACGAATATTCGTTAATTGTTAACAAGTGTGTATCTGCAATTAAAGTTTAACAACAATCACATAAATTGTACCTATTCATCTATCCACCTACCTTTGCTTATAACTGAAGTTAGTATTATACGCTAGCTATGCACGGGAATTTACGGCTAAAGTGTTACCACTTGATCCGAGATACTTGCGGAACGCATCGTCTATATATGGAAAAGAGTCCGCAATTCTACTTTATTTCAGTATGAGTGGATGAAATCACAACATGTTCTCGATGCACATATATTTTATTTCTCTGATATGCCGATTTCCTAACAATGTCTTCCTTGCTAATTAGTAATTACGTAATATTAGTGGTTAGTGGCAATGTACGTGTGTGAGCACGTGCGCTCGTGCATGTGCAGGTTGTTTTTTATTATAAAACAAATGAGTTCGTTACAAAGCCTGACTATGCAAATTATTTATAAAGTATTACGGTTATTTGAATAAAAAATCATGAGTGCAATTAGTTTAATTAAAATTTTCGTATTTTAAAAAAATTAAAAAAAGGGCTCGCAATAATAGATTTTCTTACAAAAGAAGGGAACATGAAAAAAAAAGGAAAAAAGTCGGACCGAGGACAGGACGCGAACCAAGACATTATGATTTCGCGACCGCTCGTTATCCACTTGAGCTATTACAATCATTAAGACAGTGTCAAAATTTACCTTCTTATATTGTAGCAGTTTTTCATTGCCTGAAAACACGGACAAAAAGACATTTTCTAAAAATAAATCCTAGCTAAATCGGTTTATTGCCCCCGAAACTCCCTGGACACTAAATTTTATGAAAATCGGTCGAGTCGTTTCCGAGATTCCGACTATATATATATATATATATATATATATATATATATATATATATATATATATATATATATATATATATATATATACTGAGAAAAATAATAGTGAAATCCAGGAAAACGCGTTGCCAAACTTCGTTCACTTGTTTGACTTGTTATAAAATATATTCTGATTTCGGTTGTCACGCGCTATGATTTGCGCGCGAAATTTCTTGTGTATTATTACATATTTTGTATGTATGCTTTCATTGATTCGAATTGCAATATTTTTCTAGTATATATTTGAGACTATATTGTAATTTATCGTAGGTATACTAATTAATTATTCTAAAAACGTAATTATGTTTTCGGTACCTATTATTAACAGCAGGCTGGCCCGTGATTTTTCTGAAATATCGTCACAATACTGATTACCTACGTCATACGTGTCAGTGTTTCATATATGAATGTGTTTGAATATGTTTTTGGTCAACAATAAATACAATTATTATAAATCGGTAAACTACCAAAGTAGTCTCAAAATTAAACTTGCAAACATTTGCTAAATATGGTTTTGCCGGGTTACATTAAACACCCTTTACGCATTTTGCAAACAGTTTCAGAGAGACACACATTATTAGTTTGTTATATTTTGTAGAGCTCAAGTTCACGGTTATGGTGCCTTCAGAAACAAATATAATTCAGTTACATAAAACCCTTTTTTCTGTTCCTTGCTTTATTGTTTATAAATAAATAGCTTATTCTAATCTGAGTTATATTTTTCTTATTCGTCGGCCAATTCTACCAGGAATATAAAGATAACATCGAAATAAAAAGATAAGTAAATTTTTGTACATTTTAGTGTTTTAGATCTTGTGTTCCGAACGCAACCCAATTCATATAGAATTGAAGGAAAATTTGTATATACATTGTGTAGTACCTGGATGACCGAGCATTGCTCGGTATTTTTTTTTGGAAATCGTGTGTTTTGGAAGTTATATAAATATAACTTCCAAAACACACGATTTCCAAAAAAAATATTGTATCAGTATACTTTAGTATACTGATACATTATAAATATGAAGAATATTTTTTGATCTTACCAACATAATAGAAAAAACTGAACTGGTTATTAGAATGAAAAATCATGAGTGCAATAAAATTTTCGTATTTTTAAAAAAATACTAAAAAAGGGCTCCAAATAATAGATTTTCTAACAAAAGAAGGGAACTTGAAAAAAAAGGGAAAAAACTCAAACCTAAGACGAGACGCGAACCAGGGCATAACGATTTCGCGACAGTGCGTTATCCACTTGAGTTATTACGATCATTATAATTGTGTTAAAATTTACCTTCTTATATTGTAGCAGTTTTTCATTGCCTGAAAACACGGACAAAACGACATTTTCTAAAAATGAATCCCAGCTAATCGATTTATTGCCCCCAAAAACCCCTGGACACAAAATTTTATGAAAATCGTTGAAGCCGCTTCCGAGATTCCGATTATATATATAAGAATTGCTCGTAGGTATAGGATTTATATTTTTGTTTTACTAAAAGCTTTTGTTGAGTGCTTCGAATTTAGGAAATATTATTTTCAAACTTCGTGGTTATTATCACAAAATAAATCGTGTTATAGATTTGTTGTTATCTCTTGTTTATGAATTATAGTTTCCTACGTGTTGGTTATGAAATGTCTAATTATTGTAATAATTGGTAGTGTTACAAATCATCAGTGTTATTAGTTTTGAGTGAATAGGCATGTATCAGTATAATTTGTTGCTTCAAATAGGTACTTCTGTTTTGATAAAAAATTCAATAGTGTAATGTAATAAAATAAAACTGCGTTATATTGTAATCAATGTTGACATAATTTATTTCCCAAAGTTATAAATTAATTAAATAGTTTACGCCAACAAATATATATTTTATTTTTATAACAATCGTAAATAGCATTTTGTAGTTCTGCCTACCGAATCTACACATACAGAAAAATTAAAAACTTGTTTTTTTACATACACGCCATCTAGTGTTCTAGCTTCGTAAACGTAGGGATACGTCTATGTGTGTGTAAACGACCCTATATTCAATGACAGATGTTATAATCAAAATTTATGTCGAATTGGGTTAATTTTGAGGCAATGATATGACCCATTCCAATAAAATGTAATATCCGATAACCGCTAAGTCTACTCCTACGACTTAATAATTTTCCAATTACACAAAAATCCAAATAAACTAAAAATGTTGACTTCAGCGCCATCTTGCGGGAGAATGGCTGGGAACAGTCCGTAGGTTTCACCTTAAGTACATTTTAAGAGAACCCATCAGAAAATAACAATTTTTTTAAACCGCAGTTTTTCTAGCGCAAGCACATTAATTATTAAAATGAAAGAAAAAAATAAACTGAGAATACTTACTAAAAATAATAAAAATACTACATACCACATAATTTAATAGTCTTTCCTGAAATTACTTTAGAAATTTTAAATTTCTATCAATCTTTCTAGATTACCTTTTTAGTTTTTTAAAGTCGGTTTTTAAAGTTTCATTACTTGTCTAATATACATTATGTAACAAAAACCCTGTGGTTCCCGTAAAGTGTGTTATCAGAATCAGTATCCAAGCGTATTGAAATTTTTTTTTCAAAAAAAAAACGCTAATAAAAAAAAATTGCAAATTGTAATGTGATTTTATTTCCTCTAACTCACACGAGTATCGGTAATGCGGGGTCTTTGACAATCCTCTTACTCCTCAGCCAATACAAAGATAATAAAACCACATACAATTTGCAAATTGATTTTTTTTTCAATAAAATTAATTTTTTAAATGTGTTTTTTTTGAAAAAAAATTATTTCTATATGCTTGGATACTGATTCTGATAACGCAGTCAACGGGAACCACAGGGATTTTGTTACATGTTGTATATGAGTAAATTAAACAATAAGGAGCCAATTAGTACGTCGTCTATTTTTACGCCCTTTGAGATGGAATTCATACTTCAAGTTTAAATGGGACCATGCTTGAGATAGTATTTTCATTACTAACTGATGATATTCAAACCGAATCGAAATAAAGAATCGAAAGAAAGAATCTTTGGACCGATTTTGATAAAACATGTCTAAGTAGCAACGCTAGAAAACCTGCTTTTAATTAAAAAAATCCGCACCCAAATCAGTTCAGACAGACAGAAACAAACTTATAACATCCCTTGGGGCTAAAATAGTTGAAATCGCTTAACATGCGTACAAAAAAGAATTGCATATAGAACCTCCTCCTGTAATAAAGTCGATTAAAATATATTTAGAAAACATTTTAAAATGACTCTCATCTCATCTCTTAATTATTACGTCGTTGTTTAATAGCATTTATTGCTATTGATAGATAAATATATAATAGTATAACACTGAATATCCTCGTAATGTCTGCACAGCTTATTTCTAAAGTGGGTCATTATTACCGGCTCAACATAATAATATGATTGTTTCCTTGTTAATTTGTATGCTATACGTACAGTTATCTTGGACTTAATTTCGGTACGAACTCACGAGATCGTATCACAAGGCTAAAGTAATATTTTTTGTTTACTTAATTTTAAACGAAAAATATGTTAACTTTCGGAAATGGCAATATGATATTAATAACATAATTATTGGCAGATCTTAGTAATGCATCCAGGTTGGCGTGTTGTTAGAAATTCCTGGGATACTTTCTAAGAAAATCTGTGGAAAAAAGATTATTAGTGAGATAATGAGAACTACTTACCCATCTGATGGTATTTAATCTTAAGACCGATTTACACTTCGACATATTATAATGGATGGCTATAACTATTGTAAAATTCTAACGCATATAACGCTACCCAAAATGAGGGTGTAGTGGTGTATTTCAAAAAATCTTTGAATATATCCTGGCAGGAGTTATCAATATCAGATTGTAATTATATTCTTCTAAAAATATGTAAAATATGTAAAAATATGCCGTAGAAGAACACATAAACTCTCCGATCACACTCGTAATCTCATGGCTGTTACACGGGAGATGAGGCTGCAATCGTCAACAGATTTGACAGCATACAGGCAACTGAACAGACAGATCTCCAAATGCATGCGGCGAGACTTACGCAACTTTAATACTGCTCGTATTAAAGAAGCGATCGAGCGGAACCAGGGCTCCAAAGTCTTTGCCAGAGATCTGTCTGCCAGAAAGAGCCAACTGTCAAAGCTGAAGACTGAGTGTGGCAACATCGTTTCCGGGACACCTGAGATTCTGAGTGAGATTGAGAGGTTCTATGGGCAGCTGTACACATCATCGTTGGAGCCACACGCAAGTGTGAGTATCCAAGAGCAAGTCTTATCCGACACTATTCCGATGATATCCCGGACGTCAGTCTGAGCGAGATTAGAATAGCTCTCCACCACCTTAAAAATGGCAAGGCCTCGGGCGAGGATGGAATTACAGCGGAGCTTCTGAAAGCGGGTGGAACACCGGTACTTGAAGTCCTTCAGAAGCTCTTCAATTCCGTCCTCCATGGTGGCACTACTCCGGAGGCGTGGAGCAGAAGCGTGGTGGTCTTGTTCTTTAAGAAAGGCGACAACGCTCTCTTGAAGAACTACAGACCGATTTCCCTTCTGAGCCGCGTCTACGTGCTGTTTTCGAGAGTCATTACGAATCGTCTCGCACGCAGACTCGACGACTTCCAGCCTCCCGAACAAGCCGGTTTCCGAAAAGGCTTCAGTACCATAGACCATATACATACCCTGCGGCAGATTGTACAGAAGTCCGAAGAGTACAATCTGCCACTTTGCCTGGCATATGTGGACTATGAGAAAGCCTTTGATTCCGTCGAAATTTGGGCGGTGCTACAGTCCCTTCAGCGGTGCAAAGTTGACTTTCGATATATCGAAGTGCTTGAAGTGTTTGTACAGTAGGGCTACGATGGCTGTCCGAGTACAGAACCAGAGTACGAAACCTATCCAACTGCAGAGAGGTGTAAGACATGGTGATGTTATATCCCCGAAACTCTTCACCGCTGCGTTGGAAGACGTTTTCAAGCTACTGGACTGGAAAGGATACGGTATTAACATCAATGGCGAGTACATCACTCACCTTCGATTAGCCGACGATATAGTCCCTATGACAGAATCGCTGGAGGACCTTAGCACTATGCTCAATGACCTCAATAGTGTCTCCCAATGGATAGGTCTTAAGATGAACATGGACAAAACAAAGATCATGTTTAATGTCCATGTTACACCTATGCCGGTAGTTGTTGGGAGCACTATGCTCGAAGTTGTTGACGAGTACGTTTACCTGGGACAAATAGTCCGACTGGGTAAGTCCAACTTCGACCGAGAGGTCAATCGACGGATTCAACTCGGCTGGGCAGCGTTCGGGAAATTACGACACATCTTCTCGTCAGGTATACCTCAATCTCAAATCTGAAAACTAAAGTGTACAACCAGTGCGTGTTGCCAGCGATGACTTACGGATCTGAGACGTGGTCCTTCACTGCTGGCCGTATGAGGACGCTCAAGGTCGCTCAGCGAGCTATGGAGAGGGCTATGCTCGGAGTTTCTCTGCGTGATAGACTCAGAAATTAGGATATCCGCAGTAAAACCAGTGTGACCGACATAGCCCAACGGATTAGTAAGCTGAAGTGGCAATGGGCCGGCCATATAGCTCGAAGAACCGATAACCGATGGGGAAGAAAGGTTCTCGAGCGGCAGCCTCGTACCGGTAGGCGTAGTGTGGGGCGACCCCCCACTAGATGGAGTGACGACCTGGTAGGACGTGCAGGAAGTCGATGGATGCAGGTGGCTCAGGACCGTGCTTTGTGGCGTTACTTGGGGGAGGCCTATGTTCAGCAGTGGACTTGTGAAGGGCTGTAATGATGATGATGATGATGATGAAAAATATGTAAGGATACTATAGTCATTGTAATTTATAGACCATCTGGATACAAGGATCTCACAAATTTTATTGAATTGCTTAGTAGTACGCTCGATCAATATTCACATTATAAAACCATAATTATAATTGGCGATATTAATATAGATATTGTTATACATAGTAAGGACTCCTACTCTCCATATTATTTAAATAGTCTGGCATCTAAAGGTATGTTACCTGCCCACACCTTCCCTACCCATGGCAAAACGTGTCTAGATCACGTCGTATCGAAAACAAAACTTCGGTCAACCTGCTACGTTGCGGAGACTTCCATTACTGATCATGATACTCTTATATTTCTATTAGAGGCTACTTTGAATACGCGTAGTTTGCCACCAAAAATTAGAGAACGTGTAAATTATGATAATTTAGATAGTTACCTTTTTCACTTTAGACTTTATAAGTATTTATTCTTTGGTAGATGTTGACTCAGCAGTTACATTGCTATTAGAATTCCTAAGTAATGCTTTAAAAACTAATACTAAAACAATTAAAGTGTCTAATCGCAAAATTATTAATAAGCCCTGGATTACCCCAGTTATTTTGAGATGCTTAAGAAATCGCGACAAAAATGTAAAAAATATCCGCATGATGACGTAATCGTAACTACATACAAACGTTACCGTAATTATTGTAATGAACTACTTAAAAAACTGAAAAAAGAATATGAAAAATCAGAATTAACTGCAGCAGTTAAAACAAGCAATAAAAAACTTTGAAGCACAATTAAAACAGTCACAAATATGAATAAACTAAATAATAATGGCGATATGTTATTAAACAAATCTGACCCTAAAACTTCAGTTAATTATGTTAATTCGTTTTTTGTAAATATAGGTAAATCCTTGGCAGAAAAACACCATGTTAATAACAACACTCGTAGAATTTTTCCTACAAACATATATCAACACTCCATGGTACTTATTGACACGGACAAACATGAAATAGAAACAATTATTTTAAATATGAAGTCTGATTGAAACATAGGTAGAGATAATATTTCTACTTTCTTTCTAAAAAGGTATAGAATATGGGTATGCATGGTACTTATTATTATTAAGTACAGTAGCGAGTTAACTTGCGAACCTGGCGAGTTAAGTAGAAAATCTCATTTGAACGGCAATTGTGAGTTAAGTAGCTAATTAACAATTAAGTTGAACGGGGTAGCTGGCCGGTCTATTTAAGTTAAATTTGAAGTGTTGCCGGGACGGCCGAGAGAGCGTGGCTCCTGCCACCCGCAACTAAACTAAATTATACTTTTTAACCAAACTCGCCACGAAGACATTTGAACGCTACTGTCCACTTAACCGTTTACTGTCAACTGCATTGTAACTAAACTCGCTACTGTACTTGTAGAAATGTAAATCGGCTCTTATTGTTATTATTTAGTAACAAAATGATAACTAACTGCACAGCTTAGTGGCAGATGTTAGTACATACCTACATACTTAGTTATAATTGTCTGTACTGTACTAATTTCTAAATATACTCTGTTGCAAGTCACGTTCTACTGTTTATTAAAAGTGTCGTCAGTACGATAAATTTTTATTATGAAAGCATGGAGATTTTATTGGCCTTTTAATGGATATAGGCCTTTGCATTAACAAGCCCAATGGTCCCGTACTCTATCCCATTCTCTCTTTTACAAGTCCATAGATTCCGTTTCTGCCTAGGAGTATGTCTTGATGCTACCACCATCTTACATACTTATGTCTCCGAACAGCTATGCATATACTATATGACTATATTAATGTCATTTCTATGAATATTATTTTTAATCTTATTATTTCATTTAATTATATCAGCCGTTTGTTTTGATATTTGCATGTGGAAATGAAATAATACTTTATATTGTACACTAAATGATAGATCGCAACGCCACTGAATTCCTTCTTTGTAAAAACACATTATAACCTGTCGATCACAATGGAATTGATTTGATTTGATATGCTTTTATTTACCAGTTTGAAGGATGTCCACGCCCTTTGTATTTCATGCTAATATTGAGGGGTGCGCCCTCATCTTCATTTGTAGACTTGATTATTAGCAATGGGTTGCAGATGTTCATGGGCTACAGCAGCAACTTACCGTTAGGTGTACTATTTTGTGAAATTATACTTATTAAAACAAGCTGAAAGAAGATGACCATCTTGTATACTAATAATATTTAAAAAAAAAAACAACTGTTCACTTTGGGCAAGTGGGTGGGTAATCGCAGAGTCATTACTTTCTTAATGTTGATGTTATTCCCCATCGTCATTTCTAGCAAAGTTTTTAGATGATTTAACGTTATTATTTATTTTATTTCGTCACCAAAGGTTATTTCATAATTCAACAGGATGATCTTCATGCTGTGACGGTTGGACAACATGAATTTATGCTTTATTAGCTTGACTTGTATAAATGAACATTTTAAAAAGTACATTTTAGAATTCGCGCGGAAGTGTCACATCTGAAAAATTTGAAATTTTGCAGGTTTATTAAAAATCGATGACAATACAATAAATTCATGACTATGACCTTGTATTCTCACAAGGATTTCCACAGCTCATGTTCAATGCGTGTTGTATAATGTTTTAAACTCTTTTACTAATGGTTTTCTAGAGCGTTCCGAGATCTGCAGAAAGTGATCGAGGAGCTGATGGCCGCGGAGCCGCAGTGGCGCAACAGTTTCTCGGCGCTGCGCAATCGAGAACTGCTGCGTAGATGGCGACGGCAGATTAAACGTCTACACAGGTAATTCTTTATAGTATCACTTAAAAACTATACTTTCAGAATGTACAGATATGTTTAAATTAATGGAAAACAATTGATTTTACACAAGTACTTAATAGCTTATTGTAACAAATTTGAAAATTGTATAACTGACATATACGTGTGCAGTACGGTCATCCAACCAGTAATAAACGAGTGTTTCAAGACAGCGGTCGTTTCATTGCATTCACAAACTTATCATTGGCGACGAAGAAGGAGTACCCACAATAAAAAAAAAAATGGCTTATCTGGGAAATCTGCCTATTTTTGACCATAAGTTAAGTGAATGGTCAATTTTCAAAAGCAGACTAATTCATTTTGCGAAGATAAATCGCGTCGAAGAAGTGAACAAAAGTGGAATTCTTCTCACCCATCTTACGGATGAAACGTATCGCTTGGTACGAAACTTAGCGTACCCGCAAGACTTAGAATCTCTAAGTTACTCGAATCTCGTTGAATTACTCGACGGTCATTTCAAGCAAAAAAAATGCTCATTTGTGGATAAAGAAAAATTTTTTGGGGCAACCAGAAATCCAGGCGAATCATTGGGAGACTGGGCAGCGCGATTGAGAGGTCTCGCAAGCAATTGTGACTTCGGCACTGCCTTGGAAACGAATTTAAGAGATCGTTTCGTCCTCGGCCTGGGCCCTGGCCCGGAACAAGATAAGTTGTTCGAACAAGATCCGTCCACATTGACACTGTCAGTAGCTATGGAGCTAGCCGAGCAGGCGGCGTATGCCAGGCAGGCGAAGGTTATGTTGTGCACCAGCGAACATGCTCCAATTAAGGAGGAACCGGTATACCGAGCGAGATTTCAAGGTCAAGGAGACAGCGGCGCGGTTATACGGCGTCCTAATGCTGGCAGGACATCAGCAGGTCGCGACCAACCGAGAGATTTTTCTCGTTGTTCGGTCTGTGGCTTGAAGAACCACCAAAGTGATAAGTGCCGTTATAAAAGTTACAGATGTCAAAAGTGCGGTGAAAAAGGTCATTTAAAGAAAGTGTGCGATAGTGTCAATAGATCGCGGATGTACCATATCGAGTCGGTAAGCGAACCAGAGCAGGTCAAGGACACGTCTTGTGAGGAGTGCCACAATTTTAATTTGAGGTATGTGACTGATAAGCCCATTTCAATTGATGTAATAATAGATAATCAGTGTATGACAATGGAGCTTGATTCAGGATCAAGTAAAAGTGTGATTTCTTATAATACATATAAGGAAAAATTCTTAAAATATTCATTACGTAGTAGTTCTGTAAAAATGTGCTTATATAACGGACACAAGATTGATCCATTAGGTTATATTACTGTAGAAACTAGTTACAATAACAGTACAAAATTGATTAAATATTTTGTTGTCAAAAATGGGGGACCGCCTATACTAGGTAGGGATTTCATGAGCGCCTTTAATTTTGTGATTACTACCAAATTAAATTACATAAGAAATGATTCCGAATTGCATGAGTTATTAAATAAATATTCGGCGTTGTGGCGTGACGAGTTGGGCGCATTTAATAACTTTAAAGTCAGTTTGCAGTTGAAGGCGAATGCTGTGCCTAAGTTTTTTAAGCCGCGTACTGTACCCTTTGCCCTCAGAGATAAAGTCGAACAAGAGCTAAACCGATTAGTGCACTTGGGTATCCTTGTTCCTATTAATTATTCTCAATACGCCACCCCCATTGTGCCAGTTTTAAAAGATAATGGCCAAGTTAAAATCGCAGGTGATTTTTCTATTACATTAAATAAGGATCTCTTAATAGAAAAATATCCCCTGCCTCGAATTGAAGAGGTTTTTGCCAAAATTGGAGGGGGTGAGCACTATAGTAAAATTGATTTAAAAAACGCTTACAACCAGTTCGTCCTGGATGACGCGTCTCAGGAGCTCACGGCAATTAATACGCATAAAGGACTTTTTAAATACACTAGGTTAGTGTACGGCCTTTCTAGTGGTCCAGCCATTTTTCAACGGAGCATGGAGACACTTTTATCAGGAATAGACGGGGTAAGCATATGGCTTGATGACATTTGTGTCACGGGCCCCGATAGAAATTCCCACATGCAGCGGCTAAGTAAAGTCCTAGATAGACTATGTAAGGCAGGCCTACGTTTACAAAAAGACAAATGTCAATTTTTCAGAGAAAGCGTCAGGTATTTGGGTTACGTGATTAGTAAAACGGGATTAAGGACTTGTCCGGATAAAGTACAAGCCATTCTTAGTGCACCGGAACCAAATAACGTCACCGAAGTTAAAAGATTTCTAGGAGTAGTCAACTACTATAGAAATTTTATTCCAAACGCCTCTTCTGTACTGAGTCCTCTACATGAGCTATTACGTAAAGATGCAAAATGGGAATGGGGAAAACGGCAGCGACAAAGCGTCGCAGCGATACGGCGCGAACTGGCGTCAGAACGCGTGTTGGCTCATTTCGAGCCAGCGGCGCAGCTAGTGCTGGCGGTGGACGCCGGCCCGACCGGTCTAGGCGCCGTACTCTCACAAAGGGCGGAGGACGGCATCGAACGCCCGCTAGCGTATGCATCTCGCTCACTTACGAGCAGTGAAAGAAACTATAGCCAGATACAGAAGGAAGCGACGGCCATTATCTTCGGGGTCCGACGCTTTCATCAATATTTGTACGGTCGCGAAGATCCTTTTATTTTGAAAACCGACCACAGACCATTGGTATCAATTTTTAATCCTAAAACAGGTATTCCTGTTACTACTGCGCTAAGACTGCAGCGATACTCAGTTATATTGTCCGCTTATAACTATGTCGTACAATATGTCTCGAGCGGAAATAATATTGTGGCCGATTACTTCTCACGCGCTCCTGTAAAATGCGTCAACGAGTCGTCGAACGATATAGATACAAACGATATAGACACTCATTATGCAGTTAGGTTTCTCGATGCGTCATCGCCGGCCACTTCGGCCCGCGACGTTGCGCAGACGACGGAGCGAGATAGGACGATTAAAACCGTGCTTAGGTACATGCAACACGGGTGGCCGCGTAAATTAAAATGTAAATCTATTTTACCTTATTTTCACTGCAAGTCCGATTTACAATATGAGAATGGTTGTCTTTTTAGGGGACATAGGATTGTTATACCACTCGGGTTGAGAGATAGAATGTTACGCGAGCTTCATGATTCTCATTTAGGAATAACCAAAACTAAATGTAACGCTAGAAGTAGAATGTGGTGGCCCGGTATTGACCGGGACATCGAACGCTGGATCGGATCATGTGCGACGTGCGCAAGCGTGCGGGCCGCCCCGCCGCGCGACCCCCCCGCGCCCTGGCCTCCCTCCACCGCGCCATGGCAACGAGTGCACATTGATTACATGACTGTAGGGCAGAGGGTATATCTGGTAATCGTCGACTCCTACAGTAAATGGATAGAATGTCTATACATGCATAACGGAACCTCATCTAATGCTTTAATAACAAAATTAAAAGGCGTTTTCTCTAATTTTGGAATACCAAATGTTTTAGTGTCCGACAACGATGTAAAAATTAATTCACTCGAGTTTCAGACATTTTGTTCATCGAATGGCATAAAATACATGACGTCACCCATTTACCATCCGCCAAGTAACGGTCAAGCTGAGAATTCAGTAAGAACATGTAAAAAAATGTTAAAATGTATATTAATTGACAATTTACCTTTGCACAAAGTTCACGACATGTTATTAGGGTACCTATTTAACTATAGAAATACCGTGCATTGTACCACGGGTGAAACGCCGGCAAAGTTAATGTTCGGCAGAAATTTGCGGTCGCGTCTCGATTTGATTTTACCCTTAAAAAATCATAATTCTAATTCACTTACGGCAGCCGGGAAAAGATCTTTTGAAATCGGCGATATCGTTTGGACCCGATGGTACAGTGCACGAAAAGAATCTTGGCAGTTAGGTAGAATAAAGGAAAAAAATAGGAAATAAAATGTATAGAATTCATATTAGGGACATGGAGGTTTGGTGTATTAGACATGTGGATCAAATTATTAGATATACGGGTTCAGACAGTAGTCGCGACGATATTGTCGCTGCTGAGGAGACTCGTTGCCCCTCCACGTCGCCGGTTACTGTAAATGCACACTCTCCCGCGCAACAGCCTATGTTTCCGGGTATAAGTAATACGGAGCAAAGTATGGAGCAGGCTACGAATATGCAGACGGGTGAGCTGCAATCGCCCTCGAATACTGGAGCGCCGAATCTTGGTTCATCTGACCACGGTGAGGCAGAAGAAGTAAGTGACTGTGAGACTAGGGAGTATGAAAAGGACAACATTGCCTCCGTAGAAAGGCCTATGGCAGAAACGGAGGCTGTGCCGTCCACAATTGGCGATTCCCATGTACCGCCAACATTGCCACTTTTAGCCACACGCCCGAAACGTACAAGACCAAGGGTGGATTATAAAAAGTATTTTTAAGTAGCGATTGTTAATTATAGTTATGCAGAGATCAAGTTTGCTAATTATTGTTAATAGTTATTATTAGTTGCTAAGTTTATGAAAAAAAAAAAAATACTGTATTTAATTTAGAAACCGTGTTACCAGGTTCCAAAATTAAGTGGGGAGGAATGACATATACGTGTGCAGTACGGTCATCCAACCAGTAATAAACGAGTGTTTCAAGACAGCGGTCGTTTCATTGCATTCACAAACATATCAATAACAATTATACAGCTTATTAAAATCTATTGATCACTTGAAGAAAGAAAGAATATTATAGAATATATCAATTTTGAGCTTCGGAAAATTAGGTCTGCCTACTCGAAATTAAAAACACTCGTAATAACCTTTGATCATTTCTTGTGCAAATGATAATATAGCTGTTAGATTATTAATTTGCCTGTGTGTGTCTTGCCGTCCGAATACAATCTGTGTGTTTTCAAGGCAAGAGTGGATGAGCTTTTGTTATCGTAAGGCAGTGCGATTTACCAACTGATTCTGCATCACCAGGTGGAATTGTAGTCAAGCACTGGCTGAAGTATAGTATATAAGTAAAATGTGCGGCCTTGCCGCTAGTGTTATAGGAACCGGAACAGTTCAGGGTGACCGCTTGTATTGGGTAATAAATGCCGGTTGTGACGAAGCAAGTTATGTATGTTATTACTTATTACTGGTGGTTGCAGATTAACATTTTCATTTGCAATCACGGTCTAAGTAAATAAACATAATAAATATTAGTATTGTATTAACTAATTTAATAGTCTGTAACTTATATAGGCCAATACCGGATGTATTGGGCCTATCCGGCCGGATACCGGATAACAAAGAGCTATCCGGCTGGATACTGTATTTAAAAAAACACAAAATATCAAATTTAGTTAAGTATGTACTTCATTTATGTCACTTAACAAATATAATCAATAATCACAAAATTTTCATTTTAAAACTTGCAAAATTAGTACTCGTACTGCGCTAAGGCACAGAATAAATAATAGTACTATGTAGCTAAAGACAAACTATGGTGAATAAATACTAATTTCTGTGCATTGAAAGGTAACAAGCGGTTTCGCCTGTCTTCATAAACATGGCCAGCTTCAGAAAAAAGTCTCGCTATACACACTGCCGCAGGGTTCTGAAAGATATATTTTGACAAACTTTGATAAATCTGGGTATTGTGTAGCAATACCTGCCCACCAAATATAAGGGTCACGATCGCGAGCAGTTTGCATTGACTTTACTTTTCGCTTCTTGTGATGCACCAAACGGCAATGTTCGGCAGAATATCCGGTGGCCGGCTATCCGGCGATAAGACTGGCCGGATACCGGATATTCAAACAGCTGTTCGTTTCATCTCTAGTTTATACCAATAAGCACGAGCCCTAGAGTTTAGGAGTTGAGGAGAGTCCGCCATGCTGTCCGAGTGCGTGTTGGTGGACTTCACTTGGACCCGGAACAATTATTTGTAGGCCACACAAATAATTGTTCTGTGCGGGATTCGAATCCGCGGCCCATAGTGCTGCAATTCATTGCTATGACACTGCGCTACGAAGCTGTAACAATATTTTGTGTAGATTGAGAAAATCATTATACATGCTTTAATTTTTTTTAACACACCTTTATTAGATTTGCGTGTATGGAATCTTTTTATCTAATTTTCACCAATTTGTAGACGGCTGATTGACTTGAAAATTTGCAAATATCAAAGACCGACGACAATACAACGATTTAATAACTTTATCCTAGTATCCTGATCATGATCAATGCCTTTAAGTTTTTTTTAGTGTTACAGCTTATATAGGTACCAGAGGTAAGGTACAGGCCTTCCTTGTTTAGCGAGATAAATAGTCTATACAAACACACAGACACAGACACAGACAGTTAAAATGTTTAATTTAATACACACAAGCAGGAGATACACAATTTAGCACAAATAAGCAGAAGATACGCAAGCCAAGATAAAAGAGTTTATAAATAAATAGTCTAGAAAAAGCACAATCAATATTAACCGTAATATTTAAAAGTCTATGGCGAGAACAAAGGATTAGCGCTAGCGAGCAACATGCGTTCCGCGTCGTATCGGTGGAACGACTGGTGAGCGCGGTGCGCGGACGCAGGCGATCCTTTTGCCGGCTGTGTTAACGGAATTCCGGGCGGCGCGTTCAACGCCCGGCTGTTGCTACGTGCATTGTAAAAGTATTGTATATGTTGAGTGTGAGAGAGTATGTATGTGTGTATCTGTGTGGCATATACAAGTAGCCTACACTTGTTTCTGAGAGGGTTTTAGGGCGAGGAAATGTCCGACGCGCTGTTCGTATGCGTGTTGGGGGCGAATTCCACATGTTTTCGAAATATTTTTAAGAATATTTACTTAGGTCCTTATTTCTCTGACATGCAGGTATCCTCGCGATGATTTCCTTCTCCTACAAGCACGTGGTAAATCGGTACTTAAAATTGCAATTATCAATTTCATTGGTGCCGGCGATGATCGAACCCGAAGTTTTTTAAACTTATTTTATCTTTCTATTTTTTTTATTTTATAGGATAGGGTGACAAACGAGCACACAATCCACCTGATGGTAAGTAGTTGTTGCGGCCTATAGACATCTACATCTATCCTCGATTACGAATCGAAATGTAGATGTGTTGTCATCCGTGAGGACTAAGATGGAATGCATCGTTTCCAGTAAAAAGGGTCTCCGGTTCTCTACACTCACCATACGAAACACAGCAACGTTAAGCTACTATTTGACGCTGGTATTCTGTGAGAGCGTGGTCCTTCCCGCTGCGGTCGAGCCGACCCATTCGTGCTCCAACTATATTACTAATATAATTGCTGTATGGCTCTACCACGTATCAAAGAAATTGAATGAAATATGTTGTATTGTAGATCGAAGCAGTGCGCCGAGACGGCACTTCTGGACGGCGAGCTGATGCGGCGCAGCCTGCAGTTCTACGCGTCCGTGTGCGTGTTGCTCACGCAGCAGCTGGAGGCGGCGCGCGACGCGGCGCACGCGGGCCACGCCACCGGCGGCGCGGGCACTAGCGGCAGCGGCAGCGGGAACGAGAGCAGCAGCGACAGCTCACCCGCTACCACCGCCCGTACGGCCACCACCGGCGCACTGGCCGCCGCTTTCCGGGCCACTCCCGAGTGGTACGTGGAGGACATCGCGGACTTCATGCTCTTCGCGGTGCAGTAAGTATATTTTTAATTGACTTCAAAAAAGCTGATGTTAACGATTCGACTGCATGTTTTTTTGGTAAGGTGTGTGAGGGTAATATCGTCACCTTAAACTTTACTACTATCAAACCAAAACTAGGAGGAGGACAGAAACAAACACAAAGTAATATACTATAACTAGTATATTAGAAAACAACAGCAACGTTGCTCAATAGTAATAATTAGGAACACTTTAAAAATCAACTTTAAAAAAATTATGACCATTTTTACTGTAGTGTCAACAGGCAAAATAGCGTCGATAAAATAGTTGACCTTATATTATTTGACTGGCTGATGAAGAGCTATCGTGTTACGAAGGTATCTATGCAAATAAGAGTTTTTGAGTTATAAAGAATTGACCATGTTAACCGGATGACCATATTACCCTCACGTACGCTATATAAATTCGGAGAAAAATTTCCACCCCTAATGGTAGTAAAATAGGGATACAATTTGTACTATTAAAACGACATTGAGATTGTGATATTCTTTGGTACATTGTAAAAAACTGGTCAAAGTAAAATAAAATGAGTAAAAACATCTAAATGTACAATTACGCACTTGGTTGTCTCTTATACAATATGCAAGAAACAAAAATGTATTTTTAATTGTTATAAATATTATATAGACATAATATGTTTCAACATTTTCAGAACCCTGGACTTTTATGATTTATCTTACCTTATAAAAACCGAATAAAATGCGTCGTTATTATATTTGAAATTGAATTCATGAAAATTATAACTTTCCAGATATGTGCCGCAAGTAGTAGCAGATTACATAGAGGATCCGATAATAACGTGGATTTTGACAGCCATATGCCATTCGCGCCTCATAAAGAACCCGTACCTGATGGCAAAGATTGTTGAGGTGTTGTTCGTAATCAACCTATCGATACCTTTGAAGCTCAAGAATGTTTATGAAAAGTAAGTAGTATCTTCTATATATAAAGTACCCTGTTAATATTTTTTATTATTTGTTATATATATATATATATATATATATATATATATATATATATATATATATATATATATATATATATAGTGGTTGTAGTAGTGTGATTGCTGATCATGAGGTCCTGGGTTCGAATCCTGGGTCGGGCCAAAAAATTTATTGAGTTTTTCCGTCAAGAAATTCTCAGTAGTTGCCCCGGAGTCAGGAAGTTGGCGGCGTGTCACCCCCGTGCCTCGGAAAGCACGTCAAGCCGTTGGTCCTGCGCCTGATCTCTCTCCGGTCGTGTCGGTTTACCGTCCCATCGGATTATGAGAGTGAGGGAATAGAGAGTGCACCTGTGCTTACGCATACACTTGGGCACTAATCCTGTCCTGCGCCGATGGCTAGGTTTTGATTTGTAGGCTATACTTGTTCCGTGCGGGATTCGAACCCGCGGCTTTTAGCGCTGCAGGTCATTGCTAAGCCATTGCGCCGCAGGGCTGTCATATACCATAGCAAGGGCTGATTGGTTTATATTTTATAGAAGAAGGACTATATAGGAGTTTAGGGTGTTGTGTTGTGGTATTCTTCGGGTGACGCCTTTGTTCATAGGTGTACTATAGTGATGGATGGTAATTGTATGATTGTTTTTAGGTTTATGGATCATCCAATGTCACAAACCTTATTGCCCAGCGCTCTGATGAAATTCTACACGGACATAGAAACGACGGGACAGAGCACGGAGTTCTATGATAAATTCACCATCCGTTTCCACATCAGCATCATATTGAAGGGAATGTGGGAGAGGCCTATACATAAGCAAGTGAGTTGAATTTTTATTAAAGGGGGATAGACCACTCATTATTTTAAGTGTTTTTAATAAACTGTGTTTGCTGAATATGAAATCTGATAATGGCGGTACAACTGGGCAATTTTACTAATTTTGGAAGGTTCCTAGTTTTCAAGATTAAATTATAAAAAAAGGAACATGTTATTTTTGTAGATGACAAACTTATTCCGTTGGCAACATTTTGCCACGGTAAAAATATAATAAATTATTTCAGTCAGTTTGTCTCTATAACACAAGCAAATCAAATGCAGACATTAAAACAACAAATAAATAAAAAATGCACAAATACATTGTACTGCGGCAAGAAAGGCATCCAACTCAGATGTAGCGGTAATTATGCTGTGGAAGTGTTGCCACAGAGCTCTGCAACTATGCTATGCAAGGTTATTTTCCAACAAAATAAATAGTTTATAACTATTAGTTATATTTTATTTTGACCAGATATAGTCATACGAAAACATAAGGAAAGTTACTTTGATTTTTTTTATAGCAGAAGCGTGACAAACGAGCACACAGTCCACCTGATGGTAGTGGTAGCTGTGGCCCATAGACATCTACATCTAGGATTACGATTTACTAGCACTACGTGAGCACTAAGATGGAATGCATCATTTCCAGTAAAAAGGGTCTCCGGTTCTCTACACTCTCCATACTAAATAGCAACGTTAAGCTTAATGATTTACGCCCCCCCTTGACCATGGGCGCTGTAAAGCACCCGAAACGTCGGGATAATAATAAAAATAAATTAATGTAATTAAACGCGATAAAATCCGTAAATAATAGTTTTATTCAACATTAAGCTTATTTTAAGCTGGTATTCTGTGAGAGTGTGGTCCTTCCACAATCGAACCGACCCATTCGTGTTACAACTATACCACTAACATAGCTAATATAGCTCCAGCATGGCTCTACCATGTAAAATATTGATGAATTTGGATATCTATCACATCCCAAATTACAGTAGACTTGTTAAATTACCCCGTGTTAAATTACATCATCATTTATTGGAACTTGCTTAGTTATTTTATGCCTCTCAGTTATATTCTTATATAATTTTTATAAAAATTGTTTATTTTGACAAATAAACATATCAGGCAGTACATAAGCTGTTTTATAAGCATTCCCTGTCATAATGTATGATCTACATTTATTACCTTCAGGCAATCGTTAAAGAATCTCGTTCAGGAAGGCAGTTCGTCAAGTTCATCAACATGCTCATGAATGACACTACATTCTTGTTGGACGAATGTCTCACGGTGAGTTTGCATTAAAAATCTTCGTTTAGTATAAGAAGTCTTATGTCATTAAATTGTATATATCCAAAAGCAAATGGAAGTTTATTTAGTATTATACGATAAAGATTAATTTTTTAAAGAATTACCATTAAAAATAATTCGCACGGTGAAATTCGACACATAGACCTAGTCGTAACAACATGTTATTGAATAAAATGGCACATGTTAAATTCTAATTAAATGTAATTAAATTTTGAATATATAAGTTTTGAGTTTGTATATACACATAGACACATAGACCTAGTCTTAACAACATGTTATCGAATAAAATGGCACATGTTAAATTCTAATTAAATGTAATGTAAATTTTGAATATATAAGTTTTGAGTTTGTATATACACATAGACACATAGACCTAGTCTTAACAACATGTTATCGAATAAAATGGCACATGTTAAATTCTAATTAAATGTAATTAAATTTTGAATATATAAGTTTTGAGTTTGTATATACACATAGACACATAGACCTAGTCTTAACAACATGTTATCGAATAAAATGGCACATGTTAAATTCTAATTAAATGTAATTAAATTTTGAATATATAAGTTTTGAGTTTGTATATAAGATATGAAGAAATTTTTTCCTCAAGCTATTATATTGAGAGTATATAACTCGAAGAAAAATATACGCATACATGACACAATAAATTTTTTAATTGATAGGATTTTGCAAATACTTTATATTAATCAAAATAAAAAAATTATAATTTAATCGCTGGCAGAAAAAAAATAACGTGCGAGTTTTCGTTTTTTTTAATTATAATGAGACATAAAATTTTTCGATATTATGGAAGACATTTTATTCAATTGCAAAAACGTTTCAAACAAGTAACTGTTTGTCCACCGTATGTCGTACGCTTACTTAGTGCTGGACAAATATACATGCAGCGTAGAAGAGAGCGCTAAAAGCTTTTTATGGAGGAAGGAAAATATGATGACGTTTTGATGTTTCTTGCAGTACCTGAAGCGTATCCACGAGGCGCAGGAGGGCGGCTCCAGCAACGAAGCGCGAGCGCGGGCTCTGGCGCAGGACGAGCGCCAGTGCCGCTCATATCTAACGCTGGCCAGGTAGCTACTGGATATCTATTGTAACAACATTTATTTACTTCTTCAGCTACGGCCACACTACCTTACTGTCTATCGCCATAATTATGGTATTAAATTACCGCCTAAATTACCTCTTGAAGTAAAGTTTACACTAATTTACCGAGGTATGCAATGTACTGTGCGGAATAAATAATATTTTTCAAGATGGTGGTTGAAGCTGCGGCGGATTTGTGCTTAATGAGTGTCAGTTTTACTTAATATATATCTAACCAAATCCAATACAATATTATAAATTGAATTTTATATAAATATTTTGTTACTTACGAAGTTTATTAACTTCGTAAGTTGTTATTTACTATCATGATATTGCACTGAACAAAATTTTAAAAATGTTTTAGGGAGACCGTTGACATGTTGGAATACCTAACTGTGGAAATCAAGGAGCCGTTCCTTCGTGCAGAGTTGGTAGACCGACTCGCATCTATGCTCAATTTCAACCTGCAACAGCTCTGTGGACCTAAATGCAAAAATCTTAAGGTAATGTGAAACACAAGCATACGCGCACACCACACACGCACGCACGCACGCGCACACACACGCACGCACGCGCGCGCGCACACACATACACACACACACACACAGAGAGAGAGAAAGAGAGACACAAACACACAGACAGTCACACACAGACACACACACACACACGCGCGATCGCGCGCGCCCGCACACAGATAGAGAGAGATAGAGAGAGAGAGAGAGAGAGAGAGAGAGATACACACACAGACGCGCACACACATCTGTCACAGATATTTAAAACATAAATATCAGTGACATTAGGTTGTGTTATGGCTAACTAAAAACCGCGTACATCTATTTTTCCTGTCGGTCTTATGAAAATTTAGTTCAATAAGTCTATGAAAAACTAGAATGTTTCTAAAATCGATTGGCGGTAAAGATTTTTTAAAATATCAAGCTCATTTTTTTTCTGAATATTCCTGGTTAAAGATGATTTTAATTTAATATCAGACTTGGTCAAAACAATTTTTGACCAAATTCTTTAGTTATAATATATTTAATTATTACTGAGAAAGCAGTCTAATTATTAATAGTTAATTGACTGCTTCCATTTGTCAAAATTTTTGACTCAAAAGACTTCTTATATAATAGCATCGTAAAAAAGGCAGCTCAATACTATTGTGTTTCGTATGGGTCAGTGTAGAGAAATGGATACTCTTATTACAATAAACAAAGCATCCCATTTTGGCCCTTAGAGATGGCTACGCATCTGCATTTCGATTGTTTACCGAAGTTGGATGTGTGCTTTCTAGGGGCTACTTACCATCAGGTGGACTGCTTGCTCATTATTTATCTGTGTTATTCTATAATGAGAGCAAGTTTTGACTTTCGCCTTATTTAATATGTGCGAATCTTTTAACTTATGCATGCCATTTGGCGCATTTTGAGAAAAACTGTAAATATATAAATCCAACCATGGTTACAAAAAAGTAAGAGATGCAGGAAGTCGATTAATGCAGGTGGCTCAGTACGTTATGTTATAGTATGTTAATCGGAGAACTCGTGAGGGAGTGTAATGGAAATGGTGACTGTGTCAGGTGCGGCGGCCGGAGAAGTACGGGTGGGAGCCGCGGCGGCTCCTGAGCCAGCTCGTGGACATCTACCTGCACCTCGACTCGCCGCAGTTCCACGCAGCGCTCGCCGCTGACGAGGTACGCACTGTTAGCTCGGGGTTTACTGAACAAGTACTGCTGAGCCAGCTGGTGGACATCTACCTGCAGCTCGACTCGCCGCAGTTCCACGCCGCTGTTGCCGCTAACGAGGTACGCACTGTTAGCTCGGGGCTTAATGAACAAGTACTGTTGAGCCAGCTGGTGGACATCTACCTGCACCTCGACTCGCCGCAGTTCCACGCCGCGCTTGCTGCTGACGAGGTACGCACCGTTAGCTCGAGGTTTAATGAACAAGTAATGCTGAGCCAGCTGGTGGACAGCTACCTGCAGCTCGACTCGCCGCAGTTCCACGCCGCGCTCGCCGCTGACGAGGTACGCACTGTTAGCTCGGGGTTTAATGAACAAGTACTGCTGAGCCAGCTGGTGGACATCTTCCTGCAGCTCGACTCGCCGCAGTTCCACGCCGTGCTCGCCGCTGACGAGGTACGCACTGTTAGCTCGGGATTTACTGAACAAGTACTGCTGAGCCAGCTGGTGGACATCTACTGCACCTCGACTCGCCGCGCTCGCTGCTGACGAGGTACGCACCGTTAGCTCGGGGTTTAATGAACAAGTACTGCTGAGCCAGCTGGTGGACATCTACCTGCACCTCGACTCGCCGCAGTTTCACGCCGCGCTCGCCGCTGACGAGGTACGCACCGTTAGCTCGGGGTTTTTAGAACAAGTACTGCGGAGCCAGCTGGTGGACATCTACCTGCACCTCGACTAGCCGCAGTTCCACGCAGCGCTCGTCGCTGACGAGGTAAGCACTGTTAGCTCGGGGTTTCCTGAACAAGTACTGCTGAGCCAGCTGGTGGACATCTACCTGCACCTCGACTCGCCGCAGTTCCACGCAGCGCTCGCCGCTGACGAGGTACACACTGTTAGCTCGGGGTTTAATGAACAAGTACTGCTGAGCCAGCTGGTGGACATCTACCTACAGCTCGACTCGCCGCAGTTCCACGCCGCGCTCGCCGCTGACGAGGTACGCACCGTTAGCTCGGGGTTTAATGAACAAGTACTGCGGAGCCAGCTGGTGGACATCTACCTGCACCTCGACTCGCCGCAGTTCCACGCAGCGCTCGTCGCTGACGAGGTAAGCACTGTTAGCTCGGGGTTTCCTGAACAAGTACTGCTGAGCCAGCTGGTGGACATCTACCTGCACCTCGACTCGCCGCAGTTCCACGCAGCGCTCGCCGCTGACGAGGTACACACTGTTAGCTCGGGGTTTAATGAACAAGTACTGCGGAGCCAGCTGGTGGACATCTACCTGCACCTCGACTAGCCGCAGTTCCACGCAGCGCTCGTCGCTGACGAGGTAAGCACTGTTAGCTCGGGGTTTCCTGAACAAGTACTGCTGAGCCAGCTGGTGGACATCTACCTGCACCTCGACTCGCCGCAGTTCCACGCAGCGCTCGCCGCTGACGAGGTACACACTGTTAGCTCGGGGTTTAATGAACAAGTACTGCTGAGCCAGCTGGTGGACATCTACCTACAGCTCGACTCGCCGCAGTTCCACGCCGCGCTCGCCGCTGACGAGGTACGCACCGTTAGCTCGGGGTTTAATGAACAAGTACTGCGGAGCCAGCTGGTGGACATCTACCTGCACCTCGACTCGCCGCAGTTCCACGCAGCGCTCGCCGCTGACGAGGTACACACTGTTAGCTCGGGGTTTAATGAACAAGTACTGCTGAGCCAGCTGGTGGACATCTACCTACAGCTCGACTCGCCGCAGTTCCACGCCGCGCTCGCCGCTGACGAGGTACGCACCGTTAGCTCGGGCTTTAATGAACAAGTACTGCGGAGCCAGCTGGTGGACATCTACCTGCACCTCGACTCGCCGCAGTTCCACGCAGCGCTCGTCGCTGACGAGGTAAGCACTGTTAGCTCGGGGTTTCCTGAACAAGTACTGCTGAGCCAGCTGGTGGACATCTACCTGCACCTCGACTCGCCGCAGTTCCACGCAGCGCTCGCCGCTGACGAGGTACACACTGTTAGCTCGGGGTTTAATGAACAAGTACTGCGGAGCCAGCTGGTGGACATCTACCTGCACCTCGACTAGCCGCAGTTCCACGCAGCGCTCGTCGCTGACGAGGTAAGCACTGTTAGCTCGGGGTTTCCTGAACAAGTACTGCTGAGCCAGCTGGTGGACATCTACCTGCACCTCGACTCGCCGCAGTTCCACGCAGCGCTCGCCGCTGACGAGGTACACACTGTTAGCTCGGGGTTTAATGAACAAGTACTGCTGAGCCAGCTGGTGGACATCTACCTACAGCTCGACTCGCCGCAGTTCCACGCCGCGCTCGCCGCTGACGAGGTACGCACCGTTAGCTCGGGGTTTAATGAACAAGTACTGCGGAGCCAGCTGGTGGACATCTACCTGCACCTCGACTCGCCGCAGTTCCACGCAGCGCTCGTCGCTGACGAGGTAAGCACTGTTAGCTCGGGGTTTCCTGAACAAGTACTGCTGAGCCAGCTGGTGGACATCTACCTGCACCTCGACTCGCCGCAGTTCCACGCAGCGCTCGCCGCTGACGAGGTACACACTGTTAGCTCGGGGTTTAATGAACAAGTACTGCTGAGCCAGCTGGTGGACATCTACCTACAGCTCGACTCGCCGCAGTTCCACGCCGCGCTCGCCGCTGACGAGGTACGCACCGTTAGCTCGGGGTTTAATGAACAAGTACTGCGGAGCCAGCTGGTGGACATCTACCTGCACCTCGACTCGCCGCAGTTCCACGCAGCGCTCGTCGCTGACGAGGTAAGCACTGTTAGCTCGGGGTTTCCTGAACAAGTACTGCTGAGCCAGCTGGTGGACATCTACCTGCACCTCGACTCGCCGCAGTTCCACGCAGCGCTCGCCGCTGACGAGGTACACACTGTTAGCTCGGGGTTTAATGAACAAGTACTGCGGAGCCAGCTGGTGGACATCTACCTGCACCTCGACTCGCCGCAGTTCCACGCAGCGCTCGCCGCTGACGAGGTACACACTGTTAGCTCGGGGTTTAATGAACAAGTACTGCTGAGCCAGCTGGTGGACATCTACCTACAGCTCGACTCGCCGCAGTTCCACGCCGCGCTTGTCGCTGACGAGGTATGCACCAACCTTGGCTTGCTAACTTTTGTTTATCATATTATATAGTATTTAAAGAACCTTTGAAATTTAGTAAATGGCGAAAAATTTAAAAAAAAATTATGTGTTTACAATTCTCTACTCTGTGCGACTGTTTGAACATAGACTATTATTATGCTTGACATTGGTTGTATGAATGAAAAAAATGAATGTTTATTTTATATTAATTAATGTATGTATTTGTAACACATATTTTATGTAAACTCCAACTTTCTGAACTTCTTTTCCACATAAACTTTAACAATGCCAAATCTCATACTCCTCCGTGCATGCAATTTGCTTAAAAATGGGCACAATAAGTTTTTCTTTTCTAATATTATATGATATATAGGCACATTATATTGTTTAAAAAAGGATATTCTGTTTTATCAAAAAAAAAAAAAATTGGATACATCAGTGTATAATTTTGATCGCAGAATTTTCAGTCATTTTATTAAATTAGTAAAACAAGGAACATCATTCAAAGTAAAAATATAAAATCACAGAGACATCTTACAATATGTAAAAACTTTGTCCGACCCTTGAGGTGGTCTTTTAGGTATCGTGATATAATTTTCTTCATGTTATTCTTTACAGAGAATAAATTAAAATATTGATTATCTCGCAAAATTAAAGTAAAATTTCATTGAATGAGGAAACTTACATGGCAATATACATGCGACGTGAACGGTCGCCCGTAGAAATACCGTTATACGTTCAAAAATACCGTCGCTGACGACATTGTTGGCAGATTTTAAGCAAATTGTGGCAAAAAACATGTTTTTTAAAAAACTACTTATTATATTCATTAACAATATATTAAAGTCACAATGTTTGTAAAACTTTTTTAAAACTTTACAGAGATCATTCCGCAAGGAATTATTCGAGGAAGCAGCTGTGAGATTAGCCAAGTCTTGTATCAAGACGCCCACCGAAATAGAGCGTTTCAAGGCGCTCGCTGATAACGCGTATCAAATCGCTAGTGAGTATTAAATACATTTCATCAATCAACTTCTTGCAATGAAGTTGTAGGAGAATTTTATATGTTGTATTATTACAAGATCATAAATTAAGTTATAGAATAAGTAATCAGTTTAAGTAAAAGTATATAATATGGAAATCATACATGCATAATAATAATATATATAATTATAATAGGATAGAATTACCCAAGTTTTGGATTCGCTTTATATTATAAGAGACTTCTAATAAAGATGTAGACAATGAAAAAAGAAACTGTGTTATGTTCTACTGCTGGGCACAGGTTTTAGTATAGTAAGTTATTATAGCCCCACGTAACAATATCACATCTCATAAAAATCATAAGAAGAGCTAAAAATTTAATTTCTCTATTTGTGAAGGAGTAGATTTATGCATAATGAAGTTACGTTTAATTATAGTTATATTTTTCTTTTCAGTATCAAATCAACAAAAGAGTGACGAATTCGCTGACGCTCCCGAAGAATTCAGAGATCCGCTTATGGACACATTAATGACAGACCCCGTGTTACTGCCTTCTGGGAAGGTAAATTTTATTTATACTAACTACAGTACAAAAGTATTGTACACCACTATCCACTTAACCATGCAAAGAAATCGTGATTTTCACGTTTTTTGCATCAGTTACATTAGCATTTGAAATTGTGGTCGCAATTTATGTGCTTAGACAGTGACTCTTTATAAAGTGCACATTCATCGACGGAAAAATTATAAAAAAAATTATAATTTTTTTAATGAATATTTTAAAATTTGTAATTGCAGCTGCTGACCCTATTTAAATAAATTGTTATAACTTTTAAACTGAATGTCCTATCAAAATGGAATACATTTTTGAATTATTATTAATAATGGGTTGTGATAATAAATTAAAAATTTCATAAAATTAGAATGAAGAGGTTTTTGGTGAAAATCTGGTATTTTTTCATCATTTTAATAATAACTTTAAAATTTCTATCTTATTGGTCAGCCAAAAATTTAAGATTCAAAACTTTTAATTTTAGGCTTGTTCAAAGGTCTTATTAACATGGCTTGAAGAAAAATCCCCGAGTTTAATTTTAGTTGCTAGCTAGTTCTTCTCTGAGAAAGTATTGTTTTTTGTTGAACCTTTATAGATTTTGTCTTGAATATCTCATTCACAGTAATTCCTTTAGGTATATGCTTGGGTTTATATATCTATCATCTATCATAGATTAGGAATCAAAAAGTAAATGTTTTTACCCATTAACTAAGTAGACATTTTCATTACTAGTAAAATGGGTCTCCAGTTCTCTATACTCACTATACGATATGGCAAACGGCGAATATGGCAGCATTAAGCTGCTTTTTGTGAGAGCGAAAACTAACTCCGCTTGAGAGCCGAAACATTCGTGTTGCAGGCTTAATACAGCTGCGGTGTGACTCAACCACACTATATTTCATATTAATGTCATGATGACAAATTTTAATTTGAAAATAAGCAGATTCAAGATATTAAAATTCAAACAAGACAGTATTAGAAAATGGCAGTTTCATAAAAGTTAGAAGTGCCTACTGCTGGACACAGACCTCTCATTTCTGAGAGGGTTGTTAGGGCAGGGAAGTACCAGCTGCTGCCCCAATGCTTGTTGGCGAACTTAGCAAGTTTCCGAAAAAAAAATTTATTTCACAGATATGCAGGTTTACTGACGATGTTTCCGTGGTCACTTAGTAAATCAGCACTTAAAAATGCAATTAACAATATTGTTACGAGCTTAGGGTTCGTGACAATAAAAACTGCCGATTGAATTACCAAAATTGACACTTTAATTACTGAATACCAATTCAAACTTAAATTACACTAATAATTATTCACACAACACTTTGGTTCACTTTATTTCACTCCGAAAGCTTCGCTCGTATCGCCAGTTCAATACTGCCCCGGTGGCAGGCGATGTTGTTTGAAAGTTCAGTCATGGCATTTTCTGGAAAGCTCTCCTCGCTCTGTTCCACGACACTAGATGGCGCTAGTGCCAGGTACCAGACATCAACTTAGGCGCGCAACAATATTATTGGTGCCAGCTAGGATCAAACCCGTGCTGTCCTTGTACTGTAAAATGTACGGCGAGTGATTAAGTCCGTAAGCTATCGCGACTCATAAGAAAGGATCTAATATAATATGGATGTTGTATATTATTAATTTATTAAACATAGGTATTTTTGTCAGGTGATGGACAGGTCAGTGATCTTACGGCATCTGCTCAACAGTGCCACGGACCCGTTCAACAGGCAACCACTCAGTGAAGATCAGTTGCGTCCAGGTAATTACATAATTTATAATACTAACATACCGTTACAATGTAATATCATTCCAGGCTACATGAATACAATACGGCCGTTTTAACTTCGCCGGCCTTAAATGCAGGCTTTACAAACTTTCACGTATGTCAGTGTTGCCACACGCCAAAAATACACTCACTAAATCAATTTCCAATAGTCCCAAAGTCGAACTTGAAACTAAGCTAAATTACATTTTAGATATTTTTGACGTACATTCATATAAACAATTGCTCAAGAACCACATACGTAGTTTATTGTTCCAATTTCACTATGAAAAATAAATCGGAATTAAATTGATCTTAAGGCTATTAATACAAATGCATTATTATACTAAAGTAAAACATGATGGGCCTGAACTTGTATACAGACTTACACTATAATAATAAACAAATTAAATTCAACGAAAATAAAACACAAAGGTAATCAAAAACTCGGGTGAATGCTAATGAAGATAAAAAGTGCATCACTAGCTTACCGCGTCCGCACCATTACCTCCTAAAAGGTGCATTGCAGTGATGCACACGAAGTTTGGCATCAAAGGTGACAATGCGCCTGTAGGTTTCATTGTTTGACTAAGGCTGCAGGGGTTAATACCATGTATATTTTTTATGTCTAGAACAGGTAAATGAAATTGTATACTTGGGGAGTGCTTTCAGCCGGGATGGAAGATGTGATTTAGATGTGGATAGGCGTGTCGCTGCCGGAAACAAAGTCAATGGTGCCCTGAATGCATTAGTAAAAAGGCAAGGCGTGGTTAAGAGTGCACGCCTTGCAATAGTGTTGGTACCGACTTTGTTATATGGCAGCGAAACCTGGGTATGCCAGAAGAAGCATAAAAGCAAGTTGAATGCAGTGGAGATGCGATCTCTTCGTAAAATGTGTGGCGTTACCATAGCGAAGAGATTCGCAATATGGCAGGATTGAAAGATGACCTTATCACAAAAATTGATAGGGGCGTACTCCAATGGTTTGGGCACGTTGAACGAATGAGTGAAGACCGAATGGTGAAGAAAATATATAGAGCGAAAGTAAATATTAAAAGGTGTCGAGGTAGACCGAGACTAACTTTCGAAGACCATGTGAGCAAATTGCTCGAAGAGGGGAGGGTCAAGAGTACTCGGATACCTAGACGTGCATGTATGAAGAAGTTAATGAACCTGAAAGAAGCGAAAGAGGTATGTAAGGATCGTGACACTTGGCGATCTGTTCTCTCTGGCTACCCCGTTAGGGATTGTGCGTGAAGATAAGTAAGTATATTTTTTTTTCAGTATCAGGGTGATTCTCATAATCGTATCCGTTCTGCGGTAAGGTAGAAACCTTCCAGTGTGAAAGATAATAATAATAATAATAATAACGTCATCATAACGCCGGATGACGTAGCTGAGGCGGTCCGTAGGGCCCCGAATTGGAAAAGTCCGGGGCTTGACGGGCTGCATCACTACTGGCTGAAGAGGTTCATGGTGTGTCACGCTGTGCTCGCCCGACAGTTTCAAGAGGCTCTCAACCAGAAGTCGCTCCCAAGCCTCTTCACTACTGAGATCACTTATTTGGTTCCTAAAGATCAGGGTGCCACAGACCCGAGCAAATACCGCCCCATCACGTGTCTACCGACTATATACAAGACACTGACATCCATTTTGAGCGCGAGAATCACTCGTCACCTGGAGCTAAATCAGGTGATGTCACGCGCTCAAAATGGATGTCGGGGCGGTGGTCGTGGAACCCAGGAACCACTCCTCATTGACGCGGTCATTGGCAAAGTGGTGAAACGCAACCGTCGGAACTTCTCCGCCGCCTGGATAGACTACAGAAAAGCATTCGACTCGGTGCCCCATACATGGCTAAAGAGGGTCCTTGAGCTGTACAAGGTTGACTGTACTGTTAGAGACTTCCTCGAGCAGTGTATGCGGCAGTGGAGTACGATCCTCTGTTATCTGGGCGAGTGGATGATGGCTGCGGAGAACCACATAAGGATAAGAAGGGGTATCTTCCAGGGCGATTGTCTGAGTCCAATCTGGTTCTGCCTCTCTATGAACCCTCTCAGTACCTTACTGGAGGGCTCCGGGAGAGGATTTCAGCTACGGAAGGGAGGAACAAAAGTGACCCACCTTTTCTATATGGATGACCTCAAGTTATTCGCCTCCAGTCGCTCCCATCTTATGGAATTGCTAAACATCACTTGTGAATTTAGCAATTCTATTGGAATGGAGCTGGGGACGGATAAGTGTGCGGTCCTTCATGTTGAAAGGGATAGGGTTGCTAACTCTGAGCTTTATCTATGCCCGTCAACTTAAAGACCCTTTCCGAGGCTGAAACATACCGATACCTGGGTATGTCACAGAACATCGGTATCGATGAGGCTGGTATGAAACAGTCAGTTTGCGACGTGTTTTATGCACGCTTGACCAAAGTGCTTAACAGCCTTTTGTCCGGTGTGAATAAGACACACGCATATAATATATACCTTTGGCATACTTAGGTGGACTCAGACCGAACTTTTACGCCCTGGATAAAAAAGTCCGCTCTACCATGACGTCCCATAGGATGCATCATCCGAGATCGTCGGTAATGAGGCTGTACTTGCCGCGAAAGCATGGTTGGCGTGGTTTTCTGAGCGCGCTCACCATGCATAATCGCGAAGTGTGCAGCCTCCGTGATTACTTCCTGGCGAGATCGGATGATCCATTCTATAATGACGTCATTTCTAGTGATAAAGGGCTTACCCCTCTATGCATAGCCCACGAGCAATGGCAGGACCCAGCAGTGCTTAGCATTTCTGATCGGGAGACCGTATGGAAGGAGAAGGAGCTCCACGGGAGGTACTACAGGGCTCTTCATGAGCCCCAACAAACAGTAGCCTCCCTCAACTGGCTACGTTTCGGTGACCTCTTCGGTGAAACCGAGGGTTTTGTCTGTGCAATACAGGATCAGGTTATTAAGACCAACAACTATCGGAGATACATCCTAAAGGATGGCACCGTGGACGTCTGTCGAGCTTGTCGCCATCCCGATGAGTCACTTAGGCATGTCATCTCCGGTTGTTCGGCGCTTTCTAACTCTGAGTACTTGCACAGGCACAACCTAGTAGCCAGAATTCTACACCAGGAGCTCGCTCTGAAATACGGTCTTGTGGGCCGGAAAGTGCCGTATTACAAGTACACAAGTACTTGCCGGAAGCCGTGCTCGAAAATGACCGCGCCAAGCTCTACTGGGACCGGGCCATCATCACAGACGGGACTATTCTTGCGAATAAGCCTGATATTGTGCTGATGGACCGGGCACAGTCAAGGATATTTTTGGTCGACCATCCCGTATGACGAGAACCTCGTGAAAGCCGAAACAGATAAGCAATCAAAACATCTGACCTGACCTGGACCTGGCTCACGAGGTGACCGACATGTGGGGTGGTCTGCCGACCGAAATTATTCCTGTAGTCGTCTCTGCGAACGGGCTAATCCCAGTTAGCCTCTTTGGTTATCTGAGGCGACTGGGACTCCGTGACGGACCGCTCCGGGCTCAAATGCAGAAGGCGGTGCTCCTTGATACTGCCCGCATCGTCCGCCGGTTTCTTTCCCTTTCCCCCTAACCCTTGGCCGTTTGGTCTCCCCTGCCGAGGGCTTTCATCTGGTTGGGCTTTTATTTATTTATGTATTTTTGTATTTATTTTATTTTATTGATATTTATGTATATTTATCTTTTCATTTTCATTTATAATTATATATTTATACATCCCAACCAGATGATAAAACTATATAGATACCCCACACAATAATAATAAAATATTTATTCATTGACCAAAAATAATAAAATATTTAAAAGTTAAACTAATACAAAAATGATATTTTTAGAAGGACAATGAAAGGGTTCTGACTCAGCATGTGTTGCAGAGAATCTACAACGCTGTTATCTGTCAGTATATGGGTATATATATACCTACTTAGTGAGCTAAAGTATGGTATATGGTATATATTATATAAGTATGGTAGTGAAAGTTGGGTGTGGCAGAAGAAGCATTTGAGTAGAATGAACGCAGTAGAAATGCGGTCGTTAAGGAGTATGTTAGGGCTGAATCTGAATGACAGGGTAAGAAAATGTGTAATAAGAGAAGAGTGTGGTTTGCAAGATGATGTTGTGACCAGGATTAAGAAAGGAATGCTTCGGTGGTTTGGTCGTGTGGAAAGAATGGATGAGGAAAGACTGACAAAGAAAATTTATGTTGCAGAAGTGAATGGCAGAGTCGGAAAGGGACGTCCTAGGCGAAAATTTATCGACCAAATTGGCGATTTATTAAAAACGGGCCAAATTAGGAGTACCCTTAACCGACGAGCATGTATGCGTAGGTGTATGGATGTGAAGGAGGCGAGAGAGGTATGTCAAGATCGTGCCAAATGGAAGTCTGTAGTCTCTGCCTACCCCTCTGGGTGACAGGCGTGAGCGTTTATGTATTTATGTATGTATTTTATGAGCTAAAGTATAACAGTACGCGTACATCACTGATTATATTACAAATAGCTTTTAGTGTTAATTTATTTATTTATTCATTCCGCCAGTACAAGTTATCATAATATTTCTATTAATAAATTGATAATTAATATACATGTACAAGAGATAAACATAATATAAATAAAATATAAACGAAATATAAACAAAAACATAAAAAAATAATAATATTGAAAGTAAGAGCTACAGTAGTGTTTGATTTATTCCGACTAATTATAATAATTATGCTAGAACAACGTAATGGTTATTAAAAAGAATATTGATAGTAAATGTAAGTTACATAATTGCATATAACTAAATATGGGATATTCAGCCCCTGCCCAATTTTTCTTATATTTATGACATTTTCTGCGTACTTAATAAATACTCTTTGTATTTTCTCTTAAAACTGTTCTTATTTGTTATGGCTCGTAATAGTGGTGGAAGATTATTCCAACATTTAGTGGCCATAAATTTGTAACTACCACGAAATGCTGATGTCCTATGTTGAGGTATGCAAAGTACTTTTGCACACTTTCGGATACCGTACATATGTTGATTTTGTCTCCACTGAAGCTTTTCATATAGGTATTCTGGTTTCTTTGTTTTTATCACTCCAAATAGCAGGGAGGCATAAAATAGAGTGTAGTGCCCCATTCACTCTATTCCCTGCATTTACTCGTCGTTCTGTATCCTTATCATATTTACCATCCCTGCTAAATACACATCCCAAATACACAAACTCATCCACTTGCTCAATTATCCATTGATACGGTATAGTGAGTTTTGGAGAATTGCATGGCTCTAGAAATATCCTCATACATTTCCTGCACCTCCTCATCGGGATGTTCCGACGTTGGTGCGTAAACCTATATGACCTTCAGCGAATATATAAATGTATACATATAAGCATATATATGTATATATTTATATATCTTGTATGTATATCTAAATAATAAAAATATGTATAATTATGTTTATAACATGCAATGCAATATGTAATGTGTATGACTAATTAAAGATGTTTTAACTCAGTTGCACTTTGCACCAACAATTTCTACTCTGCTTAGCCTGGAGGTAGACTGGCAGAGGAATGCCTTGTTGCATTAAGTACGCCTTTTTGTAGTACATGTGCAAATAAAGCATAAATAGATAAATAAATAACCACAGAATAAATAATAGTACAGAAGAATCACTCTCTGCTTTCAAAGTTGCGAGTTTAAACCTAGTTACAACTTAGCTAATGTTCATAATACTTTGCTCGCCTCGGATGTGACCTGCGTTAAAATAGCCTACAGATTTTTGTGGCGCGCGTAATCAAAATGCAACTTACGTCCGCGTGGGAGTATGTATCACTTAGCCCATTACGTGCCTTTGTTGAGGCACATTACTACTGTACTACTGTAGGGTTATATGCTGTGAAAAAAGAAATTGTATCCTTTGATATTAAAAAGATAAGGTTTGTAAGATTCTTTTGGCTAATCTTTCATTTTGGCCAAATGTTGGCTGGGACACCTTTATTTATCATCATCATCATAGCGGTCAGCAACTCGACTCAAACCTCCCTCCTTCTTATGCTTAATCAGCAATTTAATGAAAGCTTGGACGCGGGTATCTCGCTGCTACTGATTTCTTAAGGTACCTCCTCATTTCTCAGGCTTCTTTATTTTATCGATTTGCTGCAAATAAGATCAGCCGTTGTTTGTGACGGATTCGCATCTACAATCGCCTTCAGTTCGTCATTATCAACCTTCTCCTCAAGCGAACACGAAGTTCATTTCACGTATCGAGCAACATCCTTTTTTTTTACATGAGTAAATGTCTAGGCATACCCGCCTCGCGGGGGCAAGGACGGGTTATGTCGGACTCGCACTGACTAAAACCCCATGTTGTTCCAACTTCGTCGCATATTGCCAGGGCCATGGGAAAGCTTTCGCACACATCCGCAACCTGACCAACGATGGCGGTTAAGAATATCCACTACTCCATATCTTCCCGTGGGTGTCGCAAAAGGTGACAGAGGGAAACAGGCAGATGTGCAGCAGCATCTTCCTGATAGCAGCAACCGTACAAAAGGAAACTGCGGTTGCCAACCCGCTCGCCAAGCGTGGCAAGAAACGGCCCCCAGTCCCCGGCGGCCCCGCTATTCCTGGCTACGGTGGCGACCATGGTAACGGCTGAGCAGGGGGTGCTAAGAATCTCCGGTGGAGGTTCGGTTGCCACCTACGACTTGACCTGGCAACATGTAACGCACGCACCCTGAGGATAGAAGAGAAGATCCTGGAGCTGAAAGAAGAGATAGACAAGTTACGCTTGAATATAATACTTTTATCCGATGTCCGAAGAGATGGGGAGGACACGGTGATTCTCGAATCCGACAACTTGTTCTATCACCGGGAGGGCGACCATCTGTCCCAAGGAGGTTTTATTGTCCACAAGTCTCTCGTTAACAATGTTGTAAAGATTGAGAATGTGTCGACGAGGGTTGCGTACCTTATACTCAGAATCACCAAACGGTATTCGCTGAAGGTCATATAGGTTTACGCACCAACGTCGGAACATCGCGATGAGGAGGTGCAGGAAATGTATGAGGATATTTCTAGAGCCATGCAATTCTCCAAAACTCACTATACGGTATCAATGGGAGACTGAAGTCGAGTGCTTAGTTTTGCGTTAACACAAAATAAGGCACAAGAAAGAACGGTGAGCTGAAGGTAGGGAAATTTGGGATAGGGCAACGGAACCCAAGCTAGCAGCTGGCCGACTTCATGGAGAAAGAGGGACTCTTTATGATGAACTCTTTCTTCCAGAAGCGGCCCCACAGAAAGTGGACCTTGTCGAGCCCCGACGGTTCGACAAAAAATGAGATTGACTTCATTATGACAACGGCAACTGTTCAGTGATGTCTCCGTGATCGCAAGGGTGAACACTGGCAGCGATCACCGAGTGGTTAGAGGCACACTGAACCTAAACGTTAAGTTAGAGAGGTCTCGTCTAATGAAGTCAACGCTTTTTTATAGCATTGAGTGACAAACGAGCACACAGTCCACCTCATGGTAAGTGGATGCTGTAGCCCATAGACATCCACATTTACCCTCAATTAAGATTCAAAATGCAAATGATTTCTCATCCCTGAGGACTAAGAAAAAATGCCTTGATTCCGGTAAAAAAGGGTCTCGGGTTCTCCACACTCACCATACGTGCCCAAATACAGTGGACATGGCTGACAAGCCATCAGGCTGTAGGGTTCGTATCTCTCCTAACAGGATGAACCCCAGCACGTCAGCCCCCAGCAACAAATCTATAGGCCCAGGTTGGGACCATTGAGGGTCTGCCAGTCTCAAGCCCGACGCACAACAAACGGCGCTGTCATTTATACGGACGTTAAGGAGAAAACCTACAATGTCATCGAGGACATTTACTTTAACTAAAATATGAAGGTGTTCGCTGGCAGGACCAAACACCAATTTCGCTTGTCCCCTAGGAGCAGGAGGCTTGGCACCTCCGATACCTACCATTGGACGTGATTCAGAGCTCCAGAGGAGCCCTTGTCTTCCCACCAACCAAGAAACGACGAAACACAGCAGCATTACACTGCTATTTCACGCTGGTATTGCGTGAGAGCGCGGTCCTGCCCCGGTCGAGCCGACCCATTCATGCTACAGCTATAATATAGCTGCAGCGTGGCTCTACCACGTAAAAATCTGTTCCGTCCCCCTCGTACTCTAATCCAAAATCCCGAAACCTTTCAGCTCGAGTTACAAAACCGCTTTCAGTGCCTAGAAGATTGCAATGCAGTGAACGATATAAATGACAAGCTCGTGGAAACTGTCCATGCGGTCGGAGCTAAGTTCTGCAAGACGCGCCGCAGAAGAACACAAAAACTCTCCGATCACACTCTTAATCTCATGGCTATTAGACGGGCGATGAGGCTACAGTCGTCAGCAGATTTGGCAGCATAAAGGCAACTGAACAGACTGATCTCCAAATGCATGCGGCGGGACTTACGCAACTTTAATATTGCTCGTATTAAAGAAGCGATCGAGTGGAACCAGGGCTCCAAAGTCTTTGCCAGAGATCTGTCTGCCAGAAAGAGACAACTGTCAAAGCTAAAGACTGAGTGTGGCAGCATCGTTTCCGGGACACCTGAGATTTTAAGTGAGATTGAGAGGTTCTATAGGCAGCTGTACACATCATCGTATAAGCCACATGCAAGTGTGAGTAGCGATCCAAGAACAAGTCGTATCCGACACCATTCCGATGATATACCGGACGTCAGTTTGAGCGAGATTAAAATGGCTCTTCAGCACCTTAAAAACAGCAAGGCCCCAGGTGAGGATGGAATTACAGCGGAGCTTCTGAAAGCGGGTGGAACACCGGTACTTGTAGTCCTTCAGAAGCTCTTCAATTCTGTCCTCCATGGTGGCACTACTCTGGAGGCGTGGAGCAGAAGTGCGGTGGTCTTGTTCTTCAAGAAAGGCGACAACGCTCTCTTGAAGAACTACAGACCGATTTCCCTTCTGAGCCGCGTCTACTTGCTGTTTTCGAGAGTCATTACGAATCGTCTGTCACGCAGACTCGACGACTTCAAGCCTCCGGAACAAACCGGTTTCCGAAAAGGCTTCAGTACCATAGACTACATACATACCCTGCGGCAGATTGTACAAAAGACTGAAGAGTACAATCTGCCACTTTGCCTGGCGTATGTGGACTATGAGAAAGCCTTTGATTCCGTCGAAATTTCGGCGGTGCTACAGTCCCTTCAGCGGTGCCAAGTTGACTGTTGGTATATCGAAGTGCTGAAGTGTTTGTACAGTAGGGCTACGATGGCTATCCGAGTACAGAACCAGAGTTCGAAACCTATCCAACTGCAGAGTAGGACAGGGTGACTTTATATCCCTGAAACTCTAACCGCAACTGACCGCTGCATTGGAAGACGTTTTCAAGGTACTGGACTGGAAAGGGTACGGTATTAACATCAATGGCGAATACATCATTCACCTTCGATTTGCCGACGATATAGTCCTTATGGCAGAATCGCTGGAGGATAGGTCTTAAGATGAACATTGACAAAACAAAGATCATGTTTAATGTATATAATAATAATAATAAATGGTTTATTTGCTCACCACAATATTACAGAATTATTGTACATAATATTAGAATATTACACCTTAATGTTATACTGTGGGAGACTGGTGCCTAAGCTAGGCTTTACGCCTGTATTTCAGGCCACCAGGTCTCCGCCCTATGGTTGTAATTACAATACTTTTACCATGTACATGTACCATATTTGTAATGTACATAATGTACCTTCTTTTACTTAACTAGTATTTAATATATATTGAAATTTGGTGCTAGTATTAGTGTGTGTGTGTGTGTGTGTGTGTGTGCGTGTGCGGGTGCGGGTGCATGTGCGGGTGCGTGTGCGGGTGCGGGTGCGGGTGCGGGTGCGGGTGCGGGTGCGGGTGCGTGTGCGTGTGCGGGTGCGTGTGCGGGTGCGTGTGCGGGTGCGTGTGCGGGTGCGGGTGCGTGTGCGTGTGTGTGGGTGTGGGTGGGTGTGTGTATGTGATAGAGTTTGTTTGTGTGCGTGTGAGTGTGTGTGCGTGCTTTTGTTTATTAGTAGTGTAGTAGTAACTGGGATAGAAATTAAATTTAGAATTGGGTAGTATTTAACTTTAGTACGGATAGCAATTAGTTAGGATTAGTGAGTAGCTTTTCAGTGCTATCATAATTTAATTCTTGTAGCCAGATAGTTATTTTATTTTTGCATGTAGTCTTATTGACGTTAAATATAGGGATAATTTTATTGATTTTATTGTATAGAAAACCTCCGAGGTGACAAAAGAAACGTTTAGATAGTTTGGTGGATAGAGTTATATGAGTGCGGTCCACGGGGTTAAAACGCCTTTTCCCTCGGGAGAGTGAGGAATTGTATTTAATTAGAGCATGTTGTTTCAGTAAGGTTATAAAAAGTTGCCGCACAGTTAATATTTTCAACTCTTTATATAGGAGCTCTGTAGGATATTGATACGGCAGCGAAAAAGAGACCTTTAAGATGGCTCTCTGCGTTCTCTCCAATTGGAGCATTATTGATTTTGGAGCCGTAATACCATATGTTAATAGAGATTGGGCCAAGGCAAAATATACGGATTTCTTTAGTTTATCATCTGCCGCGTCTCTCAGAGTTTTAAATACATATATTAATTTACGCAACCTGCTATTAAGTGTATTAATGTATTCATGAAAACGTAGAGTGCTATCGATAATAACTCCTAGATATTTTACTCTGTCAGCTTGACGTAGTTGTGTGCAGGTGTCTGCATTATTGAGTGGATTGGAACACGAGTGACTTACGATGGTATGTGGTAGAGATGATGTGGTTAATGTTTTGTTTTTTAATCTAAACGGGACATAACATGTTTTATCTATGTTCAGTGTCAGAACGTTATTTCGAAGCCAATTTGAGACAGTGTTGTAGGCCAACTGGGCGTACGCATAGACTTCTTGCCATGTACTTGCACTAAAAAGGAGGACAGTATCATCTGCAAAACTTATGATTCGCCCTTTAGGAAGTGTGAGCATACCCAGTTCGTTAATATATATAAGAAATAAGGTTGGAGAAAGTACGCTGCCCTGGGGCGTTCCATAGGTAGTTGTGCATTCGGCACTGACGAACTTATCCACCTGAACGCGCTGAGTACGTCCACTCAAGTAGTTTTCAAAAAGTAGCAGTTGAGTACCTCTAATTCCCATACTCTCCATCCTACGTAAAAGTATGGGTACAGAAACTGTGTCGAAAGCTTTGGAAAGATCTAGAAAAATGCCGAGAACTTTCTGCCCATTGTCCAAGTTTGTAGCAATATAATTTGTGAGGTCATGAATCGCATCGGACGTAGATTTGCCTGACCTAAAACCATATTGTGAGGGCGATAGTAAGTTATTTTTTTCCAAATAGTTTACGAGCCTGTTGTTCATTATGCGTTCAAGTATTTTGGACAAGGCAGAGAGCACGGCTATAGGTCTATAGTTATCGGCAGGATCTCCACCTTTATAAATCGGGTGTATAATCGACTTTTTAAAAGCTTTGGGGAATTTTCCGGTTGTGAGGGCAAGATTGCAGATATATGTCAGGGGTGGGACAACTACATTAATATGCATTTTAAGGAGATAAGAGGATATTCCATCCCAACCCACAGCACAGTCGTTACGGAGAGATATTATTAACCTTGCAACCTCGTCCTCATCCGTTGCTAACAATACCATGGACTGCGAGTTGTTGTTAAAAGCTTTTTTTGTTGTCTCTGTCAGTCCACCCAATATCTTTTCCGCGAGATTTTTAGCTACGTTAGCGAAAAAATCATTAACTAAATTAACAGATAGCTGCGGAGAAGATGATAGAGTTAATAAGTGATGGGATGAATTCTCTTTCTTTTTCGCTCTGTTTGTTATGTTGTTTATTGCTCCCCAGAGTTGCTTAGGATTGTTATTAGCTTTTTTAATTCATTTTTTTCATATTCCAGTTTAATTTTTTTAACAACTTATTACAATAGTTTCTGTATGATACGGCCGACGTATCTTGGCGAGTCCGACCTTCGCGCAGAAGGTTGCGCAATAGCTTTTTTAAGGAACAAAATGGTGGCATGAGGCGACGTACGGGGGGCGGTGGTCTAGGCTAGAGATTGACCATAAGTAAACACAATCGACCCTTTAGTCATAAAATATCGCAATCGATTAGTTTTATTTAGAAGTTATTGATTTTTGTTTATATAAGATATTAAACGAAATAGATTTACAAATATAGTGAATTTTGTTGATAATAAACAAGATTTCGACTTAAATAAAAAAAAAAAACTAAAAACATATTATTTTCTCAGCTGAAAGACATAATGTACTTAAATATCAATTATCTATTAACGTCTTCTTGAGTAACGACTATTTGAGAAAATTTAGAACCTCCTTATAAATTGCAAATAAATATATTTTTATGTCTTAATTTTAATCGATTTGAATAAAAATCGATTAAACAACACCCTCAGGCACGCGTGTTGGACATCCCTTTCTGGTTACTTCGTAAAGCTTCGTGCTTATTCGGCAATGCTCGGTACACGGTAATATTTCTCAGTCACACGTTAGCATTGGTGTCGTGTTCGTGTCGCTATCTCTGTCTTGAGCACAGTCGGTTACAAAAGTTTTCGTTGTTATTGTTGTTTGTTTTTATTAATAGTGTTAAGTTTGTTTTGTTTGTTTTATTTGTTTTATTTGCAAGTGTCAGTTAGCACTTATATTATTCGCCAAACATGCCACCAAAACATAACAGTGTGTTAAATCGCCAGGCGAGAAAAATTATTTACGATTTAACGCAATATATGAAAAAAGAAAAAGAAGAAGGCGTAAAAGATGTCGATAAAGTTTATTTAAGAGTTGCTAACGCAACTGGTGTGTCCCAACGCACAGTACAGCGGATCGCAACTGAAGGCAATATTTCGGGCTTACTTTCAGTATTCCGCACGCCTGGTAAAAAAAGGTCTAGATCAAAACCTATTACTGATATGGATAATTTTGACCAGGGAGTAGTAAAAAGATGCATACACAACTTCCACAAAACTGAAAAAGAAATGCCGACGATAAACAAATTACTAGCGAAACTCAAACGGGATATAAATTTTCAAGGTGGTAAAACGAGCTTAAAGACAATTATCAAAAACTTGGGTTTCAAGTGGCGAAAGACCGAAACCAATAGAATGGTTCTTATAGAGAAGACCGACATTCGCCTGAAAAGGATCTTGTACTTGAAGGTAATGAAAAAATACAGGGACGAAGGGCGACCAATTGTATTCACTGACGAGTCGTATGCCCACTCATCACATACAAAAGGTAAGGCGTGGTCAGATGGTTCCGCTCAAGGACTAAAGCGCCCGATATCAAAAGGTCAGCGGATAGTGATGGTACACGCTGGGTCAGAAGCAGGGTTTGTTCCGAACGCGCTACTAATGTTCAAATCTGGCAGCAAAACCGGAGACTATCATGATGACATGAATTTCAAAAATTATGAGAAATGGTTACGGACCCAACTGATTCCAAATTTGAGCCCTAACTCGGTGGTGGTTATCGATAATGCTCCGTACCACAACAAATTAATGGATCCTGCCCCTACATCTAATGACAAGAAGGCAAAAATGGAATCGTGGTTATTAGAAAAGGGTATACCATATGAAAAGGACATGCGTAAACCACAACTTTACGATCTAATAAAAAAAAACAAAGACGTGAATAAAAAATACGTAATAGATGAAATGTTTAAACAAAACAACCACGATGTCCTTCGTTTACCCCCATATCATCCCGATTTAAACCCCATCGAGATGGTGTGGGCTGCCATTAAAGGGCACGTAGCCGCTAAAAACGTCGACTGGAACGTAACCCGGACAATGGAGCTCATACAAGAAAAAGTAAATTTAATGGGTCAGAATGAATGGAGTGCTTTATGCAGAAAAGTGCAAGAGGTCGAACATGACTATAGGAAGAGCGACCATATTATTGACGAAATGACGGATCAATTATTCATCATTAATACAGCTTCAGATTCAGAAAGTGAGTCTGAAAGTGAGAGCGACGATTACGAAGATGAACCTATGCCAAGTACCTCACATGGTACACAAGGGGCCGACGACTTTATGTTAGGAATTTCCCCCCTCAGCGACAGTGATTAAATAATAATAAGTGTAAATAAATAAAAAGTATTAAATGTAAATAATATTGTATGTGTTTGTGATAAAATCTGCCCCTATCGAAAGGTGAGGTATCAAAATTGAATCTTTAATTTATAATGTCTCCAAAGTGTTTTGATATTTTTGGTCACTGTATTAGGGAAATTTTATTTGTACATTGGTATATATAAAAAAATGACAATAACAGTTTTCTTCACGAGTGTTCATGCGCTAAACTTCGCAGAGCCTATATTCAGACTCGCCAAGATACGTCGGCCGTATTGTACCTAGTAAAAGATATTTTTAAGACTTCGTTATCTGGCGACTTCTTTGATTTTTTGTGTAAGTTATCTCTGTGTCGAATACAGCGTAAAAGGCCAGGAGTTATCCATGGCTTAACGATTTTTTTACGGTTTGCTACTTTCACGACTTTAGTGTTTTTTTCGACCGCCTGTTTGATAAGACTTATCATTAATTCTGCTGCTACATGAGGATCTTGGGTATTATATACTTCACCAAAGTCGATTATTTTCATGTCGTCAGTCAATTGATCATAGTTAATGCGCGTCGTTGTTTTTTTAACCGCTATTTTGGGCATTTTGCTTGCGAGAAATAATAACACGGTATCATGATCAGTTAGTGCTGAATGGGCGACTTGTCTAGTAGGCAAAGAATGTGCTGGCAGTAGGCCGTGTGACGCTAATAAGTTTAGGTAATTAAGCTTGCTTATGTCGTGGCATTCGTCATGGATGTTAATGTTTATGTCCCCAGTTATTATTATATTTTTGTAATGTGTGATATTAGTCAAGGTTATGTTAAGCGAATGCAGGAAGTTAGTGACATCTCTATGGCTCGGTGGTCGATATATTGCTAATAAAATGGTATTTTGGTTTATTTTTATTTGTAGACAATTTGCATCTATAAATGGGGGTTCTTCTACAGAAACCTGTAGGTTTTCATGTACGTATACAACAACACCCTCGTTTTGTGTTAGATTGTTAGCAGTATTAAAATATTTATAACCTGGGTCAGGGATATTTTTTTTTTTTATATAGAATAGGCTGACAAACGAGCACACAGTCCACCTGATGGTAAGTGGTTGCTGCGGCCCATAGACATCTACATCTATCTTCCATTACAAATCAAAATGCAGATGCGTTGTCACCCGTGAGGACTGAGATGGAATGCCTCATTTCCAGTAAAAAGGGTCTCCGGTTCTCTACACTCACCATACGAAATACAGCAGCATTAAGCTACTATTTCACGCTGGTATTCTGTGAGAGCGTGTGTATTGGGAAGCCAACATTCAGTTAAGGTGATTATGTCCCAATCAACCTTAGTCCTAGCGAGTGTGGTATAAAAACCAATCATATTTTTTGAGATACTTCTAATATTTTGATTAAGTATTTTGAGTGATTGCTTAGGGTTGAAGTTTAGTGGGATGCAATTGTCTAAGTCACAGGTAGATGAATTCGACACTGAGACAGAATCTATGTTGCATGTGTTATTTAGTATATTATCTACTATTGTGGTGTTTATTTTTCCTAGTTACATTTTTATATGTGACATTTAATAGAGCTAAATTGATAATGACAATTAATTGGTCGCCAGAAGTAGTACAAAAAGAGAGCTTATAGCATTTATATATTCTCGTGTTGCACACAGCACATGTGTTCTTAGTTAATAACATTAGTTGTATGTAGTGTGTGTATGTATTTGTTAGTGTAGTATTTGTGTGTTCTGTAGAATGTTGTATGTATATGAAATGATGTTGGTGATTAATATAGTTTTTAAATTTAATTTTATAAACTTGTAACAAGAATAGTATTATAATATATTTGGAGAATATTGCTAAAGATAAAATAACGCAGTCTAGTCACTTTTGTCTTCGTAGTTGTGCTAGATCATCTTCATCATAAGTCGGCTGGGCATCCCTTCCTTTTTGCGTATGTACACCTTACCGTTGGCTGTCCAACATTGCTCGTATTCACTACTCTTAATGAACTCTCTTGCAAGGTAGTAGAGTCGCTTTGTCATGGCGGTGAGCACTTCAGAGACGTATAAGAAGTGCTTAGGTCCTTTTTCTTGTAAGTGGGTTGTGTTAAGACGGTTTTCCTTGTTCTGTTTATTATAGATTTTAGTTGACTTCAAAAATAGTTGCTTTGCTGCCGCTGACGAGAATTCCACAATAACTGTACCCACTGATTCCGTCTTACTCTTCAAACGAAAAATATTTGCAATATCCTGTTCTAGTACGGGATGATTAATAATATTGCCAAGTTTTTGGATTGTGCTTATTAGGGTTTCACGGGTTTCAGGACACTGTAATGATACATTTTTTATTTCAAGTGATGCTGCTCTCAATTTTTTTTCCAAAAAGTCTACCTTATTTTCTAATGTTTTTATAACCTGCTGATTTTTGTTACACTCTGCTTTTAAATTATTAATCTCAAGCACCGCCTCATCATATTTGTCAAACAAAAATGACATGGTTTTTTGGATTTCTTCGTTTTGAGTACGGATTTCTGAGTTTTGAATAGCGATTTTTGCGTTTTGAGTTCGAATTTCTTCGATTGCCATTTGCAGGATATCTTTTTTATTGTTTTGTTGAGTTTGGTTCGATACGAACTCCTCAAACATGGTTTTCATCTCCATCATCATTTTTTCCATTCGTCCTAATTCATCCGACTCACGTTTTCTTTTCCTTTGCGTTATGTTTAAGTTTTCATTATTGGGGCACGATGTTAAATTCGGTTCCGATGTGTAGTGGGGTGATACCGGAGCATTAGGAGGCGAGCGTCGTATCATGGTTTAGTTTAAGCTTTTTTTGTTTTATTTTATTTTATTAGTACTTATAAATGTTTGTTTAGTTTAACTAACAAAATTTTTAGTATGATATTTAATTTACTCACAAGGCAATCGCTGATACGACGGTTTTTGGAAGTTGCCGAAATGACGGTGGATTGGTAAAACGGTCGCCGCTTGAGGTTGAATATTATGTATGTAGTAGCAAGGCCGGTCATTCACACGGCCCTGTTAGTTCGTTAACACTATGACTCACACTCACAGTTTATTCAATATTTTATTTATCCTTATAGATTAACACTGTATTATCTTGTGATTTCTTAACTAATTTTGCAGTTGGGTTTTTAAACTATGTAGTCCATGCACTTTACTACATAACACAACTTTTTTTTAAATCTAAAGATTAACTTTACACTCAATAGCGAATATTAACTACGGAGACCAAACAGGTACGTGTTGTTGCGCGATCACCTGCGGGCGGAATGATATGTCACAACTATGCTGGTAGTTGTTGAGAGCACTATGCTCGAAGTTGTCGACGAATACGTTTACCTGGGACAAATAGTCCGACTAGGTAAGTCCAACTTCGACCGAGAGGTCAATCGGCGGATTCAACTTGGCTGGATAGCGTTCGGGAAATCACGACACATCTTCTCGTTAGGTATACCTCAAACTCTGAAAACTAGATTTTTCAACCAGTGTGTGTTGCCAGTGATGACCTATGGAACTGAGACGTGGTCCTTCACTGCTGGCCGTATGAGGACGCTCAAGGTCGCTCAGCTAGCTATGGAGAGGGCTATGATCCATGCTAGGGATATCCGCAGTAGAATTAGAGTGACCGACATAGCCCGACGGACTAGTAAGCTCAAGTGGCAACGGGCCGGCCATATAGCTCGAAGAACCTATAATCGATGGAGAAAAAAGTTTCTCGAATGGCAGCCTCGTACCGATTAGCGTAGTGTAGGGCGACCCCTCACTAGATGGAGTGACGACCTGATAAGACATGCAGGAAGTCTATGGATGCAGGTGGCTCAGGACCATGCTTTGTGGCATTACTTGGGGGAGGCCTATGTTCAGCCGTGGACTTGTGAAGGGCTGTAATGATGATGATGATGATGAGACTAGAAATAGATAAATATACTACGAATAGATAAAGTAGAATAATTTAAAAAAAGAGTTAAAATTTGCAAGTAATGAAAAATAAAAAATATGAATTGTTTTGTGATAATGTAGCAATCGAAAAACTAGTTCAAAACGCTACTTCTCAATAATGATGACACTATGTAACAAATAATTTCAACTCAGTTCCAACACAGAAATGAGAGATCAGAAGAGCACCTAATATAGTAGAAAATATATTTTTTACACACCTCGAACGTAAAGCGAAGAGGTTGAGCTTTACTCTCGACTCGGCAAGGTTACGCTTTAGATGAAATTTATACTGGACTAATATGTAAAGAAAAACACATCATCATCATCATCATCATTACAGCCCTTCACAAGTCCACTGCTGAACATAGGCCTCCCCCAAGGTACGAGGGGTGATCCAAAAGTAATGATAATCGGTTATTTCAGGTCCGCATAAAAATCCAAAAAAAAATATTTTTTGCTTACTTATATACTCACTACATCAGCCTAAAAAAATCATATAAATAAATCACGATTTCCGGGAGATACATTCATTTGAATACGAACTGTCAAAGAGATAACATCAACATGGAGAAAAACGAAATTAGAGCTGTAATCAAGTACCTCTGTTTGAAAAAAATGTCTTCAAAAGACATACACAGTGACTTAGTGAAAACATTGGGGGACTCTGCTCCTCCATATTCTACAGTTGCACGCTGGGCCAGGGAGTTTAAACTGGACAGAACATCCACTGAAGATGAACATCGCGAAGGACGCCCATCCACGTCCCTCACTGAAGACAACGTGAAAAAAAGTCGAAGATGTTGTGTTGGCAGATCGAAGAGTGACCATCAGGAATGTAGCTGAGGTCACAGGGATCTCATACGGCAGCGTTCAAAGAATCCTTGCGAACGAGTTGCATATGAAAAAGGTCTCTGCGCGTTGGGTACCCAGAATGTTAACCGACGAGCAAAAGAAAAATCGAGTTGACATTTCGAGGGTCAATCTGGAAAAGTTCCAAGCAGAACAAGAAAATTTTTTGTTCCGTTTTGTGACTCTGGACGAGACCTGGATCCACCATTTTGATCCTGAAACCAAACAACAATCGATGACTTGGAAGCGAGCCTCCTCACCGGCGCCAAAGAAATTCAAAGTTTCAAGTTCGGCGGGAAAGGTTATGGCATCTGTTTTTTGGGACGCTCAAGGCATAATTATTTTTATTTTATTTTATTCAAAGTGGAACAGCTAACAACTACATTATATATAATTACATATAGATAGTACAGTAACTTAATATACGCAATATTGCAGCCCGCAGTGCTGTTCACAGATAACCTCTTGGGATAGATAATTCAGACGCTAGGAGACCTGCAGCTGTACAGAAGGTATTATACAAATGTCAAAGTATGGTCAACAGTGATATTATAATGTGACTAAGATAACAAAATTATTATGTGAAAAGTGTCTTGTATAAAAGACCACGAAACTTTTCCTTTGAGCATGTAAAAATGTCTATATGCTCGAAGGTCTCATTATATGTGGCAACCATACGTCGAATCGGTGAACGAATACCGGTATTGGATCGACAGTTACTTACGGCAAAGAGTTTACCCGCACGCACCCGTCGTCTATAGACAGTTCTGGGAACTACATAACATAACAGATTGTTTAACTCAATACAGTCAAATTTGCATCTTACTATATGAAACAATGTCATAGACTCCAATTGCTTACGTCTAGAGTGGAGGGTTAGAAGTTTTATTATGGTGGAATATTTGGAAAAGGGAGCCACTATTACGGGCTCTTACTACGCACACCAAATAAGAAGATTACGGGAGGCCATTAAGGAAAAAAGACGCGGCAAACTGCGAGCTGGAGTGCTGTTTCACCAAGACAACGCACCGGCTCACAAAGCCGCAGTTGCGATGGCTGCCATTCAAGAAACGGGATTCAAACTGCTCGAACACCCTCCCTATTCGCCAGATCTAGCTCCTAGTGACTTCTACCTCTTTCCTCGGCTCAAGGAACTTCTCCGAGGCAAGAAATTCGAAGATGATAGCGAAGTAATGGCCGCTATTGAAGCGTTTTGGGAGGGTCAAGACAAAGAATTTTTTTCAAAGGGAATCCTGGGTTTAGAAACAAGATGGACTAAATGTATTGATTTGTTAGGAGACTATGTAGAAAAATAAATTATTATTTTAACTTTAACTACCGTGTTTTATTTACATTATCATTACTTTTGGATTTGGACCACCTGCATCCACCGACTTCCTGCATGTCTTACCAGGTCGTCAATCCATCTAGTGGGGGGTCGCCCTACAGTTCGCTTACCGGTACCAGGCTGTCACTCGAGAACCTTTTTTCCCCAATGGTTGTCGGTTCTTCGAGCTATATGGCCAGCCCATTGCCACTTCAGCTTACTAATCCCTTGGGCTATATCAGTCACTCTGGTTCTACTACGGATATCCTCATTTCCAAGTGTATCATGCAAAGAAACTCCGAGCATAGCCCTCTCCATAGCTCGCTGAGCGACTTTGAGTGTCCTCATACGGCCAGCGGTGAAGAACCACCTCTCAGTTCCATATGTCATCACTGGCAGCACGCACTGGTTGTACAACTTAGTTTTCAGGTTTTGAGGTATACCTGACGAGAAGATGTGTCGTAATTTCCCGAACGTTGCCCAGCAGATTTGAATCCGCCGATTGACCTCTCGGTCGAAGTTGGACTTACCTAGTCGGTCTATTTGTCCCAGATAATCGTACTCGTCAACAATTTCGAGCTTAGTGCTCCCAACAACTACCGATATAGGTGTGACATGGACATTAAACATGACATAAGAAAAACACATAAATATTTTGAATTAGATAATAAAATGTAGATTATAAAAATACTTATTGAAAGTCACTTTTTTAATTTAATTTACCACTGGTTCGCAAAAAAATCCTCTGTCCTGGGAAGAACCAGCAAGAAACCCAGCGGGACAGTGGTTTACTGTTCACCTTGAATTTCAATCCAGCTCTCCGCCTGCACCATTTGCAATTTTAATTGCTGATGCAAGCTTTCCGGTGTAGGAAAACATGCATATCTAAGGAATAAAATATAAAACATAGGGACTAATTATATAATAGTAATAATAATAGGAGGGACTAATTGCTTCATAACCCTCTCAGAATGAGAGGAGGCCTGTGTCAAGCCATGGGACTTATATTGCCTGTAACTATCGTTGAAATCTTTACCTATATTGTGTAGCTGATGTTTTGGCAACCTATCATTATAGATGCTATTGCTTCAAATTTTAGTTAAACTACAAAATTTCCAATCGATTATATTTACCAGACAAGATTAATAGTGGTTATCAATTGTAAATTAAGTAAACATAATGCTTGTCTTTATCGCGGTTTCATCTGCTAATTAAGCGAAATATTAATTATATTTTAATAATGTAGATAGTTATTTTGTTTGTTTGTTTATGAGAAATTATTAATTTGAGTACAAATTAATATTTTTCTGATAAAAATCAATATTTACCTAGTTGTTTATCGGGCGGTGTAAGTCTATCCACTGATCCATATCGTCCCATGCTTGTCGTAAAGGGCGACAGGGAAACTAACCACGGGATGGACAGCAGTATCTTAACAGTAAGACAGTAAAAAACTGCGGTTGCCACCCCGCCTGGCAAGATGTATGCGAACTGTGGCAAATATCGTCTCATGAAGCAAGCAATGGGATGGCCTATGTTCAGAAGTGGACTTTAATAGGAGATGTAATGAATTAGTAAAATCTTAACGTTTTTTTTGGATTTCGATTATATTATTCATCCCTTACTTCAGACACCTGTATCGTTAAGCACGTCACAACCGATATAACTTAGGTATCTGTCGTTTTATCTTTCTAATTGGCTTATCACATCACTCTCTCAGACGTGAATAAAAACGTTGTAACAGGTGTGTGTCGAAATAAATGTTTTAATGATATAATATGAAGTCCTATACATAACCCACATTGAGACTTTAACATGGCGATTTTTTCCCTGCTCTATAACTCCAAGAGACTAATGCCCATTAAAAAAACGTCGCTGCTACCAAAAAATCAATATTAATTTATTTGAAACAAAGGGTTTTCTAGGGCCTAAAAGCGAGGTGATAATAATTTTGCTTTGTCACAAATTTAAAAAGTGTTTGCCCTAATACTGTTTAAGTTATGTGGTATCTATGGAATCACAGTCACAGCAACATTCATTACCAGGAAGGACTACTCTTCCAAAATAGTAGCATAAGGGTGCTGTTTAGTGTAGTGTGTGCCCTGTAATAGAATAGAATAGCATGATTTTTGTTCAATATAGATTATTACATAATACTTATTGAGTCATTTTTTTATTTACCAATATAAAATACTACATATTAAAATACTACATAGTATTACTATAACATCCTTCATCTTTTTCAGCTTCAGAACTCAAAGAGAGGATTATACAGTGGCAACGCGAGAAGAAATTGTCGTAAGCGTCCAAAGCCAACTTTAAAGTCTGATGTATATAATGTAATAAATTCATACTTATATAGACTAGACGCTGGGTATACCAGCAGTGAATGGACTATTGTCCCCAATGAATGAATGTGAGATTATTATTAGCAAGTTACTATAGTGTTTTAGTAGAAGCAAATCTGGTTACTGCTAAACTATACAATGTGTACCAAATTTTTATAAATTTTATTTGTAATAACAGTACAATTTTGAAATTAATCATTATAACGAAATTAATCATTATAAGCAAAAGATCAGCATTCACTGTTTTAGCAATGTCATTAAGTAAATTATTATTTAATACGAAAAAGTAATATATGATATACTAATGGAGCCGCACGGATTCGCACGGGTGATTTATGGATCTCGACAACAGCGCCACCTACCGGGTCCAAATGTGAATATTAACCGTCTAGAGACCCATCCAAACGCACACAAAGAATTTCATCAAAAAGGGTTGGATGGTTTCGGTCTATAGAGACATGGGTAGAAACATGTTTTGTGTTTTATATAGATAGATTTCACGTGCAAATTAACCTTTTGAGCGCCAAAGTCGCCTATACTTGACAAGCGCCTGCGAGCTCTGAGCGCCAACGACGTCTATAGTTGACAAAAAACCCGGCCCACAATATATGAGATAAATAGATATTGGAATGTAATTACTGGTATTTTAATTTTACACTCCTCAAAGAAGAATAAGCCAGCAACATGTGAGTATAAAAAACAAGTCTCATGGAGCCACGAGTACTAAGAAACATTGAACTAAAAAAAATGGATTTTTATCTAAGCAAATACCATGTCCAGCACGCCAAAGTCGTCTATGTTTGATCGCTAGTGTTGTAATGCGTTAGGCATAGATTTATTGAAAACTATTAGTAAGAAACATAAAACTATCATCAGCTACATAAATAAAAGAAAATTTCATCAAATCAACTTCGCATAATAAATCTAATATCTCAACTCTGGCGCATCCTTTGCGCGTATCAGTTCATTGGGCGCCGTGGTACCAAGGATAGACGACACCCTGATGACGTCATAAACGAATAGCGGAAAAAATAGTGCAGTGCAACATGAACGATTCCTCAGAACTCATTCGCATTTTGAAAAGCGTAGATGGTGATGATTTTTTTTTATTTTAATAATAGAAAATTACAAATAATAAACGTTTATTTTTCTTAAGATATGACGAGCAATTTTACATTTTGTGTTGTGCGATTTTCTAATCACCATTAAATAATATCGCTTTTACTTATAATAATATACCTACAGGACTGTTGCCAACTTCAACTTGTTAGGCCTGGAAATCGACTGCCATATAAACTGGAAAGCCCATATAAATAAAGTAAAAAATAGGCTATCAAAATTCACTTACGTATTACGAGAAATAAAGAAAACCACAGATGTCCCCAACGCTCTGTCAGCATATTACGCATACACTTCTTCTGTCATACGGTGTCATGTTGTGAGAAATAGTAAAGATGTACAGCAATTATTTATAATGCAAAAAAAAAATTATAAGAATCTTGGCAAACATAAAAGTTCCGGAAAGTTGTAAGCGCCACTTCAAAAAGTTTAAAATTTTGACTTTGAGGTCTATTTATATTTGGGAAACATGCAAATTTGTAAAAAACCACCCAGAACTATTTACCAAATTAAGTGACACAAATTACAAATACTCAATTAGACCAAATAAAAATAGGCTACTATTGCCGAAATCTACTCTTGCTTTGCATAGCTCTAGTCCCTGTATGGCGGTAAATTTTTTTAATAACCTTCCAAATGACATAACAAATTTAACGAGTACTACATTATTTTTATCCAAATTAAAGTTATATTTAATTGAAAAATGTTTCTATAATTTAAATGAATATTTTGGTACAAATGTTATTTAATTTGTGTGGACAACTTCGGCCTGTGCCTATCTAATTTAATTTTTTTATTCAATTATTATTTTTATTTATAATAATAATAATTATTATTTTACTTGACATTGTGATTATTAATTTAATTAAATTTACAAGATTTTAAAATAATATAATCTAATAATGTAATTTATTAATGAAATCTTGTAGTTTTAAAATAATATTTAATATTTTATAATTGCCACGCCCAAACTGGGTTTAAATGCAGACTATTTTTTTTAAATTCCAAATTCTATTGTTACCATTTGATTGCAATAAAGATTATGATTATCTCATCATCATCAGCATCATATCAAACCCCCATTGTCACAAGAGCGTAAGACTTCTTCTGTGCTTCACTTGGCCTACGCCTCCCCCGACACATAAAATATTTTGAGTCGATCTCTGTATATTTTGGTTAGATCGATTCCGAAATCGATACAAAACGTGCGACACGGCTACATCTCTAAGTTTCAAAAAGGAAGGTCGGCTACGCCGTTGTCGTGCAGTCGTGACAGTGACGTCATCACGATGAAGAGTAGTGTTGTGGTTTACTACTATTTTATTGTTATTGTTTATTTTTATGTATCTACAAATTACATATATAAAAAGAGTGGAAGACAGTACAAGATTAAATAAAACATACCAGATTATAAATAGTCATTTATTGCATCAAAAATCAACAAAATCAAGTTATTTTGTGTTATCGATATATCAACTCTTGGCAACACTATTTTTTTCGTAGGTATTTTGTTTACTTTTCGCTTTGGCGTACAGGACACGGTAATGCGTTTTTGGCGTGGCGCTCTAAAGGTTAACATTAGAATGTGATCATCTTTGACAGTTCATATCCGCCTATATTTTTAATTTTCAGAAAAACCTTACACATGTACAAGATAATATTTACCTTCTATTTGGGCTATGTCGCCATCGTTTTTAAGAACATATTGGAGATATCAAGAAAAAGTTTATTAATTTGATCATTTTAAAAATATTCAATTACATTATATTAACCAGTTTCGATCAATTACAATAAATCTGATAGATTGCACATTTGGTTTGAAACACTAGCAGTTTTTAAGGAATAATTCAGGAAATTAAAACAAATTAAGATCTGCTTATTGGGAATTTATATAATTTGATTTAAAGAATTTCTTTTAAATCAGCTTCTAATCTGGTCTATAAATATTGAAAAAATCTCATGTAATTTGTATCAATATATAAATAAATAATAAGTGTACCTTTATCTCAGCTTTTATTGAATTTAAGGTTCATCAAATAATGAAATAGTTCACTTGTTTGATATGTTAAAGTAAACCTAATTTTCCTGATAAACCACATAAGATGGCAGTATACAAATTTTGAATCTAATTCACTTCTTAGACTTTTTATTATTGGATAACTCTTACTGGCACTTATATTAATATGTAAGTAAATTATTTCATCAAGTAGTTAAACCGTCAGAATTGCATGCTAGTAAATGATGGGATAATAGACCATGTAGGTATGTTTTTTGAAAGTTGGAGAGTACCTTGTGCTGCTTTGTGTGATAGCATTATGTAATATTAACATCACATGAAGACATCATTGTGAGGCCTAACTGTATAATTCAAAGTTAGAATCAATTCCTAGAAATGAGGCTGGGAGATTGATCCTGTATATTAGTAAGTAATAACAAAATGTTAGTGTTTTCAACATTGTCATTGTGCATTTTATATAACTGTATTACAAAATATTGATTTTTAGGCTGCTTAAGTTCATTCATTAGTGGAACTAATGATTTAAATTTAAATACGTGTAACCTGTAGGTATTTTATGGAATGTTAGACTTATTTTCATGTATAATAATAATTAATAAATGAATTTGTGGATTGTATTTTGTATAAAATTTTTGTTGACTCAAATAATTTAATTTTTCCGTAAATTTCAATTATGTTCTTTTATCTTTTAGTACTATGTACTATGGTATGAAATATTTTTGACTACAACCATTGAATAAATTTGTTTCCTCACTGCCAAAACAGAGTGCGAAGGCCATTCCTAAATAAACCTGTTTCTTGATATATTGTGGTCTCATTTGTATGATAATTTAATAGTATTTGTCATTATATATATATATATATATATATATATATATTATAATATGATGAAGATTCTATGATTATATATATATATATATATATATATATATATATATATTATAATATGATGAAGATTCTATGATAAAGGTCTCTTATGTTATTATTTTAGTAAACTATAGTAGAACATGCATGGTTGGTTTTATTTTACCCCTACCCAATGAATATGGCAATAAAAGAAACTCATGTGGTTATGAAATCCACTATAATTAATAAACTGATATAAAATTTGAATAAATAACTTATTGTCAATTTATGATCTAATTATAATAATTACAAAACTTAAATTTTATGCTAGTATATTGTGGTTTGAAATCTAAAGATTAAAAAGCTTTTAGCTAAGTTAACATCTTTCTTCTAAAAAAAGAGGTAGAAATAGTGAGATTACAATTAGATATTTTGCTATTCTTTAAAATATGCTAATATGTAGACAAAACATTATTCTTGAAGCAATTGTTCATATATTTAACAAGGAAAATTTAAGAGAAATACAAAAACATTTTAAGCAATTATAGCATTTTTGATATGAATAAATATTCCATTCTATAGTATGTACAATGTCACTGATAGTGACTTGACCTAAAGAATATGAATTGATAACAATTTATGAAGTTTAGTGTGTATTCAAACAATTATCAATGTTATAAAATAATGTATTATCTTTGCATTGCATAATATATAGCAGATAAGAATTAAGCAATACACTATAGTATGTCATAAAAATACAATTCATTTCAGTCACAAGTCAGCTGCTTTACATATGTATAGACTGAAGCGTGTTATCAACAACATCCATCATAACATTTGCAAAATCAACATCCTGTTGCTTAAATATTTTCTTGCAGTATTAATTACATTGAAATTTATCAACAAATGTTTGTTTTGTTTCAAGCAGACCTTTTATATTTTAGAAATATAATAAAAATCAATAAAAAGATAAGCAACATTCTGATACACATTTACTAAAATTAAACAATACATAATCCCCATTATATCTATTGCATTATCAAATTATTTATGAGGCATCCCCATGCCTCATAAATAATTTGATAATGCAATGGATTAAGACAAGTCATCATTTTATGTTATTATTATTATAGAAAGTGGAATTGGATAAGTGTGAAGTAAGCAGGTTTACTCTATGCATGATATAAGAATACCAGGTAATGTTTAACTTTTCCTAACAATTAGTATAGCTGCCATTTATAAATTACTTTATATAAAGGGTCTCTTTTATTGGGCAGGAATAAAAACAAACATTGATTTTGAGCATAGAATACTATAATACACTATAGAATGGCTGTCAACCTTATTTTGTACTAGGATCGGTGTCGCTAGGAGCACACATACAAGCAATTACGTCGTACTACTCTCACTACTACAAACCTGATACGCTGTGTTGACAGACTGAGTGAATTTACAAATTTTAGACTTTTGATTAATGTTTTTGACACATCAACATTTCTTTATTTGTGTTTCTAATATTCACAAAATATAAATAGTTTCGACTTACTGGTTGTAGGATATGTCTGTTTTATTTAAATTCCATTTCCTGCTGTTCTTTCGACATGTATTTATTGCACAATTTGCCATTTTTTAAATAATTTGCATGCAATGACGCTCGATATGAAAATTGGAAGCGATTGATTATGTTCGCATTTATAGGTATGAATTGACTTGTTAGTGATATATTAGTGGCTACACGGGCTTCGCCCACTCCCCTATTCTATCATGCATATGTATTATAGTATTCTATGATTTTGAGTCTGTCTACTGATGGAATAAGCAACCTTTAATACATATTTTCATGAACAATGTTAAAGTTATTGGAATAATACTTTTAACTAAACTATGTATATAATATTTTAACTAAACAAAACAAACATTACACGAATTAGTTTAGTGTGCATTATATAGAAGACACTATGCTAAATGTTGGCATTAAAATTTACAGGTTTAACTGCGGGTTTAACTAACTTATTCTTTAGAGTAAATGCTTAGTATACACATAACTCGTTAGGAAGCACACCTTTTTATATATATATATATATAAGAAATAGTTACAAATTATAAAAATACAATAGATACAATGTCATTTATTTACTCATCTCAGAAATTACAAACAGTATGTATGGTCACAAGAATTTTATTTCTAATCCCCCACATTCCTTATCTCACTTCTTACTTAGAAAAGCTACCTGGTACCACAATAATTAATATACAACATAATCTTAACATTTTGTTTGAACTCGAGAACATATATACAAGTAATATTAGCGTAGTGGCGGTGTAAAACTATTCCCTACCCCATATCTTCCAGTGGGTGTCTTAAGAGGCGACAGAGGGTTTGTTTCCCTCTGTCGCCTCGGGAGATAGGCAACAGTGTCTTCCTAATAACAACTAAAATAAAAAACTGCCAATCCACTACTAGCCTAGGGAGGCAACAATGGCAAATATATATAACATAGGGCAATCTATGGGGGAGGCCTAAGTTCAGCAATGGACTCTAATAGGCCGTAACAGTAATGGTAATATTGGTATCTGTTTTTCCTGTCTTAGAAATAGACTACATACATTTATTGTACGATTTATTTATCTAATATATATTATTTTATTATCCAAACAGTCTTTACAGCATTTCAAAAGCAACAGTGAGGAGGCTTTCATGCAGCAATTTTATGAAAAGGAATTTTTCTGAAAATAATAACTACAATATAAATTTAAGAGAGTAAATGAAAAGAAACATTACCAAGAAAAGAAAATATTTTCAAGTTAATTAAATTAAGTAGTTCTGTCGTATTGTTATTATTTGGTCGAAAATAATAAATTTCTATTCTTATTTTATGAATATATTTCTAGATGAAATGCCTTAAAAAATATTAAACAGATACACCATCTTACACTACATATAGAAGACTTGATATTTTAAATTGATTTTTGACTATGTATAAATGAATAATTTTCAATCACAAAGCATGTAAATTGCTTGTCAATATTGTAAAGACAGTCTATGTGCATCACCAATCTTCACAAGTTTAATAAGTACACATTATAACAATCTATTATTATCATTATTGTATTGTCCAAACTTTGTTTCAAGAAAGAAATGGCAATCTATATGCAAATAAACAGGTAATTATATATAACATGCCAAAATAGAAATTCAACCTTGCAGTTTGCCGTGGCACATATTGCATTGTTTCTGGGCATCTAAACCTCCTTTCAATATCAAATGCTCGAGGCAAAGTTAACATAGGCAACAAAAACCAAAGAGAGCACCTTACAGATGCAACTACAAACATTATATATGGTGTAAACAGCAGAAATGCATATAACAAATATGAAGCAGTTTTACCAATTAAAATTGCCAATGTTACAATTTCGGCTTTACTGTCTATTTCAAGATCCCTAGTATTATTACTATGTAAAATAGCTTCAGTGTTAAGAGCAAGAGGTATTGCATAATAAATTATAGGCCAGTCAACCCTTCCAGTCTGAGCTAAGAAGGAAAAAACAACAGCCACTGGTCCAAATATGACTAGAACAACAATATCACCGAGAGCTATATATTTCAAACCAATGCCACCAGTGTAAAGAAATGATGATGATAAGCCACCAAAATAAACTAAGGCCAAATGTTCCATTCTGGCTGGTGACAAAATAACTAAAAGCAAAAAGAAAGCGCAACCAGCCATGTACAGTATAGCTCCTAATGACACAACTTCATCAATGCTTAATATACGATCAACAAGAGTTCTATCATCCGATTTACGGTTATCAATTCCTTTTACGAAATCAAAGTACGTGTTTACAACATTACCGGCACCATGTACGGGGATAACTGTACAAAGCGTGAGGAGTAACGTCACCCAACTGAATCCACTTTCTCCTGGTAGTCTATATGATAGTGCTGCTCCTAATAAGGTAGGCAACAAGCTTCCACTCAGAGACCATGGCCGTAAAGCTAGCACGTAGGTTCTCACTTTCATAAGCGGATTTCTGACTGATGATTGTGTTTCTTCTTTCGGTTGTTGTAGAAGATTTCCATCCGCTGCAGCCATATCATCGTCGTTTCTTTTATTAGTTCTCATTTTTATATTGCATATACTGTAGACAAAGTCAATAACCTCTAAAGTAAAATTGTTACACGTAACAGCACAATATGAAAATTTAGATTAATACATTATGAGTACTAACTGCCAGTTTATAATTTTGTTAGTTAAAATATTAAGTCCGAATAATCATTAAAGTTAAAATTTTAAGGTCAACCGTTATAATCACAACACAGTTAATATACTAAGGTACTCTGTGGTTAACAAAAAATACACAGATTCCTATAGTCTCTGTCTACGTTATAATATATGAAAAAGTACTCTGTGTACACAGAGTACCTTTATTTAAACAACAGATATTTATAAAAATAAAATCAAAAATCCAAAAATCACTTTTTCTCTAACACAGACTATTACACAGATATAGTATAAAAATATATGTCATATCTTTGTTATGTAGTCATTTAAGCCTCTTAAGCATGAAGGTTAGAGAACAGGATAACGATCACCGTAGAAAATAGTGTCCCAGAAATATGGACACCATCAGTGAGGCGCTGCGACTACTAAGTGCAGTCAATAAAAGTCATTTTTAGTCTATTTTTCTGATCAGATGCTTAACCACTTGCACATCCACCCTCAATAAAATATTTCTCCATTTTTTAATGTTTCCTTTTGTCAAAAATTACAAAATTACGGAGCATGAATTTTTTTTACAACAAAATGAAATGAAAGTTTGTACAATATTCAACTAACTTCACCTACTTGTACTCATAAACAGCTAACTTCGCAGTCACTACTCACCGACGTCAGCGCCGCTATGTATTCTACAATTTTCAAGGACAGGCGGGCTATGCTTTAGTACGTAGTGATCGTTCTCCTGTTCTCTAGCCTTCATGCTCTTAAGGCTCCAGTACACGTTGGCCGAGTGTTGCCGGTCACACGTTGGCATGTTTCATTCTGCGTTGGTAGCTAGATGAAGATGGACGTTTATATATTATATATAATAATCCCAGTTCGTCCCTTTTAAGGTCCCGACCTCAAAGGAAAAAAGAAGCCTCTAAGCTACATTATCCCTGAGCAAAATAAACTCAGAGATAATTTATAATAATAATTAACATTAGGTAGGTATTCTGAAATCGCAACCAAACATGTATTATTTTTAATGCAGTTAGGCAAGTTACTAACTGTGGTTTTATTTGTATGTTGCTCATGTTTGGGGTTCCATATAACTGATTCATTGTGATAATAATCAATGAACCTAAATATTTCATCATTAGTTCGGTCGCCATGTTTGTGAAACAATTTTATTAAGCCGACAATACTGTCTACTCCGACGCGTAACTATATATACAGTAATCTATGAACCGAACACTCGGCCTCAGCCAACGTGTGATCGCTGTTTGCGGTTTGCGCCAAATTTCTTTGATTTGTGCATGCAAAACCGACACTATTTAGCTTGTCGGCGAGTGTTTGCCGCAAACGCCAAATACACACATAACGGCCCAGTACACGTTGTACCTTTTTAACAATTAGGGACCAAAGAGCAGCGTTAGCAAGTTGAAGCGAGCTGACTATTGTACCAGGGGCGTAGAATTATCGTACATGGACCGAATTTATAAATTATCAAAATAACGTCGATTATAAATAAATAAATCATATTAAACTACAGAATACTTTTACTCCTAGTATTGGGTCCTTACATATGAAATTAGCGTTTTGTCGTACTGACCACTTTGATCTGAAATATCTCCTCTTTGGTTAAGAATTCCAAATTCAAATTTATAAGTTCATTTAGCTGGTATATTTGTGTTTTGAAAACAGTCATTTATTTGTTTTTTCTCATTATTTTTCTTCGGCATCGCTTATTACTGCACAATGGAAAACATGAAATATCGGTATATTTACGAGTAAGAGTTGTACCATGGCACCAGAGATGCAGAAACAGCTCGAAGGATTAATGATGTGTACGACGCTGGTGTCGCAAAAAATAGCACGGTACGTTTTTTTCAACGTTTTCGTTCTTGAAATTTCGACCTTCAGAACCAAACCCGTGGACGGCGGGAGACTAAAGTGGAAAATGAAGAATTTACCTACCTCATCGAACTTGACCAATCGAACTTGCAAACACGCGTCGACTGCTGAGTTACTTTGATTATTTGTTACTCAAACGACACAAAAATGAAGGGATTTTAAATTAAATCATTACTTGTGATGAAAAGTTGATACTGTACGATAATCGGAAGCGCTCGTCACAATGGCTGAACCCTGGAGACCCGACCAAATCCTGCCGTAAACGAAAATTGACTCATAAATAGTTACTTGTGAGGGTTTGGTGGACTAGCGCCAGTGCCGTTCACTACAACTTTCTAAAATCTAGCCAAACGATTACGGCAGATACCTATTGTCAGCAACTGCAAACAATGAAGAAAGGACTAGCTGATAAACAACCGAGATTGGTCAATCGCTTTAGGCCACTGCTGCTTCACGACAACGCAAGACCACACACTACACAACAAACAACGACTAAGTTAGATGAGCTACAATTGGAATGTTTGCGACATCCACCGTACTCCCCGGATCTTGCTCCAACAGATTACCATTTTTTACGAAATTTGGACAACTTCTTAGAAGGAAAAAAATTCTACTCCGATGCGGCCGTCCAAACCGCCTTCAAAGAGTTTATTGATTCTCGCCCCCATGGTTTTTTTTAAGTAAAGGGATCAATGAATTACCTATGAGATGGCAAAAGTGCATAGATAACAACGGTCCATACTTTGATTAATTATATATATTAAAAAAATTGACTTTATATTCCTCCCGTACAAAACGCCAATTTCATATGTAAGGACCTATTATTAAACGTAATATTGGTAGGTATCCAAGTACCCTATAATTTATCTTCTAAGAGACCGCTTTCAAATCAATAGAACATAACTTGATACTATTATTATAATCCAGCAGCTTGAGTGAGCAGTGAGCGCACGACACAGGCGCACGCGTATAGATAAACGTTTGCACTCTTGTTTACGTATCTACGTATCTACTATCTACGTCGTACGACATACAACATATTATATCACCAAACTTTTTTCTTCGTAACTGTAGTCATTGATACTGTTACTTCAACGATGAATATCTGTGAATCATGTTCAAATGAGTTTAATGATGGGGCGCAATGTTATGTTTGTAAAAAACACTATGACTTTGGTTGTGCTGGTATAACGGAACGAGGTTTTCGGAACTTAGGAGCAGATCGAAGAGCACAATGGAAATGCCTTCCGTGCAAAAAGGTTTCCTTCAGCCCCTCCCGTTCAAGTTCTGAAGCCACCCCTGGTGGCAATTCTGGTGGGAGTCAGCGATCTTGGATGTTATTCTTAAGGAGATTCGTGAGATGAAGAAGCTGGTCACAACAGTTCCAACTCTTATCGAAGACATCAAATCTATTAAAGTTGAATTAATCCATCTGAAGGAGTCTTGTGAGTACAACAGTAGTTCACTTAAATCTTTTCAAGATCAAGTCTCCAGTTTGGAACGTGGTGTATCTCAGATAGAAAAGATTCATTCAAAATTCTCTCGCTGTGGCCAACAAGGAAATAGCTAATCTTAAAAGTGTTAATGAGGCCAAGGAACAATGGTCACGGCTTAGTAATGTTGAGGTAAAGGGCATCCCCTAAAACCCAATGAAAACCTATTTGTAATTGCGGAGTCTTTGGGTAAAGCAGTTGGGTATGAATTCCAAAAATCTCAAATCAATTACATATCCCGAGTACCAATGTTTAATATCAAAGAGAAGGCCATCATTATCAATTTCATAAATCGTTATGTCAAAGAAGAAGTTGTAGCAGCTGCACGCGCCTACAAAACTCTAGAGGCGAAGGATGTTGGATTTGGAGGCAATCGTCAACGCGTTTTCGTAAATGATCATTTGAATCCAGAGCACAAAAAACTTCTTACCAAAACAAGGACCTTAGCAAAAGACCGAGGTTATTCTTATGTCTGGGTCAAATACGGAAAAATTCATGTTCGTAAAAATGATACTTCGCCGGTTTTAATTATTACTAAAGAGGTTGATTTAAACAAAATAGCTTAATCTATTTTTTATTAATGTCTCTTTACATTACTTCTTTTAATTTTATTAAGTATTCTTTTATCTGTATAATTAACTTTTATTTTTATGGAATTACGAAGCTGTTTTTAAAAAGTTACAAAATGCTTGTTACCCCTGCCTTACCTGCTTCGTTGACGCATCGCTGTTACGTCGCTTGCATCTGTTGACGGTCTCATAAGTATGCATCATATTTTGCGCTCATTATATGATACAGTTTTGTTTTTTCTACCCGTTTATAAATATTATATGCTAACTTATTATAATCTTAGTGAATTTTTAAATATTGGTTGCAAATTTTATTAACGGGTTTTTGAAATATGACGGGAGATATACATTCCTTTATTGTAGTAAAATTATTTTGGTTATTGATAGGCTTAAAAATGGCTATGCTACATAATAATAGTGTACGTGTAGGTTGTGGCAGTGACAACCTAAGAATATATTATCAGAACGCAAGAGGTTTGCGCACTAAAACCGACATATTTTATCATAATATTCTTTTATGTGATTATGAAATAATATTAGTAACGGAGACATGGCTCCTGGACAGAATTAGTGATACGGAATTATTTGATAATCGATACGTTATATGGCGGCGTGATAGGGATTACACAGTTACTGGTCAGAAATACGGTGGTGGTGTTTTGATTGCGAGGCGTAAAGATCTAGAAGCTATCCCGCAGCCTTCCTTTCATTCAAGTGCTGAGGACCTATGGTTAACGTTGTCTATTCACCATATTCCCGCAAAAACACAAGAACTTGCATATTTGTATCTTATATTTGTGTAACGAAAATCAGGGTCTCAGTTTTAATGCTCAACTTCAAAATTATTTGCACTCGGTTAGCGAAGTTGTCATGAGTCACTCGGACGATAGCTTTTTATTAGTTGGCGACTTTAATATTAGTGATATTATATGGGTGCCTGACATCGACGCCGCCGACGGTTCATTTTTAGGTTAAAATATTCGTTCGGGAAATGAAATTTTATTAATAGATGAATTAAGCTCGCTAAATTTGAGACAATTTAATGGTATAAAAAATGCCTATGGCAAGATCCTTGACCTTGGTTTTTCTAGCGACGATGTAACCGTTCGTGATTTAAGTGGGAATTCTCTTATTCCTGTTGATCCTTATCATGGTGCCCTTTTAATATCTTTTGATAACGTTGATTGTGATTCATTAAATAGCAATTCTCGCCTTAAGTTCTTATATCATAAAGGTGACTATTATTCATTAAATGGTGAGATTGCCAATATCCAATGGGGTGAAGTTATGTCTCCGTTGTCCTTAGATGAATCTGTTCAATATTTTTATAGCACACTCGCGTCACTTAGAGATAAATATATCCCCTCAAAATTAATTCTTGCCGGCACTTATCCTAAATGGTATACAGCACCACTTAAAAAAGCTATTAAAGAAAAACATAAATTATTACGTAAATTTAGGATCTATGGCTGTAGGCATGACAATGAAACTTTTAAGCTATTGCGTGAGCGTGTAAGGAAATTAGAAAAGTTAGCATACCAATCTTACATAACCTCTGTGGAAAACTCGATTAGTGCAAATCCGAAACACTTCTGGTCGTATATTAAACAAAAATCAAATTCACATTCAATACCTTGTTGTCTAAAATTTGAAGGTTTTGTAATTAACTCTGGCAAACTTATCTGTAATGCTTTTTCAAACTATTTTCGTTCAAATTTTTTGGTTTCGGGTGATAGTAATACTCAGCTGTCTAAAAATAATTATAATGATTCTCTAGTGTTGCATCAGTCGAGTGTAGATATCACCTCAATTGATATAAACGAAAATACAGTCAAAAACCTGCTTAAAACGTTGGATCCAACGAAATCTGCTGGTCCCGATAACATTCCAGCTCACTTTCTTATTAACTGTGCGCATACTATTTGTGTTCCTTTGACTATTTTGTTAAAGTCCCTTAGTACATGTATTATTCCTACCATCTGGAAGCGTGCATTTATCACGCCTGTACATAAAAAGGGTTCCAAGACCGAAGTTACTAATTATCAACCAATTTCCAAGTTATGTATGTATCTTAAGTGTTCGAAAGAGTTATATATAATCAATTATACGCGGACCTAAAGCATTCATTCAATCCGACTCAACATGGTTTTTTAAGAGGACACTCTACTGTTTCAAATCTTGCGCTCTTTAATGCATTTTTGACTGAGGCAATGGACAATCGCCACCAGGTAGATGTCGTTTACACCGATTATAGTAAAACCTTTGACAGAATACATCATAATTTGCTATTGCTGAAACTGTCCAAGATCGGTATATATGGCGATCTGCTTAGGTGGTTTACGTCTTATATAAATAATCGATCAGAAGCTGTTGTCGTCAGCAACTACATATCAGGATGGGTAACTGTTCCAAGTGGGGTGCCACAGGGCTCACTGCTTGGTCTGTTATTATTTGTTATTTTTATCAATGACATTACCTATTACCTAAAGAAAGCTCGCTTATTATGTTTTGCCGATGATATGAAGCTATTTCTGAAAATAACATCATTCGAGGATGCTGAGGCTCTACAAGAAGATCTGTCAAATCTAGAGCGTTATTGCCACCTAAACTTCTTAGATTTGAACCCTTCGAAATGTAGCTTTATGTCCTATAGTCGCAAATATAAACCGATTGTCTTTAACTATAAATTGAAAGGTGAAAATCTTAAAAGGGATTCCATTGTTAGAGATCGCGGTGTTCTTCATGATTCCAAATTGATTGTAACGTTGCTTCTGAATGCACCCTTACAAATACTTATAATTGATTGATCTTAAATCTTAAATAAATAATAGTAATATAATATTCTAATCTAAAAATAAAAAGTAACGAATTATTACATATTGTTAATTTAAAATAGTTATTCTACGGAACCATAGACTAGTTAATTTAATCCGCGCAGCGTGAACCATTTTGCTCAACGATCTCTAAAACAAAAGACTCGGTAAGTTTCGGACACGACGACGAGTCCCCGTTCGGGCCATTCCTCTTTCATTTCTATCTGAGACCGCTTCAAGTTCGCAACGCGCGTGACCCTTCTACTAACGACCGTTGAACCTGCTTACCTAAAATTTAAATTATTCGAGGTGCAGTTGATCCCGCTGGGGTGAGTTCTTATTTATTGAAACATTATAACTGTTCTGCTTAATTAATACCTCTTTTGCTGAGGCTGCTTACTGCTTAGCTTTAAGAATTTTAACTTCCTACAAGGGGTGCTGGAATTGACTAGGGCGCATATAGTGCTATAGGAAGTTTCCCTAATGCTGGCCTCCGTCTGGAATTCCAGGATCTACTACCACCTAGCATCTACTACCACCTAGCATCTACCTACTACCTAAGCATCTACCTGCTACCTAAGGGCTACTGCTGCCGAGCTGCGAGCTAACGGAGTGTTAGCCTACCCTCCTACCAACGGCCATCATCACTATCGGCTTGGGCTTCACCGGCCCTTCTGCTAACTGGCTGTCTGCAGCCTTGGGGGAACAGCGCTTGGACTTCGCCCCTACGTCAGGCCAGTGATCCCCTTAATAGAACTTACTTGTACGTGTGCGGAAGTAAGATAAATAAATAATTACAATACAGTAAATCTTGGCTTTTTAAGAACCCACCTATTCTGTACCCCTAACGGCACAGTGGCGCTCAACGTGGTTAATCTTACTTCCAAACATTCGCTTTTTTTTTCTCGCTTTGCAGCTCTCAACTTATGTTATTGTGAACGAGGAGGTGTCACAACAGCGAACTGGTACGTTTTTTTTTTATAATTTAATAAACGTTTATTATAGTGTCATTTTTATTTTGCCACCATTTTATTATAGTGTCAATTGTTACGAAGAATATTACTATTACTTACCTATTCTTTTGTTAATATATTTAATATAACAAATGTAGATATTGTAAAAATAGCAAGTAAAAGTCGCAATTATATACGTAATAGTTCGCATCTAAACAACTGTTGATTTTGCTTTTTAATTGTGTAGGTACCTACATTAAAATTAGTAATAGTTTACACCGAATCGTAGTTAGATTTAACGTTGTAGTTTTTAGGGTTCCGTAGTCAACTAGGAACCCTTATAGTTTCGCCATGTCTGTCTGTCCGTCTGTCCGTCCTCGCTTAATCTCTGTGACCGTTAGCACTAGAAAGCTGAAATTTGGAAATAATATGTGTATCAATCACGCCGACAAAGTGGTAAAATAAAAATTGGAAAAAATGTTTTATTAGGGTAGCCCCCCTATATGTAAAGTGGGAAGTGATTTTTTTAATATCAACCCTAACGTGTGATATATTGTTGGAAAGGTATTTAAAAATGAATTGGGGTTTACTAGAATCATTTTTTGATAACGTCAATAATTTCGGAAATAATCGCTCCAAAAGTAAAAAAGAATGTGTCCCCCCCCCTCTAACTTCTGAACCATAAGTTTAGAAAATATGAAAAAAACTCGAAAAATTAGAACTCTATAAGGACTTTCTAGGAAAATTATTTTGAACTTGGATGGAAACTACAGTTTTTGTACAAACTCATAAGTGGGAACACTTACTGTGACGGACGGGAAACTACGGAACCCTACACTGAGCGTGGCCCGACACGCTCTTGGCTGCTTTTATTTTTGTAAAGAACAGAATTGCAGTTATATAGTTTTTAGATTGATTGATTGATTTTTAGATTTAGATGCAGTAACTTTATGCTTGTAGTATCCTACTTTTTTCTTTTGTCTTGTTTTTAGCATTCTGTTGTAAATACACAATGGGAACTCACCCTATTAAATATTTTCTACTTAATAAACAGGAGTTAACGTACGAAGTACTTATTAGAGGCGATGAACCGGCTCCTAATGTATTAGGCTTACGTAAACAGATATCAAAACTTATTTCGTTTATACCTAATGAAGATCTTTTTGAATCGGGTCTTGATATAACGGTGGATTATGAGGGCGTTCAAAGTTCTATAACTGAGCTGGCTACCCGAATTAACTCCTTAACCGAAAAATATGATTATAATCTTTTTGAGCGAACCAAAGCCTTGCATAATCATATTTATCATCGTTTAAGACGAATTAAATCTAATCCTTCATTCGTAAAAAAGATTAATTCCTCAAACAAAGAATTCGACGTCTTGTCGACAAAATTATTTTCTATGCAAAAGTTAGACTCTGCTAATAATACCGAATCCGAGCAAACTAGTTCTGCAAACTTATCTTCACTACGTGACTCACCCCTTGTATCGGTGCAGTGCGAACATTCGAGTACTAGCGAGCTGTATAAATTAAAATATGACGGTACCACTTGCGTTCGTGCGTTCATACAAAAGATAAAAGAGTTTCAAACTGTTAGAAATTTACCTTCAAGCAAATTATTAATGTGTGCATCGGAATTATTTATTGATAATGCGCTTCATGGGTATCGTAGTGTTCGTGATACAGTAAGTACTTGGGAGGAATTACTTAATCTACTAAGCGAGGATTTCACACCTTTTGACTACGATTACAAACTAATGTCCGAAATTCGTAACAGGACACAGGGTGAATCCGAAAACATTATTATCTAGTCAATTATGTCTCAACTCTTTTCACGTCTATCTGCACCACTTTCAGAAAAACATAAATTAGATATTCTATTACACAACATACGACCGTGCTATGCGACTGTTCTCGCATCATATGTTACCGGTGTTGATTCTATAGCCACACTTCGTAAACTATGCCTTAATTATGAAAAAATTCATTGCCTATCGTCTCAATTTCATGAACCTCCGAAACCGTCAAGTAAAACCCTTGCCCCAGATTTAGCCCATACAAAATCAGAACCTAGCTTTTACAAAAATAATTATTATTATAAAAAATTTAACACCCAGTCAAATAATAATTTCTATCATAATTATAAATCTGGTACCAATGTACCAATATCAGCTATTGAATCTAACCCTAGTACTTCAACTCGAACACCGGTTTTCTGTCCACGTTGCCGTACTAATGACCATTCGTTGAGACAATGTAAACAGGAACGTTACCCGGTCTGCTTTAAATATGGCTTAAAAAATTTTATTTACCCCAACTGTCCCAAATGTAACTCTGAACAGAAACAAAAAAACTAGATAGCCAAGATTGTTGCATGTCAGCGGTAAATGATAGATCGAAAACCGCTTCTAACTTTGATATGGAAGACTGGAAAAATTGGTTAACTACAATAAAAATTTACTTCTCGAGTTATTCTATTGCAACAATCTTCGATAAAAAACCTACCTCTGATGTACGCCCTTATGTTACCATCACAGTAGGAGACAAACCTATGTGTGGGTTGCTCGATTCCGGCTCAGCTGTTACAATACTAAGTAACAACTCTCATCTTGACCTACCTTCTTCATCTAACTTATCCATTATCAAATGCGACACCATTCAATCATTTATTTCAGCTAGTGGTCATAAATTATCTGCGGTCGGCTATATTAATCTTCCCGTTAAATTTGAAAACCAACTTAATTACCTAAAAGCCTTCCGTCGGTTACATCACCACTCATTTTGGGTGTAGACTTTTGGAAGAAATTCAAGCTATTCCCAAAGTTCTCTAGGGCTATTTCACTATCTCATACTAACGAGCAGTAAATATCTTCTTTTAATAATAATTCTACAGCCTTACGTTCTTATGATGATCTTAATGAAGTCCAAAAGAATGCGGCAAATAATATTATCAGAAAATTTGAATTAATATCTTATGAGAGAGTAGGACTTGGACGCACTCATCTGATAGAGCATCAAATTGATACCGGAGATTCACTGCCTATCCGCCAGCGGTACTATAGATTGGCACCAGATAAATTACGCGTCATTATCGAACAACTAGGCGAAATGCTTAAACTCGATGTAGTGGAATCTTGCGAGAGCCCGTGGTCTTCCCCTATACTACTAACGCCCAAGAAAGATGGTAAATTGAGATTCTGCCTGGACAGCCGTAAACTTAATTCTATTACTCGTAAGGATGCGTACAAGCTGCCGTATGTTTCAGAGATATTAGATAACCTTAAAAATGCTAAATATTTGAGCAGTATCGATTTGTCGAAAGCATTCTGGCAAATACCTATTTCCGAAAAAGACCGTGACAAAACTGCGTTCTATATACCTACTCGCGGCACGTATAGATTTGTCACCATGCCTTTTGGATTAACCAATGCTCCCGCAACAAAGGCTGGTTGACCAGTTGTTTAATAATAGTCCCGAGTTCGAAAATTCTGTGTTTGTTTTTCTTGACGATATAATTTTAATTTAACAAAGGCTGGTTGACCAGTTGTTTAATAATAGTCCCGAGTTCGAAAATTCTGTGTTTGTTTTTCTTGACGATATAATTTTAATATCACCTAACTTTGAAAATCACATTTCCCTTCTTATGAAAGTCTATGATAAATTAAAATACGCTAACCTAACAATTAATTTAGAGAAGTCAATTTTTTTCGTAACGAACTTATATATTTGGGCTATGTTGTCAACTATAAAGGCTTACACGTGGATCCCGGCAAGGTTGAGGCAATATTGAACTTTCCTACCCCTACTAATAAAAGGGAAGTCAAAAGATTTCTTGGAACTTCTTCATGGTACCGAAGATTTATTCCCAATTTTAGCTGTATCGCTGGTCCACTTAACAAATTAACTTCTACTGGAAAAAAAAAGCTGCCCCATTTTCTTGGTCTAAAGAGGCAGATGATTCCTTCAAAAAATTAAAGGAATGCCTAATATCCGCCCCAATCTTAAACCCAACTATTATTACCCCTAACGGCACATGATATTTGACGTTCACTTAGGAAGCATTATAAGCAAATCTTCGAAAGCTCTTTGATTTTTGATGCGTAGCTCTAGACTACACTAAAGCTAAAACTCTAAACATCCTATATTGTTCTCCTGTAAGAAGTAATTTGGAGTACGTATCTCAAATCTGGAACACCAGACAACAACATATATTACCCGACTTGAAAATATCCGAAGTAAGTTTATGCGTTACCTTTGTTATAGAACCAATGACTATCGCTATACCTCAGATAATTATATTAGTTATTGTAAAAAACATCACCTTTTTCCTCTTGCTATGCGTCGTGAGATTGCTGACCTAACTTTTCTGTTAAAAATAGCTTGTAGTGCTATTGACTGTCCTGAGCTTTTATCTCAACTACATGTTGGCTGTCCTGCCAAACCTCTTAGATACAACAAAATTTTAAGTCTCCCGTTTTCATCTACAAATTATAGGCAAAATACATTTCGTCATAGTCGTAGAATAGTGACGGATCTGACAATTATTAAACTTAACAGGGCAGCCATTTCAAATAATTATGTTAGATTTTTTGACATAACTTTTTTAATTCTAAATCTGTAATTATGAAAATTGGCATATCAGTTTAAAATGGGGTTTATTTTAAACTGGAATAAAAACAATGACTTTTAATTATACAGTTTTCCTGAATTTATCACGTGCTTCATTTTACTTTGGAGTCAAGACAGTCACATAGTATTATCCGACATTTTTGACCTTGAATGACGGATGTTACTTTCCAGTCATGTTCTACTGACTTAGCGAATAATATTTTGGCGGATGTGTTATCTGTTATATTCTAGTTTGACCATGAGTAAGAAGGTAGGCAGGTGTTCGATAAGTAAATAGTACAGTAGGTAAGTAGGTTGGGGTAGGTAGGGTATCTTATAAATAAAACATACTATTTGGTCTAGTTTTTAAACTGAATTTGTAAAACAGTAAAAATTATGTTACTAGGATTATTAAACACAATTCTTTAGCACAATTATTCAATCAGATTCATTGTTATTATCAGAAACATTACGCCCATGAGGTAAACTTCTGAAATAGTTATGATATTTGGTAGGTATTATTGAAGAATCGCAAAGGCTAATAAGATCGTTATATTTATCATTACTGATTGGAATTGGCCCCACGTAAGCTTTATGTAAGATTGGATTATTGTATTGTCTTGTCTCCTTTCGAAGTACCAGGGTCATGTAGTCATCAGATAAAGCATATTTGTACCGGATTTTACTACTCTGAGTTCCATCCACACAAACTTCTTTTATGCTTGTCCAAGTAACTTTGTTGTTAACTATATTTTTTACCCAGTTTTTATTTTTTAGCTGATCTTTAAAGTCAAACACTAAAGACCGATTTACGTCTATGACTTCATAAGAATCACCTGTTACTTTAGCCCAACGTACATGTAGTTTCCATTCATCTGGTGTATAAATCGTTTTATGCTCAGCAACCATTTGCAAATGACAGCTGTCTCCCCGAACATTTTCCCATTTACGGCACAGAACTCCATCCTGAAGCAGCAAGCTGTCCCATTGGGCCCAATAGCTTTTAGTGGTCGAACTCATCGCTGAGACGTCACTTCACTTGGGCTTGGGAACACTGGCCTTTATCCATTCCAGAATCGGCTTGATGTCCAGATCTTCCTGCTGTGCATGTAGTAAGCTGTCTTTCCACTCGTAGCTGAGGTGGTCTGTCCTGAGCATCCTCACGGATACCACTTCCTTACTCTCTTGCCTAGTACAATGGTTGCAATCTTCTGGACAAGGTCTTCTTGACAATGCATCTGCGTTGCCGTGAAATTTCCCGCTGCGATGTTCGATCTCAAAGTCGTATTCCTGCAATAGTTCAATCTATCTCGCAACTTGTCCTTCTGGATTTTTAAACTGTAATAGCCATTTTAGTGCAGCATGGTCAGTTCGTAAGTGAAATTTCCGCCCCAGAAGGTATTTGCTAAAATGCTGCAACGACTTTACCACAGCTAGCAATTCGCGTCGTGTGACACAATAGTTCCTTTCCGGTTTTGACAACGACTTGCTGGAGTACGCTATCACAACCTCTCGATCAACGTTCCGTTGAGACAACACACCGCCGAGCCCTGTATCACTTGCGTCTGTGTCAACTACAAATTCTTTGCCTGCATCAGGGTATCTAAAAGAGGTGTTTTGCACAGACGGTCCTTGAGCTCCTGGAATGCGATATTGCAACTTTCATCCCAGCAGAAATGTAGTTCTCCTCGGTTAGCTTATGCAGAGGTTTGGCTATATCTGCAAAGTTCTTCACAAATCGCCGGTAGTAGGAGCACAAACCCAAAAATGCTCTAACCTGCGTCTTGTCTTTTGGAACCGGCCAATCCTTGACAGCGGCGATTTTCTCTGGATCCATGCGGATACCTTCTTCCGATACTACATACCCCAAAAAGTTAACTTGCCGTTTGAATAGTGAACATTTCTTCGGACATTGGAGAGGTACCTAGCAAAAGTTGTAGACAATCGGCAACGAGATTGGGACAAGCACATACAACCATTTTTGCTGTCATATCGAAGCGCTGTTCACGAAAGTACATCAGTGACACCATCGCCTGGCGCGTTATTATGGGACCGATAATGCTCGGGACGAGCATGTCTTAGGAGGGGCAGTGTTGCGCGGCTAAGTTGACATCTGGCACTAGCGCCATCTAGTGTCGGGTAACAGAGCGAGGAGAGAGCTTTCCAGAACTGTTAAGGCCTGGCCGCGCAGGCCTAGTGTGAGAGCAGTCATGGCCTGACTTTTATTCCAGCCGTTCGCCTTTATAACAGCCTCGAACTGGATTTTGTAGGCTGACCAGGAAGAAGTCCCGTCGAACGGTGGCACCTTGAACCCACGTAGCGAAGGTGTTGTAGCTACTACGGGAGCCGTAGTTCCATCTCCAAGCTTGACTTCGTCCAGTGATTTCTTCATGTCAGCCATTACGTTGTCAACCCGATTGTTTACTTGGTCGATTCGGGTTTCAGCTTCCGACAGGCGGTTGTCATGTTGAGCAATCTTATCCTTCACCTCCCGTATCTCTTTTCCGAAGGTAGCGTGAAGGTCCTTCATGAGGAGCATCTGCTCTTCCAACCGACGGGCCTGCTCCTCTTGTCGGCGGGCGTGTTCATCCTGTCCGCCCCGCAGCTGCTCTTCCAACCGACGGACCTGTTCCTCCTGTCGGCGGACCTGTTCCTCCTGTCGGCGAGCCTGTTTCTCCTGTCGACGGGCCTGTTCATCCTGTCCGCCCCGTAGCTGCTCTTCCAACCGACGGACCTGTTCCTCCTGTCGGAGAGCCTGTTCCTGCAGCATCACCATCAGAGCACCTAAGTCGGGTGCTGCAGATGTAGGAGCTACTGACGGGCCTGCAGCCGGTGGCTGGCCCTCCGACGTCTGCGGCGTTGTACCACCAAATCTTCTTTGGTCCGTCTCCTGCTGGTGTTGACTTCGGGTACGGACACCCTCCGTTTTCTCCTTAGGTAAAATCGGCATGATTTTATCCCACTTCTGACACCAATTGTTACGAGCTTGAGGTTCGTGACAATAAAAATTGCCGATAGAATTACCAAAATTAACTCTTTAATTCACTTTACACTAATTAAACTTAAAACACTAATAATTAATCACACTGATTCACTTTATTCCGCTCCGAAGCTTCGCTTGTCTCGCCAACTTTAATACTTCCCCGATCGTACCTTGCAGCGCCTATAAATACACATTAGTACCGAAACATCCAGAACATTCAAGTAAATACGCGCACCAATCGACAAAGCGCCGAAAGTTCGAGTCTCAGCTTCTAGAAGCTTAGTTCTTCGTTTCGACAACAGATGGCGCTGTCGGTTGAAAGAATAGTGATGTCATTTTCTGGAAAGCTGTCTCCCGCTCTGTTACCCGACACTAGATGGCGCTAGTGCCAGATGTCAACTTAGCCGCGCAAAAGTACTAAAGCATAGCCCGCCTGTCCCTGAGAATTTGTAGAACTTATAGCCGCGCTGCCGTCGGTAAGTACCTACCTACCTAGTATCTGCGAAGTAATTTTTTAATTATTGACAAGGAGAAACATAAAATGGTGAAATATTATTAAAAAAAATAATAAATTAATGACTATTAATTTATAATATTTATAATAATTAAAATTATAAATAACATAATATAATTTATTTATTAATAAATAATAATAATTTCGTTTTTTTTCTTTGACTGATATTATAATCGTTTCAAATCGACGGATTGTCGCTCCTGTTTTGTCGCTTGAATAATGGTTTAAAGTGGATTTTGATTCGTTAAAGTGATGCAATTTTGTGAATGAAGTGTCTGCGCGTGTGAACTATTAGAGAAAACAACTTAACAAGTGCTTTGATGTTGATATAAACCTTGAAGTTAATTTGATCGCTTGGGCGCCTTATTAACTTGAGTGTTGAGTGGCTGTCGTCATCAACAGTCCGCTGGTTTGAGCTGTCGTCAAAATCCCCCAAAAACTTCACAATGTGACGCATCAGCATATTGTGAAGAAAAAAAATATATAAAAAGGAGATTCTAAAAGAAATGATACGCTCAGAAAGGCTAGAGCCCAGGGCCGTAAAGCCAGTTAAATAAAAAATATAAAAATAGACAAATGAATGCAAATGAAGATAAAAATGTATCCTCTTAGTAGTCTGTGATAAAAATATAACCTAAACCAACATAAACAGCAATAAACTGTAAAGAAGAATCACAGTATTTAAATATCAAGACCAATTGCTGCATTTTAATCTGTAAGTTAAATAAATTATAGAAACCTTTACGTAACTAATACTTAATTTTAGGTTTTTTTTTGTAAGGGTTGTGAATAGCAAGCAATATTATGTAGGTACTTTGATAAATAGCAATAAAACTGCATACTATAAGCTACATAAGATTTAAAATACTTATGGAATTCTTTTTTCAGTTGTGCTAATTAAAAAATAAAAAACAAACAGTCTTCTTTAAATAATAATAAATGTAATCAAGTAGTTTTACAATTATTTTCAATATTGCAGATTAGAAAAGCTACAACATGTATGCTAACTATTTTATTATTTTTGTTAGTTCTTGTTTATATTAGATTACAAGGTGTTTACTTTAATAGAATAGTATGAATATTATGATAGTAAAAATATCAACCAGACCAAGTAGAACCAGAGTTACCGACCTAGCCCAACGGATCAGTAAGCTGAAATGGCAATGGGCTGGGCATATAAAATAAAACTGACAACCAATAGGGAGTAAAGTTCTCAAGTAGCAGCCTTATAAGAACTACCTGCACTAGTTGGAGTGAGGAATTGAAGTCGAGGGATGCTGGTGGCTCAGGACCATGCTTTGTGGTATTCCTGAGGGAGTTTGGCAGTAGACTTGCAATGCTATAATGATGACAGTGATCAATAACATCAACCAGAGCATCTTGTCTTATGATCTATTTAAATAATATGACATTAGCTTAACTGCCTAGTCTGACGTTGCTCTGCCTTGTCAGTGTCTATTATCCTATGTGGTGAACAATATTTTAAAATAAGTGTACTCTAAATATTCACCCTTTCCCTGTTACAGGAATCTTAAATAAAATTAATATTTCTTAACTATTGTGTCTATATCATAGATAGTTTCCAATATGTTACGAGCTATGCTAAAATGTTTCAGCAGCCTTTTAATTTAATCAGTCTATTAGTCACATAAAAGGCAGCACTAAATTGATACTGTAGTAATTAAATATTTTAAAGACATGTGATGTCCACAAACATGCACTGAGGCAGAGCTATGTCCTTGCCCTAGAACCGTCGAAAATGAGATTAGGCTTATGCCCATATGTTGGATGTTTATGATTGTAAGCTATTATTTAAAAAAAATAGTCCCACTGGGTTTTTAGTGGTTCTTCCCAGGATAGAGGTTTTTTTTGCGAACCAGTGGTAAATGAAAAAAGTGACTTTCAATAAGCATTGCTTATATCTATATTGAATAAAAAAGTTTCTGTTTCTGTTTATAGGTGGTAACTTTAATGAGTAAGAACTATATGTATTAGCAATGACATTTTTAATTTTATTTGCAATATGAAATTACTGTTAACAAAGAAAAATATTAAGAAATAAATCCAATAATTTTAATTATTTCTGAGTATATTTAATAAACACATAATATATAATTTAATATGTACCTACATAAAGAATGTTTTAAAAAAACTGAATATTTTAACATATTCAGTTTGTAAAGTTTCACAAAAGTAGTTTATTATATAAAATTGTTTTTAAATAGCTTCCATTATAAGTTGACATTATCATTATTTAATTATCATTAATAATATTTTAAAATAGTGACTAATTTAAAACATGTTTCTCTTTATTCATATTTATCCTTTAATTTAAATAAAACAATTTTTAGCATTTTATAAAACCTATAGGAACACCTAGGCAGTCTCCAATACGGCTATAGCTGCACCTTTTGCAGCATCTCCACCGCATGTAAATTCTAATGGCAAGCTATAATAATGCTCGACTGCTCTTTGCAAAACAGGATTTCTAGATAAACCAGAACCGTTACCGACAATCCTTTTAATATTTGCATTTTGCAATATTTGTTTCGGCATCATAATATGCAAGTTGTCAATTAAACTATCACACAAAGATTTGAAAACATGCCCTAGCTGAATGTTTGAGAGATCAATGTTATCAACAGCTGCCTTTGATGCAGGTGCGTGTCTTTCACCTAACAAATGTGGACATATTTTCATTGTGGAAGATACTGGTGCTTCCAAGCCAAGAGTGATTAATTTCTCCCAAACTTTTGACTGTGGAATGGGAAATCCAAATTCAAGCATCCACTGCTGGAGCATTTTCACAAAAGTGGCAAGAACATTTCCACCGTTTAAAGAGGCTGCTACTACTAAATAAGAATTGTTAAAATATGGCAAGTGTTCAACAGTCTTACATTCTAAATCTTCAATATTTTTAACTACAAAAGCAAGTTGAGCAGATGTGGATATATTTAAAACGGCATCTTCTTTGCTCTCTAATGTTGATATGATGGAACATTGTAGATCTCCCAAGGCTGCTCCTACGGGTGTGCCTTCTGGGATCCCATTCCAGGTGGCACTTAGCACTCCTGCAATTTCACCACTTTTTACAACTTTAGGCAAGAGATTGACTGGAAAATTGATGGACTTAAGAATGTTGTAATTCCATTCATTTTTTTCTGTGTTATAATAGCCCCAACTTGCTGCATTTTGGTTGGACATAATTGGATTCTCCAAGTTGCAGAGCATAGCTACTACAAAGTCTTGGACTGTTGCAGAGTAACTATAACTCTTTAGTTTTTCTGGCTTATGTTTAAGCATCCATAGTAATGTTGCACATCCATAACCTGAATAACAATTTAGATGTGATTCAGGTTTTGGCAATGACTCTAAAAATTCTGGCTTACACCTTGTATCTTGCCATGTGTATAAGGCAGATATTTTTTCTCTGGTAGCTTCATAACGCATCACTACTCCATCCTTTTCAACTTTTTCCCAAGCTCTGAAAAAAAAAGCATTTTATGCCTGATATTCTTTTACGGAATTACATTACGTAAAATAACATCTTAAAAATATAACGTATATTAACCCTTTATTCCATAATACAACACCGTGCATCTGACCGCAGACGCCGATCTTAGTGACATGTCGTAAAACATCTCTGGGTAGCCGGGACACGCAGTAGTGGACAGCTGATAATATTTTAGGAACATCCTGTTTATTGCCTTCTATGCCTTGATCACTTGGTATGTTCGCGGCAGTCTCTTTACTCTGTTTCGCTACTATTTCTTTGGTTTGTGGATCGTAAACGCACACTTTCACTGAAGTTGTACCTATATCCATGCCTAATATGTACTGTTTGTCTGACATTTTGTACTTTTAAGAAAACTAAAACCAACACTTTCGTTTTGAGTATACCGCCGTATTTACGTTGACACCGGACGCTCTCGTTGTCTGATGTTTGATTGCTAGAGTGCAATAGCGTTATAACGAGAATTGATTAATAGGTCCGCACCGCACCGCAGCCACGTCGAAATACTTGCGCCGCATCAAGTCTAGTTACGTAAATTCACTGTGTATATGACATACATCATCGAGTGGTTGATTTTATTATCGCTTACTATTGCGCTTCAGCAACATTGGCTTACTGTTAATAAAATGTAATAAAAACTTGTCGCTATTATCTCTGTGATAAAGAGACGAAAATTGTTTTCGACTTAATACTTTATCATAAAATATTTAATCACTTTGTGGTTAATAAATAAAAATTAACTGCAAAGTAGTTTATTTTTTCCAAAGTAGTTTAAAACAAGAACACTGTATCGAATAAAGACTCATTCAGTTATCATCATTTTGCAATTGAGGTTTGTTTTGTTAAAAAAAAATTGCCTATAAAATGGGTAAATTTAGTATATACAAGGTCTTTATTCCGTACCGTGTAGGTATAAATTGCAAATAGATGAAAATCAAAAACCCAGACCCCTAACAGTTATTGTTGTAAGCCCTAGAATAGATACTAGTTTCTGCGAGAATCAAACCCGCGTAATTAAAGCTGCCACAGCGCTTCCGAAACGTCGTTTTTGTTGGGTACGTCAAATATCATGGTAGGTATGTACAAGTTCCGGTTATAGATCTGGTATTTTAGCCGATTTAAAAAAAATTAACACAACTGGTTTTTTTTGTATTATGTTACGCGATATCTTCAACACCAACCGTGTACAGATATTAATGATTTTTTTATTTAAACAGCTTATACCTGCTTCATGGGTATTGGGGCCACCATTTTTTTTTCTCTTTATTAGGAATAACAAACAATTGTACAATATAATCTTATTATTAAACACAATACTATTTTAAGCTTAATAATCATACAATCAACACCGTTATCCACATATTACCACTGGGTCTGTGTACGTAACAATTAAAAATTAAAATATAATGTTCTATTAAAAACGACCCGTTCACCAATAAATACAGAGAAAAACAAGCTAACTTACACATATGCATGTACATGTGCACGCATATACATACACACATATATACAAACATATTCATACACGCACATACACATACACATATATAGATAATTCATTGATGTGAAAAATTAAATTTAACCTAAATAAGCAATTACATTAACTTGCATCAAATTCAGATAGAACCTCATACACAGCTTTTTTATATCTAGAAGAAGTTAATCCAAAGATATCTATGTCATTAAATTTGTTGTTGTATAATTCCATTATACGATTTAGAGGTGCACGTGCACCTGCATTTGTTTTACTTCGTTTTGGAGCGAAAATTTGATGTGAATGGAGCTCACGTATACGCTTCGAGCGACTAGGTATAAGAATGTATATTTGATTGGTGAGTTCATTACAATCAAATTTGTTATGGCAGATTTTGTAAAGCAAAGTTTGTTCCAAGAGCATCCTTCTCGATTCTAAAGAAAGAACACTAAATTTTCTTAATAAAAGTTCATAACATTCATTATAATTATTTTTAAGGCATTTGTACATTGTAGATTTTAAAAATTTTCGTTGAACACGCTCCAACTGTAAACTATATTTACTATATATTGGACTCCATATAACTGATGCATATTCAACCTGTGATCTTATTAGAGATTTATATAAAGTTAAAAATGTGGTGGGATGTTTGAAGGAAGAACATGTCCGCATAACAAAACCATAAAGCTGAAAGGCTTTATTGGTTATGTACGTTACGTGTTCATCAAAGTGTAGTTTAGAGTCTAAATACAATCCTAGATCCCTGATTAAAGATACTGATTCCAACGAAACACAGTTTAGTTTATAAGTGTATTTAATAATGTTATTTTTTTGAAAGTGATATGTTTGCATTTTGATGTACTTAAGTGAAGTTTATTTTTTATACAGTAGCCTTCCAAGCGATTTAGGTCTTGTTGTATTTTGTCACAATCTTCGACACTTTTGACACTGTGATAAATTTTAAGGTCATCGGCGTAAAGGAGAAAGTTAGTAAAACGGAAACATTCACCGATATCGTTCACAAATAATATAAAATGCAAAGGCCCAAGAATAGAACCTTGCGGTACGCCTGAGCTGATTTTTATGATATTGGATGAGAAACTATTAATCACAACCCGTTGAGATCTGTTTAGAACGTATGATGAAAACCATGAGAAACTATTAATCACAACCCGTTGAGATCTGTTTAGAACGTATGATGAAAACCATCTTAACAAGTTTCCTCGTATTCCATTAAACGCTAATGTGGGGAACAAATTTTACCCCTGAGGGTATAAAACAAGGGTTAAAGTTATAATGTAATCGTGTAGTGGCGGTGTGTCCCATATCGTCCCATAGGTATCGTAAACGAAAAACTGAAACGGGAGATCAACAAGTATCCTCCCAATAAAAACAAAAAATTATTTAAAAAAAAACTGCGCGGAAACTATAACAAAATCCCCCTTGAGGCAACCTATGGCGAGACCTATGTTCGGTAGAGGACTGGTTATAAATTATAATATAATTGTTTAAACGACATTCTAGTTGAGGGCGTATGTGCTTTATATATATATATATTTTTTATTAAATATTCGTAATGCAATTATCACTACAAATATTCCCTTTATCCAAATGGTAAGCTTAAAATGCTTGTGTTAGGAGTGGTTCACGACGATGGACGAATGGTGGATTCGAACCCACGACCTTTTGAGTTCGCGTTCCACACCCTACCATTAGGCAACTGTCGCTTCGCATATACACACATATACACACACAACTCACATATAGTACTTGAGGGTAATACGGTCATCCGGTTAATATGGTCACTTTCTTATAACTCAAAAACTACCAATTATTTGAATAGATGGCTTTGTGATAAGATAGCTCTTCATCGGTCAATCAAATAATAAAGGGTGAAAAGGGCGATGCTTTATCGACGCCATTTTGACAGTTGATATTATACTAAATATTTTAGGCGTTTTTAGTACGGTGTAGTGTAGTTATTTTTTTAAATTGATTTTTCGAAGTGTTCTTAATTATTGCCACAGCTTGTTTGCTATTTTTTTAAGTATTTTTTTTTTATAGAATAGGGTGACAAACGGGCACACAGTCCACCTGATGGTAAGTGGTTTCTGTGGCCCATAGACATCTACATCTATCCTCGATTACGAATCAAAATGCACATGCGTTGTCACCCGTGAGGACTTAGATGGAATGCCTCATTTCCAGTAAAAAGGGTCTCCGGTTCTCTACACTCACCATACGAAACACAGCAGCATTAAGCTACTATTTGACGCTGGTATTCTGTGAGAGCGTGGTCCTTCCCCGGTCGAGCCGACCCATTCGTGCCACAACTATACTACTAATATAACTGCAGCATGGCTATACCACGTACAAAATATTATATGTAATAGTATATTGGTTATAGTATAGAACTTTGCGTTTTTGTCTCTGTCCTTACGCTCACGTACATTATACACTATGCGTTACTTCGATCAACAATACCAACTAGATAACGGGTCACGTACAAAATCATAGCTAAATACTGTCCGCATGAGTATAAACTATGAAAACACATAAATTAAATAAAAAAAAATGTGTGAAATCAACCTTAAGTTATAACAAATAAAGTTCTTTTTCCCGTTATTGCCTTGCGAGCTACACTCTCACGTGCAAGAGCTCACGTCTCATGTGCGCTCTTATTTACTGAGATGGATTTCTTGCGCCGACCCGACATCGAGCTGGTATCGTTGATCGAAGATGCGTTAGCACCGATTAATAAAATAATTTTCACATACCTTGCGAAGGTATGTGAAAATTATTTTATTCCTTTCAGTTCTTTAATGTGGGCTTGTACTTTTTATTAGTAATTTAATTATCTAAATGCTTGTAATTGTATTACAGCACAACATAATTATGTACGCCGAACTTACGTAAAATGTACATTTACATACAATGAGGGCTAGGGTCATTTGACCTATTCGATAGATGAATGCATTGTTGCGGGTAGAATAATTACATTTACTTTAATTTTATTGCCTGATCTTGTTTCACGTATCTAAATATTTTACTTTATGCGTTCAATACTCTACGCGTTCTCATTGAGTCAATCTCATTAATTTGGTTGATATTTCGTGAAAAATGTATCAGTGTATCAGTGAAGCAGAAATATTGATATTATTGCAATCTTATACGAGGTAGAGCGACGCTGCAGCTATATTATGGTTGTAACACGAATGGGTCGGCTCGACCGTTGATGGACCACGCTATCACAGAATACCAGCGTAAAATAGCAGCTTAACGCTGCTGTGTTTCGTATGGTGAGTGTAGAGATCCGGATACCCTTTTTTACTGGAAACGAGGCATTCCATCTTAGTCCTCAGGAGTGACAACACATCTGCATTTTGATTCTCAATCGAGGATAAATGTAGATGTCTATGGGCCACAGCATCCATTTACCATCAGGTGGACTGTGTGCTCGTTTGTCACCCATATTCTATAAAAAAATCGTTGCCAGAAGATCAAGGTGAAGGTAAAGATAAAGGTGTCTCATTGTCACCAGAAGTTGAAGATAGTGATTCATATATTCCTGCAGCTCCTGAGTCAAGTTCTAGTGATGATTCAGACAGCAACATACCGTTGACTGTCATTCAACAACAAACTAGGGAAAGATCGTCTCTGCGACGACGAGTACGTGACGCTCGGACATCATTTTATAGAATTACCTCTCTTAATAATATGATGTTACCAGGTGGAATATTGTGGAAATCCATATTTGAAAATGGCTCAAAGGTGGCAGATTGCCGAAGAAGCCATAATGTTGTGACTAAACCAGGATCTACCGGCTATGCACGCAGGCAAGTTGGAGAGAAATTCGTGACAGCCTGGAAACTTGATAAATATTACGATTTTACGAAACATAAAAAATTGTACTGAGGCCGAAGCAAACCGTCGGCTTGGTCATTTATGGTATATTTCTTTAGAAGAACTTGAAAGACTCATTTCCATTCTGTATGTTAAGAGGTTGTTTTGTAGCGAGAAATTTATCTGTAAATGATTTGTGGAGTAAAATATGGGGCATTCCATATTTTTTCTAAAACTGTGTCTAGGGATAGATTCAAAGAAGTTATAAAATATTTACGATTCGATGCGAGATCGGAACGATCTACGAGAATTATCTGCATTTCGTGCTACAAACCGGGAGACAAAGTAAAGTCGTTTGCTACAAAAGTTCGATGCCTTTTTATTCAAATATGGCTAATAAACCTGATAAATTTGGAATAAAATTTTGGCTCTGTATTGATTTTAAATCGAAATATTTGTTGAATGCTTATCCATACCTTGGGAAAGATGAAACTCGACCGGAAAATCAGTTTTGGAAAACACGCCGTCATGCGTCTTATGGAATAATTTCTGAATAAAGGTAGAAATGTGACTACAGACAACTTTTCTCTCGCACCACCGTACGACTTTGGTTGGTACTTGGTACTATAAATAAAAAGAGAGTGACATTCCATCGCACGCAAAAATATCTAACATTGGATTTATATGACACCAACGCACTAAAAACAGAAAATGACCGATGCTTATTGACTGTTTACAAAACAAAGAGAAGCAAATTATTTGGTTATTGAGTACATTACATGATAGTATTCATATACGAGTACACATTGGCGATGTCAAGAAAAAAAAACCGGAAACTGTTATGTGATACAATTCAACTAATTATGGTGTTGACGTGGTCAATCAAATGACTAGAAGATACCAGGTGGTCCCATAATGAACTGGCCTGATATAGTTCAACGCGACATGTCGCTACATGTTGTGTTGCATTAAATAGTACGTTTATCGTGCACTTAATATAAGAAACATGCATCGACATGAAATGCTTAGTCTTAGTTTAACAGGCATTTGAATAACGAGAGTCGCGTATTTTTTCAAAATGTCGAAAACTGAGTATCGAAGTGTCATAAAGTTTCTGTTTAAAGAAGGTTTATCCCCTGCCCAAATAAAAGAACGATTGGATAGCGTGTAAAAGGAGTCTGTCCCCTCCTATAGCACAGTGAAAAATTGGGTGAAAGAGTTTCGCCTCGGGAGAGAAACCGTCGAAGACTTTGGCCACGACGGTCGACCTGTGGAAGTGCTCACTCCCGAAACGATTGCTCTTATCGAAGAGGAGGTTCTGAGTGACCGCCGTTTGAAGATTAGAGAAATTACAGCAAGGCTTGGGCTCTCTAAGAGCACCGTTCATCGCGCGATCCATGAACATCTTCACATGAAAAAAGTGAGTGCAAGATGGGTACCGAAACTTCTTTCAGCGGTACAGAGACAGGAAAGAGTGCGCTGCGCTTCGGAGTTTTTGGATACTTTTGTGGCGAAAATCCAAAGACTGTAATCGAGCTGCTAGTGACTGGTGATGAAACTATGATCTTGTATTATGATCCACAAAGCAAGCGCGAGTCAATGGAATAGCGTTATAAGGGTGAAAAGCCCCCTAGAAAGGCAAAGGTGCAACAATCGACTAAAAAACTGATGTGCACAATATTTTGGGATTTTCAAGGCATTTTGATGGTGGATTTTAAAGAACGTAATACAGTCGTGAACGGCGAATATTATGCTTCTTTAATATATAAATTACGAGACAAGATAAGGGAAAAACGAAGAGGCAAGCTGTCTAAAGGTGTCCTGTTGCTCCATGACAACGCCCCTGTTCATACCGCTGGTGTTTCGAAGGATGCAGTTCGTCAATGCGGGTTCACAGAAGTTCAACATCCACCTTACAGTCCAGACATGGCCCCGTCCGACTATTATTTATTTCCAAATTTAAAGCGGGACTTAAGAGGAAGAAAATTTTCAAGCGATGAAGAGTTGCAGGCGGCCGTCTTCAGTCATTTTGAGGATAAAAAATGTGATTATTTTTATAAAAGTTTAGAGATGTTGATTCACAGATGTCAGAAGTGTGTTAGTATTCATGGTGATTATATTGAAAAATAAAATTGGTTTCGTTTCATTTCCTTCATTGGTTCATAGTTAGGCCAATTCATTATGGGACCACCCGTACAGCACAAAAGCACTTTCTGGAAGATGGACGGTACCAGTATTTTATAATATTTTAGATTTATCTGCAATAAATGCCTGGGTGTTGTACCCAGGAATAAACAACAAGGAAATACGTAAAAGAGAATTTATTCTGCAATTAGCGGTTGAATTGAGTGACATTTTAGAAGCACCCACTCGTGAAACTTCACTGCAACGTTCTATCGCCATAGAAATGCTAGCAGCTGAGTTGAGAAAGAAGCGTAATTTCTATCAAACTTTTTGTAAAATTAAACTAATGAAGTATGTGATTTTTGCAAAAAAACCACTATGTGGCCAATGCAATGTAACATAACTGTAAATAATTTTTTATTAAACATATTTGCCTTTGTAACAATGAATATTGTCTTCTATTTCTACAATTACACTACACATATATTCATAATTAGAGACTAGATAACAGTGATGGGTTAAATGACCTTTGGCCACCTTAGTAGGCTAACTGTTTTTCACGTCTCGCTAATGTTAAAAAACAAGTAGGTACGCAGGATATGTCAATGTTTGCCCCCGTTATCTTTCTACCTACTACTTGATTTCTTTACTAAGATAACCTTTAATAACTGTGATAATAATGGCCAGTGAGGACCAACGCGAGGGATATTTGTTCGAAAATAAAGTATACACCGTCGTCTTTAGCAGATTTGTGTGCATCTCTGCACAACTTATTTTTCGCATACCATTATACACACACTAGCAGAATAACAGGCAAATGCAATATTAGTAGTTCTCGTTAGAGAGTAGTATATTCCTTAATTCCTTTCCATAAATTGAATATTCTATCTATAAATACTTTTAAAACAGGACGTTTGTATATATGAAATTGTTTAACTCAAAATCTATTTGATCGATCACTATGAAAATGTATTAGTGTACGTATATTTATGCTTTATGCTATATGTGTGTATATTTAAATGTGTTGTGTATGTATGTACCATGTATATATATTTTAATATATGTACGCTTTATTAATGTATTATGTTTCGCACCTGCCAACAATTGTCTGGCACCCAAGGTTGTCTGGCAGAGAATGCCATATGACATTAAGTCCGCTCTATGTACCCTTTAGCTTAAGGTTACATTTAAGTTTTAAATAAAAAAATAAAATAGGTGTGTATATGTATTTTTCAATGGAAAAGGTTTATATTTATAAAATAAAAAAAGAAAAAAAATTAAATCAAACATAATTTTAATTTATTGATTTTTCGTGCAGTCTCTACCAGCACGCGGTTCGGTAACGTTCGTCACATGATCGGTTCATCTCTAACTATTTGATAATAAACTAGACGAATTATTGTTTTTGCCCACCCTCTCCGTCTTGCCCGTCCGTGTCCTACTTGCGAATGCGTAGTTTATTATACTGTACAATATTTCACTTAAAGTACCGATCGGGAGTACACAGGTAAAATAGTTTTTTTTTTTACCATTACAGTAAAATTTATTTCTCAAAAGTAAAAGAATAACCCTCAGTAACCCATAAAAAAGGTTACCATACACTACTCCATATTATAATATGGGACTTTGCCGCCTTTGTTATTAGACCTGATATCATCCCGTGGGTGTCGTAAGAGGCGACATGGGAAATTGAACCAGGTGACGCGCAGCAGCATATTTCTCATAACAACCCAAAATAATAAATAACTGCGGTTGCCAACCCGTCTGCCAAGCGTGGCAGCTATGGCAATATCCCCCGTATGAGGCGGTCTATGGGGAGACTGAAGATCGCAATCTGTGGGTGTCAGCAGTGGACTTTAGATCGGCTGTAATGGATGGAATGGATGGTAAAAAGTAAAAGTATATTTTTTTAATTGGTAGAGCCATGCTGCAGTTATATTAGTAATATAGTTGTAGCACGGATGGTTCGGCTCGACTGGGGAAGGAACACGCTCTCACAGAACACTAGCGTAAAGTAGCAGCTTAACACTGCTGTTTCGTATGGTGAGTGTAGAGAACCGGATACCCTTTTTACTGGAAACGATGCATTCCATCTTAGTCCTAACGGCTGACTACGCATCTGCATTTTGATTCGGTAATCGAGGAAAGATGTAGATGTCTATGGGCCTCAGCAACCACTTACCATCAGGTGGACAGTGTGCTCGTTTGTCACCCTATCCTATAAAAAAAGATCCGAAAATTAATTTGCTGTAAACAATTTTATAGGAATACTGTACTTATATCTCTTTCATAAACAATGTCTCTACGTTTTTGTTATTTTGAGATAGGAATGTTCATTGCAAGAATCCTCCTATCCCTCTCCGAACCTTATTTCTATCAGATTACAATCTGAGAGTCTTCAAGATAAGAGTGAATAGGCTGTTTTGTTTGATAAGCTAAACCAGTGTTTATATAAAACTAGTTTTTATGGATTATATCGCATATATTAACTTATTTTATATTCCCAACGTTTAGAGCACTTTACAGCACCCATTGTCACGGGGTCAGAGTTAACCACGGCTACCTCCAGATTAAAGTTATTAATTTTCGACGCAGTATGAACTTATAGTATCTTGAAGTCTTGCAGTTGTGTGCTTGGGTAGGGATTTAATGTATATATTAATTATAGGATCCCAAGCATCTTCTCTATTGAAATTAGGATGTGTTTTGATTTCAATATCCTCACGAATTATCCTTGGAAGGAGTCAGTGTACTTTAGCGAGGATCTGTGGTCTATCAAATCTGATGTAGTGATGGGGGCGATCTCAAACGTGTTCACAGTCTGCAGACTTCCCGGAGTGTCGATTCTTCACATCAGCTATGTGTTATTTAACGCGGGTTTGTATTGATCGTTTTGTTAGTCCTATGTAAGAGAAACCACATTCACAATCAAGCTTGTATACTCCTGCATCTTGCAGAGGGACATTACACTTGACTGATGGTAAAAACTGACTAATCTTCTTTGGCGGCTTGCAGTATGTTTTAATGGAAGCGCGCTTCAAGATGCAGCCAATCTTATCAGTGACGCCTCTGACACATGACACGCGGCATGACTTGACACGCTCGACTGTGGCCGGCTTCACTCGTTCACGTAGGCGCGGGATCCGAAGCTTGTTGTCATGCAAAACTTGCTTGACGTGTTGGAGCTTGACGGCTAAGTGTTTACTGTCACAGATCCCTCGTGTTGTCTGAATCAATGATTTACCAACGGTAGCTTATCTGTGAAGGATGGTGGTGAAAATCACCGTTTAAATATCTATGTGTATTAGGTCTTTTTTCTATACACAGTGTGGCTCAATGTGTTACGAGGATTCCGAACTACTATCACATCTAGAAAAGCTAAAGAATAGTTTGCCTCTAACTCCATTGTGAATTGAATTTTAGAATTTACAGAGTTAAGATGGTGTAAAAATGCAGTTACTTTATCTAAAGGTAGAATTGTGAGTGTCGTCTATGTACCCCTTGTAGAATCTTGGATTTACAGAAGTAAGGAGGGTTTTCTCCTCAAAGTCTTCTATGAATATGTGAAAAAGTTTTATTTAAATGTGTAGTATTCGTGTAAACGTAAGAAATCATTATCCAAACCAGTGTATTTGACCATCTATGGCTGCATCACATCTTATCTGGTGGTATTGTAGACAAGTACTGAATTATAATACTAAAAAAACTGGATTTTACTTGAATCAATAATAAAACTATTGGTTACGGATTTTATCGCGTTAAATTACAAGTTTAATTTATTTTATTATCAATGAATCAAGAAATTTCACTTCACTATAATACAGAAAACCTTTTTATAATATAGAAAATCCTTTCTTGAAGTAGTATATTATGAAGAACAATATGTCATACAATAATGTACTCAATAAATTTTCAGTGCCTAGCAACGAAAATAATTATAAAGTAAATAAGGTGGCAGCTTGAATTCTTTAAATAACACTGAAACAAATCATTGTAACCTTTAACAATGTACATGTTATGATGTTGACACTATTATGTATACCGCTTTACGCAGAACCAACGTGTTTCTGCTATTCATTAAAAAATATTATGTGATATCTATATCAATATGTTTATAGGAAAATTAACGCTCAAAGCAATAAATATGACTGTTATATAATTGGCCTCAGAAATAATTTTCACTAAACTTAGGGATTGTATTATTTATTTTAGATTTATTCAAAGATCATCGTCTTAGTAGTCTAATGAGCTAATCGGCTAGAGCGTAGGTCTACCACGTCGAAGTGCGCAAATTCAAATCCTGCAATGTGGTCAGATATTTTACAACACAAATAAATTATTGTAGACTAATAACATGTCTTGTTTGGAGGGTTACGTATGTTATTATGGCGCAATGCGTTGGTAGGTACTATAAGCTTTTAGTAGAAAAACGTTTGATTGTAGTACATATTTATAGAAAAATTCTGTATTATAGTTAAAATAATAAAGATAGGAAAATGTATTTATTTTTTATATGTAATTGGTTTTTCGGAATTATCTCTAATGATTTTGATGAAATGTTATGCTTAGGTAATGCTTTCAAAGGTATTTGTTATCTCGGTCGCCCAGCTATTTATTAGTTATTGACTATTATTCTCGACCAGTTTTCTCGGATTTGGTGTAACTGTAATCAAGTGATGACTTCAAAGCTAGTCTGTTCTCTAAATTATCATGATCCACTTAGTAGTTTTTGTTCTATTAGAAATTAACCTAAACGGACAAATGCGGTTTGTTTTGTCTTAGAGGTTACACCCAACAGATCCCGAGCAGATGGTAACACCTAGCAATCTCCTCCATTGAAATTCTGATTTTTTATTTTCAATAATCTCGTAAATCATCCCTGTTAGGAATCGGATATTTTGCGAAGATTTGTGGTCTATCAAATCTGTTGTTACGTTTGAGACGATCCTAAACAGGTTCACAAACTGCAGTGTGCAGACATCACACCAAGCCGGGGTTGTGTGACCATAAATGCTATTAAAAATATGCCTATAGGCAGACCGATATCAGCATGTTGTAAACTAATTATAAAGTAACGTATTATAATATAAATTATGAAAAAAAATGTTATTGCGATTAATAATCAAAATATCAAATGTGGCGTTTAATAAGGCAAATCCTGGGCTGTCCAATGAATGAGATGTTCAATGAAATCACCAAATGTGTCGCAAAGTTTCGATCGGATTTAATTTTTGTGAAATGTAACTGTATTCTGTAAACAACGTAATTTTTTTTTCACACCTGTAACAAATTACAACTCTAAAGAAAATTAAACAATTAATTTATTCGTCTCTAAAACCGTGATCTGGTCGAGTATTTTAAGCTATTTGTATACGTTATGTCAATTAGAATGTTTATCATATACATCCGTGATATGCTAATAACGAAAAAACTAAGTTAAGTTGAGTTGTTTTGTGTAAATATAAATAAATAAACGCTAAAACTCTCTACTTTATTATGTTTACATTACGAAATCCAAAATAAGAAAACAGTAGCGTCTGCAAACTGTTTGTTACATAATAATCATGAATTAAATATCGTTTTAATTATCTTGTAAAATTTTTATTTTCTCTTAATAACCTTAAAATAATAGGTATATCTTAACCGTGTAGTTGTCTCGTATACCATTCCTTGGTCTCGTGAGACGCGACAGAGGAAAGCTAAACCAAGACATTGCCAGCAACTCTTTCTGATAACTGCTGAATAAAAATTAAAAACAGCGGTTGCCAAGCGTGGCAACTGGCAACTATGGCAAATATCCCCCCTTTGAGACAATCTATGGGGGTGGCTTATGTTCAGCTGTGGGTTCTTGATGGGCTATAGTTTTAGAAATTCATAAGTGTGAGGTCACCTGTAATTGTGTATAAATTTCTAATAAGCTCTGTTGTAAAAAAAATTTAAGAGAACGTCCGGACACACAAATATTTTTTAGATGAACCATCTAATCTCATCATCAACAGATCAACTGAGCTAATCTCAGCAACCAAGATTAGATAGATAGATTAGGTCGGTTGATAAGAGCGCCATGAGATATTTTTTTAGAGAAGCTGTCTAAAAATCCTAATGTCACACTATATTGTTCCGAGTGAAATATACTTTGATAACTTTTAGTAGCTAACAGTTCACATTATTCAAGCTGTCTAAAAATCCTCATGTCACACTATACAGTTCCGAGTGAAATATACTTTGATAACTTTTAGTAGCTAACAGTTCACATTATTCAATTGCCCTCGAGACTCTATTATCCAATTTTCATTTATCACTGCCTATCAGCGTAGTGGTTTCATAGCAACATCATATTGAGCAATAAACTGTTAAGCATGACTAACGGCGTACAATTTTCTTTATATAAATTTAGCTATAAGATACTACATGGTTGTGTCTTGTACCTCTGTGGTTTGTGTCAATCTTTTTTCTTTCTTATATTTGTTTTAATATAATAATTAAGTACTTTTACTTTCAGAAAATGGGTAATAAAAGGAAATCTCAAAATATTACTAAGAGCAATGAAGTTGTACATAAGAAAAAAAAGGAGAAAAAAATTAAAAATTTAAACAAAACCGACCTTGAAAACAATACAAATGTGGATGTCAGTAACGCTTGTGAACAGTCTGTTGATGATGTTAATACAAGTAGTAGTATCAGAAAACCTAAAAAGATAATATTTGTGGAAGACGAACCGCAAGAAGTTCCAGTAACACCTTCAATTACAGTTACAGAAAACGTAAAACAGCCTAATAAAAGAAAAGAGCAGAGTACTGATATTTTAACAGAAGAGGACGTGAAAGATGAAGATATAGATAGGTTCTGCGATGAATTGACTGAAGAAGACAATAAACAGTACGAAAATTGGGTACAATTAATAGAAGCTAATTTAAATTCAAATAAAAAGAAACCAAAGTACTTTTATGTTTTATTTTAAATCATATTATCAGATACTTTGTTAAAAAAGTTTTTTAACGCCTAAGAGTCTTTTAGGGCAAAGAAAAGTCTGCTACATTAATATTCGTGTTGCCATATTTGGTATGTCCCTGAACTGTTTTTATTTTTTAGACGCGCAGGTTTTGCTTCACTGTCGAGCACAGAGTAAATGAGCGCTTAAAATTATTAACAACTAGCTGTGCCCGCGACTTCGTTCGCCGCGTAGAATCAGTACTTTTGCTATTCTACGTGATGATTTATTTGTAAATTAAACTGTCCCGAAGACTTAGAAAGACACTAATCTGAATAAAAACGTTCAGATAGTCGGTCAATCAGACAAACAAAAAAAAACTAACGAAAAAGTTAACGGACCCACAAACGAACCAAGAAACGAATCAGGCAAATCATATACACTTGTTATTGTATGCTTGTGTTTTATTTTTTAAATTAAAAACAAAATGACCGTATTAACGTAATCACTAATTTGCTCCCAAATTTCTCTAGCCGAATACTTGGTTTCGATAGAACAAATAAGAGATTGCCTTAAATAAGCAATCACCATCAGCCATCACCTATTATTGATATTAAATAAATGAAGTGAAAACTACAATCCAATGCCTACCAACCAATAGGTACCAACACTAACAAAATAAATGAAATTGTGTAAGTATCTATGTTTTGTCTGATGCTGCAAATGAAAAATAAAACTAAACTCAACTTAGGAATTTTTTTGACCTTTTGACCCTTTAATAGGTGTCATCGGGCCTAAAATCAGTTGGGTTTTCTATCAAGAAATTCTTAGTAGCAGCTCGGAGTCAAGAGTTTAGCAGTGTTTCATGCCTATGCCTCAGAAAGCACGTAAAGCCGTTTTGTCTGTATCTGATCTCACTATATTTTTGTCAGATTACTAACTCCGACACAATGGTAAATAGACAATTTTTAATATTTTGTATATAATGATCAATATGGACAGATTTTTATAGTTCTATAATAGGTATTATTCATAATTTCGTTTTACGGATTTCGCCACCACCACGCAATTAAAAACCATTTTTTCTGCGCAAACAATGTATCTCGGTTTTAACAGTTTTAGGTGAGATATTAGGAAAATGAGAAAAAAAACTAATTTCCTAAAGTATTCGTACAAATTTTAAAGTTACAAAGATCATTTAATGATTTTCCGTATATAAATATGAAATCACCCCGTAAAAAAGTTTTACAAAAACCTATTTTACTACTATCTAAGGATTTAAATTTTCCAAAAACTCTTTCTTAGTGCTTAGATGCTTACTTAGTAAGAGGAAGTTATTGTCCCAATTTCACACATCTACGTCCACCGGTTTTAGCTGTAAACCATACAATATTTTTCATAAAAATTTTCACCCTTGTTTTAAAACCGTAAAAGGCAAATTTTATTATTTAATTACAGTCGATTTGGGTAAGTTTGAAAATTTGTTACAGTGTTTGTGATATAACAATCTGATTTAAATTTATACATGTTTATTTTATTGAATAGTAGTAATTGAGTTGGTTTATTATCCCAAAACAATAAATTTACGGGAAAAACAACAATTACCTAGAAATTCTTCTAAAAATCAAATTCAAAGTTATCATGAGTTTTAGGATCTTTTTGTATCCTTCCTGGGAACAAACTGCCCTCTTCTCTAAAAATACAATATGTACCTTCTTTTATTTTCAGGACTTCAACTTTCCTCCATGCGGTTTTTAAGCCAGAAAAAGATCCCACATTTAGTGGTTGCAAAAAAAATGATTGTAAAGACGTAATGCTTTTAGTGATATGTAGGTTCTGAGATTATCGCACTGGTAACCTTTTTGCCATCTTGCTAAACAACTATTTGGAATATAATGTCTTTCCAACCACTCCTCAAAATTAAAGAATCTATCCATCCAGGTACGGACACAGCCATTCTTGAATCTGTGGGAGCTTGAAAAAGCCAATCTGACCACAGTTTCCTTTAAATATAAAAAAGGAGGCAAAACTTCGCCACCAGCATTTGCCAAAAGACTACAATGTAACTCGTTTTGCTGGTATTTTTATAACTTCGGGATGTCGAGAGCCCCTACGAAAAAGCAACTTTTTGTTTTCAGGGTCGTCATGAAATCCCAACTCATCCACGTTATATATATTTTCCGGTGGGACTCCTTCTCATTTCCGTTATAATATGTTCAAAGAATTCCTCGACCATTGCTCGAGTGACTTGAGCCCTCTTTTTTTGCTTAAGCTATTTTTGCTTTTAATTCTGGGTTTCTTTCTAAGAACAACACACCCCATTCGTACCCAGGAAGGTGCAGTCTGAGTAGTTTTTTACGAAAATCTGAAGTTCATCATACTTATAGGTACGCCCAGATGACATATCAGCCACAAATGGGCATTAAAGTTAGTTTCTTTGTCTTTACTAAAAGTAATAGGTTTACCAACTAGATGAATATGTTTGCTTTGAAATTTGTAAAAAAGGGTCACCACAGTTATTCCCTAAAACTTAAAAGCAGCGAGTCTAGACACAACACCTGAACGAATTTTACGGAGGGTTTCTTCGAGCGTTTCAGCGGTATAATTACTCTTCAATCCATATCTCCTAACGTCGGAGTTCACTTTTTAAGTTTTTCGGGGCATATCTTTGCTGTAAAAAGCGAAAATCTTAATCAAAATTGAGCAACATAATGTCCTATTCAAAGTTATCCAAAACAATATTTTTTATGATACGGGTAACTTTTAACCGTTCAATGTTACCCAAATTACTTCAATTTTGATCTTCGTCAAAACTTCGGCACTTTTACAAAATATTTAACATCAAAAATCGAGTATCATACATTTTATACAATCATAATAATACATACCTATTTACAGTAAGTTTAGTATATTTAATTACGATTTTAAATCGGAGCAACAAACACTAAGGAAAAGGCAGGAAATTTTCAAAATTATGTATTTGACAATTTATTTTTTACCTTTCGTTTGATACAAACTTTGTTTACAAATTATGTACTACATTTTAGAGGCGACACTGCATTCAGCTACTATGTTCCACTCAATTGCGGTGCATACACCGCACTTTAATCAGTCACTCGCTAGGCGCTTTTGGAGTTGACACGTGTTGTTTTGATTTAAAAAAAAATCTCATGAATAAAATATGCCGTCGTGGTGTACTTAGATATTGCACAAATAATTCAAGAAATTTCAGTAAAAACTAAGGAATTACTTTTCATCGGTTATTAAGATACTTAATCAATAAAAACGTATTATGTATTAATAATAAAACATATTATTTATAAGACGCCATCTCTTGTCATGGAATATAGATTATGAAATTAATATGTATGTTCAGATGCGACATGTCTGTGGGTACTGAAGTATATTATTATACACATTTTTTTGTAGAAACATAATACAACGTGGGGCCTACAATGGCGACTTTAATTTAACACACATATACGTTTTCACACTTTCATTTCATGACGAAATTATATTGCCATAAAACGACATTATTTAGGGATATATTTAAAATTTTAGAAAATAGCATGTTAGAGCAACCTGTACTTAAAGAACTGTCGCGCGGTGGCAAAGAATATATACACTAGCGGTGGTCATTTGCCGGGTTCACGGATCATAACATTGCATCATCGAAATTAAAACGAATAAGCAATACTATTGAAGGAAAGAAGATTTGTTTTCGAGCGGCCGGCGCAGGAGTCACCTGCTCCTCTCCCGCACCCCGCCACACTGATATCGAAATATTTTTATAGTACTAGCTGAACCCGTGTCCTTGACACACTTGTTCATAGCAGTGCGCATAATTAGGTCGACTAATATTTTGGTGAATAATTCCGCGACAAAGACGCTTACCTATTGTTTTATTTATTAATTTTTGTGTAATTAGGTTATGGTATTGCGATAAAAACGCTTTGTTTTGGTTTCTTTCCAATCTAGTTGGTACATTTACATCTCTTGCGATACGGACGCTTTTATTTGTGTTATTAGTGCTTGTGTAAACCTGTGATCGTGATGGCAAATACACATCCGAACTACACAGCAGCTGAATATGCGGACATGATCCTAATTTACGGAGAATGTCATCAAAATGCCGCCCTTGCGATTAGAACATATCGCGAGAGATACGGCGATACAAGACGATGCCCTACTCATTCTCGCACTATTGTAGGAGCTCTTCAGCGCATCCGCGAAAACCGACCAGTGGATCCTAGGTATCAACGCCCTGATCGACCGCCTACACGACAATACCCAATACATTTAACTGAAAATGTGATTAACACTTCGAAGACCAACCCAAACCAAGCCTTCGCTAAAGTACTAGGCATTTTCAAGTCCATCACAGAACCGACCATAGGATATTAAAGCTCGAAAAGTGGCACCCATTCAAGTTTAGAAAAGTACATACTCTGCTATCGCGTGATAAAATAATAAGAGTTAATTATTGTCAGTGGTTACTGAGAAAAATTGAAGAGGACTGTGACTTTCTTTCTCAAATTTGTTGGACTGATGAAAGCACGTTCACCAGAAACGGTATGTGAAACCAGCACAATCTGCACCACTGGGCACCAAAAAACCAAAATCCGCGTGTTTGGCGGGAGTCAGCCCATCAGTACAGATTTTCGGTAAATGTTTGGGTAGCTATTCATGGTGACAACATCATCGGACCCGTATTCATTGATGGGGCTTTGAACGGCGAAAGGTTTGTTAATCTATTAAATAATACAGTGTCAGAATACACAAACAACCTAAACGTCCATCGATACCAACGAATGTGGTACCAATTAGATGGCACGCCTGCACACTCTGAAACAACAGCCAGGCAGTGGCTAAACGACACGTTTGGTGCACAATGGATTGGTAGATTTGGACCTCGTAGGTGGCCAGCAAGATCGCCAGACCTCACGCCACTCGATTTTTTTTTCTGGGGGTGCATCAAAAACGATGTATACGCGGAGAACGTGGATTCGGTGGAACAATTACGCCATCGAATAATAAATGCGTTTGAGAAATTGAGGGAAATGGCTATAAGTGACAATTTATTTTCAAATGTGCGAGAAAACATGAAACACCGTTTAGTTCTTTGTATCTGCCAACAAGGTGGCCTTATTGAAAACAAGAAAATTCAAAATAAAGACAAATTAAAGCAGTGATTAGTGATGACAGTTAACAAAATAGTAACGAGAGTGTGATATGATACGTGTTTGACTAAGCATCTCCGCTGTAGGTACCACTTACGACGCCGATAAGTTTCTTTGATAAACAAGACACTTTGCGCGGTTGCCAGCCCGCTAAACGCTGCGTTGCCGCTTCGTGTTAACGTAAACCAGCTAGGTAAGTATTTTCATGAATGAATTTTCGCAAGGGTGATCCCAATTTTAGTTACTTTTTTAATATTTAGTTTGTTTGAAAAAAATGATTTTTCAATTTACGAGTAATTTTAACTTTTTAAAATGAATATGATTAATGGTCACTAGCCCTACCCGTGTATTAAATTAAAGTCGCCATTGTAGCCATACGTTGTATATAAGTTATATTATGTTTTGGAAAAATTTTTCGTGTTTAAATCTGCTTATTATTCTTTTATTTTACTTTTAGGTTTCCACATCAAAGTCAAAGTGGAATAAATTCGTCCATTTTTAACTCTCGCGTGCCCAACATTTATGAACGACTTTTATTCTAATTTAAATAAATGTATTTGTAATCTAAATGTTATGTTAGTACGTTTTGTTAAACATGCATTTAGTATGTTTTTTATATTTGACTTAGATACTTTTTAAAATATTCAGATAAAAATATCATGAAAATGTAATTGTGATAAGTATTATGTAATGTTATATTAAATAAGCAAAAATAATATACAAAATAAATGACAAAATTTAAATATTGTACTCGATGTAATTTTAGGTAAATTACACAATTTTGACAATACAATCTACTATTACCTACGGGTCATTCTACCTGTGTTTATTCTATGATAAAAAAACAACCGCGCGAACACAGAGTAGCGCACTTTTTTTGTTTGAGATAGCTGTTCTAGTACGTAAGTACATATTACTTCAATGGCTACAAAACATTTTGGCGATCCGTTTTAGTTAGTTACGATATTGAAATAACAAAACATTCCATTAAATAAAATAAATCTTTTTTACAACTTTGTTCAAAGTTAAACTGCAATTTAAAGTTACCCAAAATGAGGTTACTTTAAAGCACTTCAAATATCTTCCCTACGAATTGAACATTATCTACCGCCTTCTCCCTCCCCGGGTACGAGTATGTTCAGCTGTGCAGTTAAAAATGCTGTAATGGCCCAGCCACACTAAGGAGAAATGCCGTTAATTATCGCGTTGATGGACGTTGAATGTAGGTGTGGCCACGAATTAACACGATAATTTTCAACGGCATTAACAATGCCGTTTCCCGTTTGCCGATAACTCGAGTGGCGGTACATCAAAGGATTAACGCGCGAATTATCGCGTTGAAGCGGCCACACTACGTTTGTCTTTGTCTCATTGTGCACGGTGAGTGCCACGGGGTTGCACGTATGGCTGCGATGGAGTGGAGTAATGAAAAAGCTTTTCGAGATTGAATTAAATAAAATTACTTCAAAAGTACTTTAATTAACGAAACTAAGAAAAATAAGCAGGAGCAAAAAAAACATTTTTGCAGGTTAAAATTCATAGTGGTACGAAACCCTGAGATACACGTACCTAGTATCTAATTCGCACTTGACCAGTATTTATGATTGGCTTATTAGTACTTCATTAAAATATATATACGCTTGTCTTATTATTCAGCGTAAACCATTGGACATCTTTCTAGTGCATTTTGGGTGCGGGAAAACAAAATAAAACATAAATAGATTTACAGTGTACGTTTCCTGTGCATTTGTAGCATCCACCACCTTCTTTTTCTTTGTATTAATTTTTTCTTTGTTTATTTTTTTATTTTATAGGATAGGGTGACAAACAAGCACACAGTCCACCTGATGGTATGTGGATGCTGTAGACCACAGACATCTACATCTATCCTCGATTACGAATCAAGATGCAGATGTGTTGTCACCCGTGAGGACTAGGATGGAATGCCTCGTTTGCAGTAAAAAGAGTCTCCGGTTTTCTACACTCACCTTACGAAACACAGCAGCATTAAGCTACTATTTTACGCTGGTATTCTGTGAGAGCGTGGTCCTTCCCCGGTCGAAACATTTAACGCCGTTCAACGGCAAATTTAATGCCGTTCAACGGGAAACGACGTTGACCGTTCAAGTGTAGCCACTCATTTTATCGCGTTAAATTTAAGGCAATAATTGTTGCGTTTATGGGCATTGACGTTGCTCGTTAGTAGTTAGGTTGTACCAGTTCTGGCGCACTGAGTCAGTACTACTATACTGGTAGTTAGGTTGTACCAGTTCTGGCGCACTGAGTCAGAAGTGGTACAAGTACGACGTTCGTCGACTCAAGATCAAGATCACGAATCTGCGGTCCATTTTTGCGTGGGATGCACGGTTCCGGAGATGTGCAGATCAATTAACTCTTATCTAATTGATATCCGCTGCGGCCCTCCACCGTCATTAGCGCTCCATTGTTCTTATCTTATCTATTGTTCTTGAATACCGTCATTATCTATTCGTGCGTCGGATTATCAGTGCTATTATATTATACTCCTTGGTTCCTATCTACAAGGGTAATCTGAATCATCAATAAAATACATTACCTAATTTTGTTACAATTTTTATTCACAAAATCTTATTACTTATTATCTATAAAATAGGAGCGAAACATCTCATCCACTAAAATATCGTTGTACTATGTGTTCCCTGTAAATATACGCGTAAAACTATGCATTGAACATCCCTGAAACTTATATAGCAAATACATTAAGCAATATTCGCCACAAACTGAAGTCCACTCATTCTGAATCCTATCAACATTCCAGTTCCATCTTTTACAATTCTTTTTTAAAAACTCTAGATGATATCGTACAGGTGCTCGTCTGTATGAATCAAAATATTGACCGACATCATTCGTATCGATATACAAAGCTACCCAATGTGACCCTGGTTTATCATCTGTACCCAAATTGCATATTACCTAGTCAGGTCATAAATTCTATTACATGTTTAATATAAAATAATTGAAACAAGTTTATTCATTATGTAACCATTTATATACCAAAATGAACTTAACAAAACATAGATTCTTATGACACTATAGTTTATTCAAAATGACCTCCGTGATTTTGAATACAGGCCTTCAATCTGCGCGGCCAGTCGTCTATCGCACCACGAACGAGGTCCATGTCAATATCGGCGGCTGCCTTAATTAAGGATGTCTTGAGTGACTCGAAATTGGGATGAGGCTTTGAGCACGCCTTTTCCTCCAAGTGTTACCATATCTTGTAATCTAACGGATTCAAATCTGGACTGGAGGAGGGCCAGTTTCCGTGCCAGATGAAGTCGATTTTACGCACCGCCAGCCTTGTTGGAATACCCAGTGCCTGTTATTGAACATGGTATGAGAAACAGGTTACACAAGGTTCATCAGGACTGTATTTTGATACACAACTGCATTCGTTTTTACACCTTTTTCACATGCCCGAAGCCCTAAGTCTTCATTTAACACCCTTTTACACCTTATCATTTTGTTTGTTGTAGCTCTCTTCTACGGTAAAAATTTTTTCATCCGAAAAAAGAATTTCCCGATATTTTTTTCCCGCGTACCGCTTCAACAAAGCGCGACATCTCTTCAGTCTCAGGTCCATTAGACGAGCATTCAAACGATGTCCTGTTTTTCTTCGATATGCCCGAAGCCCTAAGTCTTCATTTTTTTTTTATAGAAGAAGGGGCAAACGAGCATGCGGCTCACCTGATGTTAAGTGACTACCGCCACCCATGATCAACCGCAACACCAGGAGAATTGCGGGTGCGTTGCCGGCCCTTTAGAAAGGAGTAAGCTCTTTTCTTGAAGGTCCCCAGGTCGTACCGGTCCGGAAAAATTGCCGGTGGTAAACTATTCCACAGAGAGGTTGTACGTGGAAAAAAACTCCTTGTGAAACGTACAGTGGTGGACCGCCAAGCATCCAGATGGTGTGGATGGTATCGGGACGTTTGCCGTGTAGTGCGTTCACGAAATTTGGCGGCTGGGATTAATCCGAACAATTCCTCAGAGCACTCCCCGTGATAGATGCGATAAAATACGCAAAGAGATGCAATATCTCTTCGCAGCGCCAGTGAATCGAGCCGATCGGAAAGCACTCGGTCGTCGACGATTCGAGCCGCTCTGCGCTGGATGCGGTCAAGTGAAAGGAGCTGGTACTGGGGAGCCCCAGCCCAGAGATGGGAACAGTATTCCATGAACGGCCGAACCTGCGCCTTGTAAAGTTGCAGGCGGTGTGCCGGCAAAAAATACTGTCCCGCTCTGCTGAGCACGCCAAGCCTTTTAGAGGCCAATTTGGCCTTCCCTTCCAAGTGACCACGAAACTGCTCGTCACTCGATATGTCGACGCCGAGTATTCCGATACTGGCTGAGGCAACAAGGGGAGTGCCTTGAAACTGAGGGGATACGACAAAGGGGTTCTTTTTAGCGGTTAACGCGCAAACTTGTGTCTTCTGAGGGTTAAACAGGACTAAATTTAGTCGCCCCCAATCCGAGACTCTGTCCAGCAGAGACTCGACTTCAGACACAAGTTTGTCCCGGCACTCGGAGACGTTTTCCCGAGAAATATTGGCTCGGCCGGTGTAAAGAGCATCACCAGTGCTGTCATCTGCATAGCAATGAATGTCATGCAATTAACACCCTTTTAACCGTGGTTCTGCATAACCCCATCTGAAGGGCCAACAGTTTCTGCTTACGTTTGGGATTTCTTTGAATTCGCGCCTTCACAGCTTTTATCACTGCTGGAGTCCTAACAGACCGAGGGCGACCACTTCTTGACTTGACATCTACACTAGAGTCTTCATTGTATCGTTTGATGGTACGATAAACGAATCTTTTGGTTATATTCAAATTTTTCAGTATGTCAAAAATTTGAATTGGCGCGGAACCGCAACGATGCAACGCAATAACTGCAACATGGTCTTCTTTAAACGTCCACTCCATATTAAAAAATTAGTAAAATTCTAAAAAAGTATACAGTTTTATTTTCATGAACAATTCGAAATTCGAATTCAATAAACTTTTTTGTGGCCAGCATTCTAAAAGAAAAGTTTTTACTGTGTGACAATACTTATGACCTGACTAGGTATATACGTTGGTACGTGGGTGTACATGGGCAGTCTATTAGCAACATAAACATTATTTTCTAGACTGGGGTGAATCTTTTTCAGATGTTGTTGTACATCTAGTGTATCCATGATATTACTGCTATAAGTAGATTATTACAGTACAATCTACTCAATTACTAACATAGGAATGATCAATTATAGTGATTTCTAAATATTAAATTGCATTATTTTGTATTATTTTTGTACGTATTTGAGTCATCGATACACTGAACAAGACGACACGAAGTAATGATGAGATAAACAACAGAATGTTAGATAAGCTTGTTGACGCATAAAGTTATTATCAATTCCACTGTAGAAATTCTTTAGATTAGAATTATTACTTACTGGTACTATATAAGACCAAGCAACTGCAGTCATGGAGTTAGGGTACGGTCGTTTAACCGCAGTGAATCTATCAATACTATATTTGTGTTACTTCAAGGCATCAAAGGCCATAGATGTAAGTGTTTACTCTATTACCAAACTTACTTTTCTTTCTGTTATTTTCTTACGTGTGTATGATTTAGTGTTAACAAATTATATTTAAATATTGTGTGTGTATATGATTAAGCCGTGGTAGCTCAGATGGTTAGCGCAAAATGTAAATTTCACAGTACGCGACCCGGGTTCGATCCCCGCCGGCACCAATTAAATTGTTATTTGCAATTTTAAGTGCTGATTTACCACGTGCTCGGCTGTGAAGGAAAACATCGTGAGGAAACCTGCATGTCTGAGGAAATTTCGAAGGCATGTGAAGTTCGCCAACACGCATTGAGACCGCGCCGCGGACATTTCCTAGCCATAAATACAAAGACAATAGCAGAAAGTAAAAAGTTAAAAAATACTTTTTTAACAATGACAGTCATTAGTGATCATTAGTGAATGTGATTCTGTTTACTTAAATTACAGGAAGACAAGAACAGAAGGAAGAAATGGGATGATGGGAAGTAATGAAGAATGAATTTTTATGTGAAGTTTGCAGGAACAAACATATTTTAGTCACGTGTAAATACTTTTAACATTTTGGTTCAAAATGACACAAAATCTAAAAAATATTAGATACATAATCGACATGGACGGATTTTACATTACATATCCTCATAAACATTTTCAATGTAGAGAAATGGCTATTCTAGACGTAAAACTATCCAATAAAAATGATGCGTTTATCGATCATTATTTGTTTCGGCCAAGTTATCCTTTCAATTATTTGTCGCCAAAAGACAAAAAAACTGTTCGTTATTGTGAAACACACGTGCACGGCATTCCATATTTTGATGTGACCGAAGAATTAAAATGTGCCTACAAACAAGAGAACATCATTCGCATATTAAATTGGTATATTAGAAATTTGTGCAAAGACGAAGTGATCGCATACAAAGGTGGTTCAACAGAAAAACAATTTTTAAAAATGTTGACGACGAATGATAGAATTTTTAATATTTAAGAATACAAATGTCCAAAATACAATGATTTGGTAAATGTCATAAATTTAAACAAACGTTATGTGTGTAATAATCATATATTTGCAAAAAATAATCACAAAATTTTACATTGTTCTTGTGACGAAGTGTGGGTTTTTTACAAGTGGTTATTGCTTTGAAAGAAATTTTAAATTAATCATAAATTTTGTTTGATTTCCCAAAAACATTAGTTATACAGAAAAACAATTTTTAAAAATGTTGACGACGAATGATAGAATTTTTACATATACATAAACACTCACGCCTGTCACCCAGAGGGGTAGGCAGAGACTACAGACTTCCATTTGGCACGATCCTGACACACCTCTCTCGCCTCCTTCACATCCATACACCTACGCATGCATGCTCGTCGGTTAAGGGTACTCCTAATTTGGCCCGATTTCAATAAATCGCCAATTTGGTCGATAAATTTTTGCCTAGGACGTCCCTTTCCGACTCTGCCAGTCACTTCTGCAACATACATTTTCTTTGTCACTCTTTCCTCATCCATTCTTTCCACATGACCAAACCACCGAAGCATTCCTTTCTTAATCCTGGTCACAACATCATCTTGCAAACCACACTCTTCTCTTATCACACAATTTTTCACCCTGTCATTCAGATTCAGCCCTAACATACTCCTTAACGACCGCATTTCTACTGCATTTATTCTACTCTCGTGCCTTTTTTGTCGTTGCCGTTCACTACCATACGTTAAAGTAGGGACCAACACAGCATTGTGAATTGCCATACGTGCCTTTTTTGACACATTTTGACTCTTCACAATAGAGTGCAGGGCCCCATTTACTCTGTTTCCTGCGTTCACTCGTCGTTCTATATCCTTATCATATCTCCCATCCCTGCTGAATACGCACCCTAAATACACAAACTCATCTACTTGCTCGATCAACTCCCCTTCTATTCTTATTTCACATATCGTTTTACTTTCATCTCTTTCAAAAACCATAATTTTCGTCTTACTTGTGTTCACTTTCATACCCCTTTCTTTTAATGATCTGTTCATTAATGTAACCATCATTTGCAACTCAGCCGCCGACGACGCAAGAATAACTTGATCATCGATGTACAAAAGGCATTTGATGGTTAACTCACCCATTTTTAATCCGCATTCTTCAACTTTCAAATTTTGCAAACAACTGTCCATAAATAGGTTGAACAACCACGGGGAAGCCACACAGCCCTGTCTGACACCTTTATGGATGCCAAACCAGTCCGAGTAGACCCCGTTGATCCTAACACAAGCACTAGAGTCCCTATAAAGAGATTCCAATGCCTGTATCAAGCCAGCGCTCAACCCAAATGAGTTCAGTGTTTGCCATAGCACATTCCTATCCACTCTGTCATAGGCCTTCTCCAAGTCCATGAACGCACAAAAAACCTTTTGGTTTTTGGCCAAAAACTTCTCCGCGATCATGCGCATGGAGAAGACTTGATCTGTACATCCCATTCCCTTTCTAAATCCCGCTTGCACATCCCAAATTTTTCCATCGGTTTCTTTCATGACCCTTTCAATTAGTACCTTGACATACAGTTTTCCCACGATGCTAAGAAGGCTGATACCGCGGTAGTTTTTACAGTCCTGCTGCGACCCTTTTCCCTTATATACTGGGACTATCACGGCTTTGCACCAGTCTCCCGGTACCCGTTTTAGTTCCCAGCATAAATTAAACAAGGTGTGCAGCAGGCCTGCCACCACTTCCTCTCCAGCCCTTAGCATTTCGAGTGAAACTCTATCATATCCGGCAGCCTTACCTGCTTTCATGCTTTTCATTGATTTCATTATTTCATCTATACTTATCTCGCTACCTCCTTCCTCTTCTTTCGGAGTTCCTATTTCATTCAGTTCATACGTTGTCTCCTCACTCATAAACATGCTTTCAAAATATTCCTTCCATCTCTTTAAACTCAAAACTTCATCATTCAGAATATAACTATTCTCATCTCTTATAGCATTCATTTTAGGCTGTTTTGAACATCCCCTGGCAGTTCTTACGAGTTTCCAGAACATTTTAATATTTGCCTGGAAGTTATTCGATATTCTTCTATCATTTTTATCCGTTCTTTCTTGCTTTTTCCTTTCAACTACTTCTTTTACTCTTTTATTTAGATGTCTAAAGACTGCCTTTTTTCTTTCAAAATCATCATTCGTACAGCTAGAATTACCAGCCTTAGTTGCTAGTAAATCTAGCCATGCTCTCTTCTTTGCTTCAACTTCCGTACGTATCTCATCATCCCACCATAACGTATTATTTTTCCTTTCGTTCTTTCTTTTACTAACACCACATACATCGGTAGCTGCATCTACTAAACCTTTCTTAACATTTTGCCATACATTCTCCAAGTCTAACTCATTCATACATAATTCATCCAAACCACTTACGTTTTCTTTCAGCCTACATTTAAACTTGTTTTTCTCACCTTCATCTTGTAATCTTTCTGTTCTAATACGCTGTAACGCAGTGGTAGACATAGATGACCGATGGCGCCACCGCCTGAATAGACCATTAATTCGGCATAAAACCAAAAAATGATCCTTTCCAACGTTTGACCCCCGGTAAACCCTTGTATCCACCACTGCGCCCCTCAATCTTTCATCCACAATTATGAAATCTATCATGCTTCTATCATCACCTCTTTCCCAAGTGTACATATGAATCCTCTTGTGGCGAAAGAAAGTGTTCGTCACAAAAAGATTCATTTATACTTTCATCACCAAACGTTCCCAATATCCTTTCATAACCAAGCCTCGTCACCCCAACTCTTCCATTAAAATCTCCTAGCATAACAACATTTTCATTTCCCTCACATTTCATTAATACCATCCTTACCATTTCCCAAAACTGCTCTCGGATATGAGTGGGCTTAGACATGTCTGGGGCGTAGACCCCTAGCACAAACAACTTCTTTAAGCCCACTTTCAAACGTATCCATAGCAGTCTTGGGCTTACACATTCATACTCTTTCACACATTGCACCATTCTTTCCGATAGGATGATACCTACTCCCTGGCATGCCCGCTCGAGCTCGTCTACACCAGACCAGTATGCGGTATACATGCCATGTGTAGTGACATCCTTCCCCTTCCGTTTCGTCTCATTTACACATAACAAATCTATTCCTCTATCATACATCACCTCGCATACTTCATCCATTTTATCATTCATTGCTCCACATACATTCAACGTAGCCAGACGGGCCTCTGCAATCCATTTTTCGCCCCTCTATTGTATTTGTCTCATTTGTATTCTTCAATATTAAAAATTCTCTAGAATTTTTAATATTGAAGAATACAAATGTCCAAAATACAATGATTTGGTAAATGTCATAAATTTAAACAAACGTTATGTGTGTAATAATCATATATTTGCAAAAAACAATCACAAAATTTTATAAATTAATCATAAATTTTGTTTGATTTCCCAAAAACATTAGTTATAGTATACTACATAATACAAAATTGGTTCAACAGAAAAACAATTTTTAAAAATGTTGACGACGAATGATAGAATTTTTAATATTGAAGAATACAAATGTCCATAATACAATGATTTGGTAAATGTCATAAATTTAATGAAACGTTATGTGTGTGTATGAGTATGATATGCTGATGTAAATATACTATTATTAAAAGATGGTTATTTGTTGTGTTTCACCATCAAACATATTAAGATTTGGAATTCCTTGATGATAGTTTACATTTGGTAAATTATATAAAGGTTGCATTTCATTAAAGCACCATGTGATCTGATTAAAATCACAATTAAATATTTCTGTAACTGATTTTATAAAATTTGTTAAGAAATTTGACTTCCCACATCCACTTGGTCCTGCCACAATAGCAGTAAACGGATGTATAAAGTGAAACATTACACACGTCTAAAGTTCTAAGGTGTAAAATAAAAAATGAAAGTGTTGGTGTAAACAATTCAAACAAAATTTATGATTAATTTAAAATTTTCTTTTCAAGCAATAACCACTTGTAAAAAACCCACACTTCGTCACAAGAACAATGTAAAATTTTGTGATTATTTTTTGCAAATATATGATTATTACACACATAACGTTTGTTTAAATTTATGACATTTACCAAATCATTGTATTTTGGACATTTGTATTCTTCAATATTAAAAATTCTATCATTCGTCGTCAACATTTTTAAAAATTGTTTTTCTGTTGAACCAATTTTGTATTATATAGTATAGTATGACATTTTTTTTTTTGAAATCAAACAAAATTTATAATTAATTTAAAATTTTATTTTCAAGTAATAACCACTTGTAAAAAACCCACACTTCGTCACAAGAACAATGTAAAATTTTGTGATTATTTTTTGCAAATATATGATTATTACACACATAACGTTTGTTTAAATTTATGACATTTACCAAATCATTGTATTTTGGACATTTGTATTCTTCAATATTAAAAATTCTATCATTCGTCGTCAACATCTTTAAAAACTGTTTTTCTGTTGAACCAATTTTGTATTATATAGTATACTATAACTAATGTTTTTGGGAAATCAAACAAAATTTATGATTAATTTAAAATTTTATTTTCAAGCAATAACCACTTGTAAAAAACCCACACTTCGTCACAAGAACAATGTAAAATTTTGTGATTATTTTTTGCAAATATATGATTATTACACACAACGCATCTGCAATTCCCCTGGTGTTGCAGTTGATCATGGGCGGCGGTAATCACTTAACATCAGGTGAGCCACATGCTCGTTTGCCCCCTCTTCTATAAAAAAAAACATAATATTTGTTTAAATTTATGACATTTACCAAATCATTGTATATTGGACATTTGTATTCTTCAATATTAAAAATTCTATCATTCGTCGTCAACATTTTTAAAAATTGTTTTTCTGTTGAACCACCTTTGTATGCGATCACTTCGTCTTTGCACAAATTTCTAATATACCAATTTAATATGCGAATGATGTTCTCTTGTTTGTAGGCACATTTTAATTCTTCGGTCACATCAAAATATGGAATGCCGTGCACGTGTGTTTCACAATAACCAACAGTTTTTTTGTCTTTTGGCGACAAATAATTGAAAGGATAACTTGGCCGAAACAAATAATGATCGATAAACGCATCATTTTTATTGGATAGTTTTACGTCTAGAATAGCCATTTCTCTACATTGAAAACGTTTATGAGGATATGTAATGTAAAATCCGTCCATGTCGATTATGTATCTAATATTTTTTAGATTTTGTGTCATTTTGAACCAAAATGTTAAAAGTATTTACACGTGACTAAAATATGTTTGTTCCTGCAAACTTCACATAAAAATTCATTCTTCATTACTTCCCATCATCCCATTTCTTCCTTCTGTTCTTGTCTTCCTGTAATTTAAGTAAACAGAATCACATTCACTAATGATCACTAATGACTGTCATTGTTAAAAAAGTATTTTTTAACTTTTTACTTTCTGCTATTGTCTTTGTATTTATGGCTAGGAAATGTCCGCGGCGCGGTCTCAATGCGTGTTGGCGAACTTCACATGCCTTCGAAATTTCCTCAGACATGCAGGTTTCCTCACGATGTTTTCCTTCACGGCCGAGCACGTGGTAAATCAGCACTTAAAATTGCAATTAACAATTTAATTGGTGCCGGCGGGGATCGAACCCGGGTCGCGTACTGTGAAATTTACATTTTGCGCTAACCATCTGAGCTACCACGGCTTAATCATATACACACAATATTTAAATATAATTTGTTAACACTAAATCATACACACGTAAGAAAATAACAAAAAGAAAAGTAAGTTTGTCAATAGAATCAACACTTAAAATTGCAATTAAAAATTTAATTGGTGTCGGCGGGGATCGAACCCGCGTCGCGTACTGTAAAATTTACAGCTTGCGCTAACCATCTGAGCTACCACGGCTTAATCATATTCACACACAATATTTAAATATAATTTGTTAACACTAAATCATACACACGTAAGAAAATAACAGAAAGAAAAGTAAATTTGGTAATAGAATAAACACTTACATCTATGGCCTTTGATGCCTTGAAGTAACACAAATATAGTATTGATAGATCCACTGCGGTTAAACGACCTTACACTAACTCCATGACTGAAGTTGCTTGGTCTTATATAGTACCAGTAAGTAATAATTCTAATCTAAAGAATTTCTACAGTGGAATTGATAATAACTTTTTGCGTCAACAAGCTTGTCTAACATTCTGTTGTTTATCTCATCATTACTTCGTGTCGTCTTGTTCAGTCTATCGATGACTCAAATACGTACAAAAATAATACAAAATAATGCAATTTAATATTTAAAAATCACTATAATTGATCATTCATATGTTAGTAATTGAGTAGATTGTACTGTAATAATCTACTAATAGCAGTAATATCATGGATACACTAGATGTACAACAACATCTGAAAAAGATTCACCCCAGTCTAGAAAATAATGTTTATGTTGCTAATAGACTGCCCATATACACCCACGTACCAACGTATATACCTAGTAAGGTCATAAGTATTGTCACACAGTAAAAACTTTTCTTTTAGAATGCTGGCCACAAAAAAGTTTATTGAATTCGAATTTCGAATTGTTCATGAAAATAAAACTGTATACTTTTTTAGAATTTTACTAATTTTTTAATATGGAGTGGACGTTTAAAGAAGACCGTGTTGCAGTTATTGCGTTGCATCGTTGCGGTTCCGCGCCAATTCAAATTTTTGACATACTGAAAAAATTGAATATAACCAAAAGATTCGTTTATCGTACCATCAAACGATACAATGAAGACTCTAGTGTAGATGTCAAGTCAAGAAGTGGTCGCCCTCGGTCTGTTAGGACTCCAGCAGTGATAAAAGCTGTGAAGGCGCGAATTCAAAGAAATCCCAAACGTAAGCAGAAACTGTTGGCCCTTCAGATGGGATTATGCAGAACCACGGTGAAAAGGGTGTTAAATGCATGACATTCATTGCTATGCAGATGACAGCACTGGTGATGCTCTTTACACTGGCCGAGCCAATATTTCTCGGGAAAACGTCTCCGAGTGCCGGGACAAACTTGTGTCTGAAGTCGAGTCTCTGCTGGACAGAGTCTCGGATTGGGGGCGACTAAATTTAGTCCTGTTTAACCCCCAGAAGACACAAGTTTGCGCGTTAACCGCTAAAAAGAACCCCTTTGTCGTATCCCCTCAGTTTCAAGGCACTCCCCTTGTTGCCTCAGCCAGTTTCGGAATCCTCGGCGTCGACATATCGAGTGACGTGCAATTTCGCGGTCACTTGGAAGGGAAGGCCAAATTGGCCTCTAAAAGGCTTGGCGTGCTCAGCAGAGCGGGACAGTATTTCATGCCGGCACACCGCCTGCAACTTTACAAGGCGCAGGTTCAGCCGCACATGGAATACTGTTCCCATCTCTGGGCTGGGGCTCCCCAGTACCAGCTCCTTCCCCTTGACCGCATCCAGCGCAGAGCGGCTCGAATCGTCGACGACCGAGTGCTTTCCGATCGGCTCGATTCACTGGCGCTGCGAAGAGATGTTGCATCTCTTTGCGTATTTTATCGCATCTATCACGGGGAGTGCTCTGAGGAATTGTTCGAATTAATCCCAGCCGCCAAATTTCGTGAACGCACTACACGGCAAACGTCCCGATACCATCCACACCATCTGGATGCTTGGCGGTCCACCACTGTACGTTTCACAAGGAGTTTTTTTCCACGTACAACCTCTCTGTGGAATAGTTTACCACCGGCGATTTTTCCGGACCTTCAAGAAAAGAGCTTACTCCTTTCTAAAGGGCCGGCAACGCACCCGCAATTCTCCTGGTGTTGCGGTTGATCATGGGTGGCGGTAGTCACTTAACATCAGGTGAGCCGCATGCTCGTTTGCCCCTTCTTCTATAAAAAAAAATGAAGACTTAGGGCTTCGGGCATATCGAAGAAAAACAGGACATCGTTTGAATGCTCGTCTAATGGACCTGAGACTGAAGAGATGTCGCGCTTTGTTGAAGCGGTACGCGGGAAAAAAATATCGGGAAATTCTTTTTTCGGATGAAAAAATTTTTACCGTAGAAGAGAGCTACAACAAACAAAATGATAAGGTGTAAAAGGGTGTTAAATGAAGACTTAGGGCTTCGGGCATGTGAAAAAGGTGTAAAAACGAATGCAGTTGTGTATCAAAATACAGTCCTGATGAACCTTGTGTAACCTGTTTCTCATACCATGTTCAATAACAGGCACTGGGTATTCCAACAAGATTCGGCGTCAGCTCATAGAGCGAAGAGCACACAAGACTGGCTGGCGGTGCGTAAAATCGACTTCATCTGGCACGAAAACTGGCCCTCCTCCAGTCCAGATTTGAATCCGTTAGATTACAAGATATGGTAACACTTGGAGGAAAAGGCGTGCTCAAAGCCTCATCCCAATTTCGAGTCACTCAAGACATCCTTAATTAAGGCAGCCGCCGATATTGACATGGACCTCGTTCGTGGTGCGATAGACGACTGGCCGTGCAGATTGAAGGCCTGTATTCAAAATCACGGAGGTCATTTTGAATAAACTATAGTGTCATAAGAATCTATGTTTTGTTAAGTTCATTTTGGTATATAAATGGTTACATAATGAATAAACTTGTTTCAATTATTTTATATTAAACATGTAATAGAATTTATGACCTGACTAGGTAATATGCAATTTGGGTACAGATGATAAACCAGGGTCACATTGAGTAGCTTTGTATATCGATACGAATGATGTCGGTCAATATTTTGATTCATACAGACGAGCACCTGTACGATATCATCTAGAGTTTTTAAAAAAGAATTGTAAAAGATGGAACTGGAATGTTGATAGGATTCAGAATGAGTGGACTTCAGTTTGTGGCGAATATTGCTTAATGTATTTGCTATATAAGTTTCAGGGATGTTCAATGCATAGTTTTACGCGTATATTTACAGGGAACACATAGTACAACGATATTTTAGTGGATGAGATGTTTCGCTCCTATTTTATAGATAATAAGTAATAAGATTTTGTAAATAAAAATTGTAACAAAATTAGGTAATGTATTTTATTGATGATTCAGATTACCGTTGTAGATAGGAACCAAGGAGTATAATATAATAGCACTGATAATCCGACGCACGAATAGATAATGACGGTATTCAAGAACAATAGATAAGTAGATAAGAACAATGGAGCGCTAATGACGGTGGAGGGTCGCAGCGGATATCAATTTTTTAACAGTGGTAGAGCCATGCGGCAGCTTTGCTGTTGCACGTATGGGCCGGCTCAAACCGGGGTGGTACCACGACCTCACAGAATATCGGCGTGAAGTGGAAGCTCTGCTTCCGCGTTTCGTCTGGTGAGTGCAGGTGGCCGGAGGCCCAAATCCCCCCCTCCCCCCATCAACATGGTAGCGGAATTAAATAAAGATAGACTACCCCAGGAGGGTACCAGCACCCCTGGAGAATCCCTCGCTGAGCATCCACGACCATGTTTCTCCACTTCTGAGCGTGGGTGCTCAGGCTGCCCCGAGTATTCTGGGGGGGGCGAAATTCCGCTCAAGACTACAACTGCTCGGGGCAAACGGAGCAACAAGACCAAGGCGACCCCTGCCACGCTGTCCGTGAATTTCTGCAATATCAGGGGACTTCACTCTAACCTAAACGCCGTCCACTACCATCTCGAGACGGCGAGGCCGGCTCTGCTCTTTCTGACCGAGACGCAGGTGTCCTCTCCGGCTGATGTCTCGTATCTCTCCTACCCGGGGTACAAACTGGAACACTCCTTTGTGCCTCGGGCTGGAGTTTGCGTTTACGTCAGAGAGGACATCTGTTCTCGACGCCTCGGCAGACTTGAAGGTTCGGACCTGTCCATCCTTTGGCTACGCGTAGACAGCGACGACCATCCGCGCGTCTACGGGTGCCTCTATAGGTCCCATAGCGGTAATGCCGAAACAGACCGACTTTTCGACCACGTCCAAATGGCTGCAGATTCGTTGCTACAGCAGATCCCCTCCGCAGAGATCGTGATCCTCGGCGACTTTAACGCCCATCACGCCGAATGGCTTGGTTCACGTTTAACCGATCATGCGGGGAGATCTGTTCATGATTTTGCCTTGGCATATGGTCTGACACAACTGGTTACTTCGCCTACGTGGATTCCAGATGTGGAGGATCATGCACCTTCCCTGTTGGACCTTCTGCTGACCTCTCACCCGGACGGATATCAGATTTCCGTCGACGCCCCTTTAGGCTCCTCGGACCATTGTCTGGTCCGGAGTGTTGTGCCACTCACGCCGAAATCGCGGTTGCATTCTGCAGGCTGCCGCCGTGTTTGGCACTATAGGTCAGCCGATTGGGATGGGATGCGGTCTTTCTTTGCATCCTACCCTTGGGGGCGGGTTTGCTTCTCGCCGGATGATCCCAACGTTGTTGCGGATTCTGTTACTGATGTGGTACTTCAGGGTATGGAACTTTTTATTCCTTCCTGTGTGGTGCCCATTGGAGGCAAATCTCAGCCATGGTTTGGTCGCTCCTGTAAAATAGCATCATGCTATAAGCAGGAGTGCTATCAAGCCTGGGTTGATGCATCAGCGTCCCGGGATGTAAACACCAGCGCTCTAAAAAAGAAGTATAATTCCGCCTCTAGGTCCTTCAAAAGAGTCATTGCCAAGGCAAAGTCAGAGCACATAGGCAGAATTGGCGAGAAACTAGTTCGCCTTCCTTCTGGAACCCGTGCATTCTGGTCTCTCGCCAAGGCTGTCCAGGGGAATTTCTGTCAGCCATCTCTTCCATCTCTGCACAGGGAGGACGACTCACTGGCCCATACTGCAAAGGATAAAGCCGATCTTCTAGGCTCCTTCTTTGCGTCTAACTCGACTCTCGATGACGGGGGGAGTACGCCGCCGACCATCCCGCGGTGTGAGTGCTCCATGCCGGAAGTGCAGTTCACACAGCGCTCGGTTCGCAAAGCACTCCTCTCCCTGGACATCCACAAGTCGAGTGGGCCTGACGGAATCCCCCCAATTGTGCTGAGGACGTGTGCTCCAGAGTTGGCACCGGTTTTAACGCGTCTTTTCCGGTACTCCTACTCCCTAGGCGTAGTCCCAAAATCATGGAAGACGGCTTTCGTCCACCCGATCCCTAAAAAAGGCGACCGCTCAGACCCGTCCAACTACCGGCCAATCGCCATCACCTCCTTGTTCTCCAAAACAATGGAGTCCATTGTAAACTGCCAGCTCATGAGGTACCTTGAGGATCACCAGCTGATTAGTGACCGCCAATACGGTTTTCGCCGTGGTCGGTCAGCTGGTGATCTTCTGGTCTACCTCACTCACAGATGGGCGGAGGCAGTAGAGTTCAAGGGGGAGGCATTGGCCGTTAGTTTGGACATTGCGAAGGCCTTCGATCGGGTTTGGCACAAAGCGCTTCTTTCGAAGCTCCCTTCCTATGGGCTTCCCGAGAAATTGTGCGATTGGATCACCAGCTTTCTTGCAGATCGGAGCATCAAGGTCGTTGTAGACGGTGCAAGCTCCGATTGCAAGCTTATTAATGCTGGTGTTCCACAGGGCTGCGTGCTATCGCCAACGCTGTTTCTTCTGCATATCAATGATATGTTGCATACCCGTAACATTCATTGCTATGCAGATGACAGCACTGGTGATGCTCTTTACACCGGCCGAGCCAATATTTCTCGGGAAAACGTCTCCGAGTGCCGGGACAAACTTGTGTCTGAAGTCGAGTCTTTGCTGTACAGAGTCTCGGATTGGTGACAACTAAATCTAGTCCAGTTTAACCCCCAGAAGACACAAGTTTGCGCGTTAACCGCTAAAAAGAACCCCTTTGTCGTATCCCCTCAGTTTCAAGGCACTCCCCTTGTTGCCTCAGCCAGTATCGGAATCCTCGGCGTCGACATATCGAGTGACGTGCAGTTTCGTGGTCACTTGGAAGGGAAGGCCAAATTGGCCTCTAAAAAGCTTGGCGTGCTCAGCAGAGCGGGACAGTATTTCATGCCGGCACACCGCCTGCAACTTTACAAGGCGCAGGTTCGGCCGCACATGGAATACTGTTCCCATCTCTGGGCTGGGGCTCCCCAGTACCAGCTCCTTCCACTTGACCGCATCCAGCGCAGAGCGGCTCGAATCGTCGACGACCGAGTGCTTTCCGATCGGCTCGATTCACTGGCGTTGCGAAGAGATGTTGCATCTCTTTGCGTATTTTATCGCATCTATCACGGGGAGTGCTCTGAGGAATTGTTCGGATTAATCCCAGCCGCCAAATTTCGTGAACGCACGACACGGCAAACGTCCCGATACCATCCACACCATCTGGATGCTTGGCGGTCCACCACTGTACGTTTCACAAGGAGTTTTCTTCCACGTACAACCTCTCTGTGGAATAGTTTATCACCGGCGATTTTTCCGGACCGATACGACCTGGGGACCTTCAAGAAAAGAGCTTACTCCTTTCTAAAGGGCCGGCAACGCACCCGCAAGTCTCCTGGTGTTGCGGTTGATCATGGGCGGCGGTAGTCACTTAACATCAGGTGAGCCGCATGCTCGTTTGCCCCCTCTTCTATAAAAAAAAAAAAAAATTAGATAAGAGTTAATTGATCTGCACATCTCCGGAACCGTGCATCCTACGCAAAAATGGGCCGCAGATTCGTGATCAGAGCATGCCAAAACCTTTTTTTTTTTTTTAGGATCGTGAGTCGACGAACGTCGTACTTGTACCACTTCTGACTCAGTGCGCCGGAACTGGTACAACCTAACTACTAGTATAGTAGTACTGACTCAGTGCGCCAGAACTGGTACAACCTAACTACTCTCGTTAGTGTAGCCGCAGCATAACGGTTGTCGGATAAAAGTAACAAACTTATGTTTGCTTGTCCAATACAAACATTGCTTTGAAGGCAGCAAGCAAAGTAATTATTTACATATCGTATGCTTACGGGTAAAAAGTAATAAGTTCAGTTAGTGTCAATTCGAGCAAATGACTTCAAAGTTTGAGTTTTAATTTGATCTATTTCAAACTCATTAATAAATCATTTTTAAAACAAAATTTTGCACTAACTAACCTTCTTTTAAGATTTACTCATAAATAGTATTTGGTATTAGTAAAAACAGTATTTTATTTTATAGGATAGGGTGACAAACGATGGGGTACACCTGATGGTAAGTGGTTGCTGTGGCCCATGGACACCTACATCTATCCTCAAATTCGAATCAAAATACAGATGCGTTGTCACCTGTGAGGACTAAGATGGAATGCCTCATTTCCAGTAAAGAGGGTCTCCGGTTCTCTACACTCACCATACGAAACACAGCAGTATTAAGCTAATATTTTACGCTGGTATTCAAAAATTAATAAAATTTAATTAAGATCGAAGGAGGACCGCATTTAATATGTTCAAACGTGATACATGTACCTTCTAAATTCAATGATTTCAAAAGCTAATTTCAGTTTTGTATAATGACTTATTGTATTTTACACCAATAACTTGAATTTTTTTTACAAAATTCGCTTAAATAATGATATTTTGGATACATTTAACTTTTTTGTCTGTAGAATTTTAATGTAATTATGTCACGTATTAAGTACTATAATCTATACCTACATATAATAAATCTGTAGAAAGGTCGTGTCTGAAATTCTATTATATTTCTGAAAAACCATTCCAGGGGACTAAGTAAAATGTCTTTCTGTTTGTCTGTGTAATCAAGATTCACGCAAAATCTACTGGACCGATATCAAACTAACAATCCGTCAAAATTTACCTTCTTATCTAACGATATTGTAGCAGTTTTTCATTGCCTAAAAACACGGACAAAAAGATATTTTCTAAAAATAAATCCTAGCTAGATCGATTTACTATCCCCGAAACTCCCTGGACACTAAATTTTATGAAAATCGTTGGAGCCGTTTCCGAGATCCCGATTATATATATATATATATATATATATATATATATATATATATATATATATATATATATATATATATATATATATATATATATATATATATACAAGAATTGCTCGTTTAATAGTATAGGATATTATGTAAACTGATTTAAACTGGTCTACCTGCAATTATTGCAAAATTCTTATCCTTATAGTTTGAACAAAAATATTTCTAAATACTATGTCGTGGCCAAATCGTAGACTGATCATATCTTAAAGTTTTGTTTGTTGAACATGATGTCATAATATTGCTTGTCCGAATCAATGAATAGAGATCGACTGAAGTTATTAAGTTCAAATAACTAAACAACATTGCTATTTCATGATATCATTGGTCATATCGTCAAATAGTTTTTCACCGCTAGCGGCGCTGATAGCATGTTTTAACACAAACAAAATTTTTAGCAGATTAAACGCAACTTTATGCCATATTTATATAATAAATAAATGTTCGCTGCCTTCCAGTCGCACTCCAACCGTCTATCGCGATATTACTAGATATCATAGTTTTGGCTTACACTATGTCATCTAATAATAGCGTCATCTACTTACTGCGTAATAAACTAATGATAAATCACTGATAAAATTAAATAATAGAGGCTACTGAAAACTTATTCGTTTAGAATCAAATCTTTGAATAGCTGCCCACACCGGTGGTCATTATCGGAATAATTTACCTTAATTACCACGTTTGGCAAAATGACTAAACATACCAACAACTGTACCTGAAACTGTGATTATGAGAGAAGCTCATTAGTTGAACATATTGGGTGTCTATCAGTATAGCTTTAATTTCACCAACTTCATTTGTTATCAAGTTGTCTGACGTAAATAATTGAAAGTTAGGTACACCGTGAGATTTTTAACGCGTTCGTATACGGCTTATCTCTCGTCAGATCGGTAAGCCAATCCATAAAGGCGGTGTTTAGTGGATAAAAGTCTCCACATAACCATGCAGCCGGCTGCGTGGTATGCTATGAGCATTTACCGCCTCCCTCCCCCGCTTTCCGGAGGGTTGCACATATTTGCTTTGGGCGCAAAAATAAAGCGCGCGCGCGTAGTCGGCGTCGGCGAGCGGCGGTGGCGTGGGACACAGCTCCGGAACAGCAAGAAGAAGCGAGCTGCGGCGTTGATGAAACGGCTTCAAAATGGTCGACGGATACATAACGATAGCGGCGTGTGAAGACGATGTGGCGCTGAATGATATTTGCGGCTGTTTCTTGTTTCTTTATTAGAACGTTAAATATATACGTCAAATTATCTCGCATCAATATGCAGCCCGCAGTATCTCAGTAGCCGGGAATAGTTAGGAAATAAAGCCTTCTGTGTTATGGTAGCAGCATATTATATATTATTTATTGCCGATTAGCCTGGCTGCTACACTACGTTCTCGAAGCTGAGGAAAACATTGCGAGGAAACCTGCGTATCTGGTTCCTCAGTTGAGGTCATTCCGTACGCAGCGAAAACTTCTTAACTAAAAATTGTCTACAACCTGTGCCCAGTAATAACGTTGACGAGAAGTAGGCTGCAACTTTTTTTACTTTTAATGGGGCAATATTGCGTAGAATTCATCATCGTCATCATTATAGAAGACCACATCAAAAGTCCTCATAGGCTATGATATGAACATTTTCCTACTTCCGTTCATGAGTGTGGTTCTTTCCACTTTCACTGTGAATATAATTTCATTATAATTTTAGCTTGAGTATTTGACTTCCTGATGTTACAGTTTACGATGGCTATAAATATTGCAGTAGTTTGCCTGGGTTTAAATTTAATTTAAGTTATTATGAGATCCCAAGCAGATAGTAGCACCCAGACATGTTCTCTACTGAAATTAGGATGTTCCTGGAGCGTCAGTGCTTTAAATCAGCGATATGTTCTTTAAAGCGGGTTTTTATGGATTTTTCATCCAAAGATGCGTATAAAAACGTAAAAAAGTTAAAATTAAATGCGATAAAATTTGTAAATTTAATTTTATTCCATGTGCAGCATTCGTGTAAATATGAGAAATTGTTGGAAATTGTGAAAATGGAACTTCGTTTATGAAATTTTGCATCTACACAAACGTAGAAATAATAATACTTATCATTTATTTTATGGTGCCAATCAATATTAAATGGGACAAATAATATGAATCAAATGTCGCAATTAAACATCATACCGTAAATTAATAGACGAAAATGAAATTCATCATTGCTATGTTAAAACTAAACTAACTTTAATGATGAAAGAATGTAATGTCTAAAAAGTAAACAACGTAATTTTTGTCCAAATTTAAAAATGTTAATAAAAAATTGATTCCAAGACAATTTGACAAATTACCTTTCTTATGGATACATCGGAAGATACGCCCGATATAAAAATAGCATAGATTTTAGATATTAATGCAATTATGAAAAGCTTATTTATTTACGTGTTCCTATAACATATTATATCTAGGCCAAATAGCAATCATCTACGTCCAATAGTTTTTGAGAATTCAAAAAAAATTTGACATACAGACATAAAGAAAGACACAGATACCGAGGTGACTCTAATAGTGATCGAATTTTGCCAAATTTAGAACGGAACGACATTTATTAATGTTGCTAAATTAAAGACCACGCGAGTGAAGCCGCGGGTAAAAGCTAGTTAATAAATAAATTGTTAAAACAAAATTTTGCACTAATTACCCTTCTTTTAAGATTTACTCTTATATAATATTTGGTATTAGTAAAAACTATATGAAATTTAATTAAGATCGAAGGAGGACCGTTCTTAATATGTTTTACCTGCACCTAACAAATGTGATCTGAATTCAATGATTTCAAAAGCTCATTACTTAATCATTATATAATGTGCTGTGTAGCATACACATCCATCTCCATGTAGCTGTGTCCTGATTCAAGAAAGTTGTGTTTAATTTTTCATAAGTGAGAAATGTTTTCGACTGTAAATAGTAATGCAGCAACATATTGGTTTCTGTTTTGTCCTCCACACGTATCAGAATACAGTCAAAATTCGGTTACATGAGAAGTTGAGAAGGAACCCACGTGAAAAGGTAGTGGTATAGGATATTTACTATTTCAGAACTGCCTCGTTTTCTATTAATTTCTGTCTGTTGCTTAGTGTATACAGTGATTGTAAACACATAGTTTTCGACAATAATAAAGCTGTCCCACCAGTCCAGAAGGTATCTGTAACACAGCTTGTAATCGAATGTTATATATTATCTTTCTCTGCTCTTTTTTTATTCTTCGCTTTTTCTGAGTTACAGGACACCTTTCTTGCTAAATGGTGCTCGTATTCCCTTTTCAACATTAGTTTTCCGTCGTCACAAGTTTTGTTAAAATTGATTAAATTTAACATTGATCCTTTTTTGGAACAAGTTAAATTTTTTTAGTAGAACATTTTCAGTTCACTTGTCTTTTGTCAAGTTGATGCATTTTTGTGGTGAATAACGAAGCAACCGGATGACGATGCTTCGACGTCTGCCTTACGTAGTAGTAAAACACAAGAGTCCTTTTCTGTCATGGAACCACATGACAGGAAAGGACTCTTGTGTTTTTCACAAAGTTCACATCAGCTTCATTAGTCTTATTGGGGGATTTATGTTTACATACCTTGTCACTATCCTTGTACAGCCCCATATTATTCTGTTTTCGAATAGCATTATAAACTAGAGTCGGGGAAATAGCTAGCGTGTAACAAAAACTTTTGACATACACATTTTAGACATTTTAGCACCCCTATCTTTTTTATCGTAGAATAGGGTAAACCTTCAGATCATCTTTTCTTTGCGATATTTACTTTCCAATTTTTAGATTTTGGTTTCATCCAACGTTTTCTTTTCCGAATAGCATCGAATACTCCTTTAAATAAGAGTCCCCAAAGATATATCATGACTTGCTGTGCATCAGATGTTGGCAACACCTGTGCGATCATAACGACGCCGTCGTTAGGTTGAACTGCTTCGTCATGATCATCTCCGTAGAATCGCATATAATTTTCAAAGTTCTCATCCTTGTTATTCGCCTATTGTTCTCCAAATAAATACTCTGGTTGTATGAAAAAGCCTGGATCCTGGTTGTAAGTGGGATCTTTATCAGAGTCATCGCTGTCAATCATGCGCTCCATTTCCGCCCCTATTCTCTCCCTAGAGTCACTCAAAGCCGAAGCACAGATCGACGTCGGGCTACAAAACCTTTGATACGAAGGGCCAGGCTCTTCATCCAAATCATCTGGAAAAAACTAAAAAGACAAACAAATGTTAGTAGATAATTTTAATGTTCATGAATATTTATTACATTATTCTTTATCATTTTTGTATACTGTGCTTGGATGCAATTATATCATTATAATACACTACTTTACATTATTTAATTACAAAAATGCCCTTGATCACTCTTCTTCTCACACCTTCAATTACATTTACGGAAAACGTAAAACTGCCTAATAAAAGAAAAGAGCAGAGTACTGATATTTTAATAGAAGAGGACGTGAGTAGTTACGTTGTACCAGTTCTAGCGCACTGAGTCAGAAGTGGTACAAATAGGACGTTCGTCGACTCACGATCCTAAAAGAAAAATAAAGTTTTGGCATGCTCTGATCACGAATCTGCGGTCCATTTTTGCGTAGGATGCACGGTTCCGGAGATGTGCAGATCAATTAACTCTTATCTAATTGATATCCGGTGAAGGCCTCCACCGTCATTAGCGCTCCATTATTCTTATCTATTGTTCATTGAATACCGTCATTATCCATTATTCGTCAGCGTGTGGGTCGGCTTATGCTATTGTATTATACTCCTTTGTTCCTATCTACAACAGTAATCTGAATCATCAATAAAACACATTACCTAATTTTGTTAAAATTTTTATTTATAAAATACAAAATCTTATTACTTATTATCTATAAAATAGGAGCGAAACATCTCATCCACTAACATATCGTTGTACAATGTGTTCTCTGTAAATATACTCGTAAAACTATGCATTGAACATGCCTGAAACGTATATAGCAAATACATTAAGCAATATTCGCCAGAAATATCTTGTAATCTAACGGATTCAAATCTGGACTGGAGGAGGGCCAGTCTTCGTGGCGGATGAAGTCGATTTCAGGCGCCGCCAGCCAGTCTTGTGTGCTCTTCGCTCTATGAGCTGACGCCGAATCTTGTTGGAATACCCAGTGCCTGTTATTGAACATGGTATGAGAAACAGGTTACACAAGATTCGTCAGGACTGTATTTTGATACACAACTGCATTCGTTTTTACACCTTTCTCACAAAAATGTACCTCTGTTAAGCCCCAATAAGAAACTCCCAACCATACCATGAGCGAGGATGGAAAATGACCTCGTTGGCCACGCGGAATACGGTTGCTCGCTTCTTCACTACTGTGTGCGTACACCTTATCATTTTGTTTTTTGTAGCTCTCTTCTACGGTAAAAATTTTTTCATCTGAAAAAAGAATTTCCCGATATTTTTTCCCGCGTACCGCTTCAACAAAGCGCAGCATCTCTTCAGTCTCAGGTCCATTAGACGAGCATTCAAACGGTGTCCTGTTTTTCTTCGATATGCCCGAAGTCCTAAGTCTTCATTTAACACCCTTTTCACCGTGGTTCTGCTTAACCCCATCCGAAGGGCCAACAGTTTCTGCTTACGTTTGGGATTTCTTTGAATTCGCGCCTTCACAGCTTTTATCACTGCTGGAGTCCTAACAGACCGAGGGCGACCACTTCTTGACCTGTCATCTACACTAGAGTCTTCATTGTATCGTTTGATGGTACGATAAACGAATCTTTTGGTTATATTCAAATTTTTCAGTATGTCAAAAATTTGAATTGGAGCGGAACCGCAACGATGCAACGCAATAACTGCAACACGGTCTTCTTTAAACGTCCACTCCATATTAAAAAATTAGTAAAATTCTAAAAAGTATACAGTTTTATTTTCATGAACAATTCGAAATTCGAATTCAATAAACTTTTTTGTAGCCACCATTCTAAAAGAAAAGTTTTTACTGTGTGACAATACTCATGACCTGACTAGGTATATACGTTGGTACGTGGGTGTACATGGGCAGTCTATTAGCAGCATAAACATTATTTTCTAGACTGGGGTGAATCTTTTTCGGATGTTGTTGTACATCTAGAGTATCCATGATATTACTGCTATTAGTAGATTATTACAGTACAATCTACTCAATGACTAACATAGGAATGATCAATTATAAAGATTTCTAAATATTAAATTGCATTATTTTGTATTATTTTTGTACGTATTTGAGTCATCGATACACTGAACAAGACGACACGAAGTAATGATGAGATAAACAACAGAATGTTAGATAAGCTTGTTGACGCATAAAGTTATTATCAATTCCACTGTAGAAATTCTTTAGATTAGAATTATTACTTACTGGTACTATATAAGACCAAGCAACTGCAGTCATGGAGTTAGTGTATGGTCGTTTAACCGCAGTGGCAAACAAGCTTTGGCAAATATTAGGACGACTTCGAAACATCTACATAAAGAATATAACTACACTACACCATACTAAAATCAACTAAAATATTTACTATAGTGTCTACTGTCAAAATGGCGTCGATAAAGCAGCGCCCTTTTGACCCTTTATTATTTGACTGACCGACGAAGAGTTATCGTATCATCACAAAGTCATCTATGCAAAGAATGGGTTGTAGTTTTTGAGACACAAGAAATATAATAGGGATATTCAATAAAAAGCAAAAAAATGGCAGGAAAAGAATGTGGCATACATTTTTAATTTTAGAACTTACAATTAAAACCTACAAGTGTTAAATTTTACAAGCCCTGTAGATTTTTTTGATAAACTTAATTTAAACGTACTTGTACTAGTAGACTTGTGAGTTTTGATAAACAGGGCACAGGTATACATTAAATACTTTATAGTAGATAACAAAATAACGGACACGAATATCTGCAACATTACTGTATCAAAGTAAAAGTTGATTCGTTCGAGTAAACATTTTCATAAAAGTCGGCGAAAATATTCAATTACGAATTGAAATAATAAAGGTACCCAATAATTTTTCCCGACAGTGTACCTACCTCCCATCACAGTTTATCTGTGCTCACGACTCGTGTCGGCTACTATACATCGGTTCATAACATCTCCCCCCTTAAGAAGGAGGGTTATCCTTTAAAATAAACGTAGGGTACAATAAAGTCAAGATCCTAAGATAATACAATAAAATATTGAAATACAGTAAAAACGTCCAACAATTAAAATAATTTTAACAGATACAATTGCTATAGCTGATACTTTATTTTAATTGACAATCTTATTAAATCAACAACTAAGCAACATAATAATAAGGAATATAAAAACTTGAAAAAGAAATAAGTGAATTTAAATCGCTACATTATAAAGTAAAGTAATATTAATATTAATCGATTAATAACTAAGACACTTGTTTGAAAATTGAAAAATAATTTTTAGAAAAGAATTGTACAATTTTAATTGTTATTTAACAATAGTAATAATAGTTATCAATTGAAACTTAAAACATGATTAGAAATATTAAAATAACTTTAAGAAGAAATTTACACATTTTATTCTTATTAAGTATATAATTATATTAGCAATATTATTTAATTTATAATAAGAAACACGTTAAGAAAAGTAATTAATAAGTTTTAATATTTAATAATTGCTTAAGGCTAGGTATTTCGCAGAGACCGCGCTTTTGAGTTCTCTTAAACCATCTGAGGCATAGAAATTAGTGTTTTAAATTCTGATAAAAATATATACTATTAGTTGAGGATCTAGTCTAGTCAAAATCGCATTCAGTTACAAAATCTAAAGAACTTCACTCGATAGAAAAAAATCCCGAAGTGACCCCTTTTTGTATTGTTTTTTTCAATATTATGACTAAACTAATAACATTTTACACTTAAATTTTGTACTCAAATAAAGCCACTTAATTTTTACAGACAAATTCGCAGAGTTTGACTTGATAAAAATATTGTGTTAATTATTATATTTAGATACCTCCTAAAAGCGCGAGCGCGGCGGCTCGGCAAGCCTGACCAGTCGCGCGCTGGCGCTTATGGACGACGGACTCGTGTCAGTTTTCTCCGTGCACCAATAAATCAGTTCTTGACGAGTTCATATAATTGTTGTCACAGACTAAATATTGCGTGCTATAAATATAAATCCTGTAGTTTTAATAGTTGTAATGAATTTCACTGTAAGTTTGACTTTCTCCCCTAGCGTTGTGTGTGTTCACACGAAACTTAAAAACAGTTCTCTACTCATACAGTTTTCATAACTATCAAAAGCGAACTGGTTGTTAATTTACTTTTTATTATGTAACTCTAATTTATCGCTATAATAAAAAAAGTTTGATCATAAAAAATGCATTTGTAAAGTCAAATAAAAAAGTCATCCTACTGCTTATTTCTATACTGTGTTGCTGATTGGGTCGTGCAAGTTCACTGCCTTGGAGTCCGCGCGAAATAATTCGTGCGCGGCCGGGACAGCGCTAAATGCCTACTTTTGCAGGAATACATGGCCTTAAATTCCGGTTATAAGAAGCTCTGTTAAATTTCCTAAATTGAACTTTGTCCTTGTTTCTACTTATCTCTATTTCTGGGAGAATGCTAATCGATTTCTTGTCGCATTCAATTGATTCATCGGAAATATCCGTTAGTTCAGAAGTGTTAACATTAGTATCATTTTTATTACATTTTTATTATAACACTGATTATATACTTGGATGCAACAAGATGTACTTTTACAACAATTTGGAAAGCATTTATTATAAATCTTATACGGTATATATCTAAAAATACTGGCAATTACAATATAAGTAAGCGTTCAATAATAATGCCCGTATTTGGGCGCTTCTCATTTTTCGTGCACATTACACGTCCAGGAGAAAAGTCTTCATTTTTTTATTGAATATCTACATTACTTATAAAGGAAATTAAATGTAAAGTGGTTATGCTTACATGCATGTAATATTTACAGATAAAAATAACGTAATAAATTAATGATAAATAAAAAACTTCGATAATTCTGATTATCTTCGGTGTGCATTTACTACTCTCCTAAAAAAGTTTGTATTTTTCACCAAAACTATAAACATTAAATATAAAAAATAACCATATTATGAAACTTTATTAAAAAACACAACGTTTACACTTAAAATAAATAACGAAAACCCCACAATATAAAGAAATTTTATTTGATAAATGTTTATTAAAAAAAGTTCTGATTACCATCGGTTTTAGTGAAAATCTAAATTATAGTCCGCGTATTGGCGTGAATGTCACTATACCACCATGCCGCGCTCCGCACAAGTCTCAGCCAGCCAACAAACGTCGTAGAAGGTTCACGCCTGTTCTTGGAAAAAAATATTTACGTGTAAAGTTTCGCGGGAGGTGATTATTCTAGAATCGTCCTCTTTTCTTTCGTCCATATTATTAAGTGAGTATTAATGATTTCGTTTAATGTGTAGTTAATAATCAATTCTAGTAATTACCGCCGTAATTTAAAGTAAGCACGAGATTCGTAATTTTCATATTTTTTACGAAACAATTAGATAAGAATAAAAACCTCATTACCTACGTCGTCACTACCTTCGTATACCGTCGTTTTTTTAGCGATAGTGATGAGGTCAAAACGATGACAATTAGAATTAATTTTACGTCAATTTATTATTATTTATTAAAGTGCATTATTACATTACAAACCGTGTGGTCGCGAGTTCTAGTCCAACCCGTAGTTGAGATTTTTTCCACAATAATACTACTACGATACAGTTATAATAATAGTTTAATTCATAGTAAAATAAAGAATTAATAGTTTTTACTTTGTTTCTTGATGTCGCTTTAAGTTTGTTTACAAATAGTAAACTCACAAGCTAACCTTGTGAGTGTACTTTTTATTACTTTAGTTATTAAGGATGAGCTTGATATGATGAATACGAGCAATATCATATATTGTGTTGTTACAGATTATTAAGAACTAATAATGCCAAAGAAAGCCAGACAAACATTAGAGCAGAAACGAGAGTGCGATCGATTACAAAAACAAAGAAAGTATGCAGAAGTTTAGGAAGATCCTGAAAGTATGCAGATCTGAAGGCAAAAGAAAGAGCAAGATACATTAAAAGAAAAGAACAGAAAAAATAAGTAGTGCAAAAGATATGACACCTAGATAATTGAGAGTTTAGAGGAAGAAGTAAAGAGTTAATTCAAAACGTCATTATGAAAGAAAAAAGAAAGAGAAAGCTATTCAACAGTTGTTAATAGATAATTCTCCACCAAATAGTGACAATGAAGTACATCCAGCTGAACAAGATCCTCTCACTCAATCAGCTCTAAGCCTCATACCTAATTCATATCTAAATCGTTTGGATTACGGTAATAGTAATTCTTGTCAAGGGTGCCTAAAGAAAATACTCTTCAGAGAAAGGTTCGCTACCTACATAAAAACGAAATAAACATTTCGAAACATGAAATAGAAAACACGAAGAAACAGAAAGATGGCATTAGAAAAATGTTGTATAGAATGATGAAAAATAAGAAGAAAAATGAAAATATATCGACTGAAGAAAAAGTAGAACAACTAGTAGAAAATGTTAATACACAAAAGCGTGAAGAAATTAAAGAGCGGCTAATGTTTGGTGAAATACTTTCAAGAAGTGTTGGAGAAGGGTACAAGTGATTGAGGAAAAAGGATAAGAAAGAATTTTCTAATGTGGTTATGACGAAAAAGGAAAGTTTAAAAAATATAAACTCTTGACACAAACAAAAATATTTACAGTAAGAGATAAAAAAGAAAATAAGACAGCTAAATATGAAAACTTGAAAGAGCAACTAATTTTGGAGTTTTTTGATGATATGGAGATGACTAGAATTGCAGCTGATAAAAAAATTTATAACTAAATACCAAATAAGGAAGCAGAAAAGATACTTAACAGACACATTGACTAATTTGTCAAAGTAACGTATCAAAGATTTTGTAAATATCGCCGATTATGTATTTTATACCCAAAGGAGTCCAGTAGAAATACGTGTGCTTGCAAAGTTCATATTAATGTCGATTTGTTGATAAAATGTCTTAATACAAATAAAATACTAAAACAATCTAACAGGACGGGTGTTTTAGAAAGCTTAAGTTGCAACGTCTACGGTGAAAATCCCTCATCATCCCTATCCTTTAACTTAACTACTCAATATCATTCCCTTCCTTGACGTTCTCATTACCGTTTCATTACGATTTTTGATATGATAGTAATTTTATTGTTATCTATACAAGGAAGGTAGAAACCACAAAAAGTTGAAGGATTTTATGGATATTAAAGATATTGGGGGAAAAAACGAAGTTATTCGACAATAAATTTGACATTTACAAATGTGGAATTTGCACGAAATACGCGAAACACCCATTTAACAATATGAGGCTGATTCTGTGCTTGATGAATTTGATTCTTTAAACTGTCTAATTTATATGATGACACTAAATTCTGACGATTCCAAATCGCCTAGGCAGCACAGCCTTATAATTATGCGATGGGTAAAATATCAATGTTTGGTATTAAGCAACGCAATCATTTTTTAAAGATAAATACTCCAGTGCCTTGTACGGTATAATCCGAAATCTTATTATCATTTGCACATTTAACAGTCAATTTATTTGATTTAGACTGAACGTAAATAAATCGTCCATCACTAAGTTTTTGCCATAAATTAATATTGTTACGCGCTCAAATCGGCGCACTAGCGCCATCTAGTCTCGAACCGAAGAACTAAACTTCTTGAAGTTTAAAACTCGAAGTCTCGGTACCTTGCGCGTGTTTACTTGAACATTCTGGATATTTTGCTAATTTATATAAATAGGCGCTGCAAGATGCGATCGAAGTAGTATTGAATTGGCGATACGAGCGAAGCTTCGGAGCGGAATAAAGTGAATTAGTGTGTTTAATTATTAGTGTTTTTAACTTTAATTTGTGTAAAGTAAATTAAAGTGTTAATTTAGGTAATTTTATCGGCAATTTTTATTGTCACGAACCTCAAGCTCGTAACAATTGGTGTCAGAAGTGGGATAAAATCATGCCGATTTTACCTAAGGAGGAAACGGAGGGTGTCCGTACCCGAAGTCAACGCCAGCAGGAGACGGACCAACGAAGATTTGGTGGTGCAACGTCGCAGACGTCGGAGGGCCAGCCACCGGCTGCAGGCCCGTCGGTAGCTCCTACATCTGCAGCACCTGACTTAGGTGCTCTGATGGTGATAATGCAGGAGCAGGCTCGCCAGCAGGCGGAAAAAGTTCGTCAGTTGAAAGAGCAGCTTCAGAGTGGACAAGAGGAACAGGCCCGCCGACAGGAGGAACAGATGCTCCTCATGAAGGACCTTCATGCTACCTTTGGGAAAGAGATAAGGGAGGTGAAGGATAGGGTTGCTCAACATGACAACCGCCTGTCAAAAGCTGAAACCCGAATCGAGAAAGCTGAAACCCGAATCGACCAAGTAAACAATCGGGTTGACAACGTAATGGCTGACATGAAGAAATCACTGGACTAACTCAAACTTGGAGATGGAGCTACAGCTCCCGTAGTAGCTACAACACCTTCGCTACGTGGGTTCAATAAGCCACCGTTCGACGGTACCTCTTCCTGGTCAGCCTACAAAATCCAGTTCGAGGCTGTTATGAAGGTGAACGGCTGGAATAAAAGTCAGGCCATGACTGCTCTCACACTAGGCCTGCGCGACCAGGCCTTAACAGTTCTGGAAGCTCTCGGTGAGCAAGTGACTTATGAGCAACTCCTTGAGGCATTGGAGGCGAGATATGGCGACGCTCACCTGGAACACGTCTTTCGTGCGCAGCTTAAAGATCGCGTGCAGCGCAGCAACGAAAACCTGCAGCAGTGGGCCCTTGAGGTGGAGAAGATGGTTTGAAAAGCATACCAGTCTGTACCTGCGCTCATTGAAGGGAACCTGGTTCAGACATTCATCGACGGCATCCGCGACCTTGAAGTCAGAGCTGCTGTGAGACTCGAGCACCACGATACGCTTAAGGACGCCTTGGCCCATGCACTGGAGGTGGAAGCCGTGCGGCAGGATCATCGTTCCCATCGTGTCAGGGAGGTTGCAGCAGCTACAGTTCGCGACCGCAACAAAGGATACAGCCCTAGGTGCTATGGCTGTGGGGAAAAGGGCCATCTTCGATCCAGCTGCCCTAAGCGAACCCTAGAAAGGGAAGGTAAACGATCTCAGGAGGGTAGTGCGGCCAACAGCACCGCCCAGTAGCAGCAGGGAAACAAGTAAAAGCCAGAACTGCGGGGCGGGTGCTGGCTGATGTTAAAAGTGCCCCAAGGATCTCGATCTCACAAACCCATGATGGGAACAGTCTAATCATCAAGGGCGAGATCAACGGAATGCCGTGTAAACTGACCATAGACACTGGAGCCTCTCGTACGGTTGTTAGTTCCCAACTTATAAGTCAGTTCCTTGGGGACTCCGCATACAACCGAGAACGCATTAATTTGGTAACAGCCACCGGTCAGCGTATACCCGTCCGTGGAGAGAAAGAGATGGAGTTGAAGCTAGGCAACGTGATCTACCTGCATAATGTCATCGTGGCTGATATAATGGACGACTGCATCCTGGGCCTAGACTTCATGAAGAAGAATTGTTGTGCGATAGACGTTAAGCAAGGTGTTTTGAAATGTGGACAGGAGGAACTTTTTATGGAAGGTGCGTTACCAGGGAACGTGTACAGCACTAAGAAGATTGTTCTTCCGCCGAGATCGGAAACGATTGTGCCGGTTAGTCTTCCTCGGAATCCTGGGCAACCTCAACGTTGTGTACTTGTGGAAAGTTTAGAAAATGACCTTCCATGGAAAGTGGCTCGAGCCTTGGTCAGAACCACTAACATCTCAGGAGTACGTGTGCTGAACCTTTGTGGTCAGGAACAGATTGTAGAAAAAGGCACACTGGTTGCTACTTGTGAGGAAGTGGATTGGTTACGTCGGTGCCAATATCTATCGACTGGGACCCCCAGCAAGGATGCACAAACGAGAGTGAGCACACTTTTAGAAGACTGTCGCAGCGTTCTCTCCCCGAATGAAATGGTCAAAGCGAAGAAGTTGTTACTCAAGTATGCCGATGTATTCTCATCAAACGATGCTGACATAAGAAAGACTGGCTTAGTTCAACACAAAATAAACACAGGTGAAGAACTGCCTATCCGTCAGCGGCCAAGAAGATTGCCGGTAGCACGTGAAAAGGAAGTGGAAACCATGATTGAGGGAATGGTGAAGGATGGTGTTATTGAACCTTCCTCTAGTCCATGGTGTTCACCAGTGGTGCTGGTGAAGAAGGATGGCAGCATGCGGTTTTGTGTTGACTACCGCCGTCTGAACGACGTTACGAAGAAGGACAGCTATCCCTTGCCAAGAATTGATGACACGCTGGACATGCTTACAGGAGTAAAGTGGTTTAGCACGCTGGATCTAAAAAGTGGCTACTGGCAAGTTGAAATTGACCCTAAGGACAAGGAGAAAACTGCGTTCTCGACAGGAAAGGGTCTGTGGCAATTTAAAGTAATGCCGTTTGGGTTGTGCAATGCTCCAGCAACGTTTGAAAGGCTGATGGAACTTGTACTTACCGGGCTAATTGGCGATGCCTGTCTGGTCTACTTGGATGACATCATCATCGTAGGCCGGACGTTTGAGGAACACCTTCAAAACCTGGAACGCGTGCTCATGAAGATTCAGAGTGCCAACCTCAAGTTGAGTCCGAAGAAATATTCACTATTCAAACGGCAAGTTAACTTTTTGGGGTATGTAGTATCGGTTCCAAAAGACAAGACGCAGGTTAGAGCATTTTTGGGTTTGTGCTCCTATTACCGGCGATTTGTGAAGAACTTTGCAGATATAGCCAAACCTCTGCACAAGCTAACCGAGGAGAAGCGACATTTCTGCTGGGATGAAAATTGCAATATCGCATTCCAGGAGCTCAAGGACCGTCTGTGCAAAATACCTATTTTGGGATACCCTGATGCAAGCAAAGAATTTATAGTTGACACAGACGCAAGTGATATAGGACTTGGCGGTGTGTTGTCTCAACGGAATGGTGACCAAGAGGTCGTGATAGCGTACTTCAGCAAGTCATTGTCAAAACCGGAAAGAAACTATTGTGTCACAAGACGTGAATTGCTAGCAGTAGTAAAGTCATTGCAGCATTTTAGCAAATATCTTCTGGGGCGGAAATTTCACTTACGAACTGACCATGCTGCACTAAAATGGCTATTGCAGTTTAAAAATCCAGAAGGATAAGTTGCGAGGTGGATTGAACTACTGCAGGAATATGACTTTGAGATCGAACATTGGAGCGGGAAATCTCATGGCAACGCAGATGCATTGTCAAGAAGACCTTGTCCTGAAGAATGCAAACATTGTACTAGGCAAGAGAGTAAGGAACTGGTATCCGTGAGGATGCTCAGGGCAGACCACCTCAGCAACGAGTGGAAGGAGAGCTTACAACGTGCACAGCAGGAAGATCCGGACATCAAGCCAATTCTGAAAGGGATGAAGGCCAGTGCTTCCAAGCCCAAGTGGAGCGACGTCTCAGCGATGAGTTCGACCACTAAAAGCTATTGGGCCCAGTGGGACAGCTTGCTACTTCAGGATGGAGTTCTGTGCCGTAAATGGGAGTGTTCGGGGAGACAGCTGTCATTTGCAAATGGTTGTCCCTAAAGTAAGCTAAAGTACCGGATGTTCTACAGCTGTACCATAATGATTATTCAGGAGGCCATCTGGGAGTTAAACGAACTCTACTGAAGATCCGAGAACGGTTTTACTGGGTCCACTGTCGAAACGATATCGAGGACTGGTGTCGCAAATGTACAAGTTGTGCGGCTGTAAAGGGATCTCAGACTCGTAGTAGAGGTGCACTGAAATTGTACAATGTTGGTGCACCATGGGAGAGAATAGCCATTGACGTGGCGGGGCCGTTTCCGGAGAGTGAAAGCGGTAACAAGTATTTCATGGTTGTGATGGATTACTTCACTAAGTGGCCAGAAGTCTTCGCCATTCCAAATCAAAAAGCTTCAACAGTTGCAGATAAACTAGTTCATGAAGTCTTCTGTCGCTTTGGAGTACCTTTAGAGATTCACAGCGATCAAGGAAGGAATTTTGAGTCTCAAATATTCCAGGAAACTTGCCGAGTTATGGGTACTCATAAAACAAGAACGACTTCTTATCACCCGCAATCTGATGGAATGGTAGAACGATTTAATCAGACATTGGAGAGGTACCTAGCAAAAGTTGTAGACAATCGGCAACGAGATTGGGACAAGCACATACAACCGTTTTTGTTGTCATATCGAAGCGCTGTTCACGAAAGTACATCAGTGACACCAGCTTTCGCAAACTTTGGGAGAGAATTACGGCTGCCTGCGGACCTGATCACCGGGATACCACCTGATGCTCCACGCAGTATAACCGATTATGCAAATGACTTGCGGAACAAAATGAATGACATTTATGAGCACGTCAGACAATCGGGCCAGCAAATGTCCGAGAAAATGAAAACCCGGTACGACCGCAAAATGAACAATAAAGGGTTCAACGAAGGTTCATTAGTGTGGTTGCACAATCCAGTCCGCAGCAAAGGGAAATCTCCTAAGCTTCAAGCTAAATGGGACGGCCCGTACCGGATTGTAACCAGGATCAACGATGTGACCTACCGGATACAGAAAGGCGCAAGAGGGACTCCTAAGATCGTCCATGTGGATCGCTTGGCGCGTTATTATGGGACCGATAATGCTCGGGACGAGCATGTCTTAGGAGGGGGCAGTGTTGCGTGAATAAGTCAACTAGCGCCATCTAGTGTCAGGAACGAGAGCGAGGGGAGCTTTGCAGAAAATGACATCACAAATCTTTCAACCGACAGCGCCATCCGAAGAACTAAGTTTCTAGAAAATCTACACTTGAACACTCGTCGCTTTGCGCGCATTTACTTGAATATTCCGGATGCTTCATTGCTTATTTATATAAATAGGCGCTGCAAGATGCGATCGGGGCAGTATTGGATCTGGCGAGACAAGCGAAGCTTCGGAGCGGAATAAAGTGAATTAGTGTGTTTAATTATTAGTGTTTTAAGTTTTAATTTGTGTAAAGTAAATTAAAGTGTTAATTTAGTAATTTTATCGGCAATATTTATTGTCACGAACCTCAAGCTCGTAACAATATAATAATAATATATCTAATATAAGTAAATCTTTAAGTATACTAACTTTGTAAATGGTTCCGAAAAGTCAGATAATGCTATCACAGAATCATAATTATCTTTAGAAATAATTAAGTCCCTAAACTTACGTAACAAATTAAAAGTTGTCTTATAACTTGTCCCGTCATAATGATGAACTTTAGTGTAAAGAAAGTAAAATGTTTTATTGTTAGAGTCGACCGAGTGTGCGGTTTCAGATTCGCGTTCTGCTGATAACAACTCGGCAGTATTATTTATGATTGACAATAGCTGTTCACAGTTCGACATAGAGCAATCAAAGTCTAGAGAGACTGGACAAGCGATTATTTTTTGTTTTGCGGAATATAAACTTTGATTGTGCTGTTCAATTTGTGTATTATTAGAAATTGTTTTTGTGAAATGTTTCTTAAAAAATTGTTTATATGTAGTCTTATTTAACTTAGAATGCGTGATAGCGTTTACTGGATTACGTGATAAAGCATTCGCATTTGAGTTAATTCTACCTGGCTTGTAAAAGATTTCATAATTGTATTCATCTAATTTTAATTGCCATCTGAGCAAACGTCCACCTGGATCTTTGGCATTGAAAAGCCATGTAAGAGGGCGATGATCTGTGGCATTCTTATGAACTTGAGAGGCTGTCGTCATAAACTGTTCGCATTGTTGCGCTGTCGTCGAAATCTCCCAAGGGCTTCGCAATGCGATGCATCACATATTGTGAAAAAAAGAGTATATAAAAATGAAGATTCTGAAAGAAATGATAGGCTCAGAAGGGTTAGAACCCAGAGCCGTAAAGCCAGTTACACTTGACACTTGACATTGACGTTTTGTAGTATTTGTTTTCATCGTCTAAAAGCCATTATAGTCGAGGCTTGGTGGGAGGAAGTGAGAGATACAAGTGTCGTGCCTTTTTTGCTTAAAATTTATTATTTTATTAAGTGTTGTTGAGTTACTATAGTAAATTTTTCTGTCTTGGTGGAGGTTTTAATATCTGTAAATTAGTAAGTGTTTGTAGTTGTGCCGTTTTTATGTAATTTTTTGTTGTAGTAATATAATGGAGGACGAACCTCCCGATCCCGGAAGGGTTCGCAATGATTCCTTTTCCTTACCCATTAACATTGATAATGTAGAACTAATTAACCGTAAACGTGCCCAAGTAAGTAACGAGTCTGCCCATCCACAAAAAATAGTTATTACTGATCCAAAACAACAGTTTCCTTCAATACAATCCTCATATACCCATCCTGATTTTATTAATAAAAAAGTTAAGTACTCTCAAGATGATGCCGCTCCTTTTCTAGTTCACGTAAGTAAAATCTCAAATGATCAGCTGTCTGGAGTAACTCTTAAACCAATTAAATTCGGTCACTTTCTGTATCATAACAAGATTAAAAATATAGTCCATGATGGAGTCAAAAAAGTTGGACGAAATAGAATATCAGTGGAGTTTAAAACAGCTGCAGATGCAAACACTTTTATCGATCACCCAGCTCTCCAAATTTCTAAATATGAAGCAACCATCCCCTCATATAGTATCACTCGTATGGGGCTAGTTAGACAAGTTCCCATAGAGTGGACACTAGAAGAATTAATAGCAGCTATAGAAATTCCCTCTGGCTACGGTTCTATAATTAAAGCACGGCGACTTAATAGACGATCAGTGAGTGACAGCAATAGCGTTTCATGGGTTCCAACTCAGACGGTTGTTCTAACTTTTTCTGGACAAAAACTTCCTCCCCATATTTACTGTTTTTACACTTCAATGCCAGTGGAAAAATATATTTTGCCACTAATTCAGTGTCATAAATGCTGTAGATTTGGCCATGTTACTTCCCAGTGCCGATCATCCCCTCGCTGCTTTGTGTGTGCACAGAATCATGAAGGTTTATCTTGTTCTCGACAAACTCCTACTTGTCTATTCTGCTCAGGTCCCCACACCGCAAAAGACCCTACTTGTCCTGAACATTTAAGGCAAAAATCTATTAAACTTGTTATGTCACAAGAAAATATCTCATATTTAGAAGCTTCAGCTAGATTCCCTCAGACAAAAAGATCCTTTGCTGATACAACAAGAATCCAGCCTCGTAATTGTTCTCAACAGACCCCTTATACCATAACTGAGAGTCTTTCAACCCCTTCGGCTCAGCTCTCACAAACTGCATCATACAAAAAAACAATTTTTATCCCTCAACGTACCTACAGCCAATCATTAAATTCTGGATATGATATGGCAGCCCATCAGGCAATTGTTGAGAATCCTAATTCTTCCCTTCCTAATGGGTGTGCTCTACTGGGAAATGACAACAACTCCTCTAGTAATGATAATTTCTGCGAACTTATGATATCAATTCTAATTAACATGATCTCCCGTTTTAGTGACACGGAACTTCCTCTCAGCTTACACCAAAAACTTACTCAGCTTTCCTCCTTAGCCCGTAACATTCGCAGTCCCGCCAATTCTTCAATGGAATTGTCGGAGCATTAGAAATAAAAAAAATGAACTCATTTACCTCATTAATAAATTTCATCCCTTCATTCTTGCCATCCAGGAGACATGGCTTAGGCCTGAGTCTCATTTTAGGGTTTCAGGCTACGCATGCCTCCGGGATGATAGGAGTGATGGTCGTGCTGGAACCTCTATTTTAATTTCAAGAACAGTTACATTTTCACAAATTCCTCTCCCTTCTCATAGTCCAGCAGTAAATGCTGTTGCTATTAAGGCCCTTGATGTCTCTATTCTCTCAGTTTACATTCCTAATCCTGATGCAAATGTTTTAACAGAACTTGCAACACTTATTTCTTCTCTGTCACCTCCTATGGTTATTTTGGGAGATTTTAATATGCATCATACTGTTTGGGGCTCCCATCTGTGTGATTCACTGGCTCCCTTATTTTTAGATCTTATTGATAATTTTAATCTCTGTATTCTAAATGACGGGTCTCCTACCCGTCGAGTATCCCCATTACAAAATGTTAAAAGTGCCGTTGACCTAACTCTCTGCTCCCCAGATATTGCTTCCCTTCTTCTGTGGCAAATATTACCTTCTAGCTATGGCAGTGACCATTTTCCTATATTCATCACTCCTCCTACTTCACCTGGAATAAATTTTACATTTTGCCCAAGACTAAAGTATAATCTATCCAAAGCTAATTGGCAATTATATTCTACAGTTTTGGAACAAGAGGTTTCAACTCTTCCCCCAATTAACAATGATAATATTGCTCCTGTATATATAGAGTTCAGAAATGCAATTATTTCTGCTGCTAATAAGTCAATTCCCTTAAAAAAACCTTTTAAAAATAAGTATCCTTCCCCTCCTTGGTGGGACCAAGATTGTTCAGCAGCTTGTAGGAGAAGAAAAGAGGCTGAATTAATATACTCCCGTTCTATGACTGCAGAGAATTATATCTCCTATAAAAAAATTGCTGCAGAAACCTTAAAATTACTGTCAGACAAAAAGCGAACTGGTTGGTTTAAATTCTGTGAGTCACTGTCACCTAGGACTCCCCCATCTTTGGTCTGGAGAAATGTTAAAAAATATCGCTGTGCAGTTTCTAGTGAAAATATAATTTCTAATGATCCTTCCCCGTGGATAGATGAATTCTCTAATAAACTTGCACCACAAACAGTCCCATCTTATGATGAATGCCTAGTTTTTAATTCAGCTCTTTTAAAAACAAATGATAAATTTGATTCCCCCTTTTCTTCTCAGGAGTTGTTTACTGTACTCAATGGCCTTAAAGACTCCTCACCAGGTATTGATGGGATTCCTTATTCATTTATAATTAATAGTAGTGAGAACACTAAAACTGTCTTACTATCCATTTTAAATTTTATTTATATTACTGGTGATCCTCCTGCTGAATGGAAAACCCAAATTATTTTGCCCATTCTCAAACCAGGTAAGTCTAGCAATGACCCTTCCAGTTACCGACCTATTGCCCTTTCTTGTACTTTGGCAAAAATCTTGGAACATTTAATAAAAAATCGCTTGGAGTGGTTTTTGGAAAGGAATAATCTCTTACCTAAAAGCCAATTCGGTTTCCGAAAAGGTTTAAGTACCATGGATAGCCTAAGTACTTTGGTCACAGATATTCATATTGCTTTTTCAAAACATGAATTTCTCATAGGAGTTTTCTTGGATATTTCTTCTGCATATGATAATGTGCTTCTTCCTGTGCTCAGGCAGAAAATGCTTAATCTGAGCATTCCAGTGAGGATAGTCAATTACGTCTCTAACTTTCTCTCTTCTAGATCAATATCTATAAATGTTAAAAATCTCCTGCTTCCCCCAAAAACTATATGGAAAGGACTTCCACAAGGCTCAGTTCTTAGTCCTCTCCTTTATTCTATATATACTCACGATTTAGAACTTTCAGTAAATTCTTTTTGTAATGTTCTTCAATATGCAGACGATTTAGCTCTATACATCTCCTTAAACAACTTCACAGTGGCATGTTCCCGTCTAAACTCATCCATGGATTATTTACAAGAATGGTTAACTAATCATGGCCTCTCTTTATCTGTGGCCAAGAGTAGTGTGGTGATCTTTTCCCGCCAAAGGCGAGTTCCCGATATATCTGTTGTATATGATAAGCAACCTATTCCAGTTAGAGGCAATGTTAAATTTTTGGGAGTTATCCTTGATTCGAAATTGGCCTTCGGTCCATACATTGAATATATAACACAAAAATGCGAAAAAAACATAAATATTCTTCGGTCTTTGTCAGGTGTTTGGTGGGGGTCCCATCCTTTTTCTCAGAAATTACTGTACAATGCTTTAATACGAAGCCACCTTGACTATGGATGTTTTCTGTTGGAGCCTTGCAATAAATCATCCCTGAAGGTAATGGACAAAATTCAATCGAAATGCCTTCGCATTATTACAGGGGCAATGAAATCCTCACCAATAAATGTTCTTCAGGTTGAGTGCGTAGATCCTCCTTTAAGATTAAGAAGGCAATACCTTTCAGACAGATTCTTATTTAAGATCTGCCAGCTTTCAGATCATCCCCTAATTCCTAAATTGCACCTTCTTTCAGAGTATATCTCATCTGACCGATACTGGACCCATAAGGACTCTCCCTGCTTGTTTAAAAGTTTTGTAATTTTTCTTCAGCTTCCTTACCCAATCTTTCAATGTAAAATAAATCCACTCTTTGATGTTCCTTACGAGGCTATTGTTTACCAACCCGACATTCATCTAGATCTGGGTATAGAAAAGGATTCTCCAATGGCAAATTTGAAATTAAAAGAAATTATAGAAAACACCTTTAAAGATTGGCTTGTCATGTACACAGACGCTTCAAAACAGTCTGATGAAGACTATACTGGAGCTGCTGTTTGGATTCCTAAGTTCAAAATCATTCTTAACTTTAAATGCCCCTCACTATCCTCCACTTTTACCGGTGAAGCAACTGCAATCAGTGAAGCTTTGTTATATGTAGAGTCACATAATCTTAATAAAACAGTTATTTTCACAGATTCAAAAAGTTGTTTGTTAGCTATTTTGTCCAATCAATTCCATAACAAACATAAATTTCCACTAATTCTTAAAATAAAAAATACCCTGTTCAGATGTCATCTTAAAGGAATCCATGTTTCAGTGGCCTGGATTCCAGGCCACAGTGGTATCCATGGTAACGAAACAGCTGATGTACTCGCTAAAAATGCGATTGCTAATGGCATTCTACAAAATTTAATTTACTCACATGACCTAATTTTGCTAGCTAAAAGGAAACTGAATGAAAATTGGAATAAGTTATGGGAAGTTTCCAAAAATGTTAAAGGTAAGCACTATGCTGCCATCCAAGAGGTTATTCCTCCCAAGCCTTGGTTCTTTAAATTTAACAAAGCAAATAAACATGCAACTTCAATCATTTGTAGATTAAGAATTGGACACGCCTGCACACATGCACATCTGGCAAAAATCAGAGTAAGGGATAGCTCATTGTGTGAATGTGGCTTAGATGAAGGTTCCACAAACCATATTTTTTTCAACTGTCCCAAATTATCCTCCTCCCTTTATGATTACCTTCCTCCTTATATTCCTCGACCTATAGATTTTAATTCTCTTTTAACATATACCAGTACTCCTTTTGTGTATATTTTATGTGATTTTATTAATACTAATAATATGAAACTTTAAATCCTTGTCACTTTTAACATACGGGTAAGAGTCTAACACCTGTGTTTGTCATATTTGTTCTAGGTAACTCAACAAATAGATTTGTCAAAATTCTCGGAGGAAAACTGAATCCTTGTATTATCACAGACTCTTATTTTAATTAAACTCATAAGCTTTCATTTTCTACTCAATACGTCATTGGCGAATTTTATCAAACCGCCACAAAAGAAAGAAGAAGAAGAAGAAGAAGAAAGCCATTATAATCATATAAAATTTTATCATTTCATCATACACAACACGTGTTATGTGAAAAATTATTTGATTATGACTAGGTTTGCAAGAGCGAAAGGTTCCAAATCCTCTAATGAAAAGGCTCCTGAGGATAGCACACCATGGGAGGTCATGAAAGAACAAATAATTCAGTCAAAGAAAGAAAGTGAAGACGCAAAGCAACGAAAAGAAGTAAGATATTTTTAGCCAATATGTGGCAATGCTTAATAAATGTTTGTTTATTAATAAGAACTGGAACTTTAGTATTAGTATTTCTTTTGGGTTCGCTTAAGAATCCAGTTACCGTAAAATAAATTAATTACGTATTTAAGGTTAATGAATGATGATATATTTGATGGATAGTTTTTCGTACCAGAAGGTTAACCAACGGTACCCTATTACTAAGCCTCCGCTGTCCATCCGTCTGTCTGTCAGCGGGATGTATCATAATCTGTAATAGGTAGACATTTGAAATTTTCTCAGAATGTGTATTTCTGTTGCCGCTATAACAACAAATAATAAAAATAAATTAAAAATTAAAGGGGGCTCCCCGACTAGAAATGTATTTTTTCTGGCTTTTTTACCTACTTCAAAACCGAGGAGGTACTCAAGGATTGGGTTTGAAATTAAGTCGCCTGAATTTGAGGATTCTGTCACTATGTCTCCCCCCCCCATGCGAGTTCAAGGGGGTTTATCTGAAGCAACCCCATGTGATTGTTGCTGCTGCATTGAAATATTTTTAATTATTTTTTAAAAATATTGTAAAGTAAAAGTTACAGCCTATATATTTCCCAATACTGGGCACAGGCCTCCGCTCATTTCTGAGAGGGTTTTAAGCCAAGGAATAGTCCGCGATGCCCCAATGCGTTGTGGCGAACTTCACATGTCTGAAATATTTTTTTTTCTTATTTCTCAGACATGCTGGTTTCCTCACAATGTTTTCCTTCACCACCGAGCATGTGGTAAATCAGCACTTAAAATTGCAATTAACAATTTCATTGGTGCTGGCGGGGATCGAACCCAGTTTGCTCGCATATTTTGAAATTTACAGTGAGCGCTAACCATCTGAGCTACCACGGCTCTTAAAAATATTGGTAAATAACCAACTAAAGGTGAAATGGCACATACATATAACTAAATTCTAACGTTTTTGAGGTTGCTTCTGTCAGAGTCATCTCAAAATGCATAAAATGAATCGCTAGGCTGGCCATTTTGTTGATAGTGACAGATTTACTTTATGTTATAACGTTGCTTCCGAGTTTATGTGAATATGCTCCCTAACGTTTTTATATGCCCCCACCTGTTTGTCGACGGTTTCGCTACTCTTCTGGATCCTTTTTTTCAAATGGTGGTAACTATAAATTATGTTTATAATTTAAAGTAATTATATAACTTAATATTTTGATGTTTTATAAGTGTAAGAGTGACCGAAGCGAGCTTGGGACTTAGGGCACCCCGACTCGGGCAGGGTAGGTTAGAAGGGGTCGAGTAAGCAAGCAAAGCAAGCAAATAGACCCCGCCATCCCCTTTGTGGTTATTTTTTTATAAACCACTCAGAAGTAGGAGCCCATGACTGCACTACGTTGAGGGACGTGGGGCTTCCCTCCCCCAATTACAAAAACAAAACCTCAAAAAGAGATATTTAAAAATTTATAAAAAAGAACTAAGCACGTCTGGCAAGGGAGGAAGTGGGGGGCGACTCTACAACTCCCTCCCCACCACCCCCACCCCTAATTCAGATGACTGAATTTCAAACCTTATGTATTTTTTAACCCTTCAATCCCAAAAGACCAAGGAAGAATTGTTCAAAAATCATAAGTAATAAATAATAGATTTTCGTGTTACTGTCAAAAAATCTTTATAATATCTTAATACCTGTTTTAACATATTGTTATGATCACTTATATGCACTTCACTTGTTTCTTTTACAAAAGTATTTAAAAAGTACCTAGATAGTATTAAATCTTGTATAATGGAATGAAACCCTTAATATTAGAAATTAGTAATCTCTATTTATTAAACCTATTACCCAATACTAAAATGGTTTGGCTGGAGTTATATTAAAAAGTTGGAAAGCTGGAAACAACATTAGTTTAACTCAAGCAAAACCGTTTTGGTATTGAGTTGTGTTGATTTTATTTGCAAACATACAGGCAAATATAATAAAACCTAAAACAAACAGATACAGATACGATAATTATTATTGGACTTGATTTTAGACTCTTGATTACTTAACGTAATGATCGTTATCAGTTGTTTCACTTTATATATATATATATATATATAGATATATATATATATATATATATATATATATATATATATATATATATATATATATATATATATATATATATATATATATATATATAAAGTAATAAAGGGTCTAAAATCAAGTCCAATATGTTTTCAATCCAAACTATCTTGGAGATTGATAACAAAATATGTACTTTGGTTTAGTTGTAAGGAAAGTGAATTTTGTATGTGGCTAACATCATTTGGATATTTTTTTAGCTTGCCCATCTCTCGTATATGCTGTATCCCTCACTCCCCAAATAAATGTGTAGTTTGTGCAAAATATGGTCTTTAGTCATTGTTTCTTTTGGTTAGGCACTTGTTGTATAGTATATATGTATTAGTTTGCCTGTATCAATTGTTTCTTAGCCTGTGCAAGTTTAATTGATGTGGTAACTTTCCTGGCTTTCAAAAAAGTGAATATACTTTGAATGAATGAAAGAATGAAGGTTAATAAAGGTCTTAATAAAGGTCAATTTGAAATTAAACTATTTTGACTGATTTGGGCTTTAAATTGAATTCTAATTACAGGCTGAACAGCAGCGCATAGACAACTATAGAAATTTCTTAAATGAACGGAAGGTTCAAAAACGAAAAGCCACATGGTGTGATTTCCCAGAAGTTGATTCTAAGAATTCTAATATTGATACAAGTCAATCAAGTGAAGCAGTACCAAAAAAGAAAAAGAAACAAGACAAATTAGATAGCCAAAATGTAAATAATGCAGCATTTCATGAACCACAAGTTGAGCAAAAAAGTGTACCAGAAAAAGAAAAGAAAAAGAAAAAGAAGAAAAATAAGACACTAAATCAAGATGCAAAACAATTATTTGTGCATGATAATCATCAGAAAGACAACAAAAACAAAAATAGTGTTGAAGATGAGAATTCTCCACAAGCCAAAAATAGTGATATTATACGAAAGGAAAAGAAGTCAAAAACAAAAACCAACTTTCATAATGTCGAAAAGGATAAAAATGTAACATCACTCAACAGTGAAACAAACAAAAATAATATCCAGAACAATAATGAACTAAAGTCGAAAAAGAAAAAGAACAAAGATCAACCAATACGCAGAAAAGTAATAAATGATAAAAGCTTCCAACTAATAATTAACGGTAAAGAAGTTGAATTGGTCAGATATGATGGCTTTCCTATTATGAAAAAAGATGCCGAACGGCTAGATGAACTGAAAAATAGTATGATTAAGAAAGGGATACCCAAAAGTGAAGTACAAAGGACTATGAAATTGGAGAGAAGAAGGGCAGAAAAAGCCTTAGCTAGAATGAAAAGAGAAGTTTGTTATAATTGCAGAAAAGGAGGTCATAACCTTTCAGATTGTCCTGATTTGAAATCTAAAATACCAGGTGTTGATGGAGCAGATGGACTTTGTTTCAAATGCGGTTCCACAGAGCATAGACAGTTTGAGTGTAAAGTACAAAGAGATAAAGAGTTCAGATTCGCAACTTGTTTTATATGTAAAGAAGCTGTAAGTTAAATGCTTAAATTTCTAAAGAATTACAGTAAATATAAAAAAGAGTAAACTAAATGTTATTGTGTGAAAATTCTCATAAGATTCCTATTTGTACAGGACATCAACTATGATTTGAAATTTGCTTAATTTTTTTAAAGGCCTATGAAGAAACTAAAAGATTTAGGTGCTAGCTACACCATTAATATATTATTACAATATTTTCAGGGCCATATTGCTCGACAATGTCCTGATAATCCTAAAGGACTATATCCAAATGGTGGTTGTTGCAAGCTTTGTGGGGATGTCACTCACTTAAAGAAAGACTGTCCAACAGTGAGTAAAACAATGATATATTTATTTGTTAAGTAGGTATAAATTCATTAAAGGCGAACATAGCTCAGCTGATGCTATAGTTATATCACTGCATCTTTACAATATAAATAATGATTCATAAACAAAAAAGCTTTGATTTTAGGATAATAATATAGGAAACCACAATATCACATACACAATATATAATTTAAGTTTGGTGTGTATTATTGTAATATGTTGTGTGCAATAAAAAGTATAAATAAATAAATATCTGCACCTTCCGCTGTCAAATATTTCCAATTTCACTTTAGATTTTTGTAAAAAGAATTGAGTTATTTTGATGGGAAGAGAGTTTTATCTCACTTGATGGTAAGTGACTACTGCAGCCCTGATCAAATACAAATCCAGGGGAATTACAGGTGCGTAAAAAGAGTAAGCTATTTTCTTGAAGATCGCTAGGTCCATCAGTTCGCAAAAATCGCCGGTGTTAGCGAATTTCACAAAAAATTCGTGCGTGGAAGAAAACTTCTGCTAAATCGCACAGTGGTGGACCACCAATCGTGAAATTTAGCAGCTGTAATTAGTCTGAACTGTTGTAGATGCGAAAGAATAGGCAAAAGATTGCAACATCTCTGCAGCACCAGTGAGTCCAGCCAATCAGAAAGAACTTGGTCGTTAGTAATTTGAACTGCTCTGCGCTAAATAGGTACTGTGCTGCGGTAAATAGATACTGTGGCCCATAGACATCTATATTTACCCTCGATTAAGATTCGAAATGCAGATGCGTTGTCACCCCTGAGGACCAACATGGAATGCCTCGTATCCAGTAAAAAGGGTCTCCGGTTCTTTACACTCACTGTACGAAACATAACAGTATTAAGTTGCTATTTTATGCTCCTATGTTCTTCCCCTATCGAGCCTACTCATTCATGCTACAACCATAATATAGCTGCAGCGTAGCTCTACCACATATGGATATAGATGGTATATTTAAATTTGGAACTTTGAATATATTTTTGTCTCTTGGTAGCCTAATACAATTTAAAACACCAAGGACCATGCTCAACTTAAATCATTTTTAAAAGAAACATATGAAGAAGGAAAAATATGTATAATGTATAACTGCTTTCTCTCTCACTCTCGTCGTGTAGTGGCGCGTAAGAGAATCTACTACCCATACCATCCCGTGAGTGCCGTAAGAGTCAGAGTGAAATGAAACAGTTGAGCGACAGCATCTTTCTGATAACAACTTATAATAATACTGCGGTTGACAACCCACCTGTCAAGCGTGTGTAACTACTGGAAATATCCCGCTTATGAAATAACTTAAGGGGAAGATATGCTTTGCAGTGAACTTTTAATAGACTGCTATGATACCATTATCATAGTGTAAAGTAGCCTATTTATATTATATATTGTGGCGTGTAGTGACGGTTAAGAATATCCGCTACCCCATATCTTCCCGTGGGTGTCGTAAGAGGTGACAGAGGGAAACAAATCAGGAGATGAGCAGAAGCATCTTCCTGATAACAGCAACTGTACACGCTCGCCAAGCGTGGCAACTATGGCAATATACCCCCCATGAACAATTATACAAATAGACGGTCCCCAGTCCCCGGCGGCCCCGCTATTCCTGGCTACGGTGGTGACCATGGCAAAGGCGGGGCAGGGGGTGCTAAGAATCTCCGGTGGAGGTTCGGTTGCCACCTACGACGACTCGACCTGGCAACATTTAACGCACGCACCCTGAGGACTGACGAGAAGATCCTGGAGCTGGAAGAAGAGATAGACAAGTTGCGCTGGAATATTATAGGATTATCCGAGGTCCGAAGAGAGGGGGAGGACACGGTGATTCTCGAATCCGGCAATTTGTTCTATCACCGGAAGGGCGACCATCTGTCGTCCCAAGGAGGTGTCGGATTTGTCGTCCACGAGTCTCTCGTCAACAACGTTGTAAAGATTGGGAGTGTGTCGACGAGTGTCGCGTACCTGATACTCAGAATCACCAAACGGTATTCGCTGAAGGTCACACAGGTTTACGCACCAACCTCGGCACATCCCGATGAGGAGGTGGAGGAAATGTATGAGGATATTTCCAAAGCCATGCATTCCTCCAAAACCCACTACACGGTGTTGATGGGAGACTTCAACGCAAAACTAGGCACAAGAGAAAGCGGTGAGCTGAAATTAGGGAAATTTGGAGTAGGGCAACGGAACGGAAGGGGCCAGCAGCTGGCCGACTTTATGGAGAAAGAGGGACTCTTTATGATGAACTCTTTCTTTCAGAAGCGGCCCACAGGAAGTGGACCTGGTCGAGACCCGACGGTTCGACAAAAAATGAGATTGACTTCATTATGACGACCAGACGCCAACTGTTCAGTGATGTCTCAGTGATCGCAAGGGTGAAAACTGGCAGCGACCACCGAATGGTTAGAGACACACTGAACCTAAACGTTAAGTTGGAGAGGTCTCGTCTAATGAAGCCAACGCTCCGTCCCCCTCGTGCTCTAATCCAGAATCCCGAAACCTTTCAGCTCGAGTTACGTAACCGCTTTCAGTGCCTAGAAGATTGCAATGCAGTGGACGATATGAATGACAAGCTCGTGGAAACTGTCCATGCGGTCGGAGCTAAGTTCTGCAAGACCCGCCGCAGAAGAACACAAAAACTCTCCGATCACACTTTTAATCTCATGGCTGATAGACGGGAGATGAAGCTGCAATCGTCAACAGATTTGACAGCATACAGGCAACTGAACAGACAGATCTCGAAATGCATGCGGCGAGACTTACGCAACTTTAATACTGCTCGTATTAAAGAAGCGATCGAGCGGAACCAGGGCTCCAAAGTCTTTGCCAGAGATCTGTCTGCCAGTAAGAGCCAACTGTCAAGGCTGAAGACTGAGTGTGGCAGCATCGTTTCCGGGACACCCGAGATTTAGAGTGAGATTGAGAGGTTCTATGGGCAGCTGTACACATCATCGTTGGAGTCACACGCAAATGTGAGTAAAGATCCAACAGCAAGTCTTATCCGACACTATTCCGATGATATCCCGGACGTCAGTCTAAGCGAGATTAAAATGGCTCTCCAGCACCTTAAAAACGCCAGGGCCCCAGGCGAGGATGGAATTACAGCGGAGTTTCTGAAAGCGGGTGGAACACCGGTACTTGAAGTCCTTCAGAAGCTCTTCAATTCCGTCCTCCATGGTGGCACTACTTCAGAGACGTGGAGCAGAAGTGCAGTGATCTTGTTCTTTAACCCTTAAATGCATATTGTTGCCAATTGTCTACATTTATTTTCACGTTATTTTATTCAAAAACCTCGAGTCCCTGCGTTTCCGAACGCTCGTAAATAACCATAGGCAATAAATTATTATTGAAAGAAAAAAGTTTACATTACATTTGGCGGGTAAGTTACTCGTTTTTTGACATTTGAATGTGGTGGGTGATGAAGTTCAGTGTGTTACTAGAAGACATAGTTTCTACTGTCGAGTTCCTAATAAAAAAGTGATTCTTCTTATTCTAAAAAAAAATACTTCTAATTTGTTATCAGGTAAGCTATCAATGTTTGATGTTGTTTTTGAAAGTTATATTAGATACAAGACAGATTTTTGTAAATTACTGTATGTTGCCAAATGTCTACATTATGCGTTTGTTTCATAAATAATTATAAGCGAGTGTTTTTGGCGTCTAGGTCTTTTAACATAGTATGCTTTGCTTTATAGGATGTCTAGACGGCTAAAAGATGACGATATTGAGGATTTACTTGCACGAATAGAAAATGGAGACATTTCTGAAGACGAAGAGGATATGGGTGATATGAACGAAATTGATTATCACCTGGACCTACAAGATCTAATAAGCGAATTAGAGGACAATAGTGATGACGATGAAGAATACAATGAAAATCCACCTTCGAACATGGAAGAAGGATGGTTGGATCGCTTCAATAGTCCAGCTCCAGGACCTTCGAATTGTCAACCACATTCAAGCCTTCTTGGTGTTGCAGCGTGGAGGCAACAAAATAGAGAACTTATACGGAAAAATCGTAATTTGCAATACAGTGAAGAACGTATACGTTTCACAGGAAATACAGACCTTTCCCCTCCACTAGCCGCGCTTTAAACACCATTCCAATTTTTCTCCAAATTTATGAATGAGGATATACTCATTGTTATTGTGGAACAAACAAATTTATACATCACGCAAAAAAATGTATCCAACTGTCCTCCTGTAACTGCTACTGAAATCCGTCAATTTCTAGGTATCATCATATTTATGTCCGTGTACCATTACCCAAATGTTAGATCCTACTGAGGTAAATATGGCTTCGATCATATACGACAGACCATGACGGTAAATAGATTTGAGAAAATAAGATTAGTAATACATTTCAATGATCATGCACAGCACAAACCGATTGGACACCCAAACCATGGTCGTCTTCATAAAATAAGACCTGTTGTAGTACACTTGAACAAATTGTTCGTGAGTGTGGGCACCATTTGACCAAAGGCTCTCTCTAGATGAGCAAATGTGTTTGACTAAGGTAGCTCATTTTATGAAGCAATATTTACCCAACAAACCCCATAAATGGGGTTTTAAGTTGTTTGTTTTGTGTTCACTCTCTGGATATGCTTATAGTTTTGAAATATATTCTGGTAAACGAAATGTTGACAACTTATCTGATGAACCTGATATTGGCGTAGTCGGTAATACAGTGATTAGATTGTGCCGTTCAATTCCACGAAAAATGAACCATATCCTATATTTCGACAATTTCTATACATCCGTTTCTTTACTGTATTACCTATGGACTCAAGGAATATATGCATTGGGTACTATTCAACGTAACCGCCTCGGAAAGAATTGCTAATTGCCAGGTGTAAAAGATTTTATGAAAGATTCTATAGTACGAGAAACATATGAGGAACAAGTAGCTGATTACGAAGGCCTTGATATCTCGGTAACATGCTGGAAAGATAATAAGGTTGTCACATTAGCGTCAACTTATGTAGGCTCCGAACCGGCCGAAACTGTGAATAGATACGACAAGAAATAAAAGAAACAAATTTCCATAGCTTGTCCAAAAATAGTCAAAGATTATAACGTCCATATGGGAGGAGTTGACCTCATGGATAGTTTTTTTTGGGTAGGTATAAAATCAGAATAAAAAGTCGCAAGTGGTATATTAGATTATTTTATCACATGGTTGATATTGCAGTGATCAATTCTTGGATACTGTATAAGAAAAATACCCAAATCTTACCTTAGGAGATTACAGATCTGAACTTGCAGAGACTTTATGCTCCTATAAAAAGTACGATACAAATAAAAGAGGAAGACCCTCAAGCAATAATGTAGAAAGGGAGATCGAAGCTAAAAAACACCGAGGTCCCGCTAAACCTGTCCCGCCAAAAGATATCCGGACTGATGGTATAGGCCATGATGAAAAAAGGTGCAGCGCTAAAAATAGATGCAAACTTCCAGGTTGTAAAGGATTTTCACGGACTGAGTGCGTCAAATGCAAGGTTGCTTTATGTCATAACAAAAATCGCAATTGCTTTGTTATATTTCATTCATAAATAATAAGGAAATTCCTATACTAATGAATAAAATTATAATATGACTATTTGCTTACGTCTACAGTAATTTTATCAATAAACGCATATTGTTGCCAAAAGTTTACATAGTATTTTTTTCAAAATAAATATTCTATATTATTAGCTGGATTTTTTTATTATTTTTTACGTAACCTGTGACTAATTTCCTATCATATACTGTTTTTTTTAGTTCAAAACAAATAATCATGCATTTAAGGGTTAAGAAAGACGACAACGCTCTCTTGAAGAACTACAGACCGATTTCCCTTCTATGCCGCGTCTACGTGCTGTTTTCGAGAGTCATTACCAATCGTCTCGCACGCAGACTCGACGACTTCCAGTCTCCCGAACAAGCCGGTTTCCGAAAAGGCTTCAGTACCATAGACCACATACATACCCAGCGGCAGATTGTACAGAAGACCGAAAAGTACAATCTGCCACTTTGCCTGGCATATGTGGACTATGAGAAAGCCGTTGTTTCTGTCGAAATTTGGGCGGTGCTACAGTCCCTTCAGCGGTGCCAAGTTGACTGTCGGTATATCGAAGTGCTGAAGTGTTTGTACAGTAGGGCTACGATGGCTATCCGAGTACATAACCAGAGCTCGAAACCTATCCAACTGCAGAGAGGTGTAAGACAGGGTGACGTTATATCCCCGAAACTCTTCACCGCTGCATTGGAAGACGTTTTCAAGCTACTGGACTGGAAAGGATACCGTAATAACATCAATGGCGAGTACATCACTCACCTTCGATTTGCCGACGATATAGTCCTTATGGCAGAATCGCTGGAGGACCTAAGCACTATGCTCAATGACCTCGATAGTGCCTCTCAACGGATAGGTCTTAAGATGAACACGGACAAAATAAAGATCATGTTTAATGTCCATGTCACACCTATACCGGTCATGTTTAATGTCCATGTCACACCTATGCCGGTAGTTGTTGGGATCACTATGCTCGAAGTTGACGAGTACGTTTACCTGGGACAAATAGTCCGGCTAGGTAAGTCCAACTTCGACCGAGAGGTCAATCGACGGATTCAACTCGGCTGGGCAGCGTTCGGGAAATTACGACATATCTTCTCGTCAGGTATACCTCAATCTCTAAAAACTGGATTGTACAACCAGTGCGTGTTGCCAGTGATGACTTACGGATCTGAGACGTGGTCCTTCACTGCTGGCCGTATGAGGACGCTCAAGGTCGCTCAACGAGCTGTGGAGAGGGCTATGCTCGGAGTTTCTCTGCGTTATAGACTCAGAAATGAGGATATCCGCAGTAAAACGAGAGTGACTTACATAGCCCAACGGATTAGTAAGCTGAAGTAGCAATGGGCCGGCCATATAGCTCGAAGAACCGATAACCGATGGGGAAGAAAGGTTCTCGAGTGGCAGCCTCGTACCGGTAGGCGTAGTGTAGGGCGACCACCCACTAGATGGAGTGACGACCTGGTAAGATATGCAGGAAGTCGATGGATGCAGGTGGCTCAGGACCGTGCTTTGTGGCATTACTTGGGGGAGGCCTATGTTCAGCAGTGGACTTGTGAAGGGCTGTAATGATGATGATGATGAAAGTAGCCTATTTAATTGTCGCCTTAATCCGTCGTTGGCGTTTTAGTTAAGCGATCGTTATATCTGTCACTTAAAAGCATAAAAGAAAATAGCTTGTAGGCGTACCAGTAAATTTTCTTTTGTGAATAAAATTATTATGAAATGTTATGTATATTTGCTGCAGAGCACTTGATAGTGCTTGACGGTACATAACATTATGTGGTACTTTATAATCGAAAACGGTGTCATTTCAGGCAAAAGATAAGAAAGAAGAAAGCTCAATAAAATTGCGGACTTTGGGCGGTGCAGATAACATTGAAGATATAAGTCAAAAGGAGGAAAAAAATGTTACAGAGACAACAAAAAAACCCAAGAAAATAAAGTTTTAATGTTATAAAGTTATAAATAAAAAGTCCTTAATATTATAGGTATTGTTTTAATTTATCCCTTATTTTTAGGCCGTAATTTGCCATACAAAATTCTAAATGGAAATACATCATTAATTATTAGCCTATTATAAATGTTGCACATGAAAACGTAACTTTTTTGTTATAAATTATCAAAGAAAGATAAATCTGAATATGTGCAATGTTTATAATGCTTCAAGACTTGCTTTCAGTTGCTCCATAGATTGGTATGCAATTTGTCCTGTAATGCCTTCTGGACTTTGTGGGTCTTCCCGACTCAGTATTCTAGCTGCATCCGCGAGGCACTGTATAGGTTCTTGTAGTCGCTCTTTTAATTTCTCTTTTGTAATGAGTCCGGCACTGAATTCGCTTCTTGCTAAATACATAAGTGGTGCGTGAAGTTCGTAGATCATCATTGCTGTAACCAACAGTTTAACATTAAAAAAGTGCCCGTTATAATGTAACCATAATAACCTGGCAGACTTCTAATTTCTGAGGGGTTTGAATGCTGCTGGAGTAAGTGTTCTGTGTTTCAATACGTTAATGTGTGTTGGCGGAATTTACATGTCTTTAAAATGCCTAGCCACATCGACACAGTACCACTTTAAAATGTTTTTAATATCAAATTGTTCGTCTTACCTCTCATTCTGCAGTCCCCCGGCGTAATTACATCAAGAGTCTTAAGAACCAAACGACAAAATTCAGCTTTACGCTCCAGTATAAGATCGGGAAGCTCGTCGATACCGTACCCATCCACACGTCCGTACAGTTGCGCTAATGTGTGCTTTATAGACAGAAGGATAGAGTGGCGTGGGTGAAATACCGACTTATACTGAAAAAATACGGTGGATCTTAAATTTGTGGGGCCCTGAGCTAACACTACTTGGGGCCCCACCAAATTAATCAAACGAATCAGCTCTGTTCGAAAATTAACTCTCATCCTCATTTTTACTAAAATCATGAAATTTTCATAATATCATCATAATTGTTTTTGAAGCTTTGACAGCTATTGTCTTCACGGCGGGTTGGGAGTTCTTTATATCCACAGGGACCTGGGCTGCAGCCCGCGGCGGATCTATAGATAGATCCGCCGCGGGTATACAATAGTCAGTAAGCTTTTGTTAAGTCAGTGCGCTTCACAATCTTAGGCTACATCACCACTTACCAGATGGGATTGTTGTTAAAATAGTTAAAAAAATGTTACGCTGATACTAATGCTAAGTTCAAAGACTTAAATAAAAACAAAGCGCACATTTATATTAGGTAAGCACTGCATGCTTTGCAGTGCACTTCAATATGCGGAGATGGTTCAGAATAAATAATATAGGCAAATGGTGAAGAAAAATTAATATTTTTTTTTTTAAATATTCTGTCCTTTTTATCTTTTAAATTCAAAATGCGTGGTAATGCATTATTTTAACTGATTTTACGCGCATGCACACATTCGTAAGGGCCCAAGGTAAGTCCAACTTCGACCGAGAGGTCAATCAACGGATTCAACTCAGCTGGGCAGCGTCCGGAAAATTACGACACATCTTCTCGTCAGGTATACCTCAATCTCTGAAAACTAAAGTGTACAACCAGTGCGTGTTGCCAATGATGACTTACGGATCTGAGCCGTGGTCCTTCACTGCTGGCCGTATGACACATGACACTCAAGGTAGCTCAGCGAGCTATGGAGAGGGCTATGCTCGGAGTTTCTCTGCCTGATAGACTGAGAAATGAGGATATCCGCAGTAAAACCAGAGTGACCGACATAGCCCAACGGATTAGTAAGCTGAAGTGGCAATGGGCCGGCCATATAGCTCGAAGAACCGATAACCGATGGGGAAGAAGGTTCTCGAGTGGCAGCCTTGTACCGGTAGGCGTAGTGTAGGTCGACCCGCCAATAGATAGAGTGACGACCTAGTAAGATATGCAGGAAGTCGATGGATGCAGGTGGCTCAGGACCGTGATTTGTGGCACTACTTGGGGAGGCCTATGTTCAGCAGTGGACTTGTGAAGGGCTGTGATGATGATGATGATGACTAGGTAGGAGTACTCCTTTTATGCATGGGAGTCCTATTCTCTTAGCTTACCTATTTTTGCTGCCAAATATGCCACTTACACTGCTGCTTTCCGGTCTGAAGGGAATGGAGAATCAGTATATATACACATACTGTGAGACATTCCATCTCATTCCTCAGAGGTAACAACACATCTGTAGCCTTCTTAGTTTGAAGTTGGCTGCATTTCCCCATGGACTGCAGTAGACCGTTTGTCTGATGACTGTTTTACATTTTTTTTTTAAAAAACATTTAAGTTTACCACTAGTTAAGTTAGGTAGGAAAGCCTCAAACTAAAGTTAAGTGATGAGTCAAATGATAGCTCTTCAAACGTATGCGGTACGGCTTAAGCAGTTCTTATTAAAGAAACGATTAAGGGGAACTCAGGCTTCAAATTCGTGGCCAAATATCTGTCTACCGTAAAAAAGACCTGTCAAAGTAGACCGAGATTTTGAGTGATATTAAAAGATTCAATAATAAAATGTTTAAAGTCATACCTTATTGATGGTTGCCTCTCTTTGTTCAATGGCTTGGGGACCAGGTTCTAAAGCATCTAATTGATCGACTTCTACTTGCACAACTGCTAACATTTTGCGCATAGCCGCACCAGACGTTTTAAATCCGCATGATTTTTCCGTACACGACCACTGCGCGTCGTTATCTGAAAACAATTTATTCATTACAGTCTATCAAAAGTCCATTGCTAAACTTAGAGGGATATTATACTCGTAGAGTAATGGGTTTTCCTACGCCGTCGCCGCCTCTACACGGCACTGTTTTAATAATTAAAATATTAAGATTGTGACATGGGTCTGAATCTGAGACATAAAAGATAAAAATATTAAAATAATGTGGACTTACCTAAAGGATTTGTGGACAAAATAATGCCATTATCACATTTGTTACATTTCAAAGTGCTTAAATGTGTTCCTAACTCTGTAGGATCGGCACAACGTGGACAGTCGCAGTTAAAGAACTTTGAGTCGAGTAAATATTCACGTCGAACTATAGTAGGTGAGAGTGCGTAAGTGTAACACAGATGTAGTGGCTGCCCTTTTTTTATTGGTACTGCTGCTCGTACTTCGACTCTGCACAAATAATACAATATTTGTTTTGTCAATTCAATGAAAGCACTTGATGATTGTTATGGCGACAGTTGAAATCTGTAATAGTAAGCATTACTCGTATTTAATATTAGTAATCTATGGGTTGAAAAAATGTAGGTGATATATCTCACATTTCTTTAATTTATAGATACTGTAAAATAACAATAATTGGTTAAATATACGTAGAAGTATAGGTATAAAAAAACTTAACAATAGAAAAGATCGAGCTAAAATTAGTTAACTAATATCAAAAGACTAACGCGAGCTATTATGTGTATGTAGTACGTATTTATCAGTTGGCAGCCTTCCAGTAAATGTTGAGAATAATTTAAAGGCGAGTTAATTATTTTGCAGATTAAAGCTAATTATTCTTTTATTTAACTGCGTGTTGCCTCCTATCCTCTTTGTTATAATTATCAGTGACAGTTCCAGCCTGCAGTCTAGAGGGTGTTCCAGACTATGAAGCCCAGGAAGCTTTCCAGCAGAACTGGTTGAAAATAAATTACGAGCATAAGGTGCTTTAAGAATTTACAATGATATTATTTATTATTTCCATTTTTGTTTATAATTTGGTGATTAGCTATGTTTTGCCTCCGTGACAACATTGACCAATGGGATTGGGTGCATATCAGTAGCTTATAGATCTACGTTATACCGTCAGCAGGGGTAGCCATGAATTGAACACTAATTTCGGTAAGAACTCAGCCTATATACAAGGGGGGTCGACGAGAGGTCATAAAGCGCCAGCGCGATATAGCCTTTTTTTTTCGAAGTTTTTGCACTACGCTTAAATGCCGTTTCGATACCTACCTACTATTTTCTTTTTACTTATTTAAATAGGTCGGGGTAAAGTTCCTTTGTGATTTGTTTGTATAAAATTGAAGAAAAATCTCATTGGTTGTACTGATTGTATTGCTGTTTTTAATATCAATACATATAGAACATTAAGAAAGAAAAAATAAAAAGTAAAAACACTTTTCCCCATTTTCAATTGTTTTTCTGTCCACCACAATGAGTGAATCTAATGAAGAAATTTGATACATTTTGAAGTTTTATTACAAAAAAGGGAAAAATGCGACTCTTTCTTAATTAGGTAGTCGTAATCGTAGTATTTTGAGTTGACAACGCTTCTGTAGTTTTCTTTGTTTGAATTTGGGTGCAGATGTCCATGGCTACTTACACTATGCCTTTTTATAAAAAAATATAGATTGTTAAATTCAAAAGATATTCTTTTTTTTGATTTGGTCTAAAATATACGACATAATACGCAACTTGTAATCGTTCTGAAGTATAGTATGAACAATGTTGGGAACGCAGCTGTGAGCCGCTATTGCCAGCCGAGGGTATATCGCCCGTATACTGAAGCCGCCCCTCGAAGGAATCTCCACAGCATTCACCTTAAAAACAAAACAAAAACTATTATTGAAATTATTCTGCCATCACAATTAGTATAGACTACAATTATTAACCAACTACATTTGCGGAAAGGAGGGTCGTGACCTCGTGATGTTATAAAGTATACCAAATGGGAATTGTCAAAAATCTGTCACCCACACTTTTTCAAAATCGGTTAATTATTCATTTTACAGTTTATTCTTATTTGTTCATCTGCTTTTCTTATGCAATATCGCTATTCTTAAAATCTGGATGTATGGATGACTATGAATGGACTCTAAGAAAATTAGTGTTTTTTTGAATATGACTTCCGATGTGGAAACAATGCGATTAAAGCGGCACGAAATGTATACAGAACCACTAACGAACGAACTGTACGTTCTTCGAGTCCACACCAGACGACCAGACTGGTCGCTTTCGTTCGGGAAATTTTAACATCACAAATGAATCGCGTGGCAGTTTCGTGGCCGCCCGGAGAAGGTTAATAATGACGAACTGACAGCAATAAATAATGGAAGGGAATCCGTCTCAAGCTATGGCTGAGCTAGCGTCTACTTTTGATGTAAGCTTTCGTGTCTAAACAATATTAGATCATTTACGGAAATCAGTAAAATTAATATGCTTAAAGGACGCACAGCGAGGGGTTGTCCAAGCTGCATCATATTGCTGAATCGGCATAGAAAGGAAGAAATAAGCGTTTATCAAATTGGTTAGATCCAGATGCCTAAGCCACATAGTAACCGAACGAGATTCGCCAGAAGCGGCTTATAATTACGGTTTAGTGGACCACTGTTGGCGTAATTTACTAAAGCTTCTTGCCATCTTGTGCCACAGAAGCTGCTGACCGTTATTGTCAAGAACTGCAAATGATAATGGAGTAGCTTCTTTATAACAACGGCCGGCTACATACTAACCAATAGACATTGGCAAAATTAGCTAAAGCTAGGGACCCTTTCTCATAGATCACCAACATTCTCCTTGGCCCTACAGAGTTCTTTTTTTTGTGAAGTTAACACACTTCCTTTTTGGTAGGAAAACATTTGATTTCCGAAGAAGCAATAAGCATTTGGCAGGCCTTTTACCTACACGCTAGTATTTTAGGCAAACTTCCAGCATACGACGTATCGATTGGCCTGAATTATAAAGTGGGTGAAGGACTTTCCGAGTGAACAATCTCTCTGAGTCGTCGTTAATTTCTACACGTTCAATCCCACGACAACTAAGTAACGACAACTAACTACTCTCTTCCAGCTGCATATTAATGATCTGCTTATGGGCGACACTGTCGTCTTAGACACAGTTTTGAAGAGGTACCAGCCGAATGCTCGGACCAGTCGGGATCAAATCCAGTCCGAAAGAGAAGCTATGTTTGAGCGTGCGAATCTCTCACTGCAGGCAGGCTGCGAATGGGGCGATCTGAATGGGCAACAAGGTCCATAGCAGTTGCTTAAATCATAGAATGTATAAGAATGTACAACATTCTTGAAACTGCTAGCTTAACGCCCGTTCAGAAGTGAACCCTTTTTCCAGCGAAGCAGACAACCCCAAACATGTTTGTACTGAACTTGGCACCCTTTAACATTAATTATGTCTTTCGTGGGAAATCATTAAGTAAAAAAAGTTTTATCCTTTTATCAATACAAAACTGTTACATTAATCTTTTGGAGCATAGTCTTTACAGATGGAACCTTATTTTTGCCGCCAAATAGCAGTGCGCTGTCCCGGTGTAGTTTGTGTCCCGGCCTGAAGGTACAGAAAGCCAGTATACTTAATAACAGCCTGTGAAGCATTCCATCTTAGTCTTCAGAGGTGACAACACATCTGTAGATATCACACAAGGTAGTTAAAGTAATCAGTTGAACTGATATCAGTTCAGACGGATTTAAGCTAAAGAAATTTGCACACACACGGTCAGTTCAACTGATCATTCCAACTGATCAGTTCAAAATAGGACTGTTGATATTTTTTTAATATCGAACTTTCGATATATCGATAATTATAAACATTACTAATTTAAAAATATCGATATATCGGCTTTATGTAAAAAAAATCATTTAATTTAGTTCATTTATTATATTTATTAAGCAAATTAAATTAAAAATGTATGAAAATGTTAGATTATACTTATAGTTCTTATTAATATATTTTTTATGTATATTCATTTCAATATATTTCTTATTAATATATCATGCGTGGCTGTTCAACCTATTTATGGACAGCTGTTTGGAAAATTTGAAAGTTAAAGAATGCGGGTTAAGAATGGGTGAGTTAACCATCAAATGCCTTTTGTACGCCGATGATCAAGTCATACTTGCGTCGTCGGCGGCCCAGTTGCAAATGATGGTTACATTAATGAACAGGTCATTAAAAGAAAGGGAATGAAAGTGAACGCAAGTAAGACGAAAGTGATGGTTTTTGAAAGAGAAGAAAGCAAAACGGTATGTGAAATAGGAATAGAAGGAGAGTTAATTGAGCAAGTGGATGAGTTCGTATATTTGGGATGTGTATTCAGCAGGGATGGGAGATATGATAAGGATATTGAACAACGAGTGAATGCAGGAAATAAAGTAAATGGGGCTCTACACTCTATTGTGAAAAGTCAGAATGTGTCAAAAAAGGCACGTATGGCAATTCACAGTGCTGTATTAGTCCCTACTTTAACGTATGGTAGTGAAAGTTGGGTGTGGCAGAAGAAGCACGAGAGTAGAATAAATGCGGTAGAAATGCGAGTATGTTAGGGCTGAATCTGAGTGGCAGGGTGAGAAACTGTCTGATAAAAGAAGAGTGTGGTTTGCAAGATGATGCGGTGACCAGGATTAAGAAAGGAATGCTTCGGTGGTTTGGTCATGTGGAAAGAATGAATGCGGAAAGACTGACAAAGCAAATATATGTTGCAGAAATGAATGGAAGAGTCGGAAAGGGACGTCCTAGGCGAAAGTTTGTCGACCAAATTGGCGATATACTAAAAATGGGCCAAATTAAGAGTACCCTTAACCGACGAGCATGTATGCGTAGGTATATGGATGTGGAAGAGGCGAGAAAGGTATGTCAGGATCGTGCTAAATGGAAGTCTGTAGTCTCTGCCTACCCCTCTGGGTGACAGGCGTGAGTGTTTATGTTTATGTTCTTATTAATAATTGTCCAATATAAATGACGATTATGTGTACCAATATTTTTCAGTAAGAGTTTTCAAAAACACCTGTTCTTTTATATGTTCAGCTGTTTTATATGTTAAGAAGCACAGATGCTAGACTGGAGAAATCAAATATTTAACAGCTGTTGTTGTTTATTATAAAGTATTATATAAGTGAAAACTTGTAAATGGCCTTCAATTTTCTTATAATTATATTATTTTTGTAAATTAGCAGTAAGTTTTCCAAGTAAAAAATAAATAAATAAAAGCTATTTCTAATAGAACCGGAGTAATCTGTCTACCCAGTCTAGACAGTCGATGACGAGAGTAACTCAAGTTTATAAGATGCCAAAACAACTTGAGATTTATATTAACATCGAAGCACTTGTTTCGACGTTTTCTTCATTAGTTCACATGAGCAAATACTTAATACACAAAATCGCATTACTTTTATATATCAAAACCCACTTCAAACCATTATTTAAACGATAAAACATGAGCTCAGTGACATTTGAAATGGCTCATAAAGACCTAGGTGACTCCTGTGATCTCACCTTTCTGATGGTGCAATCCGAAGGTAAGTATAGGATCTCAGTGACGGCGCTAGATAGAACGATCGTGTTTGAACCCATTTGAATGGGCTCACAAAGACCTAGGTGACTGTTATGATCTCACATTTCTGATGGTGCAATCTGAAGATGAATATAATAGAATCTCAGTGACGGAACTATTTCTATATTTTAATTTAAGTCTATATTGTGTTCTACAGGGCTTATTAATCGAAAAAAGTTTCAGAGAGATTAACCGAAAACGAGGCAACTAAAATAAAAAAGAGTGTATGATCAAGAGTGGAAAACACGGGTACAACAAATGAAACATCATTCCAGGGTATAGATCAAGACATTGAGAGAGTAATTCACTTAGATAAAGAAAAATGGAGACACATCCTGCGTATTGTTATGGATGCTGTATTGTATCTATCCACAAACTGCCTTTCCCATGAAACTCCTAGCGATCTCGTCGCACAATGTCCTCAGCCTAGTCAAGGTAACTTCTTGAACTTAATTTCTCTGCTTGCCAATCATAATTTAACTCTTAAGTTTCAATTAGAACACTAAAAGGGACAAGTATCATATTTATCAAAGATAATACAGAATGAAATAAGTACCTAATTGACATAATGGCAAAAACAGTTAGAAATAGCATGTTAAATGACATCAAATACTACACGATAATGTTCGACTGCACTCCAGATGTATCCCATACAGAACAAATGAGCCAGGTAATTCGATATGTAAAAAAAAACTGGCGATGTGTGTAAAATAAAAGAAAGTTTCATTGATTTCATAGAAGTTGCTGGAAAGACAGGAGAGGGTATTTGTCAACAGATTTTAGAAAAATTGGCAGGTGATGATTTAAATATTTGACAATGTCGTGGCCAGTCTTATGAAGATAGGTCCAATATGGCTGGCATCCATAAAGGAGTAGAAGCCAGGATTGCAGAAAGGAATGAGCTGTCCGAGTTCGTACCGTGCTTGGCTCACTCCTTAAATCTTGTAGGTCTTCATTCTGCCTTATCATGCCAGGAAGCTATTAACCTATTTGGACTGATTCAAAAAGTATATTGCTTTTTTGTTGGCTCCACTACTAGGTGGAACATTATGAAAAAATACGTTAAAACAAATTTAAAAGGAAGAAACGTGTTGCAGTCAGTGCCCTATTAAATAACTTGCCAGAAATAGCGGAAGCCTTAGTAGAAGTTAAGCAAACTTTTCATGCTCCAGAAGCTAAGTACGAGGCAGGTCATCTTTTAACTGCTATAAAGAATTTTAAATTTATTCTTAATTTAACTATTTGGAGAAATGATTTCTTAAATTTACGCGAACACTACACATTGAATAAAACTATTATTTACGGATTATATCGCGTTTAATTACATTAATTTATTGTTTTTATTATCCCGACGTTTCGGGTGCTTTACAGCGCCCATGGTCACGGGGGGGACTGAGATGTTTGACGTCCCAATGTCATAGTTAGTCCGGCTACCTTCAGTTTTTTAATATTAATTTTTGGTCCGATTTACGCAAAACGAGCTTATAGTATCATGAAGTCTTGCAGTGGTATGCTTGGGTTTGGGTTTAATTTTGTTAATTATAGGATCCCAAGCAGATGGTAGCACCCAACCATCTTCTCTATTGAAATTTGGATGTTTTTTAATTTCAATAGCCTCGCGTATCATCCTTGGTAGGAATCGGTGTTCTTTTGCGAGAATTTGTGGTTTATCAAATCTAATGTAATGGTGGGGACGATCTTGAACATGTTCGCAGACTGCAGACTTCCCGGAGCGTCGGTGCTTCACATCAGCTATATGTTCCTTCACGCGGGTTTTTATAGATCTCTTTGTTTGACCTATGTAAGAGAGACCACATTCACAATCTAGCTTGTACACACCTGCATCTTGTAGAGGAATATTACATTTGATGGATGGTAAAAATTGACTAATCTTCTTCAGCGGCTTGTAGTATGTCTTAATGGACGCTCGCTTCAAGATGTAGCCAATCTTGTCCGTGACTCCTCTAACATATGGTAGTAGAGCAGGCGCGCGCTCGACTGTGGCCGGCTTCACTCGTTCACTGTGACGTAGGCGCGGGACCCGAAGCTTGTTGTCTTGCAATACTTGCTTGACATGCTGAAGCTCCGCAGCCAGATGTTTTCTGTCACAGATCCCTCGTGCTCTCTGAAACAAAGATTTACCCACGGTAGCTAACTGTGAAGGATGATGGTGAGATTCACCATTTAGATATCGGTTGGTATGGGTCTTTTTCCTATACACAGTGTGACCAATAGTGTTATCAGGATTTCGGATGACTAAAACATCTAGGAAAGCTAAAGAATTATTTGCCTCTAACTCCATTGTGAATTGTATTTTAGAGTTTATGGAGTTAAGGTGGTCTAAAAATGCAGTTACTTTGTCAGATGGTAAAATTGTGAAAGTGTCGTCTACGTACCGCTTGTAGAACCTTGGATTTACAGGAGCAGTAAGAAGGGCTTTCTCCTCAAAGTCCTCCATGAATATGTCGGCGACTATGGGAGACACAGGTGAGCCCATCGCCACACCATCTACTTGCTTGTAGAACTCCTCCTTCCAGGGAATGAACTTCGCATTAACTCCGCGAAAAATCCCGTACGAAGAAATTATCTGCAGTGTTGAGGATTGTCTGTTTAAGAATAATATCGGTAAGGAAGATTTGGAGGCCATACGTCAAGATATTTCGTCCTTGTTACGTCGTAGTTCAGTGCCGAAACCAAACCTTCCCAAAGACGAATTTATAGCGCTAAATAACTTACGGAACAGACCAGAACTCACGATTCTCCGCGCGGATAAAGGAAATGCTACGGTGGTAATGGACGCGTCGGAATATAATTTTAAAATACAACAACTTTTATCGGACGAAAGTACATATAAAAAGGTCAAAACAGACCCTACAACTAACACGCTTAAAACAACTAGCGATTTAATAAAGAAATACTCCGAAAAATTAAATCTCGACGTGAATTCGCTAATACCATCATGTGCCAAACCACCGAGGTTGTATGGGTTACCGAAGATACACAAACCAAACGCTCCACTACGTCCCATAGTGAGCCAGATCGATTCACCAACTTATAAGCTGGCACAATACTTAGCAAAAATACTATCACCACTGAGAGGACATACCAGAGCACCCACAAAGGATTCATACCATTTTGTGAGTGAGATAAAAGACCTACATCTCACTAACAATGAAACTATGGTCAGTTTTGATGTTCAGTCACTATTTACATGCCTACCTATTGTGGACTGCATCTCAATCGTAACTAGGAAGCTAGAAGAAAATAACATGCCTCAAGAATATGCAATACTACTTGAACATTGCCTCACATCTGGCTATCTATTGTGGAAGGAGGAGTTCTACAAGCAAGTAGATGGTGTGGCGATGGGCTCACCTGTGTCTCCCATAGTCGCCGACATATTCATGGAGGACTTTGAGGAGAAAGCCCTTCTTACTGCTCCTGTAAATCCAAGGTTCTACAAGCGGTACGTAGACGACACTTTCACAATTTTACCATCTGACAAAGTAACTGCATTTTTAGACCACCTTAACTCCATAAACTCTAAAATACAATTCACAATGGAGTTAGAGGCAAATAATTCTTTAGCTTTCCTAGATGTTTTAGTCATCCGAAATCCTGATAACACTATTGGTCACACTGTGTATAGGAAAAAGACCCATACCAACCGATATCTAAATGGTGAATCTCACCATCATCCTTCACAGTTAGCTACCGTGGGTAAATCTTTGTTTCAGAGAGCACGAGGGATCTGTGACAGAAAACATCTGGCTGCGGAGCTTCAGCATGTCAAGCAAGTATTGCAAGACAACAAGCTTCGGGTCCCGCGCCTACGTCACAGTGAACGAGTGAAGCCGGCCACAGTCGAGCGCGCGCCTGCTCTACTACCATATGTTAGAGGAGTCACGGACAAGATTGGCTACATCTTGAAGCGAGCGTCCATTAAGACATACTACAAGCCGCTGAAGAAGATTAGTCAATTTTTACCATCCATCAAATGTAATATTCCTCTACAAGATGCAGGTGTGTACAAGCTAGATTGTGAATGTGGTCTCTCTTACATAGGTCAAACAAAGAGATCTATAAAAACCCGCGTGAAGGAACATATAGCTGATGTGAAGCACCGACGCTCCGGGAAGTCTGCAGTCTGCGAACATGTTCAAGATCGTCCCCACCATTACATTAGATTTGATAAACCACAAATTCTCGCAAAAGAACACCGATTCCTACCAAGGATGATACGCGAGGCTATTGAAATTAAAAAACATCCAAATTTCAATAGAGAAGATGGTTGGGTGCTACCATCTGCTTGGGATCCTATAATTAACAAAATTAAACCCAAACCCAAGCATACCACTGCAAGACTTCATGATACTATAAGCTCGTTTTGCGTAAATCGGACCAAAAATTAATATTAAAAAACTGAAGGTAGCCGGACTAACTATGACATTGGGACGTCAAACATCTCAGTCCCCCCCATGACCATGGGCGCTGTAAAGCACCCGAAACGTCGGGATAATAAAAACAATAAATTAATGTAATTAAACGCGATATAATCCGTAAATAATAGTTTTATTCAATATTTGGAGAAATTCAGAAAGAAGATATCATCCTTGCCCGTTCCGTCGCAATAATAAATGGTCTGCTCAAATTTTTGCAAAAAATGAGACAAAATCCAATGGAATATTGGATAAAAGAGGCTGGAGAAGTTGCTGAAAAAAATGATGTTGACCTTATTTTGCAAAACAAACGAATTCCGAAACGTAAAAAACATTTCGATGAGATTTGTGAACACTCCAATCTGTTCAACATTTTCTAAAGAAATAATGATGATATTTGATTGAATCGTATCAGAAATAAAAAAGGGGTTTGATTGTGCTACCATGCTGAATTTGAATTTTGCTTTTCTTAATGGTACTAATATTTTGAAAATGTCAATTGAAGAACTGCAAAAGTATGGAGCAGATCCAGCTCGAAAATACGAGCGAGATTTAAGCGCTGTTGAATTCTGCCAGGAACTCTACGTTTTTAAAGAGCAAGCTCCGCTTTTATTTCGTGATATAGAAAAGGCTAACGGTTTCTATCTCTTGCAACAGATCTATGCACATGATTTGCAGGATGCTTTTCCTAATATTTGTATTACCCTTTTTTTTATTACATGGGGAAATGCCTACGCATATCCGCCTCGCGGGGGCAAGGACGGGTTATGTCGGACTCGCACCGACTAAAACCCCATGGTGTTCCACCTTTGTCGCATATTGGCAGGGCTACGGGAACGCTTTCGCACACATCCGCAGCCCTACTAGCGCCTGCCGCCCCATGGCAGCACCTCCTCGGGAGAGGAAAATTCCTCCCCGTTCTCCTTCCCAGGTAAGGCACACCAGAACACATGGCGCGCCTTCCTCCACGGCCTCCAATTACGTCTGTGCAACAGACGCCCCCGCGTCCGATGCACAAAGGCCATGGGGCCAGGAAAAACGAGCACTTAGAAGTACTAGCCTTCCCGACCCCAGCGGCGGATCTGGTCTATGGCTCCGCCGCCAACCAAGATTCGGCTGCGGAGGGTAGGGAGAGCGGCGCCTCGCAATACCGACAATCCTCTCCCCCCGCAGCCCCACCGCCACCGCATCAACGGTGCGGCCCCGTTTGAGTCGCGAAGGATAGGGCGAGTGGCGCATCGCCATACCAACACTCCTCTTCCTCCGCGACTCCACCTCGGCTGCAGCGGTAGAGGGTGCGCGAGTCCCCACTCGCTGCAGTCCACCAGCACACATCCGAAGTGGGCTCCCCAAGCCCACTCGGAGTGGCCACCTCAGGCCGACCCTTCACCTCGGGCCAGCCACGTGGGTTCCTCTTTGTTCACCGTGGGAGACCAAGCCACGGCTACTAAGCCCCCCCGCCACGACAAGGCGGGAACCCGTTCGGGGGGGGGGGGGAATATTTGTATTACCCTGCGAATTTACTCTACGCCTCCTACTATAACCGCAAGCTGTGAGTGAAGTTTTTGCAGACTAAAACTAATTAAAAATTATTTGCGATCTTCTATGAGCCAGGAACGCTTATCGAGTCTTGCAATCTTAGCGATAGAATATCGAATTGCATACGAGTTAAATTATCACAAGACCATTGATTCGTTTGCTGAAAAAAATCTCGAAGAGTAAAATTGTATTTTTAATTAACAAATTCAATAATACATTTGATTTTTATTTTTATTATACATATTTTCATTTTAAATCCTATCCTGTGCTGTGTATATCCTACAAGTTCATGTCTATATATCTGTAAATAAATATTAACACAGAAATAACAGCGATGGATGCATTATTTCCGGAAGGCCTATGTCCAAATGTCAATCAATTAGTGGACATCTGATAGCTGAAATTATAAAGATGATAAAGGTAAAAATATAAGATAAGTAAATAAAATAAAAATATAAGATAAGAAAATATAAGATAAGTGGTCGGGGAAGTATTTTTCAGTTTTTGAACCGCTTAAAAAAATTGAAAATCCGGGTCTGACTGGGGTAAAGTGTTCGCCTTAAAACGCTGCGGAACAATACATGTTCCCAAACATAAAAATTGTGAGTTCCTTATTGTTTATACTGTCATTTTCAAACGCATCCCTCAAACGAATATTAAGGGCGCTTTAAATTTTAATACAGAAAACCGTAATCGGTTAAATACAGATAATGTAGTATTTTTTTGGGGAACAAGAGAGAGGATTAAAAAATTGGTGTCAAGCTTAACCTTTCGAGCTAAATGCTTGCAACAAATATATGGAAAAAGGCTAACAGTACAAAAAGTAAAAAACAAATATTATTTAAACAGTGGAAACTTTTAGTGTTTTAAATAATATTGAGGGGAATTTTCGGGGAATCAGCAGATTTTTCTTTTTATTTTCTGACATTCCACCTGATGTAAGTGGATGCTGTGGCCCAAAGACATCTACATTTATCCGCGATTAAGAATCAAAACGAAAATACGTTGTCACCCCTGAGGACTAAGATAGAATGCCTCGTTTCCAGTAAAAAGGGTCTTTTGTATCCAAATTTGGAGAACTTTATTTTGGGGAATTACATACATTGGTAATGGCAACTATAGCCCACAACCACATCGATTAACTGTCGAACGACCGATTGGTGTGGTAACACCCCAAGTGATAAAAACTACAATTTTCTTATTAAAGTTTTGCTTAGGAAATTTGGGATTCTAGGGATGGGATATACACTACTACGATATAGACTAGAGATAAGCAGGCTTTATTAGACAACAAAGTTGTAAGTATGTAGATCTAGGTTTAATAGTTTTTAAATAATGACGAGTCGAAAGTATCTCGAAATGCCGTGCGTGCCGCCGGTACCTCGAGGTTTTCTTATGCAAACTGCTGACGGCTAACGCACTGCCACGTGTCTAATGTCTAGATCCAATGGCGTCGCGGCAGCGACCGACGAAGCAGGCGTTCGCAGTATATTCACTTTTTGATATTTATTTGACGCACTCTTATAAATTACCTTAAGCATATCATTTTTAGCTTTTTTAGTAAAGCCTCTTATGTGGCCCAGAACTGGGTAATACCTACTTTTAATTTTTCTTCACCTCCATATTCGTGATATAGTATATAATAAACGAATAACGATAAAAATAATATTGGGTATTCAAATTCCACACATTGCAATACGTAAATCCTACACTTGGCAAGTCTATAACGGACAGAAAAGACGAAGAAAGGACAATGACATCGGAATCGTTTGCCAAGTCGAGTACATTTCGTACCGGCGTTAAAATAGCTCGCTGAATGTTGAATTTGGACATATGTCGTAATGTAACAACTTGCACAATATAGACAATATGCATTGGGCTTTACTTTCATATATATCGAACCTGTGCCAAATAAAATAACTTACAGTATCACATTATATCATCATCAAATGAGCCGTAGTGCCTTAGAGGTTAAGCGTTCGATGTAAATCTCATAGAATGCGAACAACCCGGGTTGAATTCCTGTCGGTAACAAGGAAATTATTTATTGCAATTTTTAAGGTGTAAAATAGCAGAATAATGGTGGGTTTCGTGTGGCAGTATAAAGAACCGGAACAATGAACACAAATTATACATATTTTTTTAAAGAATATTAATGCAATAAACATTACTAATATTCCCCTTAACCACTCGTGGTAAGCTTAACCCTTTGACGGCTACGGGGACAAATGTGTCCCTAGCCAATAATTATGAAAATATTCATAATTAAGAAGCCAATGCCCATTCATTTATTTTTTATTAGTTCTTGAACGCATCTTTAATAATTTTTTTTGCCAACAACACTACGTAGGTAATAAGATATACTGTATATGGTAATTGGAAATTGACAGTTCACTTGGCACGTTTTCGGTAAATTTTTAAAAAGTTTTTCGGGACGACAAAGTGTTTTATATTGTTTTTTATTGTGCTATTATTATTGCCTGGTAAGTAAATTGATATAATATATGTTCATCAAACCATTATATAAGTTGTTTACAGTGATATGACATCATAAACATAAAGGGACACCAGCGTCCCAGTGGTCCATAAGAAACATTATTTATGAGAAATTATTATCTTATTCCACTGATGATTTTTGTCAATTACCCTCATTTTTTTATTGATATTATTACAGATTATGTGTCGTAAAGGACGTGGCGTTTTTGAACTCAAGAATGATGAACTCCTACAGATTTTGATGAGTGACAATAGTGACGAAGAAGACGACTTACAACTGGACGAAGAAAATCAAAGGATTATGACGCAGGATGATGATCAAGGGGTCTCTGAAGTTGAAATTGAAGATACTCTACCACTTCAGGAATCAGTCAGTCTGCCACTTGAACCAATAGCGTCTACAGCTGTTTTATCCGTCACCAGAGCACACAGTAATCAAGAACCACTTTTCAAGTGGAACCAGAGAACATACGTGCCAAATACTTTTCGTGATATGGAATATGAGTTCGGAAAGGTACAGATTTGTCAAGAAGTTGATGCTGATGTATTGACTCCCTTTGACATATTTTGTTCAACTACAAATTTTTATATTTTAGTTCAAAATATAGTACAGGAGTCAGTACGGTACGCTCATCAAAATGGCCGGGCAATTACTGTAGATGTAAAAGAAAAGATGGCATTCCTTGGTATGAATTTAGTTATGGGCTATCACATTTTGCCATCATTAAGAGATTACTGGTCTACAGAACCAGATATGGCAGTACCTTTCATATCAAATGTTATGCCAAGGTCTCGATTTGAAGAGATACGCAGAAATCTTCACTTCTGCAATAACGAAGAAGTGGGAGATACAAATAGTCCGGGTTATAACAAAGCGTATAAAATTCGCCCCATAATCGAACATATCAACAATTCATTTCAAAATGCTCATAATAATACAAAAAAGCAATCTATCGATGAACACATGATAACATTCAAAGGGCATAATGCAATGAAGCAATACATAAAAAATAAGCCAGTCAAGTGGGGCTTCAAATTATGGTGTAGATGTGATGCTGCAACAGGATACCTGTTTGAATTTGATTTATATACAGGCAAGCGGACTTCTGGGACTGAGTACGGGTTAGGTGAATCTGTAGTACTTCAGCTTACGAAAAAGTTGGACTGATTAGGATGTGAAATTTATGTTGATAATTTTTTCAATTCACCTATATTGCAGCATACAGTGATTTATCACAATATCCAGGCATGTAGAACCGTTCGAACAAACCGGAAACATCTTCCAAAAACTGCACCAGTTGACAAAAAAATGAATCGAGGAGACATATACACCACAAGTTTTCAGGGCATTTCATACGTGAAGTGGATGGACAATAAAGCAATGCACTTGTTGACCAACTTTCTGTCACCTTCAGAAACAGACACCGTAAAACGATGCAAAGCTGGATCAGTGGAAAAAAATTGATGTGAAATGCCCAAAAATTGTATCACACTATAACAAAAACATGGGAGGAGTAGATCTCATGGATCAACGTAAAGTGTGCTATGAAATCGATCGCAGATCGAAAATAAAATACTACCTGCGACTATTTTTTGATCTCTTAGATATTTCAGTGAATAACGCACATACTGTCCACGCAAAGCTTAACGATGAAAAACAGTTGGAAGTAGGTCTGTTGTCTAGTTTGCAGTTCAGACAAGTCGTTGCTCGAAGTTTGATAAACGGTTTCTCTGTCAGGCAGCGAGACGTTCCCACTTTAAAATCAAGTTCAGTACGCAGATCTGTAAAACGACAGTTACCCACACACCCCATGGAAAAATCAAGGAAGAGATGTGTCAACTGTGCCAAGTGCAGGATAGAAAACCGAACAAACAATACTTGTGTTTTATGTAAAGTTCACCTCTGCTACACTAATGAAAGGAAATGTTTCGCTGAGTACCACAACTAATTACTCTAAATTGTATATTTTTCATGAATAGATAAATTTGCTTTTATAAATGTGCGGTTTTCAATATACGATACCTCAAATACCGATAAAATCTCGAAAACGTGAAGAATAAGTTGTATAGGCAAAAAGTATCGGCCATTGGCCACAGGGACAGGTTTGTCCCAAAATTTTTCAAAAAAACTGTAATTATTTTTGGTATTTTAATAAAAAAATATCTTTATTATATGTATAAATAACTGTTATATAAAGCTGTTAAGATTACATACCCTCCCATAATCTTATGGTCCTGAAAGGGTTAAATTGCTTGTGTTACGAGTGGTTCACGCCAGTAGTCGAATGGCGGATTCGAACCCACGATCTTCTTGAGTTCGCGGTCCGCGCCCTGCCATTAGGCTACTGTCGCTTCTGCATTTTCATTCACTACTAAACACCCTTTCATTTATTTTTGTTTGTGGTGTGAGATTAAGGGGAAATATAATCTCAAATGGCTTAGCAAGATCCTTCGTTATGCCGAAAATATTGCAGCATTAATTTTGTGTAATAATTTTGTCCAAATAAATATATGGTAAAGTTGAGATTTATGTTAAGGATTATGTTAGACGAAAACACGATTTCGTAAAATTTTCTCGATAGAAAAAAAATCCAAAGTTACCTCCAAAATAAAAAATAAACCGCTGTTATTCATAAAATACTAATAAGATCATGAAACTTTGCATACTAACTGAACTAACTATAAAGCAGTGCTTATGTTATTTACTTTTTTATAAATACCATTATTTTTACTGTAAAAAGAAATTACCTAAACTATCAGCCTTTTGAAGTGTGATTCCTGCCGCACGTTCACTTCGCTTCGGCCTTTGAACGTGGAGGTTGTGTCGCTTACGATCAGAATATACATTACGCAACAGGACGACGTAAAATTAAAATGGTAAATAACCGTAATAAAAATAAGAAGCGACTGGCTTGGCGTTAAGAAACAGGCAAAAATATGATAAACCTAATGAAATAAGTGTCTAACGACCTTTCTACTTACAGTATTAGTGATTACAAACATGTCGGTACATAGCATACGACGCGCGGGCAAGTGGGGACGAAATTAGAATTTGAGCTGACTTAGTCTATCCCCTTAAGTATCCGTAACTGTAATCTGGTTTAATAAATGTCTAATACAATATGAAGTAATGGAACTGTTTTAAATGTATTAATAACTATTAATTTGAGGTTCACTTTTACACATGAGAAGAAATTATACCGTACTGACAACAATTCGTAATAAAACTGACAAAAATTTAATCCGCTTAGAAAAGTATAGATATTTTATAACCACGCAATAAAAAAATAAGAATAAACTAATCTATATATTAATATTTACCTCAAGAATTCCGCAAGCTTTCTGCACTAGTTCTTTGCTGAACCTTCCTCCAAGTTTGCAGTGGTCGATCAGAAAATCAACAATGTTCACTTGGTCAACTCGCCACGTGCTTCGCTGCTGACGAGCCTCCGAATGCACCTCCATAACTTCTAATTCCTGCTGCCGTCTTACTGGGTCCTTCTCTTTTGCTAAAAGTAATCTGGCAAATTAAAATACATAATTATGTAGCATTTTAGAAATATATTATTCGTTGGGCATGCCTTTTCGATATCGTCAATAAAAATGAGAATTGGAAACTTTGAGAATTTTACATGATGGGGTGGAATATATCCACCATTGTGGTGGGACCATAAAACAAAATTATTTATTTTTATTTGTTATTTATATTCACCTTAATGGTGTTATACAGTCAAGTTGAGGTGCACTAGCGGTCCAATCCTCCACAGGCTGGAAGCGCACTTGGGCTCTAGAGAAGACCTCACACTCCTCTACATGATGTGGTGATTGCTCGCATTCAGTGTTGCAAACTGGCCACCCGCAGCGGGAGCACAGCGTGTTATCCACGGGACAGTAACAACCGAGGCATAACGGTGGAGTATCTATGGACATGTTCACACGTAAATATATGAAATGTTACGGGTAGAGATAAAGCGAACGACGAACATGAATGAAAATAACCTCTGGGAATGAGGTGATCGCTAACATGTACTTCTATAATAAATCATTAAAATAATTGTATTCTACTGGACGACACACACGGTCAATTCAACTGATCATTCCAACTGATCAGTTCAAAGTAGGACCATTGATATTTTTTAAAATGTCGGATTTTCGATATATCGATAAATAAACCTGCCTCGTTGGCCTAGTGGTAGTAGTAGTACGACTGCTGATCGTGAAGTCCTGGGTTCGAATCAAGGGTCGGGCCAAAAAAAATTAATTATTGAGTTTTACCATCAAGAAATTCTCAGTAGTTTCCCGGAGTCAGGAAGTTGGCGGTGTCTCACCCCCGTGCCTCGGAAAGCACGTAAAGCCGTTGGTCCTGCGCCTGATCCCTCTCCGGTCGTGTCGGTTTACCGTCCCATCGGATTATGAGAGTGAGGGAATAGAGAGTGCACCTGTGCTTACGCATACACTTGGGCACTATAATCCTGTCCTGCGCCGATGGCTAGCCTCCGCTGAGGCAGGCTGCCGTGGCCGAAATTCGGTCTGGAGGACATTATTATTATAAATAAACTTATATATAAAACTCAGTAGAATGATCAGTTGAACTGACCGTGTGTGGCGACCATATATTTGTAAAATCTCATGTTTAATACAGCTAATATATAAAAATTTATATTTATTGGTTCGTATTTTATGCGCTGTACCGTTCATCAGTATGCGCTAAAATTTTGTCAACTTATTGCTTGCACTAGCGCAAAGGTTATAGCTTTGTATAGTAAGTTCATAGTTATAGGTATTATTTATTTTTTGGTTAAAGTAACGGTAAAAGTTAACTTAAAGTAAATGGCGCGCGAATCGTACCGATAAATTTATTTGAAAATCATATATCATTCAATTTCAATGTATATGTTATCATTCCTATTCCTAATTAAACAATATAACCATTCCAAATTTAAAACGATATTTGCACAATTATCGGTTCTGCGGCAGCATTGCGCCGGGTACCAGCTATTATTGGATAAAAATAATCTATTTTAATCTATTCTAGGCTTAGACCATTCAACCTAATTGGGTTGAATGGTCTAAGACTAGAATAGAACAAAAGTTGTAATTGGTTTGAATGGTCTAAGATTCTAGGTATTCGATAAAGTTTTTATGTCGAACCATTATTGTAGTGACTGTTCTCTGACATGTAGTAAACAAAAGGTTAAAAATAATACATTTGAAAGTATATTTTTCAAACGAACAAACAAACATCAGTGGTTTTTTCTCATCCTGACCTTGCTTTATTCAATGTCACCTTATTATTACAAAGGCTGCTTTATTTATAGTCTCAGGTTTAAACTATCAGTAGTAATCGAAATAAAATATTCTTAAACAAAAGTTTACTTAAAACCTAAGGCAATTCATTAACCACGTGTAATGAGCCGAAGTAAAGAAGGTCGATATCATTTTGAGTGTATTAGGACGAGATCCAAAGCAGCGTTTCATAAAAAATACTCTATATAAAACATTAAAGGCGTTACAAAAATATTTTACACTACGCTGGGACTTTATACAAGTGGTAAAATTAAAAAAAATTGTACAACCGACTTCAATACGACCAAATTAATGTATTCGAAATCAATTAATTACGCATTATTAAAGATAACTCAAAAACTACTGGTCAGATCTTAATCCAATTTATATGGGATCACACGAGAAGCACCAGCTTTTGGATAAAAAGAAAAGAATCATCAAAATCGATTTACCCAGAGCAAAGTTCTGAGGTAAAAACATACACACATAAAACAACATACAGTCGAATTGAATACCACCTCCTTTTTGAAGTCGGTATTAAAAATCGAGCATATTAAGAATAAAAACATTTAGTTAATTTATTTGCTGCCATCAATTATTAATGTAATTTAAAATTTTATACTTATATTAAAGATTGATACATTTTTTATGAAACGCATTATTTTTGAAGATCGAAGATGACGTTATGTTGAAAATTCTTTGATTCGATCGATCCAATCAAAGAATTTTCAACATAACGTCTGCACCGATTCTCCAGGAGACAAATTATAAGTTAAATCACAAAATAAATAATAGTACAAGAAGTTAAACCAACGTTTTCAGCTACAACTGCTATACTTGCCTGGTTTCGGTCCAACAGCGAAGGGTAAATCGGTAAATATTAATTCACTCCCTTCCAAATCCTTCTTCGCAACTAAATAACGGCCATATTTGTCGTTTCGTAATAACTCATAATGGAAAGCGTCCATCGTAATTACTTAAATTCGTAAAATCATGAATCCTGCGTGGCTAACGAGTGAAGATTGAAGAAGCGACTGAAAGTGCTTGGCGAATGGATAACCTATGAGCGGCTAAAATAAACTTGCCGCTGTCGAGAATTGAGCCTCTCGAAAATTCGAGTACGTACTACGTACATGAAGTACTGAACATTATGATATATATACGTATGTTTACGTAATATATATACGTATGAACATTAAATCCAAAAACCGCTCTGCACCAATTCCACTTATAGACATGGAGCTCTCGATCTCTCTCATAGGTACTTGTAGTGGCGGATTTACCAGCAGGCTTAGTAGGCTTTTTTTTTACGTCTACAGAAATTAGTAGCCGTGGTAGCTCAGATGGTTAACGCTCGCTGTAAATATAACAGAACGCGAGTAACCCGGGTTCGATCCTCGCCGGCACCAATTAAATTTTTAATTGCAATTTTAAGTGCTGATTTACCACGTGCTCGGCGGTGAACGCGCGGCGTTCACGGCGGCGCGGCGAGCGGAAAAAATAGTGAGGAAACCTACATGTCTGAGGAATAAGAAAAATAAATATTTCGAAGACATGTGAAGTTCGCCAACACGCATTGGGGCAGCATGGCGGACACTTCCTTGCCCTAAAACCTTCTCAGAAATGAGGGGAGGGCAGTGCCCAGCAGTGGGACGTATATAAGCTGTAACTTTACTTTACTTTTTACTTTACTACACAAATTAAAGAAATTTAAATTTTAAAAGAACAGCTGAAGAAATATTTACTGCCATTATTTCGGAATTCAAAACACTTATTCGTTCCTTGCTCTGCCCACCCTTTAAATTTAGTCGCAACTGCGGTTACTGAATTTTGCACAAAAGCTTATTGTTTCTTCATGTTGCTTCAAGAAATCTACTTTTTTTTTAAAGTTCAACACAACACTGACAAAAAATAATGACTTGAAGAAAGGGAAAACACTAAAGAGAGTAGTTGATCTGACACGTTGGTCAGGTAGAGCGGATGCATGTGGAAGTTTTAAAGATTCTTGGTACGAAGCCCTTAAAACTTTGGAAATAATCAAGTATGATGTAATAATACCGTAAAGCCAGTAACGTGAAACGAAGCTACAAGAATACTTTTGAATTTAGAAAAACCGAAAATGGCGGTAATGGTTGTTGTGTAGAATTTTAATGTCAAAATTCAGGTTTCTACCTTATATTCGGTTTTTACGAATTTCTTTGCAAGTTTTACATAGCTGAACGGGTAAATTTTAAGTATTTCGAAGAAAAGCGAAGTCGAAGCGTGTCGAATCAGTATACAAAAGGTATGGGGAAAAGACAACCGAAAAGGAAAATACTCAAACACCCGATAAAGAAATGAGGATTAACATATTTCTTTTTTCGACTCAAATCCGAATTAGAAAAAGAGCAAGAAGCCTTCTACAGATTCAGCGAAAAGTTTTCGTCTTTTAGCAAAATTTGTAGCAAAACTGCCTTTTCTTAGAAAAAACGTATTCTCATGATTTTGAGACTGATTTAGTTTAAGAATGCATACATTTTCAATGCCACCTTTATTCTGAAAGAATTTTAGTGAAACCTGATTCTGGATCTTTGAAAAATCTATCTTCGTTCCTGCGGAAACGGTATTTGCAAAATTTTTAACCAAACTTTGTCACAGCAGTTCGCATGACTTTATGTACACCAGTGACAAATTGGGTGAGTGAAGCTTTACTTGCTTAAAACGGGTGAAAAAATTATCTAAGATCTATAATAAGCCAAGAAAAGCGAAATGCTATAACACTTTTACACTACACAGCTAATTAACAAGATTATATTGGAATGAGTTGTAAAAATAATCTAGGAACTGACACATCGATCCCTTAGTTCACAATCATATTAATTACGGCAAAAAGGTGGTGTGATAAGTACTATAGTGCATAAATCATAAACTTACAATTTCATTGAAAAAAAAATTGTAATTAATATGATTGTGAACTATGGTATCGACTTGTAGAAGTCCGTAGGGGCGGCAAAATTTTAATAGCTTCTGGCGGCAATAAGTTGAGAGAAAAAAATACAAAGTAGTTGGGAGAGTTTGCTGTAAGCACCAGACTTTGAATGCGAAGGCGGATTAGCGTCCTAGTAGCTGTTCCTTATGATGTTTTCTTCGTCGCCGAACATGTGGTGCTAGCGGGGCTTAAGCCTGGGCTGCTCGCATACTCTGTACAATACGACGAGGGCAAAGTCCCAGAGCTACCTCGGCTCTGTTAGATACAACGAGAAAACTATATTGTTATGTAATAGGCAATAATACTGAACAGGCTCATTACCCAGAATAAAGTAGCTACGACGTAACAGTGATGCAGTTAAGTGCTAAATCATAGATTAGATAATTAGTTATTACGTAAACTAAATAGCGATGTCTACAGGCCAATACTAGCTTTTATTGTAAAAATTAGGTCAAATAAGGATTAGTTATTACTCATACCGTAAACTTTATATTTATAAACTAGCTTTTTATGCGCGGCCTCACTCGCATGGTCTATAATTTAGCAACATTAATAAATGTTGTTCCGTGCCAAATTAGCAAAATTCAGCACACGGTCAGTTAAGTCATCAATTGAACTGATATCACTTTAAACGGTTTTAAGTAAAAAAATTACCACACACACACAGTTAGTTCAACTGATCAGTTCAAACTAGGACTGTAGATATTTTATAGAATATCGGATTTTTGATATTAGGCATACCGCCTGCAACTTTACGAAGCGCAGGTTCAGCCACACATGGAATACTGTTCCCATCTTTGGGCTGGAGCTCCCCAGTACCAGCTCCTTCCACTTGACCGCATCCAGCGCAGAGCGGCTCGAATCGTCGACGACCGAGTGCTTTCCGATCGGCTCAATTCACTGGCGCTGCGAAGAGATGTTGTATTTCTTTGCATTTTCTTTCGCATATACCATTTGGAGTGCTCTGAGAAATTGTTCGGATTAATCCCAGCTGCCACGGCAAACGTCCCGATACCATCCACACCATCTGGATGCTTGGCGGTCCACCACTGTACGTTTCACAAGGAGTTTTCTTTCGCGTACGACCACTCTGTGGAAAATTTTACCACCGGCGATTTTTCCGGACCGATATCAAGAAAAGAGCTTACTCCTTTCTAAAGGGCCGGCAACGCATCTGCAATGGAGAAGATAACAAGGTTACAATATTAAACTTTTAAGTACGTAGGTAAAATGTCTAGACCAAACACATAATTCTAGTTTTTATTTCACATCGATCGGTGCACTATTACCGAAGTTATAGGCGTGGAAAGTTTACGTACATTTTTAAAATCTCGCCCGTGCCCGCGAGTAGCGCGTGACGTCATAGATTCCATGCGGCCGCGCCGCCATTCGTTCCAGCGCGCCGATCATACGTTTGTAGTCATTGAGTTTAATATATAAATCAATGTTTGTAGTGATATTTCGCGGGCGAGTTATTTGCCCTCGTGCGCTCTGGTGTTTTTAAGTATTTAATGATGGAAGAAGGGTTTCAAAAGGTCAATCTGACAATCTTCCAATGGTCCGTGACATGATGGTAGCGGAATATTTTCTAAGAAACAAAGATTTTGTCACGGCTAAAATACGCATAAGAATAAGATAATATTTTATAACCTAGGTACCCATTATTACATTAATACTTCTGGGTTTCATTTGCTAATGATAAGAATAAGTATAACAAAAATACGTAAACATTCCTTACCTACCTACTTACTATCTGCCTCTAACTAGTTTTGTTTTCTTATTCTTCATAAGTGTACCCTGACCTCTTTGTGGTTTTTATGGTTAAAAAAATTCCTGTTGTATATAAAGAAATTTACTACAAATATATCTTCGGTGTATAAAAATATGATTTTATCTAAAAATCAGATGTTTTCAATATTAATAGAAAAAGGGTCGCATTATTATTATGATTAAAAGCGTAGTTATATATTCTTCAGGCAGGGGATCAATGTCAATATTATCATCCAGAGTAGTAACAGGATCGAGAACATATATCTATGCTCAATTTCTTGTGAAGTAGTTGCAATCGCATGTGCAACTGTTTCTGACCTAGATTTGGCATTTAGTTTTGATAGTAAAAATCTTTGGGGTTTTTCTGTATACCGATTTTGACAAGCAAACTAGTGAGGCAAAACATCTTTTTTAAGTTTGAGGGACCACCAACTGGTTTGTACTTCACGTAGTTTTCCATATCGTTTTCGACCTAGAACAAAATACAAACTTATTTAAAGTCTATAAAAAAATAAGGAACCTCGTAATTTGTATTCCATCAATATTTAAAATATGTACCAACTATGTAATAGATAAAAATAGGACTACACGAAAAAAAAATTTAAGTGCTCCACTTCATAATCAAACTTCTTTCATTATTTGCGGCCCGCAAAGTATGCAGGTTGAACAGCTCTGCGATGTGTTTAGTTTTTGCTCGAAATATCGTAAAAATATAAAAACGTTTGTTAACATATTCCATATTTTAACCTTTATATGCATTATAAACATTTTAAAATTTGCTGCAAACGTAGGTAGGTATCTAAACTTACGAACTCACGACAGGACATTGACTTATCTACATTACATAGGTAAGTACTTTACCCAAGTTAGGATGTTTATTTACACTGAAGTAGTTTTAGTTAAATATGTAGGTATTAGGTATTGTTTCTTCTTGAAATTATAATGATCATTAAGCGTGGAAAGGTTCAATGAATCGTTAGTTACTTAAACACTGCGACTCGAGTAGGTACCAACATGCCTAATAGAAAGCATTTACTACCAATAACCAAGAGCTATCATGTGAAGATTATTATTATTTGAATACTTACATCGAAATGATCCTTACAACAATATGCTACCGTGTTTGGTCCTAAAGGATGTGCTCTTCTCATAGCATTTGTCCATTTATTTCTGATGGTAGGGTTTCTAGACACATTAAAAACAACTTTTCAGGTGTTTTTGTGGCCGTATTTTTACATTGAGACACAGCACAATATTTATTAGACGGTGTCATGTTCTATAATGTTTCTTGTTAAAAATATATAGCAAGTAAATCCACGCGCGACGGGCATATTCGAGTAAATTTCCAGGTATATATAATGTACTCTGTGGAGTAAATGTTTTGATTTTCTAAGTGCGCGTCGGGTCTCTCGCACGAAGATGCAAATTGTGACGTCATCAACGATGTCGCTCTCGGCCCGCGGCTTAGACCGAAAATGTTAACTTTGCGCCTTTATATCTCGGTCAGTTTTGAAGTTAGAAAAAAATTAAAAACACGGTTATTCTCGTAATTTTTTGTAGATTTTTTTGGCATATAAAACAAAAAATGGTTATCTTCTCCATTCCCCTGGTGTTGCGGTTGATCATGGGCCGCGGTAGTCACTTAACGTCAGGCGAGCCGCATGCTCGTTTGTTCTATAAAAAAATATCGATAATTATAAATATATTAATATCGGAGTTTTATATATCGTGAGTTAATAGTATAGTATTCAAATCAATATCGAAGTTTTATATATTGAAAAAAATACCGATATATCGGCTTTGTTTAAAAAACAATCGTAAGTCACTTAGTTTAGTTCGGTTATTATACTTATTAAGCAAATTAAATTGTAAATGTATGAAAATGTTAGATTATAGTTCTTATTATATTATTATTGTTTAATTTAAATACGACAATTATGTGTACCATATTTTTCAGTAAGAGTTTTCAAAAATACTCGTTGTTGTATACGTTCAGCTGTTTTATAAGTTAAGAATCAATTGCTACAGATATAATACGGCCGACGTATCTTGGCGAGTCTGAATATAGGCTCTGCGAAGTTTAGCGCATGAACACTCGTGAAGAAAACTGTTATTGTCATTTTTTTATATATACCAATGTACAAATAAAATTTCCCTAATACAGTGACCAAAAATATCAAAACACTTTGGAGACATTATAAATTAAAGATTCAATTTTGATACCTCACCTTTCGATAGGGGCAGATTTTATCACAAACACATACAATATTATTTACATTTAATACTTTTTATTTATTTACACTTATTATTATTTAATCACTGTCGCTGAGGGGGGAAATTCCTAACATAAAGTCGTCGGCCCCTTGTGTACCATGTGAGGTACTTGGCATAGGTTCATCTTCGTAATCGTCGCTCTCACTTTCAGACTCACTTTCTGAATCTGAAGCTGTATTAATGATGAATAATTGATCCGTCATTTCGTCAATAATATGGTCGCTCTTCCTATAGTCATGTTCGACCTCTTGCACTTTTCTGCATAAAGCACTCCATTCATTCTGACCCATTAAATTTACTTTTTCTTGTATGAGCTCCATTGTCCGGGTTACGTTCCAGTCGACGTTTTTAGCGGCTACGTGCCCTTTAATGGCAGCCCACACCATCTCGATGGGGTTTAAATCGGGATGATATGGGGGTAAACGAAGGACATCGTGGTTGTTTTGTTTAAACATTTCATCTATTACGTATTTTTTATTCACGTCTTTGTTTTTTTTTATTAGATCGTAAAGTTGTGGTTTACGCATGTCCTTTTCATATGGTATACCCTTTTCTAATAACCACGATTCCATTTTTGCCTTCTTGTCATTAGATGTAGGGGCAGGATCCATTAATTTGTTGTGGTACGGAGCATTATCGATAACCACCACCGAGTTAGGGCTCAAATTTGGAATCAGTTGGGTCCGTAACCATTTCTCATAATTTTTGAAATTCATGTCATCATGATAGTCTCCGGTTTTGCTGCCAGATTTGAACATTAGTAGCGCGTTCGGAACAAACCCTGCTTCTGACCCAGCGTGTACCATCACTATCCGCTGACCTTTTGATATCGGGCGCTTTAGTCCTTGAGCGGAACCATCTGACCACGCCTTACCTTTTGTATGTGATGAGTGGGCATACGACTCGTCAGTGAATACAATTGGTCGCCCTTCGTCCCTGTATTTTTTCATTGCCTTCAAGTACAAGATCCTTTTCAGGCGAATGTCGGTCTTCTCTATAAGAACCATTCTATTGGTTTCGGTCTTTCGCCACTTGAAACCCAAGTTTTTGATAATTGTCTTTAAGCTCGTTTTACCACCTTGAAAATTTATATCCCGTTTGAGTTTCGCTAGTAATTTGTTTATCGTCGGCATTTCTTTTTCAGTTTTGTGGAAGTTGTGTATGCATCTTTTTACTACTCCCTGGTCAAAATTATCCATATCAGTAATAGGTTTTGATCTAGACCTTTTTTTACCAGGCGTGCGGAATACTGAAAGTAAGCCCGAAATATTGCCTTCAGTTGCGATCCGCTGTACTGTGCGTTGGGACACACCAGTTGCGTTAGCAACTCTTAAATAAACTTTATCGACATCTTTTACGCCTTCTTCTTTTTCTTTTTTCATATATTGCGTTAAATCGTAAATAATTTTTCTCGCCTGGCGATTTAACACACTGTTATGTTTTGGTGGCATGTTTGGCGAATAATATAAGTGCTAACTGACACTTGCAAATAAAACAAATAAAACAAACAAAACAAACTTAACACTATTAATAAAAACAAACAACAATAACAACGAAAACTTTTGTAACCGACTGTGCTCAAGACAGAGATAGCGACACGAACACGACACCAATGCTAACGTGTGACTGAGAAATATTACCGTGTACCGAGCATTGCCGAATAAGCACGAAGCTTTACGAAGTAACCAGAAAGGGATGTCCAACACGCGTGCCTGAGGGTGTTGTTTAATCGATTTTTATTCAAATCGATTAAAATTAAGACATAAAAATATATTTATTTGCAATTTATAAGGAGGTTCTAAATTTTCTCAAATAGTCGTTACTCAAGAAGACGTTAATAGATAATTGATATTTAAGTACATTATGTCTTTCAGCTGAGAAAATAATATGTTTTTAGTTTTTTTTTTATTTAAGTCGAAATCTTGTTTATTATCAACAAAATTCACTATATTTGTAAATGTATTTCGTTTAATATCTTATATAAACAAAAATCAATAACTTCTAAATAAAACTAATCGATTGCGATATTTTATGACTAAAGGGTCGATTGTGTTTACTTATGGTCAATCTCTAGCCTAGACCACCGCCCCCCGTACGTCGCCTCATGCCACCATTTTGTTCCTTAAAAAAGCTATTGCGCAACCTTCTGCGCGAAGGTCGGACTCGCCAAGATACGTCGGCCGTATTGTATAGCTGAAGAAATCAAATATTTAACAGCTATTTGTGATAGAACGGGAGTAAGCCGTCTTGTCTACCCAGCAGCGGACAGTCGATGACATTAAGGCGGTACCCTGACCAAAACCTGGCAAAAGTCCGTTTTTTTTCAGAGACTATTATCTCATAAGTTATGAGAAATAAGCTACATCTAAAAGCACATGATTAATTTTCGATATCCTATTTTCACATTCCACGTTCTAATTTGTTTTTAGGTGTTATGAATACATTTTAAATCTACTTTTAAAAAATGACTAAAATTATTGATTACATGCATCTGTTGCTAAAGGAAATGCTCTAATCATCAACATCATCATCGAAAGACAGACAGACAGAAAGACAGACAGACAGAAAGACAAACAAAAACAACAGAAACACAGACAGACAGAAAGACAGACAGACAGAAAGACAGACAGACAGAAAGACAAACAATAACAACAGAAACACAGACAGACAGAAAGACAGACAGACAGAAAGACAGACAAAAGACAGACAGACAGAAAGACAAACAAAAACAACAGAAACACAGACAGACAGAAAGACAAACAAAAACAACAGAAACACAGACAGACAGAAAGACAGACAGACAGAAAGACTTACAGACAGAAAGACAAACAAAAACAACAGAAACACAGATAGACAGACAGACAGAAAGACAAACAAAAACAACAGAAACACAGACAGACAGAAAGACAGACAGACAGAAAGACAGACAGACAGAAAGACAGACAGAAAGAAAGACAAACAAAAACAACAGAAACACAGACAGACAGAAAGACAGGCAGACAGAAAGACAGACAGACAGAAAGACAAACAAAAACAACAGAAACACAGACAGACAGAAAGACAGACAGACAGAAAGACAGACAGACAGAAAGACAGACAGATAGAAAGACAGACAGACAGAAAGACTAACAAAAACAACAGAAACACAGACGGACAGAAAGACAGACAGACAGAAAGACTGACAGACAGAAAGACAAACAAAAACAACAGAAACACAGATAGACAGACAGACAGAAAGACAAACAAAAACAACAGAAACACAGACAGACAGAAAGACAGACAGACAGACAGAAAGACAAACAAAAACAACAGAAACACAGACAGACAGAAAGACAGGCAGACAGAAAGACAGACAGAAAGACAGACAGAAAGACAAACAAAAACAACAGAAACACAGACAGACAGAAATACAGACAGACAGAAAGACAGACAGACAGAAAGACAAACAAAAACAACAGAAACACAGACAGACAGAAAGACAGACAGACAGAAAGACAAACAAAAACAACAGAAATACAGATAGAAAGACAAACAAAAACAACAGAAATACAGACAGACAGAAAGACTGACAGACAGAAAGACAAACAAAAACAAAAGAAACACAGACAGACAGAAAGACAGACAGACAGAAAGACAAACAAAAACAACAGAAACACAGACAGACAAAAAGACAGACAGACAGAAAGACAAACAAAAACAACAGAAATACAGACAGACAGAAAGACAGACAGACAGAAAGACAAACAAAAGCAACAGAAACACAGACAGACAGAAAGACAGACAGACAGAAAGACAGACAGACAGAAAGACAAACAAAAACAACAGAAACACAGACAGACAGAAAGACAGACAGACAGAAAGACAGAAAGACAGACAGACAGAAAGACAAACAAAAACAACAGAAACACAGACAGACAGAAAGACAGACAGACAGAAAGGCAAACAAAAACAACGGAAACACAGACAGACAGAAAGACAGACAGACAGAAAGACTGACAGACAGAAAGACAAACAAAAACAACAGAAACACAGACAGACAGAAAGACAGACAGACAGAAAGACTAACAAAAACAACAGAAACACAGACAGACAGAAAGACAGACAGACAGAAAGACTGACAGACAGAAAGACAAACAAAAACAACAGAAACACGGATAGACAGACAGACAGAAAGACAAACAAAAACAACAGAAACACAGACAGACGGAAAGACAGACAGACAGAAAGACAAACAAAAACAACAGAAACACAGACAGACAGAAAGACAAACAAAAACAACAGAAACACAGACAGAAGTAGTTAGGTTGTACCAGTTCTGGCGCACTTGTAGAAAGGTTGTACCAGTTCTGGCGCACTGAGTCAGAAGTGGTACAAGTACGACGTTCGTCGACTCACGATCCTAAAAAAAAAAAAAAGGTTTTGGCATGCTCTGATCACGAATCTGCAGTCCATTTTTGCGTAGGATGCACGGTTCCAGAGATGTGCAGATCAATTAACTCTTATCTAATTGATATCCGCTACGAGCCTCCACCGTCATTAGCGCTCCATTGTTCTTATCTACTTATCTATTGTTCATTCAATACCGTCATTATCTATCCTTCCTCAGCGTGGTGCTATTGTATTATACTCCTTTGTTCCTATCTACACTAATCTGACTCATTAATAAAACACATTACCCAATTTTGTTAAAATTTTTATTTATAAAATACAAAATCTTATTACCTATTATCTATAAAATAGGAGCGAAACATCTCATCCACTAAAATATCGTTGTACAATGTGTTCCCTGTAAATATACTCGTAAAACTATGCATTGAACATCCCTGAAACTTATATAGCAAATACATTAAGCAATATTCGCCACAAACTGAAGTCCACTCATTCTGAATCCTATCAACATTCCAGTTCCATCTTTTACAATTTCTTTTAAAAAACTCTAGATGATATCGTACAGGTGCCCGTCCGAATGAATCAAAATATTGACCGACGTCATTCGTATCGATATATAAAGCTACCCAATGTGACCCTGGTTTATCATCTGTATCCAAATTGCATATTATATACGTTGGTACGTGGGTGTACATGGGTAGTTTATTGGCAGCATAAACATTATTTTCTAGAGTGGGGTGAATCTTTTTCAGATGTTGTTGTACATCTAGTGTATCCATAATATTACTGCTATTAGTAGATTATTACAGAACCAATCTACTCAGTGACTAATATAGGAGTGATCAATTATAGTGATTTCTAAATATTAAATTGCATTCTTTGTGTTATACAAATCGTATTTGAGTCACCAATACACTGAACAAGACACGACAGGAAGGACGTAGGAATGTAGAGATAAGCAACAGAATGTAAGGTAAGCTTGTTGACGCATAAAGATACTATCAATTCTACTGCAGAAATTCTTTAGATTAGAATTATTACTCACTGGTACTATATAAGACCAAGCAACTGCAGTCATGGAGTTAGTGTATGGTCGTTTGACCGCAGTGGATCTATCAATACTACGTTTGTGTTACTTCAACGCATCAAAGGCCATGGATGTGAGTGTTTATTCTATTGACAAACTTACTTTTCTTTCTGTTATTTTCTTACGTGTGTATGATTTAGTGTTAACAAATTATATTTAAATATTATGTGTGTGTATATGGTTAAGCCGTGGTAGCTCAGATGGTTAGCGCAAAATGTAAAATTCACAGTACGCGACCCGGGTTCGATCCCCGCCGGCACCAATTAAATTGTTAATTACAATTTTAAGTGCTGATTTACCACGTGCTCAGCGGTGAAGGAAAACATCGTGAGGAATGCATGTCTGAGAAAATTTCGAAGGCATGTGAAGTTTGCCAACACGCATTGAGGTATCGCAGCGAACATTTCCTAGCCCTAAAACCCTCTCAGAAATGAGAGGAGGCCTATGTTCAGCAGTGGACTTTAATAGGTTGTAACTTTAGCTTTTTTAACTTTTATGATTAAGTGTTAACAAATTAATATTAACATGATAACTGTGTTGTTGCAGAAATCATTGAGCTTCGATGAAAATACCTATAAACAGTATTACTACTCGCCACTCTCCCCTCAAGAAGAGAGTGATGACATCGTCATTAATAATAACACATGCGATGGTGGAAAAAGAAAATCGCAATCGATTGATCATTTTTTTGAAGCTGAATCATAAATAAAAAAGAGGAAGCTGTTATCATCAACCGTAGCACGAGCCGCTAGAGATGGTGTATCATACATTTCTACTAATTCTGACGACGGAAACCAAGCGAAGCATCTCATCAAAATTGAAATGTACGATATGAAGAAGCTATCCAAGATTCCAACTACTGATCATTGGAAACATGCTTCCACGAGGATTAAATATACGTAAAGACTAATAAGGATAGCATCTACGACAACACAAACGCCCTCGTATACAATATTACAAAGACAATAGCAGAAAGTGAAAAAGTTAAAAAATACTTTTTTAACAATGACAGTCATTAGCTGATCATTAGTGAATGTGATTCTGTTTACTTAAATTATAGGAAGACAAGAGCAGAAGAAAGAGATGAGTGTGGCATATGTGTACAGAACACATCATTGAAGAACAAAACTACAACACTGAGTGGAGATGAAAACGAGAAGAATATGCAGTACTCAAGAGCTGAATATCCATTCTTCAGTTCAAAATCTAGCCGGTTGCTCAGTTTCGAAAACTGGCCTCTCGTTATGCGACAGAAACCTGAAGATCTTGCAGAAGCCGGTTTCTTTTATACTGGCCATGCAGACAGGACCAAGTGTTTCCATTGTGGTGGTGGCTTAAAAGATTGGGAAGATGATGATGATCCTTGGCAGCAGCATGTTCAGTGGTTTAGTCAGTGTGCTTATGTAAAATTTAAACTCGAACAGAGTTTTGTATTAGATTAAATAGAATATTTATAAAGAAATAAAAAATAATATATTGCATACAATTTGTATTATTTGATTTTATAATGTTTCACATACACACAAAATGCATTACACATAACTCATAAAATCTAACACACAACACATATTATAACCTTAACTACTATAGTCTACAGTAACATTTCTGTTTTTATCTATCTCAATAATATTATCAAACTCGGCATAAACTATACAGTTAATTGTTTGTATTAGTGAGGATTCAAATCGTACTTCTAATCTTACACTACCATGCTTTATGAGATTCCAATGAGCTGATGAGTTGGCTGATAAATCAGGAGTTAAGTCAAATGCTAATAGACAGTAACCTTTGGCATACTGTTCACAAGAGATTCCATTTCCTTCATTAAGAAAGTGAATACCAGTTCCCGAGAATAGAGTATGATATGCTGATGTAAATATGCTATTATTAAAAGATGGTTGCAAAGCTTTTGAAGGTATTTGTTGACCATCAATATATAAGCTGAAAGAATTAATACCATAGTTTTCAAAGTTAAACGGATTTTTAGTAAGGGAACCATTAAATGCAGAATTGTTCACAAATCCAATTTTACATCTTTTGGGTACCTGCCCTAAAAATATATTATCAAGAGTTTTTCCTTGAACACCCGATGGAATTGTTAAAACTTTTACTTCAGCTCGAGTAATAGGATATTTAGCAGTGGTAGAAGCTAAAACTTTTTGATGTGCGAGTAGTACACTTGGATTAATTCGTGCTCGTCGAACAATAAGAGTTGCGTCCGTAATGCAAACTTTAAACTTGACATCGTTTGACCCAGCAATTAAATTAAAGCTCTCTCTCGATCGAACCAATTTAACACTCATTTCAACACCATTAATTAAAAATTTATCTTGGTTGAAAATGTCACCGTGAAGATGACCAATCATTTCTATTTCCTTACTTTCACTAATCAATTCCTGTCTTTTAACAAATCCTATGTTTTTACCATCCGTAGAATCCATTTTTCCTGCTGTATCATCATACCAAAGACTACAAGTAAGATGAGATTGTTTAGCAGCAGGAGCATAGTTTAAAAGGGTTTCCATGTATGCTCGATATGCATAGGTATTATTAGGTGGTGATACAAGTTTTTGGTTTAAATAAACATCAAGTTGACTAAAAAGTGAATGCAGCCAATTATTTACAGGTGCTACTATTGTAGTAGATATCAAGTTAGTTGAATCTTGATTTAATACTTTTGCCTTTATGTGGAGTAATGTATGAGACAAATCTATGTAGTCATCGCCTGTCCCAGGAACTTGAAACTCGATAGGTCCATCATCACCAAGAGATGAAATTGGTTTATAATGAATCCACAATCCATTTTCAATGCTAGTTTGTGTAGACGGTAGTGCAAACAAATCCAATTCTGACTTAACGCACTCGCAAGAATGATTATGAAGGAAAGACATATTTAATTTGAAAATATATCTTTGTTATTTTTTGGTTTTAGACCAAGTTTTTTCGCAGCTTTCACTTTAGCAGTTAATGGTGGAATGAATGAGGTCAATCGTTTTCTTTTAGTTTTATACCCAGATCCTGTCATGTTAAATTGATCAATTTTCTCATCAGCCTTTCGTTTTAAATTCGTACTAACTTGCTTTAGACGATCTTTTATTGAGGCTTCCATAGGACGCGCTTGAACCATATCCGATAAAAGTCCTACTCCAGCGCTTAATGCCTCCTTACCAATCACTCGAGCACCACTTGAAAGCAAAGGTAAAACTGATCTAAATAACCCCCCTAAGAAGCTCCCAATACCATGACCGCGTTGGTATGGTGCACCTTTATAAATTACTCCAACTCCTGATCCAGCTTGATGTGTATAATAATTTTCATATGGACATTTATGATGATCACGAAGAGAATTCATTATTATAATTTTCGGAAATGTAGTTTAATACACACGGTTCCAAACTGGAATGGTATTTTTTGTCCGGTGCTCGATCTTATAACAATTTCCAGCGTATCAAACTCTCTTCGCATAACAGGTAAGTAGTGAGGTTGAGAGAAAACGTGCATTTTATTTGCACCATAGATGTATTTTGTAGGATCTAATGAAATGACTCTTAGTAAAGGAGTCATAATGTTACGAGCTTAAGGTTCGTGACAATAAAAATTGCCGATAAAATTACCTAAATTAACCTTTAAATTACTTTATACAAATTAAAGTTAAAAAAAACACTAATAATTAAACACACTAAATCACTTAATTTCGCTCCGAAGCGTCGCTTGTGTCGCCGAGTTGAACTCTGTCCCGATCGCATCTTGCGCCACCTATTTATTCAAATCAGCAAAACATCCGGAATGTTCAAGTAAACACGCGCAAGGTACCGAGAGCTCGAGTATAGATTTTCTAGAAACTTAGTTCTTCGGGTGGCGCTGTGGGTCGAAAGATCTGTGATGTCATTCTTTACACGCTCTACTCGCTCTCGTTCCTGACACTAGATGGCGCTAGTATATCGTCGATTGGAGCGCGTAACACTGCCCCCTCCTAAGACATGCTCGTCCCGAGCATTATCGGTCCCATGATAACGCGCCAAGCGATCCACATGGACGATCTTAGGAGTCCCTCTTACGCCTTTCTGTAACGGCTCCGCAATGTAAAGGGCTGTCCCATCCCGTGGTGCACCAATATTGTACAATTTCGGTGCTCCTCTACTACGTGTCTGAGGTCCCCGCACAGCCGCACAACTTGTACATGTACGACACCAATCCTCGACATCGTCACGATAATGGACCCAGTAAAACTGTTCTCGGACCTTCAGCAGAGTTCGTTTAACTCCCAGGTGGACTCTTGAACGACCATTATGGCACAGCTGTAGAACATTCGGCACTTTAGCTTTAGGGACAACCATTTGCAAACGACAGCTGTCTGCTCGACCATTGTCCCATTTACGGCACAGGACTCCATCCTGAAGCAGCAAGCTGTCCCATTGGGCCCAATAGCTTTTCGTGGTTGAACTCATCGCTGAGACGTCCCTCCACTTAGGCTTGGTAGCACGGGCCTTCATCCATCCCAGAATCGGCTTGATGTCTGGATCTTCCTGCTGTGCACGTCGTAGGCTGTCCTTCCACCCGTTACTGAGGTGGTCTGTCCTGAGCATCCTCACGGATACCACTTCCTTACCTAGCCTACTACAATGGTTGCCATCTTCCGGACAAGGTCTTCTTGACAATGCATCTGCGTTGCCATGAGATTTCTCGCTGCGATGTTCGATCTCAAAGTCGTATTCCTGCTGCTGCTGGGCGGTGCTGTTAGCCGCACTTCCTTTCTGAGACCGTTCACCTTCCCTTCCTAGGGTGTGCTTAGGGCAGCTGGACCGAAGATGGCCCCTTTCCCCACAGCCATAGCACCTAGGGCTGTATCCTTTATTGTGGTCGCGAACCGTAACTGCTGCAACCTCCCTAGCGTGAGGTGAACGATGATCCTGTCGCCGCCAGGCAGTGCCGTTAGCTGCACTACCCTCCTGATATCGTTCACTTCCCCTTTCTGCGGTTCGCTTAGGGCAGCTGGATCGAAGGTGGCCCTTTTCCCCACAGCCATAGCACCTAGGGCTGTATCCTTTGTTGCGGTCGCGAACTGTAGCTGCTGCAACCTCCCTGACGCGATGGGAACGATGATCCTGCCGCACGGCTTCTACCTCCAGTGCATGGGCCAAGGCGTCCTTAAGCGTCTCGTGGTGCCCGAGACTCACAGCAGCTCTGACTTCCAGGTCGCGGATGCCGTCGATGAATGTTTGCACCAGGTTCCCTCCAATGAGCGCAGGTACAGACTGGTATGCTTTACGAACCATCTTCTCCACCTCAAGGGCCCACTGCTGCAGGTTTTCGTTGCTGCGTTGCACGCGATCTTTAAGCTGCGCGCGAAAGACGTGTTCCAGGTGAGCGTCACCATATCTCGCGTCCAAGGCCTCAAGAAGCTGCTCATAGGTCACTTTCTTACCGAGAGCTTCCAACAGAGTTAGGGCTTGGTCACGCAGGCCTAGGGTGAGTGCAGTCATGGCTTGACTTTTATTCCAGCCGTTCGCCTCCATGACGGCCTCGAACTGGATTTTGTAGGCCGACCAGGAAGAGGTCCCGTCGAACGGCGGCACTTTGAATCCACGTAGCGAAGGTGCTGCAGCTACTACGGGAGCTGTAGTTCCATCCCCAAGTTTGAGGTCGTTTAGCGTTTTCTTCACGTCAGCCATCACGTTGTCAACCCGATTGTTCACATGGTTGATTCGGGTTTCATGTTCTTCGATTCGGGTTTCAGCTTCCGACAGGCGGTTGTCGTGTTGAGCAACCCTATCCTTCACCTGCCTTATCTCTTTCCCAAAGTTAGCGTGAAGGTCCTTCATGAGGAACATCTGCTCTTCCGACCGACGAGCCTGTTCCGCCAGCTGACGGGCCTGTTCCTCTTGTCCACTCTGCAGCTGCTCTTTCAACTGACGGACCTGTTCCTCCTGTCGGCGAGCCTGTTCATCCTGTCCGCCCCGCAGCTGCTCTTCCAACCGACGGACGTGTTCCTCCTGTCGGCGAGCCTGTTCATCCTGTCCGCCCCGCAGCTGCTCTTCCAACCGACGGACCTGTTCCTCCTGTCGGCGAGCCTGCTCCTGCAGCATCACCATCAGAGCACCTAAGTCAGGTGCGGCAGATGTAGGAGCTACCGACGGGCCTGCAGCCGGTGGCTGGTCCTCCGACGTCTGCGGCGTTGCACCACCAAATCTTCGTTGGTCCGTCTCCTGCTGGCGTTGACTTTGGGTACGGACACCCTCCGTTTCCTCCTTAGGTAAAATTGGCATTATTTTATCCCACTTCTGACACCAATTGTTACGAGCTTAAGGTTCGTGACAATAAAAATTGCCGATAAAATTACCTAAATTAACCTTTAAATTACTTTATACAAATTAAAGTTAAAAAAAACACTAATAATTAAACACACTAAATCACTTAATTTCGCTCCGAAGCGTCGCTTGTGTCGCCGAGTTGAACTCTGTCCCGATCGCATCTTGCGCCACCTATTTATTCAAATCAGCAAAACATCCGGAATGTTCAAGTAAACACGCGCAAGGTACCGAGAGCTCGAGTATAGATTTTCTAGAAACTTAGTTCTTCGGGTGGCGCTGTGGGTCGAAAGATCTGTGATGTCATTCTTTACACGCTCTACTCGCTCTCGTTCCTGACACTAGATGGCGCTAGTATATCGTCGATTGGAGCGCGTAACAATAACATCACCCACAATCTGAAGATCGATAATGTCACAATCATACGATATATTACTTTCCTCTATGGTCACAATATAGAAAGAGTTGAGATGGTAACCCTAAGTGTAAATTAGCAGGACACTTTCCAAAATTTCTCTCTAGGAGATTTTTATTTGGTTCATAACCTAGTTGTAAACTTAATTTTGGTGATAATGTTACGGATGTTATATTTTTATCCAAAACAGAAATAGACACAAATTTTGTTATTTCATCATAGCGAAATTTCAAGTTCTCTCCGATACCATTTAACACTTAAAATATGCTCAACGTTATCATAGTTGGTAGCTGGAATATGTTTTTTGTAGTACACTGTATCCACAGTGTACTACAAAAACACAGGTTTATCTTCATTAGGCATTAACATAGATTTTGTAATGTATATAACATTTTCATGATCTTGAACAGTAAACATGGTACATGGATATTGAAACTCGACAACTCCAACCGACCATTCACCTTCTAATTTAATAGCTTTCGGTAATTTCGTTGAAAATTTTGTGGTCTTGTTATCAGGAAAGTATTCCATTGAACTATTGCTGAGCAAAGTTAAATAAAAACTTTCTTTATTCATATTTCTTTTAAACTAGAAGCTAAAATCCAACTGTTAAATTTATCTGGATAACCTTTCCACTTCACTAATACTTCTTTTCTGTTACTTGAGTAACGAGTGTCAATTATTTTATCTATTTTATATGGTGAGGTGGGGTTGTAAGTGATTTTCTGTAATTCTCTTTCATAAAAAGTACCAACTATTGGTTCATTTTGTAAATCTGTTATTGTATAAACAACCCATGGAGATCTATCAATTATTGAAGATATAATAAATATTTCATCACTCCAATTTGATTCATATCCTTTTGGAAAGCATGTTTATATTTAGTTATTCGAACATAATCACCCACATTGAAATTTGGTTTAGGATTTACTAAAGAAAGTTTGTTTGACCGTCTATCATAAAGATTAGTCCAAACTGTCATAATATTGTTGGAATTTACATCACATGGGCACATCTTAATACTAGAGTGAAAGCTGTGATTGTAAGAGTATATTAAATCTTGTAAAACATCTATATATCTATAAGTATTATTATGAGTGAAATAACGCCACATTTTCATTTTTAGTGTTCTTTGAAATCGTTCAACAATACTGGCCTTGATGTCAGGATTGTTAGTGGTATAGTAATTAATCTTTTTGGATTTAAAGTATTTTTGTACATCTTTTGAAACAAATTCTGTACCTTTATCAGATTGTATGTGAGTAGGTGTTAAATTACTTTCAGTAAATATACTTTCAAAACATTCTATATATAATTTATTAATTTATTATTTTGTTTGTACGTTGGTATTAGTAATAAGTGGTAACATATTCATTTACTTTCATTGTACTTAGGTTATATTAGCGGAATGTACAAATTTTTAGATAGAATTTGATTATTTAACTTTTGCTTGCATCCTAATATTTCGATAAATTAACGGTGGGGATATGGCGCTGACAGCTGATGCACAGGTCTCCTAGTTCGGTTGCAGATGCTATGTTTTCAAGTATATGTACTAATGTAGCTTTATTAAATAATGTTATGCAAATATCGTGATGTACAACCTCTTGGAAATAAAAAACTTATTATTCTTTAGTTGTTTCTGAGTTTTTCTTTTTCATTGGTCTTGCAAAAGCATATTTACTAAATACATCAATAACACAAAGTATATACTTGAAACCATCATTATATTGAGAATAAGTTCGCATATCACTTAAATCAGCTTGCCACAGTTCATTAATATTTGATAGAATGTACCTATTACGCGGGAATTTTCTTCGAATGGGTTTATGTAATGTGTATGTTTCTTGTGATTTTAACCATTCCTTTACTTGCTTTTTATTCATTTTACCCTTCATGGCTTTTGATAATTTATCAATACTACCAAAACCAGCAGGATTAGATGGATCATAATAAATCCTGTTAATTTCTTCTAGTACGGGGTCCACTTTTCCCACTCAAGCCTTTTACGTATTTTAGTTGTAGACTTTTTATCTCTACTGCTCGGTGTAGAAAACTCTTGAAATTCAATCTCAGAGGGTTTGTTCAGATCTTTTGCTTGAAGTTGGTTAATAAACTCACATATCTTTGGATTTCCAATATAAGTAAGTGGTACTTTAATATCTTTTAATGCTTCAGCAAATCTATCCCACCCTACTGGATCACTTCTTTTTAAGGGTCTTAGTGAATCATTTATTAAATCAACAATATTACTTCCAGGAATTTTTTCATTATCAATTATGACTGTACCTTCATTATCCCAATGTATTTTACCTTTACTTGTTTCAACTAAGTTTAATAATAACTGTCCTTTTTTATTATAAGTTTTTGGTATTAAACTGAGTATTTGAGCTGGTGTGTAAAGTGGATTTTCAACATTTTCTTTACTTTTGATGGATCGATTCTCCTCCAACAAAGATTCAGCATCAACTGAAGTTTTTAGATCTCTATCTTTATTTTTAAAACCAATTTTAGACTCGTTTGAATCTTCATTAGATGTATCAGAATAAATTGGTAATCTGAGTGGTTGACGATCCTCTTCGGTAAAATGAAGGTATCTTTGCAGTGTTTGTAAATATAACATCCATTTCTTTCGGTCTTCCGTCTTACTATTCATAATATTTTGCATTTCAATATCTAATCGAGATAAACTACTACTCGTATTAACCTTATTTTCTTGTTTTGATTTTTCAATCAATCCAGGTTCGATAAGTATCATTTTCTTTGCATTTTCCACGTTAACTGGCTAGTCCACTCACTAATCCACTCAATATTGCACCTAATATTATTGGTAAGAAAGCCCCTCCTTTTTGTATAATTATATTTTTTCTTAGTTTATGTTTACACTTACGCACTAGTTGACGGAGTATATTTTTGTGTTTATTCAATTTTTGTTTATCTTAATCTTTAAGAGGTACTTTTCCTTGTAAAACGTTATGAATACACTCACAAATACAGTTAATTTCTTCTTCATCACACGTTTTAAGTAATGCTCTTTGATATTTTGGTTTAAGCGTATGCAAAGCGTTTAGCAAATGTTTATGCGTTGTGAGTCGACGATGCATCATTTAGCAATGATTTGAAATGTTTGATTCTTGGTGTATTTAAACTCTTTTGTGGGGACGTAGACTGTGCAGAAACCATTAAATGGGAAGACATTTGTCTTGATACGACAAAAATCATTGGTATTCTGTTTTAAATCTACCATTAAATATCCATGCGCCTCTAGAGTTGCATCCCTGTAGGCATCTTCAATAAATTTTGGGTTATCTGGTGACGCTTGTCGTGCTAAATATCTTATTTGAGTTTTATCTCGAGGGTTTTTAAAATATATTATATAACTTGAGTTTAAGGATATGTCTCTTTGCCCTTTACCCTGATGAAATAAATTTTGTGTTAAATAAAATACATTAAGATTCCTGTGATGACTACCTTTTGTAAATATATCCACAATTCTTCCATCGGACTCTCTCATTAGATCATCAATAATAACAAGATGTGGGTTTTCACCGTCAAACATATTAACATTTGGAATTCCTTGATGGTAGTTAACATTTGGTAAATTATATAAAGGTTGCATTTCATCAAAGCACCATGTGATCTGATTAAAATCACAATTACATATTTCTGTAACTGATTTTATGAAATTTGTTACAAAATTTGACTTCCCACATCCACTTGGCCCCGCCACAATAGCAGTAAACGGATGGATAAAGTGAAACATTACACACGTCTAAAGTTCTAAGGGGTGAAATAAAAAATGAAAGTGTTGGTGTTAACAATTAATATATATTGCAAACATTATATAAAACAGAATGATCTGTATACTATTTCTAACACAATTAGTACATCATAATTTTACAATCAACTCAACCTTAAATAAATGTAAAACCTAAAACACACACACACACACAAACGCACACGCGCACGCGCACGCGCACGCGCACGCGCACGCGCACGCGCACGCGCACACGCACACGCACACGCACACGCACACGCACACGCACACGCACACACACACACACACACACACACACACACACACACACAAATATAAACAACAATTAACTTAAATTATTTACAATAAAACAATGATTAAATATGTAATAAACTCTACCTCATATTATACTATTATCATTATTTTACAATCAATACAAATTTTATTTACATGCAGACATAAAATTAAAAACTATCAACACTTAACGCAGTTTATAATGACCCCAAGCTAATGTTTCAATATTATTATCTAAAATATGCCTCTTTGTGTCATTATATGATAAACCAATCGTATTTAATTTTTGTGTAAAAATTGTGTGTTTAATTGATTTAAATCTAAGCATACTATAATATTGCACTTTTTTATTAAATAGAGAAGACTTATAATCATCCATGGTCATCTTTTTAGTGATACATTTATTTACCCCTTTTGCCTTGGCTATAGTCTTATTCTCTAAGTTAAAAGCGTACATTTTGGATCGTAAACCCACAAATTCTTTCATGATTTTACCATTATTTTCATCTTTAAAAAAACCTAATTTCTTTTTATTTAATTTTGGATATTCAAAAATATTATTTGCATCATAAGCTGAGGTATCAAAGTATGATGAAAGGTCACAGGTTTTATATCAGAGTAAAAATCATCTGTAAATATATGATATATTAAACTATCCGTATCTGTATACAATAATTTGATTTTACTAAACTTTTTAACCATATAGTTATAATGAAAATCATACATTAATGTTTTTGAAATATCTAAAATGCAAAACCCTAAATAAATTGGTTTGTTATATATTAACCTTGTTTTTCGCAACTGAACTGCAACTAGGTTTTCCGAAAATACTGAAAGACTATGAAATTGTGGTTTAGCGATTAGATCTTGAGCACCTAAAGCTTTGCCCTGGTTCTCCCAGTGTGTAACTAATTTTATGTTAACCCTTTTTTCAATATTCTCCATAGTCTTTCCGAAGACTGAATTATTCATTAATTTATAAAAATCTTTTTCGAAATCTGATTTTGCTAACGTTCTTAATTTTGTGTTTAGATCTATGTACATCTTCAACCAGCGAGACTGTTTAAATTTTAAAACTCTATGAATTTTAGTTAATTTAACCCCCATTTCTATGCACTGCTTTAAATTTCTGTAATGAATTACATATTTATCTTTATTATTTAAATTTGGGACTAGTTTATTTTCATTAATATTGCCTGCACAAATGTTTTCGGGGCATAAAGGAAAGTCCGAATGTAAATCATGAAGTTCATCTGGATATTCCAAATCAACTTCTAAAATAAAACCCAAGTTCGATGTCTCAGACACATTAAATTCTGTATTCGGATTTACCCATTCGAATCCACCAGTAGGAAGACATTGAGACATAGCCCAACCATATAAATTGTTGGCATCAAAATATGTGATATATGAATTTGGTTTCCCTGCATCATAATCCCCCATATATTTGTTATTAGCTCTAGCATAACGATTACTACATTGAGATACACCACCCCTGATACCTGATCTAATAAATGCAATTTTCTCATAATCTGTTAAAAGTTCTAATTCTATTTTTGTATATTTTAACATTGCTTCCCAACTTAAACCGGGTGCTGTGTAATAATGGGCAGGGTCTAAATCATAAGTATTAATACATAACTTTCTAAAGTTTTCAAATACATCGGTTAAAAGTAAAACGTCTGTTTTTAAATACAGGTTTGAATAATCTAGCATATTACAACACCCAAAGTGTTCCCAAACATCTTTAGCATGATTGTAATCATCATTTGAAATATGGGAATCTGTGAGCGAGCTATAAAAAAATTTTATTCGGGGTACGATGTTAGGCTTAAACTATCATAATTAGTCATAAGTTCATATGGATAAACGCCTTTCCGTTTTAAACGAAAGAAATCTTCATCATTAGGATAATTTCTACGTAATTCTTGAAATTGATCATTACTGAGATTTTTGGCCAATTCTTCTAATTTACATGATAAAAACTTAAATGAATCTATGAATCTTAATATAATTTCGTGGTTATTCATTTTTGATTTTTTGGAAAAGGATATATATTTTTCTTTATTTTGAGGGATAACTTCGACTTCACCATCACAAAAGTTTAACGCGTGAACAATAAAATGAGCATCATAGTGACTAAGGTTGTGTAAAAATATTGGTATATAACGAGGTTTTCTGAACTTCGAGCTACATGATTCGTGAGCAACACCTATAAAACTACCGGTGTACCAATCAAAATCATAAAAATGTTCTGCTAACTCTGTTTCACAAATATGACAAATGGTTGCATTTGAAATTTGGTTTTTGTCTTCATTTGTTAGCGGAAGTGGAGGATATTTTTGAAGTCTATTTATTTCTTTGAGATCGTTAGATAAACTTTCCATAAACACTTGTGCACAGTTGGGTCCGCAATACGTTACATATTTTGATAATTTATCATCATATGAACATTTTATATAATAACCAAAACTATGTACTTCATGTTTCTGAATATTGTGTGTGAAAGGTTTGGAAGGATCGTTAGAACATGATTCTATTGGTTTTAAAAATGCTTCAAAATCAGCATAAACTACGAATGGTATCTTCAACTTTTTTTCATAACTATCAAATTTAATTTTATCATTTGAAATAGGTTGACCAAACCAATTCTTTTTTTTAAAAGTTTCACTGTTTGGTAATTCTGTACCAATGTGGGCACAATCGTATTGTTCATGGTTATTTAAACTTTCCTTATATGGAAAGTGAAGTAGACATGCTTCAAAAATTCGAAAAACCACTAATTTGGCTTTAGTACCTTTTACTTAGTCCCCTAGAGATTATTTTTGTTTTTTTTTTTCATGAATATTTTATTTATTTGTTTATTTAAAAACTTACACGTAACACCTTAAGCTAAAGTGTACATAGGGCGGACTTAATGCCATGTGGCATTCTCTGCCAGTCAACCCTGGGTGCCAAGGACAATTGTTGGCAGGTGCAACCATTATACGTAAGTAAGTGCTTATACATTAAAATATACATATATGCAAATTACATACATACACATTACATTTAAATATACACACATATAGTTTAAATATACGTACAATAACACATACATACATTTATATAATATATATATATATATATACATGCTTATAAACTTCGTAAATAAATATCCAAATGAATGATATATATAATATAATGTTTGAATAATATATAATGAAATAAATTTTGAAGTAAAAAAGAAGAAAAGAAAGACAAAAATTAACGAAAAATAATGATAATTAGTAGTTTCCTTCAGGTAATGTTCTCGGAGAAGAACTTTGAAAACTTTTTTATTTTTGTCAATCTTAATATCGTTGGGGAGGGTGTTCCAAAGTTGTATAGCTTGTATCGTAAAAGACGACCTAAAAAAAATTGACTTATGCTGTGGAAACCTTAACCTCAGACGATTTGACTGTCGGGATGTTCGACCGTCGATCGGATGAAAAATTGAAAATTATCCTTAAGATAAGAAGGCGACCTTGGATCGTTTAAAATTGAATAAAGTACAAGTAAAATTCTAGAGCATCGCCTTTGACGTTTAGGTAGCCATTTAAGCTTTGAACGATAGGATGATATGTGGTCATACTTACGTAAACCAAAAATAAACCTTATGGAATTATTAAGAAGGCGCTCCAACTTGTTTAGAAGATTTTCTGACAGATCTGGGTAACATACATCGGCATAGTCGATAATAGGTAGAATAAGGGAATGAACCAGCGTAAGCTTGGTTTTAGGTAAGGTAGGAAATTTTTAAGACGATAAAGGGAACGCAAGGTAGCAACAACTTTACGACTAACTTCAGAGATCTGCAATTTCCAGGTCCATAGTTTTATCCATGTACAGGCCAAGATTTTTTATGGAATCACAATATGGAATCAAACTTTCATTATAAATTACAGGAGAGAGATTTCCATAACCAACCATAGCCAATAATTGCGAACTTCCGAATATTATAACTTTGCATTTGGCAGGATTAACAGAAACGCCATATTTTCATGACCATTCTCTTATGGCTTCCAGGTTATCATTTAGTTTGTGTATTACAAAGTTAAGATTATTTAAGCTTGACTGTGCATAGAGCTGGAGATCATCCGCTTACAGATGGTACGAACAATCTAAAACTGAGGAGATAGAATTTATAAATAAGGAAAACATAATAGGAGAAAGTATTCCGCCTTGCGGCACACCAGATTCAATTTCAGCCCATGCAGAAAACCGCTGACCGCTGAAAATAAAAAAGACATCAATATTCATGCATTTTCAAATATGGAGTGGTCGAAGAAAGAAGATAGAGTAGCGGTTATCGCGTTGCACCGCTGTGGTTACGCGCCAAAAGAGATTTTCCATATTCTACAAAAATTGAAAATAACCCTGCGATTTTTTTATGGCACTATCAAACGATTCACTGAAGATTCAAGCTTTGAAGATTGTAAGAGAACCGGCCGACCTCTTACAGTTAGGCCACCCACGATCGTCAAAGCAGTGAAGGCGCGAATCCAACGAAATCCTGGTCGTAAACAAAAATCTTAGCTCTTCGGATAGGCCTAATAAGAACCACGGTTAAAAGAGTGATCAATGAGGACCTATACCTACGACTACGAGCTTTTCGTAAGAAGACCGGACATTTTGTGAACGAGATTTTGCTTTGCTTGTCACTATTATACATGCGAGACAAAATATAAATTATGTGTTTTCAGGGTCGTAAAAATTAATAAAATATCATCTTAATTTATTTTTTATATTTATTCCTACCCATAACCCCATGACGAGTTTGTGCTTGCAGGATTATCTGTGTTTTCAGAACTTTCAGATTTTTACTGGCAGCTGGGGAGTTGACTCTTCTTATCTAAGATGACACCGCCTGAAATCTGCCCGAGCCGTTACCCCTGCGCTACCGGGCGTAAAACTAAACTATTATAACACTGTCATAAATGGGAACAAAAAATCTTACGGAATTATTTAATTCAAAATTTTAGATGATCTAGGTACCCTGCATTGTCAAACGAAAACTAAAAAATATTAGCGATTAAATATTATTTATTGGTTTTTTTCTCAATTATGTCAGTTTTTGAATATTTATTTAGAGTTGATTATAAAGTGTATATTGTGGACTTTTATCAAAGTTTAAAATTCCCAAGAGTTTTAGCAGTAATTACACAAGAAACTGTACCGTGCCTTCGTGAAGTGAGTAATTCTTACTATAATATAGTTCTAGACCTAATATTCATGAAAAAATATTACAGTTGCCTTTTGACAGCATTAATATTTTGAAATATTTAAGCAACTAAAACCGACTTCAAAACATTTAAAAGAATAAAAAAGTTTCTATAATACCTTCTAAATTCATAAGTATCCATTTTTCGAATTTCAACTTCTGAAATCGGGACATTAATTCTTTTATTCACTTTTTGCTTACTTGCTCCGACTTTAAAAGCTATTAAATAATGTGGATATAATTTTATTCTTTCTAGTTTTATCAGGTAGGTTTTTACATCTTTTAAATCCACGGCTTCGAACTCCACCTGCGCAAGGAACTCCCCCGAAAAACTAGCACTCGGAAGCACCAGCCTTTCTGACCCCAACCAACAATGTGAGTTCTGACCTCGAAGGATAACAAGAGTGGTGCATCGTAATATCTATATTCGTTTTTGTCCCGTCACCACTGTAACAGCAGCGAGGCCCCATCAGAGTCGAGGGTAGGACGAGTGGAGCATCGCCATACCAGCATTCTTTTTCTTTCGCTATTCTACCTCGTCTGCGACAATAACTTCACTAACCCTTCACTCACCAAAGTCCTTCAATATATGTGGATTCCTAATAATTTGACGTGAGTGACTACGCCACGGCTACTAAGGACCACGTTTTGCTGGTTTGTCAACGCCCTACCCATGCCTAGTGGCCAATGTTCGTCGAAATATCTATGAGGTTGGATGTATGTTGTTTGATCTAAAATTCTCCCGCTTTAGTTTCGTTCCACAATTGCCGGAGGAAAAGAAAATGTACATCAGAAAAAGTGTCATCAACAGTTTATTTTTAATATTGGTTATAATAGTGATTTGTTTCGCTTTTAACATTTTAAAAATTATATCCACAGGACGGCTCTTTAGGCCAAAAGATCGTGTGCAAGAATGAATATGGCGAACGAGTTGAATGTCCTTCTCAGGAAAATGAATATGGCGGAGAGAACGGCACGGAAAATGTATGTGTTCATGTAACTATATAGGTAATTTCCTTTATAGGATTCACCATATCATACTCATTGTGCATGAAATGCATTATTATTGCCTTAGTACACTTTTATATACATATATAACACAAAATCTTACGGTTCAATTTTTAGTACAATGATATTTCTTTTCTACTTTTTTATGCTAATGCTTGACTTCTCTAACCTGGTCTTAAGCGGTGATGAAGTCCTAGATAAAGTAACAGAAGCCGACTATTCTATATAATTCATTCCTGCTTCGGATAACGCTAACAAATTATTCATTATAAAATACGAAGCAAGCCGTTTGGTTCGAATGCATTGAATACTCGAGCCATTCTCAAAAACAGACTTAAATTCTTTTGATATTTGTCAAAATAGTCTCAAATGAAAGGTATTTTATCTTACATTACAAAACACATAAAAGCCTCGCTATTTGCACAATAGTTTTCACAAAAAAAAAAGTTAAAATGAAAACACCTATCTACGAAAGTTACCTACACACCTCCACGGTAGTGACATATTTGTATAATTTCAATAAACCATGAATGATTTATTAACAAATAAAACGATATTTTTTATTATTATTTTTATTCATCTAATCAGTTTAGTATTTATTTACTTTCAGTTTTTTCAAGTATGTAGTTACGCTTAATTAATAATATACTAATCATAATTATTAAAAATATGTTTTATAGGAACACAAGTCGGTCAACAGTCTTTCATTCAGTTTTATTTGGTCACATAGACAACCTTTTAATAGTAATTAAATTATTATTAATCAACATTATTTAGTTAGCATATAACTTTGCGAAACTTTTACAAAATAAAGTATCTAAGACTTTTAAAATTAATATAAACCATAATAAACTAATAAAAAGTAGTAATAACTCAATCACCCTTAGAAACAAATCAAACACTGCAAAGAATCTTATTCATTGAATAATTTTAGCGAAGATGAGAGAATGAACGTAACAAATTATTTTTTAAGTATGTTACATTTCTTCGACCGCAATGTGGTTGTGGTAAAATAGCAATAATATCTTCATCATTGACATCCGAAATATCTTCACACTGTGGCTAAACAAACTCCGTGTACTTATCATTACACTTTTTCTTTCTCAAGAACTTGATCAAATACTTCGAATCCAGTGCGGTGACAATTTGAACAATGTAAAATACTTCTGTCTTTTTGCAGACAGATTTAATCACAGCCCAGTTGCATTCGATCAATTCCCGGTTAGAAGCTACAGTTGTTATTTGAGATCTGCCAGATATGTTACGTTTTTCAGTTAATATCACAGTATTTTTGACACTTCATGTTAGATTTCAGAACTAGAGCAAGGAAGAGATTCTTCATCGATGACACTTCGTGTATAAATATACTTTCCTATTCCATAATGATAACAATCTCTATTCCATAATGATAATAATCAAAGCTAAGTCGTCTTAAAAATATGGAATTGGCTTCCTCCTTCATCCAAGAGACATGATAGGTATTCATTATTCCTCGAATTGTTTTTAAATTCTTGGCAACGATAGAGTCAATTAGTACAATATCACTTTCGTTCGTGTACTAACATGTACGTAATGTTTGATTCCTGTGAACATAGCATCTGAAATAAAGTCTGTATATCTGTAATATCTTTTCTTTGGGAAACGAATCTATCGGCAGTTCTTTAAACTAACCGCCTACATCATCCGGTGCTCCTTTGCCATGACCAGGGGCTGAATAGGACCGTTCAGCTTTTCGTAAATTAAAAACTTTAGACAAGAGTTTGCTAAAAATGTAAATCATGCTTTTGTTGCGATATTCTCATCGTTCTCAAAGAAATTTACAACAGCAACCTTCTTACCTTGTTTTTTTTTTTCATTTCTTTAATTGTATTTTCCAGAAGAAGCACGAGAGTAGAATAAACGCAGTAGAAATGCGGTCGTTTAGGAGTAGCTGAACGAAGGCTGAATCTGACTGACTGACTGAGGGCGAGAAATTGTGTAGTAAGAGAAGAGCGTGGTTTGCAAGATGATGTTGTGACGAGGATTAAGAAAGGAATGCTTCGGTGATTTTGTCATGTAGAAAGAATGAATGAGGAAAAGGCAAATTGGCGATCTATTGAAAAGGGGCCAAATTGAGAGTACCCTTAGCTGACGAGCATGTATGCGTGGGTATATGGATGAAGAAGATGCGAGAGAGGTGTGTCAGGATCGTGCCATGTGGAAGTCTGTAGTCTCTGCCTACCCCTCTGGGTAACAGGCGTGAGTGCTTATGATATTTTGCTCGTGTTTCTGCTTTTCTGTAACATTGTTATTTTGTTCAAGAATCGTTGATACCGTTTCTCTGCCCACTTTAATTCTTAAAACGTTTACCTTCTTTTTCAGAGTTGAAATCATCTTTTCTTGAAGTTTCAGTTTCTTATAAAAACGTATCTATTACGTTTTGCAGTCTTCAATCCAGTCTTCTTTTAGTATGATGTTGTACTTACTGCTACAATTACTTGGTGAATCAAGTATTCTAGGCGAGTGATTTTTCATCACAGGCGGAGATGTCTCTCTATAGGCAGACGAAAGATGGCTTGAGACAGAATGAGATCGTCTGCATGAGACTGGAGGAGAATGTATGTTTGAAACACTAGGAAAATGCCTAACCGAAACTGGATCATTTTCAATATCACTTGAAGGTGGTGTATTATCTCGCAAACGGGATAAAAATCTATCCCTGCATTTTCTATTTTCTCTACATTTTTTACCTCTTACGCCATTCATTTCTATGTTTTCTTTGTTTTCTTTTTAACATTTGATCAATAGGTATGATTTTCCTCTCTTCTTTTCGCTTTCTATAATGTTCTCTTTCTTTAGTTTTAGCCTGTTCGTACAATGTGGATCGGACTTTATTTTTTCCCGACATCACCTCTCACATTCTTTCTTGCGTCTGATCTCTTCTTTGTTTTTTTGGTGGTTACCATAACTAGCCTGGGTTAAGGAATATTTTATTATGAATAATTTATATATTAAGAATTTATCACATTAGTAATAATTTTTAAATTAGATACTAAAGAGCGATCATACTATAGTCACATCCATGGACATTACGTCATCTCCGTGGATAACCGTATTCCACGCGGGTGACGTTTATGGAGGTGACATTTTAAACTTATTTAGAAACCGTATTTCATAACCTCAAATGATGATTACAAAATGCGACGAAACACTAAGAAAACGGCTACAATGGTCCAGCATTTTAGAATATCCAATACCTAGACCTTAAATTAATAAATACTGTTGGATAAGTAATCCACAAAAGTTACAGAAACTGCTTTCTAATTTCAAAAAAAAAATTTGAAATTAGAAAGCAGTTTCTATAACGATAAGAATTTCAATGCGGTTAATTCATTCGTAAGGCATCCTGGCGTTCCTGGCCGTCTGAGAGGCGTCCATAAAATTTTAAAATATTTCGTGTCCACCCGGACCCCGCCGATTGATTTAGTGATCAACCAAGTATAAATTAAAACAACTTTTACCTGAGACCTTTTGTAAAGGAAGGATGGTTTTTTATTATAATTTAAATACTTAATGTAAAATAATCCCATTAAGTTTAAATATTTAACGCACCGGTTATAAATTTATGAAACACTTTTTACTATATTTGAATGTATTTTTTAATTCATTTAAACTTAAAATATTTTTAATAGATTATATCACTGATTAGTAAGCTCAAGTGGCAATGGGCCCGATGGGGAAGTGTTGGGCGGTCCCCCCTCTAAATGGAGTGACGAACTGGTAAGATATGCAGGAATTCGATGGATGCAGGTGGCTCAAGACCCTGTTTTGTGGTATTCCTTGGAGGAGGCGTATGTTCAACTGTGGACTTGTGAAGGGCTGTAATGAATGAATGAATGAGATCACAAAGAAAATAGTGAAAAAGCAAACCGTACTAATAAATGACCTCTATATATATATACAATCACAGATTACTGATTATATACTAGAGATATACAATATAAAAGGTCAGTGGTAGCAATGCATAAACAAAGTCAAATTATATCTTTTTATTATTGCAATATGTAATTATCGCAACTTCATAAGTTTAATTCATACGGTAATACATAAATAAAATATTTGCTCATATTTTTAAAAATATTTTTTACTAAAACTTGTTAAATTACAAACAACTATAATAAGTAATAACGTCAATAACGAAATTTCCGCTGTGAAGCGCCCTCTGGGCGATTGCAAACAATCATTTCATTCGAATGAACTATGTTTACTCGAACTCTAATCTGAAAATGCGATTAATCGTTAGTATCAACACTCTATAAAGAATTATTATAACGAACTGGCGTGATAAGCAAACATCAACTACTAATGAATTCAGCCAAGTGTTACAACTATGAGTTTAAAATATAATTTTCCTCCTTTTTTTATTAACACTACAAAAAATTTCACGCCAAATATTTGCCTTATCGTGAACGTGAACAGTATAGAGAACAAAACTGAATTGATACAAGATGAACCAATATTTATTAAACATGGTTAATTTTTTTTCTTTAATATAATATATAGTGTTAGTTTATAACCGTTTCACAAGTTATTAATTTAATATCTTTATTTTATTTATTAATTTACACGATCTTTGGACAAGTAATATTATAATTTAGTTCTGTCATTCGAATGAGTCGAAAGATTTACGAAGTCGATTAATTCGAACGGAATCATCCATTATCGGGCACTACAGCACTATACTACACTATTTTATAGAATTGTCTTGTGGTGTGGGGCAGGTACAGGTGAAGTTATTTCTAAGAATTCGCAAAATTCAGTATTATATCTAGTTTCAGCAAGTGAATCAATTTAATTAAAACAGTAAGTAATGCACAGCCCCTTTTTTAGTTTTTATTTAAAAATTAGAAAAGTCAATTTCTTAGGGTCCTGTAACAATTAGCCGGGGAGCAATTGACGTCATACACGTGATTATTCGTGATTTTGTATTTTCTTTATTTTAACCTAATAACATTTTGCTTAGAATATGCTTGGCGATGACAATTCCATAGTATTTTCAAGATTTTCATGCCATATACTATTTTTGAGGTGATGCATAACCAATGTTTCAATGCGATTTAAATGCCAATATAAAATCTTTTGGCGTACGGTCAAGTTTACGGTCACTGTGTACGACTTTCTTATTTATTAATTCATCGATTGGGCAGGAGTTAACAAAATTTAAAACATTAAGTGATCGGACCTGTAATACTACTTGTGGGTTATGTAATACCGTTATTGAGTGACACTTATAAATTTGCAGTCTGTACTGTCACGAATAGCGCAAAACAATAAATTTATATAAATATTGGTTCTCTCTATTGTAGTTGTTGACAATCTGATACTTTTGAACTGTACAATAAATTCGTTCTGTTTTAAATATTAAATTAATTTAAGATTTTGACATCAACTTATGCTTGCTTTTGATCATCACGGATGAATGACTACCATAGCTAAAACGCCTCTGTATAAATATTTAGAAAATATCAAAGACAATAAAAGTAACACAATTTATTTTCAGGAAATGGCACCCCCATTCTATGCTGATCTTGGCAAGAAGGCCAATGATGTATTCAGCAAAGGCTACCACTTTGGTGTGTTCAAACTTGACTTGAAAACCAAGAGTGAGTCTGGTGTAGAATTTAGCAGTGGTATCGTCTCTAATCAAGAGAGTGGCAAGGTGATAATTATGCTAATTTAAAAATAGGTCTAGAATATTTTTGTAAAAAAAGGTTTTTTGATGAAGAATTGTGCAATGACATAAAAATTTATCAGATTCAATGTTTTATAGACTACTGTATTATTTTCTACAGTAGGTAAATGACACCTTGTCTGATCCAAGAGGTGCATATACATACTGCAATGACATTACAAAAAAAACAGTAATTAATATAAAAATGTTATTGTTAATTAAAACTAGATTTTTGTTACAAATTGCTTAACATTCAGCTAATTTTTAAAATCTGTAACATCGTCTTTGGCTACAGTGTTGTTCAACATGTGGTGGTATTGTTACGATGGCTGCCTGGTTAACCTATTTAATTAAAAAAGATGATTTTTTGTTATACATTCTCCGAAAAGAATTACATAAATAAAATCTTAGAGATCTGATTACATTTTTTATTTTTTTATTTACGTCTTGTATAATAGAATATTGTTTCAGGTCTTTGGTAGCCTTTCATCAAAATATTCAGTGAAGGAGTATGGCCTAACTTTCACAGAAAAATGGAACACAGATAATACACTTGCCACCGACATCACTATCCAAGACAAGATTGCAGCTGGCATGAAAGTTACTCTCGAGGGTACCTTTGCACCACAAACTGGGTAAATTATACTCTTTTTGTAAGAATACTGTCTTATAAGTATAGGAATTTCTAATAAATTAATAAAAAACTGCAATACCATTAAAGCTGGGACTAAAATGGTTCCTTCTTGGCTAAAAAGCATAATCTGGTATGAACTGCATTAATGACCGAAAACTGAAAATTCCCAGTTACTATGTAAAACTTAAACTGAAAATAAAGAAAACAAATTTCGCTTGTACTAGATACCTATGCCTAAATATTGCTTAAGAAATTATAAAATGAAATATATGTATATAATGTACTTCCATAGGAGCAAGACTGGCAAACTGAAGACCTCTTTTGCCAATGATACTGTAGCTGTTAATACTAACCTGGATTTAGATATGGCTGGACCCATTGTGGATGTAGCAGCTGTTCTCAAGTACCAAGGCTGGCTTGCTGGTACCAACTGTCAATTTGATACACAGAAGGGCAAAATCAGCAAGAACAACTTTGCTTTTGGTTACCATACAAGTGATTTTGCTTTGCACACAAATGTGTAAGTATTTACTGCCAAAAATAAGTTTTACTTTGATTTTACATGGTTTCCCTTGAAGTTGAAAAGATTTATTTAATATGCACCTTAAAAATTTATGTCACTCCATTATCAGTCGTTTTAATAAAAGAAATTACTATAAGTAAAAAACTGAATACTGACATGTCAATATATCACATATTATAAAAATTAACTTAAGGAAAGTGCAGCATGATGAATGTGGCTAATCTTTCAAGGTTGCATTTTGCAAGATTAGCTGTTGCTTAAAAGGCATTAATTGAATATTGTTTGTAACAATAATGATAAATAATTGTAAGTTTATCCCTACTTATTCATGCCATTATTAGTCCAAACAAAAGTCTTTTAAAAAATCTAAGTGATTGCTGTTATAACCATGTATATTAATTAACATGGCCATCCAGTTATAAATCATGTACAAGCTTTCATGCTATAGGTGTAGAATATAAATACCACAGTTTTTTTAAATAACAGTTTTAATAATAATTGTACAGTGCTGACATTAGTTCCACTAATCACAATAAATTTTTGCTTCAATGCTAACATAGTTTTCCTTGTTTCTTAGAACACATAGCAGTGGTAATAAAATACACAAACTACTTAGTAACAACTTACTAATTTGAGACTATAGTTGAAATGGGTTAGCAGAATATCATTCTGAACATTTCCAGCAAAAATAACTAGCATTGTTATTTTTTAATTATTAGTGACAATGGAAAGGACTTTGGTGGTTCTATATACCAGAAGGTGTCAGACAAGATTGACTGCGGTGTCAGCATGAAATGGTCTGCAGGTTCCTCTGACACACTCTTTGGAGTTGGTGCCAAGTTTGCACTTGACCAGGATGCATCTTTGCATGCTAAGATCAACAACAAGTCTCTTATCGGACTTGGCTACCAACAGAGACTACGCCCAGGTGAGTGGAGGCTTTAAAAACTATCAATTATAATATATCTTGACATAAAAAAATACATATGTATGATACAACAGTATCATTTGCATATGCATAATTTAATGCTTTTGAAATTCATACATTTCAAAATAGGTATTTACTATATATTACATAAGTTCTATACAAATGTTCTTATGAATACATTGCTATAACTCAAATAACATGTTTAGTATATCAAAATTTTTACTTGTGTTAATAATTTTGCTTAACTTTTTTTTCAGGTGTAACCCTAACTCTGTCTGCGGCCATCGACGGTCAAAACTTTAATGCAGGTGGCCACAAGGTCGGCATCGCATTCGATCTTGAACCCTAGGCATTTACTAAAGCCAATGGCGTTTTAGTCTTGTAGATAATACATAATGCCGCATACACTATTATATGTAATGAAAAAAGGAAACATATATTAAAGCAAAATCAATTCGAGCATCTCAGTGTCCTGTGAGTATTTGGACGCGTATGACGCAGCAATATAATTGTGCAAATAAATAGCCAAGGTATAGATATTAAAGCGCCGTCGAATATTTACATATCAACGGCGGACGCTAAGTTCCCCTTAATTTTTTTTAAATTCCTAAACATGTGTTGCAAAGCATCCTGTCGCTGAATGATTTTATTGGACTTAAATAATTCACTACTATGTCAGTATACTGCCTTGTAAATAAACACCTATGGTGTGTTCTTTATTGATTGATTAAAAATAAAAATGAATAGTCTGTTGAAATCAGTAGTTGTGTTTCCTTATTTACTCTAACCCAACTGATAAAAGTGATTTGATATAATATGTACTTATTATTATGAATAACTAGCTACCCTTCGAATGAGTAACACTTGATTTTTTTTATAGAATGGGCAAATGAGCATACGCGGCTCACCTGATGGTGACTACCGCCGTATCAGCAGAAACTGCAACACCATGGGAATTGCAGCTGCATCGCCGGCCTTTTAAAAAAGAGTACACTCTTTTCTTAAAGATCTTGAAGAAGAAAGCTTCTTGTAAATCGCACAGTGGTAAACCGCCAAAAATCCGGATGGTATCGCGATATACGATGATGAAATTGAGTGGCTGCAATTTGTCCGAACAAAACTTCTGAGCACTCCCTGTGCCCCGTGGTAGATGCGATAAAATGCGCAAAGAGATGCAAAATCTCTTCGCAGCGCCAGTGAGCCAAACCGATCAGAAAGAGCTCGGTCGCCGACGATTCGATCCGCTCTGCGCTGGATGCGGTCAAGTGGAAGGTGCACTGGGTGCTCCAACCCAGGTGATCTATCACTAAAATTAAGTTTCACCTGATAAAATTTATCGAAACACAGCAACTGTGTATGTACACTACTGTTGTAAGTGCTGGTTCGCTGATATAAGAACGTGGTCTTTCTCGGTTCAGCCGATCCAGTCGTGCTGCAACTAAAATATAACGAGTTCGAGTGTATCGTCTCAAATTTGGACGCGCCGGGTGATATTGTGCGTACGAAAACACTTATAAAAATTAAACTCAAAGGAACTTAAATAGAAAGCCTACACAAGTTCTGAAAAAAGTTTTAGTACCATAGACCACATAATTATACCCTTCGGCGAATTGTACAGAAGACCGAAGAAGAATACAATCTCCTATAGGTATCGTCTTGCATATATGGAAGTCTGATTCAGTCGATATTTGGACAGTACTTTAATCTCCTCAACAGTGCTACATTAACTGTCGATATATTGAGATGCCGAGATGTTTCTACAGTAGTACAATTAACAGAATCTGTTTAGCCCTGTTCTAGAACAATCTACTAGATATATTAAAATTGAAAGATTATTTGGTAAGTATACATTATACTAACTTACGATAATAAACCGAAATCACATTCATTTTTCGCTCCATATCGTGACTTACAATACCTTAATGTACAACTAGGCATGTTTTCTTTAAAAATATTTTTTAAATTTATGAAACGAATGCGTCTTGCACTTTTGACGATGTCACTTAGACTAAATGACAAAAATCGGAGATATATCCTGTAGGACAAAAGTTACAGACGACAAATTTGTTGCTGATGTCCGGTCTATTATATATATCTATTATATATATATATATATATATATATATATATATATATATATATATATATATATATATATACTAGCATATTTGTAAATAAATAGTGACGTTACTGGATAACAGAGGGCACTTATTACAATAATTTTTCTTTCATATAGATCAATCTACCAGAAATGACAAAATTTAAAGATTATTTGATAAACATACATTATTCTTAGGATAATAAACCGAAATCATCATTTTTTGCTTCATATCGTGACTTACTATACCTTAATGCACAACCAGGCATATTTTCTTTAAAAATACTTTTTAAATTTATGAAACGAATGTGTCTTGATCTTTCTGTGATGTCACTTAGACTAAATGACAAAAATCGGAGATGTATCATGTAGGACAAAAGTTACAGACGACAATATTGTAGCTGATATCCGGTCTATCACTACTATATACTTAAATGTCTCTGTTTCTAGTACATTATTCTAGAACATTTATTATTATTGTAATAAGTGCCCTCTGTTATCCAGTAACATCGATATTTATTTACCAATGTGTTAAGTAGTTACGAGGGCGGCACTGAAAATTTCGGAAATCAAGGAAGTGACAACATTACTATTTAAAAATGTATTTATTGCTTTTCGAAGTATTCTCCGCGAAATTTGACACATTTTCCCATACGATAGAACCAATCATTGAAGCAACCATTCCGTTCGGAAGTTGGGGTCTCCAAAATGGCCGTTTTCTAGGCGTCCACAGCTTCTTCAGGTGATGAAAATCTCTGTCCACGCAATTTAATCTTTATTTTAGGGAAAGTATAGAAATCATTAGGGCTTAGGTCGAGGCTGTACGGCGGATGGTCTAATAATTCTATGTTTTCTTGCTCTAAAAACTCTTTTGTTCTGTGTGCGGTGTGAGAACTCGCATTGTCGTGACGGAGGATGATGTGGCGGTTGCAGTTCTCTTTACGGAGTTCAGAAACGACCTGTGGCAAGCAAATGCTAGCATCTCGTATATTATTCTGCATTAACCGTTCTTTGTCCCTTAAGAGGAATAGTCGTAACATGGCCGGTTTTGGAGACAAACGTGGCCACCATTTTTTTTGCAACACTCCGTGAACGAACAATTTTTGTTGGCTTTAACTCATTTTCGAACACCCAAACTCGTGACTGGTTTTTTGTTTCGGGTTCGTACGCGTATATCCAGGATTCATCACCTGATACGATGTTGTATACAGCATTTGAGGATCCTGCGTGGAATCTTTCGAGAGTTCTGACGCACCAAGTAACGCGAGCCGCTTTTTGCTCTTCACAGAGCGAATGCGGTATCCATCGGGAAAACAACTTTTTGCACCTAATTGTTCATGGAAGCTTTTTTGTATTTGACTCATGCCAATGTCTAAAGTTGCCTGAATTTCGCGGTATGTCACATGTTGATCTTCCTAAATCAGCTTACGCACAGCATCAACGTTTTCTTGGGTGACTGCAGTTTTGGACGACCTTGACGGGGATCATCACTGAGCTTGACACGTCCACGTTGAAATTCAGCAAACCAGCGATAAATTGTGGTTTTGGATGAGGCTTCATCACCAAATGCAGAAATCATCCGGTCAACACACTGTTTTTGTGTTAAACCACTTCGAAAGTCATAATAAATCATCGCTTTTGAATTTTCTCGAGTCAATTCCATTTTCTCAACGACTAAACAAGTTTGACAAAACCTTGTAACAAGACCGAGAATCTTTTTTTAAATAAATAAATGGTATACGATTTTTAAAACCAAGGAGTTTTCAATTAAAAAGATTTTAATGTGACAGGAACAGTGGAAATATTCCATTCCCGATACTTTTAGTGCAGGCTAGGTGACGACGTGCCTAAAAACGGATTTTTACCTTATATATTTATTAATGTCACCTAATGGGGAATAGATAAAATCTTATCCTAATAAATATTCAGCGTAGTATTGCTGTTTTGCTTGAGGGCGTACACATCCGCGAACTCAGTTTTTGTATGAAAATGTTCCCAATGTCCACTCTATAAGTAGTATATACAACATGTAACAAAAACTCTCTCTTGTAAAAAAAAATTCTATACGTTTGAATATTGATTCTAATAACGCACTTAACGGGAACCACAGGCTTTTTGTAATATTTAAATGTATATTTGTAATGATATAAAAAATGTGTATTTAAATTTCTTTGACTGGTAAGTATGTACTTACTTTCTCCGTACCTACTTACATTATTTCTATGCTGTTCAGATTTTTTATTTTTTTATATATTTAGAAAATTTCGTTTGACGGAGGATGTAGACTAAGATCACTGTGATGATGTCATCTTCCTTATGATTGACTCAGGTGAGTAAAGGATCTCAGTGATGCTACGTAGAACCATCATGTTACAACTCATTTTAAAAAAAAGGTTCATGAAGACCTAGATTTTTTTTATAGGATAGGGGGCAAACGAGCATACGGCTCACCTGAGGGTAAGTGATTACCGCCACACGTGAACAGCTGCAACACCAGGGGAATCGCAGATGCGTTGCCGGCTTTTAAAAAAGGAATAGGCCCTTTTCTTGAAGGTCCCTAAGTCGTATCGGTCCGGAAAAATCTCTGGTGGAAGTCGATTCCACAAGGAAGTTGTGCGAGGAAGAAAATTTCTTTTAAATCGCACAATGGTGGTCAAACAGATAATATGGATGGTATCGCAAATTTTGTCGCGATGTGCGATGGTGAAAGTGCGGCTAGAATTAGTCCGAACCATCCTCAGAGCACTCCCCGTGGTAGATGCGATAAAATCCGCATAGAGATGCAACATCTCTTCGCAGTGCCAGTGAGTCAAGAAGATCGGAAAGAGCTCGGTTGCCGGCGAGCTCTACGCCGATTAAATGGAAGGAGGTGGCACTGGGGATCCCCAGCCCAGAGATGGGAACAGTATTCCATGTGCGGCCGAACCTGCGCCTTGTAAAATTGCAGGCGGTGAGCCGGCATAAAATACTGCCCCGCTCTGCTAAGCAGGCCAAGGTTTTTAGAGGCCAATTTAGCTTTTTATTCCAAGTGACCACGAAACTACACGTCACTCGATATGCCGACGCCGAGGATTCCGATACTGGCTTAGGCAACTAGGGGAGTGCCTTGAAACTGAGGAGATACGACGAAGAGGTTATTTTTAGCGGTAAACGCGCAAGCTTTTGTCTTCTGATGATTAAACTGGACTAGACTAGGTCGTCCCCAGTCCGAGACTTTGTTCAACAAAGTCTCGACTTCAGACACAAGTTTGTCCCAGTACTCGGCGACGTTTTCCCGAAAAATATTGGCACAGCCGGTGTAGAAAGCATCACCAGCGCTGTCGTCTGCATAGTAATGAATGTTACCTGTTTATTTATTGATATGCAGAAGAAACAGCGCTGGTGATAGCACGCAGCTTTGTGGAACACCAGTGTTAATGGGCTTGTAACGGAGCATGCACCGTCTACTACGACCTTGATGCTCCGATCAGCAAGAAAACTGGTGATCCTATTGCACAATTTCTCGGAAAGCCCATAGGAAGGAAGCTTCGTAAGAAGCGATTTGTACTAAACCCGATCGAGGGCCTTCGCTATGTCCAAACTAATGGCCAACGCCTCCCCCTTGGACTCTACTGCCTTCGCCCATTTATAAGTTAGGTAACCCAGAAGATCACCAGCCGAGCGACCGCCACGGAAACCGTACTGGCGGTCACTAATCAGCAGGTGATCCTCAAGCTATCGCATGAGCTGGCTGTTAATAATGCATTCTATTATTTTAGAGAAAAAGGAGGTGATGGCGATAGGTCTATAGTTGGACGGATCAGACCGGTTACCTTTTTTAGGGATCGGGTACACGAAGGCTTTGACGATATCACCAGCTGATGGTGGACTACGAAAGGATCTCAGTGGCGGCTCTACATAGAACCACTGTGTTTGGACTCATTGGAAGGAGCTCATAAAGACCTAGGTAACTGTGATAAACTCAAATTTCTGATGGCGGACTCTGTTATATAGCTGGGTGAAGGATATCTGTTATGCCACTATGTAAATCCATCCAAGATGCCTGTGATGATGTCACCTACCTGATGATGGTGGACTCCGAAGGTGGGTATTAGTGACTGAAACACGCAGGTAATTTTAGTGATTGTACTACGCAGAACCATCTTGTCTGAACTCATGTGAAAGGGCTCATAAAGGCCTAGGTCACTGTGGTGATTTTAACTTCATGATGATGGACTTGATGTGGGATAAAAGATTTCAGTGATGCCACTACGCAACACCATCGTGTGTGGCCTCATTTAAAAGGGCTCGGGTAGACTAAGATTGAGTAAATATGCCATGATTTTAAGGAGTAACTAAATAGTTATAAAATACCCTTTATTGTGATTAGTGGCTTAGGACCAGACTGTGTAATTAGTAATTACTCACTTAATTTATTATGTTTTCAGGCAATTAAAAAACCAGCAAAACTCCCTAGAAGGTACAAAATTAGAAAACTGCCCCATATTGAACAGGCAATAAAAAAGGCACACCGGAAAACGCTGCATAACCAACTACAACCAGAAGACGAAAATATCAGCGTATACTTTAAGAAAACCTACAAGCGCCATCAACACCAATTTCTATAAATGACCCACTTATACCTGTACTCGGTATTCAGAATTCAATGATTTTTGACTGGAAGTAAGATGTTTAGATTTTGTAAATAAAACAATGTTGTACTCAATGATTTATTACACGAATACTAGACATTTAAGAAAAAAAATTTTTTCAGATTTTATTGTGTTTAATTAAACTTTATTCACTTATTTAAATTGCCGACATTTGAGCCTAAACTTTATTTTAGAATGTAACATGTAGCGTGCTCAATCAGATAAGCAAAGCAAGATAGGTCATCCTATTTTCTTTACTGAAAACCGGTAAGCACTTATCTGGTCATCATAAGACCTTCAGAATGTGCCTATTCCCACGGATTTTCCGGGCGCACCGTAATCTGCTGGCTTCAGGTTCAGTTCATTTGCTTCTCGCCAAAGCCAAACTGACCGTTAGTGAGCGTGCTTATAGCAGGGCTCCGTCACTCGTTCAAGGTCTCGCGTTATAAACATAAGGCTAACGTACGCCGGGTAAAAACTTAAAAATAAATAACACGTCTATAAAATAAATAAAATTAATCCTAATTGATAAAACTATCAATAATATCTGATCCATTTATACGGGCTTAAAGTTCGTGACAATAAAAACTGCCGATTGAATTATCAAAATTGACACTTTAATTACTGAACACCAATTAAAACTTAAATCACACTAATAATTATTCACACTTAACACTTTAGTTCACTTTATTTCATTCCGAAAGCTTCGCTCGTATCGCCAATTCAATACTGCCCCGGTCTCAGCCCTCAGCGGCTTTAAATATGCCTTTTCCACCGAAACATCCAGAATGTTCCAGCAAATTCCAGTCCCGACCGACTAAGTGCAGAAAGTTCGAGAGTGGACTTTTCTAGAAAGCTTAATTCTTCTATTCATTACTAGATGCCGCTGTTGGGAGAATTCCAGAAAGATCTTGACACTCCTATTTCTGATACTTGATACCACATGGCACTAGTGCCATCAACTGTGGCGCGCAACCATACTATCAAAAATGAAAATGTCCTTTGAAATTTTATTTTTATTTTAATAGGTAGGAAATTACCATAAGTGGCAGGTTCCTGCCATTTTGATAGGATTGACCTCTGAGCCTCTGGCATAATCGATTGACGTTCTATTTAACGTGGCATTATTTGGCTGTATTGGGGTATTAAAAATAGATTTCATTATGGAAACTCTAAATGCTGCAAATGGTAACCCTAGATTCTTCGCCAGAATATGCTCATCTATCTATTTCATACCAAAATTTAAAGATTTACTTTGATTCAAAATATGTTTATAACTGGTTGAATAATAAGGGTTCATATTTCAAAAGGTTTTATTGCGTTAACAACTACAGGATATAACTAATCTACTGAATCATTTCCTCCTCCATAAGCTTCGCCATCCACTCGGGCTCTGCTGCTGCTATCTTTTCAATTAGGCTGTTTACTTGGTAACACAAACTTTGGATCTGTTTGTCCCATTGCGGTAGTATCTCGCGAGCTAAAAAAATAATAATAAGAAAAAACGTATATTTATAAATGTTATAAGTTCACATGTGTAAAGGATTAGTTTTTAAAGTTCTGCTGTGAGACAGGGAAAGCTTATAATTTCTTTCTGTGTTAAAATTACTTACAGTATCCAAGAATTTTTTAGAACCCAGAACTTCGAAAAAAAAAGAAAATATTTTGTAAATACATTATCTACATATATACACAGGGGATTGAAGTGATGGGAGAAAAGTATGTTATAATTTTTATAGTGGCGTAATATATATGAGGGGAACATTATTTCTAAACTCATCACTACTGCACTGGAAAATAATTTCAAACTATACTGGACTGGAAAGGAGGGTATTAACATCAATGGCGAATACATCACTCACTTCTATATGCCCACAATATAGTGATCATCATGGCAGAATTGTCGGGGAGTACTTTACTATTTTGCTCTATTACCTCAATAGTATCCCAAAGGGGTAGGTAGGACGAGCCAAATCATGTCTAAAATCCATGTCACACTTACACTGTTAGTTGGCATATAATGGTAAAGATATTTTAATTTTTATATATTTTTTTGATTTTTTTATTATTATTATACTATAGTTTTACGTGGTAGAGCTACGTTGCAGCAATTATGGCAGCGTAAAATAGCAGCTTAATGCTGCTGCCTTTTGTGTGGTGAGTGTAAAGAACCAGAGACCCCATTTACTGGAAACGAGGCATTTCAGCGTTTAGCAAAGTTTGAATGAGTCCATTAACACTGTCAGCCAGAGTCAAATACCTACACAGGATGGCACTTCTATTCCCGAAAATGACAACGATTTGAGCATTACCATTAATACTCCTCCTCCTTCCACTGCTGTAACTCTTGCTGAAATGACAAGGGCGACACTGGAAGTTTTTAGAACTGGCCACTTGTAAACGATATAATAAAAAAATAAGACTCTTTTTACCGGAAACGAGGCATTCCATCTTAGTTCTCACGGGTGACAACGCATCTGCAATTTGATTAGTAGTCGAGGATAAATGTGGATGTCTATGGGCCACAGCAACCACTTACTACTAAAACTTACGACGATATTAGTAAACATTACGTGTGTGATATGTGCCATATAAATTAATAATTATAGTTTATTTTAAATATTTAATTATGTCGTTCTTAACCTGTCTGGGGTAACCACACTGTTTTCATTTCCCCGCAGGACGATCTCAATTATCCCACAGGGTTATTAGATAAATAGGAACGGCAATGTTTTTCGTGTTCATTCATATTTCTGATAAAACTTTGATATTTAAGATTTTTATTGTCACTATAATAATAATAATAATATTCCACAACTACAACACAACGTCATCTAGTCCCAAGCTAAGCAGAGCTTGTGTTATGGGTACTAGACAACTGATGAAACATACTTATATATTTCTAAATACATAAATATTATAGATAAATTACACCCAGACACAGAACAAATGATCGTGCTCATCACACAAACATTTGTCCTGGGTGGGAATCGAACCCACGACCTCCGGCATAGCAGTCAGGGTCACTAACCACTAGACCAACAGGCCAGTCAAAAGTTTTATTGTCACTAGTAAGTAGATAGATAAGCAAAATCTATGTTGGAATAAAAGTTGATCGTCTGTGACTTTTTCTATTATTTTTGAGCATTAGAAGTTAAGTGTTCCAAATTCTCCCACTTTCCCCTATATAATATACCACGGAGTTGTATTATCATTTACGACGGTTACTGTTTAACTTTAAATCAAGTGTGCACTTAATAAAGGACAGTGTTTTCTTAGTCATGTGGCGGCGCTGTCGTCGCGCCACAAGCGAAACACACCGAAGTCTAAATCGCGCTATCAAAATTCCGAATCATAAACAGTATATATAGAACATCACCGAACTATCACACGGAGTGTTGGCCAAAAGCAGTTTTGTGGTACGAGGCAGCTGTTGTCAAGCTCGAGACCGGCGGACGAGCCGATGAGCAGCTTCTTTACTACCAATTATCAAAAATAACTCTTACCTACTAACTCTTACCAAATAGACCTTAGTTAAATATAATACAATAAACAAAATTAAATTCAATTACTTTCAAAATGGACAACAGAGCTGATCTGATCGATGTATCCATTCATCCGGCCCTCGCTTATCATGTGACTAGCAATTCTCTCGGCTTTGGCGGGAGGTGTCTCTAGCAACGCTCCCAACTCTTCGAAAGTAATGTTGTTGTACAGTTTACTGGCCGATAGCAGATTGTGCTCGAAAACTGCACGGTCAAGTATCGTAGATCCATCTGATGTTGTGGCCTGTACATACAAAATACAAAAATATAGTACAGCATATTTATATGACCGACTATAAATACGCTGTACTATATTTTGAATGTTAAATTATGGTTTGGAATTGCTCCAAACCATCTCAGTAATAATGGTTAACCGTGCTGCTGCAGTGCACCTTGGTGGACTTCATGTGTCCTCAGAATATATTTTATTAATCAGACTCCTAGGCAATAAAGAAACTGCCAACTAGACTTGGACACTATGAGGTCCCTTGAGATCGTTTCTACTGTTAAAGTTAAGTTAAAGAAATTATCTGTGTGGCTACATTCTTGACCTTTTTTGTTTTTTGTCTCATATGTCTTGAATACTCATGATAATTTTTCATCACGCTGCAAATATATTATGGTTGTAGCACAAATGGGTGGCTCAACCAGGGAAGCAGCATGAATACCAGCGTAAAATAGCAGCTTAATTCTGCTGTATTTCGTATGGTGAGTGTCGAGAAACAAAAAAGTTTTTTACTGGAAAAAAACTTTAAATCTTAGTCCTCAGGGGTGAAAACGCATCTACATATTGATCATTAATCGAGGATTGATGTCTATATGCCACAGCATTCACTTACCATCAAGTGAATTATGCGCTCGTGTGTCACACTTATTCTTTAAAAAAAATACAACATTACCTTTTGATGAGTTTGCATTAAAGCTTCAAATTCATGCAGCTCCGAGCGACGAATAATGCGGTCAAGATACATCTTCTCTAGAATAGAATAGGCTGGTAGCTGCTGGCATCGCTCATCTTTGAACAGTGTTGCAAGCATCCTAGATCTTTGTTGACCTGTATAATTTTTGATTAAAAAAAATCTAATTTGTTCAAGAATCTTTATATACATAATCGCTGGTGTTTCTGTTAGTGATCAAGTAACTTCTCACAACAATACAAATATATTAAGTGTCTATTCATTTAATATATTAGTACTGTTGTGACAATGGTTCACACAAATGTTCACACAAATGGCTATACTGAGATCTGAAAGGTAGTATATAGCCAACTATCTAACTGTACAAATTATTTAAGGACCAACATAAGTTCATTGATTCGACCGACATAACATTCACAATATTCATGTCTAATAGTTATACGTCTTGTACTAAGCTGAAGCTGAAGAAGTATACCAACAGGCTCGAAAACTATAGAAGACGCCAATGGTCGCGGCTATAAAATATGTGATTAACCATATTGCACTCTTGCTTGCATTTACTGGTCTCATGAAAGGCCTAATTGTGCGCGATAAAGCTTATCATTTTTATGTTTAACAAGTTATTATTATTTATACATTGATAATAAAATTCTAAATATAAATAAAATTGAAAAAAAAAAATAACTTATGAAATAAAATAATATTTTCTTTTTCTTTTCGCATTGACCACACTCAAACTATCGACAATGCATACTGAACTGAAAAAACTGTTGTACTATTTCAATAGAATAGAATGGTTTTTTATTCAATATTGATTATTACATAATACTTATTGAAAGTCATTTTTTTTATTTACCATTGGTTCAGAAAATATCTCTGTCCTGGGAAGAACCAGAAAGAAACCCAGCGGGAATTTTTTTAAACATATTTCACTTTACAATAATTTTGTTTGTAAATTTTTGAAATGAATTTTAATAGAACTAGCATGGTGCTGATCATTTCATTCACAGGGGTTATTTTCATTCACATATGCCTTGATATCATATTAATCCTTTTTGTACAATATTTCTTCAATAAAACTTGTTTATTAAGAAACTGAACATTTTCTGGGATATTGTTGTATACATGGATTATGTTGTAAAAGTATATACAGTGCAACAAAGCATATAGATTACTGTACCTGCAGATGCAAGCACGGTACAGATGAGAGCATTCCTCAGGCAGGTCATTCTTTCATCCTCATGTATTATATTGCGATAAGATAGTTCATTGTATCTTTGTGCAGCTTCTATGAACTTCCTAAAATACAATCAACAAAGCATAGTTATAATTCACAGCTTAAATATAAACAAAGTAAACCATAAGTTATTATTATTAGAAATGAAAAGTGATTTCCTATAATTGCAAAATAAAAAATTACCACTAAAGTAATACTGCATTTTAGATCTACAATTAATAATTAAAAGCTGAAAGTAGCTCAAGTTAACTATAACATCACACATCAAAAGTCTCTGTCTTCCCATGGGAACCTTGGGTGCTGAAAAGCTCAAAATGTCAAAGTTTATTTTTTAAAATCAATACTATTAGTATTACTTAGTAGAATGGAATGTAATAAATTAACAGCCTTATTATCTCTTCCAAAGCAGAAAGATATCCATATTTTGTCATAGAATTAAGTTGTAAATTTAAAAAAGGACTTTTATATATGTGTTATACTGTGTTTCGTATGGTGAGTGTAGAGAACCGGAGATCCTTTTTTCCTGGAGACGAGGCATTCCATCTTAGTCCTCACGGGTGACAATGCATCTGCATTTTGATTCATAATCGAGAATAGATATAGATTTCTATGGGCACAGCAACCACTTACCATCAGGAGGACTGTGTGCTCGTTTGTCACACTATCCTATAAAAAAAATGTTTACCATTTATATATTTCATTCTCCTGTTGTATCCTTCCTTGCTTTGCATTAATCGCCGTTACTAGCTAGTGCACCATGTACAAGTAGGCATAATATTTACAAAATAGTTATACTGTTATGAAGCTTCTCCTTCTACTCTTATGACATGGGTGTCCATGGGACATTTTGTTGCGATGAATTCTCTTATACTGCCCACCAAATTACAATCATCATTTATGACTTTCATAATTTATTAATACAGGCTGTTAGTGTAAGCACCGTTATCCTTGAAACCAGTGGTTTGGTTTCACTTATAGAACGTAAATTCAATGAAAAATAACAATTTTTTTTTAGTAAAATCTAAATTTTTCCCTAATTCCTCAATTTTTGCCTGTCCTAAGCCAGGATGAAAGTATGAAGGAAAAGTTACATCACAGGTTATACTTATTGTGTTTTTATTGGAATGTTGTGTAGTAGGTTGTAGTAAGTCGGAATGTAGGTAGCTAGGGCGGGCGATTATCTTTACAGTGATTACGTCACTCGGGCGCATAGGGTATCCATGAATTTACGGACGGTGTCGGACAGAAACTTTTTAAATTTTATGAAAGAAAATAGCGTTTTTTTTTAAATTCGGATAAATATTTTTATATTAAAGCCTAACCTATGGTTTTAGTGACAATGGTGTTTACACTTACACCTTGTATATGCAGAACATTGTAAGGCAATAAGTATCTTTACATTTTTAAAGGTCACTTACCTTCTGTAATCCAAAACTCTTGCATAGCACACTTTGTAATATATTTGCAACTGTTCATTAGTTGTTTCTGCTTGTAGTAGTGAGGCTCTGTTAACAAATGCCTCAGCCTGTACAGGATCATCAACTTCAAGATAAAGTCTGGCTATTTTCAAATAAGTTTCCAATTTGTAATCTACTGAATATTGCCTACAATTAAATATATTTAATTGAATTAAGGTTTTAATTAAAAATATATAGAATTATCACTTACTCTTAGACATTAAATTTAGGTATCGCAATCCAGAAAACCATATCCAGTAAAACGGCATCATTAAACATCTTTTGATTATTAAAAATAAGAAGTTTTCCTTCTCTTGATTGTAGTGCCACTAAACAAATTTATAATAATTATTTATAGTAACCAAGTAGTGGCAGTGTAAGAATATCTACTAACAATTAGTATAATCAAGAATATATACAATATAGGGAAAATGAAACAGGAGATTGGTAGCAGCATCTTCTTGATAACAACCCAAAATAATAAAATATAACAGTTGCCAACCTGCTTATCAAGTATGGCAACTGTGGCAAAATCCCTCCATGAGACAATCTATGAGGGAGGCCTAAGTTCACAGTGGACTTTTATAGGCTGTAATTAATAATTATTATTCTTTCATCCATCCATCCATTAACTGGTGTCCCTAAATTAGTGGACCCTTGGTAATATGGCACCCCCTGTAATCTGACATTTTTATATTTTTAGTTATAACTTTTACGCCACACCACTATTGCGCTCGACGCATGGGTGTAGGGTATTGTTTTGATTTTGTAAGTTCTATAGCATTAATGACACTAATTTTATAATAAAACATAAGCTCTATATCTATAGAAGTATTATATAAGTACTCTAAAGTACAAAACATAATTCATTATGTTATATGTAGTACATATACATATACATATATATATATATATATATATATATATATATAACAAATAGAATCTTATCATTGGATCTGTAATTTGTCAGATTACAAGGTTACTCTTTTGTAAAAAAATTCTTGACTATAAGATCCCCTGTCTTAGGCAGTACTCCGAGTAATCCGACAAATTGAATAGTTTGACACTGCCCTACAAAATGTGTGAGATTACCGGGGTCTACTATACCTTAGTCTTGTGATTGCATTTGGTTAAGATTAATTAAGTAAGATTCAATACAAATCACTAACATTACTAGATATTACTAATGACGGTTGCTCTGAAATTTAATTAGACAATATAAGTACTAGATTCATTTGTAATGTTTTTTTTTTTTTGGTTGTTTCATAATTTAAATTAAATACAGTTGATTTCAAAAGCTTTTTCATAACCGTCAAACAAAGAAACAATAAATGCTATTTCCACACTGAAACTAGAAATTGAAAACGAACCAATGAACCAGGAATAACGCTTCGCATACACCTAATCCATCATCGCCCGAGCAAACTTCGGTTGAACTCGTACGATCGAATCAAACATTTGTAAAATAAAGAGAGTGCATACAACACGACCGTCATCGTCCGATAACGTACGAAAACGGCCAATAAACCGTTGAATCCAAACTTGTTGTGATTGTCTCCTCTCTTTGAGTGTATTTATAGTTTAATTTAAGCATTCTGTCTTTATTCTGTTGTTTCTATCTACCTAAATGACTATGGATGTGAAAAATGACAATGATGACGTTGACAAATGAAATTGCAGTATGAATTTTCTAAAAGTTACATTTCTTCGAGTTCCTACATTTTAAAAACACAGTCAACTACAGAATACCCGCAATGTTCAATGTCGGCACAAATGGTACACTGTTGCAGTGTAAGCACATACATGTCCGAGTTACTCGTCCAGGTAGTTGTGTCCGCCATCCGCCGACAAAACGGTTTTGGTGTAAACGTACCGTTAGATTAAACTTAAGCAATAACGATTTCTAGTAATGAATGAAAAGACAAAGACATACTTTTGACCAGTTTCAAGGGGAATTCCAACTAGTACGTTTGCTGCTTCTTTCCAGTTTTGATGTCTCTCATAGATATCTGCTAAGTGCTGTCTGATACTTGCAACCTATGTAGAAATAAACCAAAAAGTTTACAAAAAATATTAACACAATAATTAAATGGTGTTTAAATTTTTACCTGCTCCTCAAATGATATAACACGGGGTTGAATAACATCCAATGCAAAATGAGAAACCTCTTGTGATACATCATCAGGCAACAATGCTAAATGAGTGCTAACATCAGTCAGTAGTTGACGGGATATTACCAAACTGACATTTTCATTTACAACTGCCGAAAAAAATTTTTAATAATTTCTTAGTAAAAGATCAGATTTTTAAGAAATGAGATATATTTTTATCTAATATAATATAATAGAAAAATATAATAAAAATATAATAGAAATATTTTTAATCGATAACAAATAATACGTACTTGCTTCAACAAATGCTTTTAATGATTCGGCCAATTCGGCAGGATTTTGAAGTATTTCTAACAAGACATTTCGGTACCTGAAAATAAATAACATTAATCATATCAAATATTAAGTTGTAATGTTAAATTCTAGTAAATAATAATTTACCTGTTTACTTACTTTTCTGCCTGGTCTTTATGCAAGCCCCCTGAATTCCGCAGTTCACTCAAATATTGACGTACTCCTTGCAAAGTAATTGGCATTTTTATCTTCAATTATAACTTTTTTAACTTATCAATTCACATCAAAAATGAAATAAACCTGTGAAATAGGCATGTCAATCTAAAATCGATTCATTGAAAAATCGATTACTTGGAGTAAAATAATCGATCTTTCAGATCGATTCAGAGAACCGCATCGATTTGATGAATCGATCCAAAAACCTCTGGAATCGGACTGATTCATCTGATTCAAGAACTAGCGATTAAGGTCCTAACTGGCTGGGGTAAGAAGTTAGATACCACAGTTTTTTTAATTTTTAGCTGTTAGCGGTCGCAAAAAGAACCAGTCGTACTTGGTTGATAATTTGAACTCAATATATAATAGAATAAAATAAATATTTATGAACGCATCCAAATATATCGAAAAGTTGTTTTTCATTTCTAAAATTCTAATTATAATCTTAGGTAGGTACCTGTGGAATTTAGGTCTAACTGAATCAGTGCTGTGAACAAAGACCACAATGTATAGGAGTTTTGGCGGGAACTTGGCCGTAGACGGATTGTAGCTCCTGTTTTGTTGCTTGAATAATGGTTTGAAATGGATTTTGATTCGTAAAAGTGATGCGATTTTGTGAATTAAGTGTCCGCGCGTGTGAATTATTACAGAAAACGACGAAACAAGTGCTTTGATGTCGATATAAACCTCAAGTTATTTTGATCGCTTGGGCGCCTTATGAACTTGAGTGGCTGTCGTCATCAACTGTCCACTAGGTTGAGCTGTCGTCAAAATCTCCCAAGGGCTTCGCAATGTGACGCATCAGCATATTGTGAAGAAAAAGAACATAAAATGAAGATTCCCAAAGAAAGAATAGGCTCAGAAGGTCTAGAAACCAGAGCCGTAAAGCCAGTTAATAAAAAAACCACAATGTATATTAATATGTTATAGCTGTGAACCTGTGAATTTATTACTTTAATTGAAGGTTTTGGCGGGAACTTGGCCGTAGACGGATTGTCGCTCCTGTTTTGTTGCTTGAATAATGGTTTGAAATGGATTTTGATTCGTAAAAGTAATGCGATTTTGTGAATTAAGTGTCCGCGCGTGTGAACTATTACAGAAAACGACGAAACAAGTGCTTTGATGTCGATATAAACCTCAAGTTATTTTTATCGCTTGGGCACCTTATGAATTTGTGTGGCTGTCGTCATCAACTGTCCGCTAGGTTGAGCTGTCATCCAAATCTCACAAGGGCTTCGCAATGTGACGCATCAGCATATTGTGAGGAAAAAGAACATAAAATGAAGATTCCCAAAGAAAGGATAGGCTCAGAAGGTCTAGAAACCAGAGCCGTAAAGCCAGTTAATAAAGAAAATTACTTTAATTGTTCCCGACGGCCTAACAACGCTAAGAAAGAAAGTGATGAAAGGATATTGTTTTTGTATTAATAGTGAAATTACCGACAAAACTGGTTGAAAACGTGTATTGATATATGTAGTTGTATAGCATGTTTATAACTCTTAGTATATTTGTATAGAATGTCGTTTTGATAACAATTGATGTATACAACTTTTATTGTATTAAGAAAAATCGACCAATCACAGCGCGTCGTAACGTAGAACTCTCTAGAAGTTTTTAAATAACTGCGTAATGGTTCATACTGAAAATAATGAGAATAATTTTATGTTCTAAAAGAGTTGTAAATATGGTATTGAATTAGCATATGGATTATACGAGGGCTGCACTAAAAGTATCGAGAATGGAATATTTCCACTGTTCCTGTCATATTAAAATCTTTTTAATTGAAAAGTCCTTGGTTTTAAAGATCGAATACCATTTATTTATTTAAAAAAAGATTGTCAGTCTTGTCACAAGGTTTTCTCAAACTTGTTTAGTCGCTGAGAAAATGGAATTGACTCGAGAAAATTCAAGAGCGATGATTTATTATGACTTTCGAAGTATTTTAACACAAAAACAGTGTGTTGACCGGATGATTTTTGCATTTTGTGATGAAGCCCCATCCAAAACCACAATTTATCGCTGGTTTGCTGAATTTCAACGTGGACGTGTCGAGTTCAGTGATGATCCCCGTCAAGGTCGTCCAAAAACTGCAGTCACCCAAGAAAACGTTGATGCTGTGCGTAAGCTGATTGAGGAAGATCGACATGTGACATACCGCGAAATCAGGCAACTTTAGACATTGGCATGTGTCAAATACAAATAATCGTGCATGAACAATTAGCTGTAAAAAAGTTGTTTTCCCGATGGATACCGCATTCGCTCCGTGAAGAGCAAAAAGCGGCTCGGGTTACTTGGTGCGTTAGATCTCTCGAAAGATTAAATGGTGGATGGTTTGTAAAAAAGGGATCGAATGGTCAAAGTCAAGTATTGTCATATCGTAGTAAAACATGCATAAATTAGGGGTGTTCGATGATCATCGATGTTAGAAATTAAAACATCGATGTTTTAACATCGATGTTGCCACATGCTAAACATCGTAACATCGATGATACCACATGTCAAAGATCGAAACATCGATGTCAATGAGCCAATAGTTGATTAATAAGAACTTTTGAACAATGCGAACCTGCGAAATCAATATCAACTAAATATTTCATCTCCTATTAAAGGTTTAAAATTTTGAATAATTTTGGATTCTTAAAGGGATCAATCACATGAAAAATATCACTATGTTGTGTCAAACTCCCTCTCAAGTGTGAACCGTAATGTCACAGTTGTCACTGCTTTCGCTTTGTTATTCTGTGGTATCATTGTCGCCTAATAACTATTCTACATAAATTGATATACAAATAATGTTTTTTCTCTTGCTGTCTATACACACATATTTTTGAAACAATATGAATATACACAATCCAATTATGTTTAGCTGTTTTTTGAGCTAATGAGTTTATTGTTTGCTTGAAGTTTATGAAAATAAATCACTGGGTGATTGTGAGCATAGAAAATTTCACGGCATAGTGCATTTTACAGTGCATTTTATAAACGGCTGTGGATACTTACTGTTTGGGCTGTCTGAGAAAAAAATACTGAGCAAAGGTGACGGAAAAGTCTAATATTTTGTTTTTGTGAAGTTTGCTAATTCGCCCTATATAATCATATTTTTTTATTTCGCGATAGGAGTTGTTAATATAGAACTTGTTTTTTTTTTTTTTGTTTATTAATTTTATTTGTTTCATTAATAATAAAACATAAACAACATTTCTTTTTTTATTTATTTATCTAATTCTAACCTATTAAATACATGATGTGCAAAAACATCAATTATGTTCAACATCGATGTTTTGAGTAGTAGGATAAACATCGAACATCGATGTTGAGCTATCCATGCTAACATCGATGTCATCATCGATGTTTCTACAACATCGAGCATCCCTAGCTAGTAGCTACCAGTGCTACCAGTATATGGAGCATAGATTAAACTGCTGGAGTTTATACTGGGTACACTGACCTCTATATACAAGTACGCTGGACTGGCTATACCATACAAAATGACTGTGCCAATTTGAATTTGATGTCTTGAAAAATGAAATTGACATAATATGCCAAAGTCTGCTGTCTTATTTATATTGTCATACTTAAAAAGTCTATTTTGAACTTTTAAACTAAAAAACGAAAGTATTTAATATTGTTTGATTGTGTATAATATTAGTTATGGTGGAGCCACGTGTCTAAGGCTGCCGAAGTCTAATTCCCCGGTCGAACCTTAAACCTATTACGCGAGATATTAATCTAAGTGGACTGTATATGCGATTGCTTCTACGCTTACATAAAAGCGTCTACTATAGCATGCGGTACAATGCACTCGCTCTTCCCTAAAACTAAACTATTATTTTGCCAAATCGATGAGTAGGAATCCTGCCTGATTAGGAGAAAAACAAAATTGGAGCGGGTTAAAACAATTATATCAAGCAGGAACTATTAGGAATGTTGACTCACCGGGGTTTCTTCTATTTGTTGAGCACTATAGCTGCGACTTCTGGAACTTCTTCTGGACAAACACTCCGGGGCCGCAGGGGTATGTCGGGAGAGAAGCGTTGTGGTTTCAACGACGAGCGCGGCGGGAAGAGGCCTGCGCGTCGGTCGCGCGTGCCTTATATATCTTATGTTCCGATGATTACGTTACATTCTAGAATCATCTTCTTTCCCCTCCCACCCCACCACCCCGATGTGTCGATAGGAGGGTATGAGTGATATCGTTTTGGAAAGGAATAAACGACTTGGCACCTACCGTCAAAATATAAATAATAGGAATGGTTTTCCGCGCAACCATCTCCCCCGCCCTTGAAGGATTTCCTTCAAAATTAACTAAAACAACTAGAGCTAAGATCAACTAACAAAATAACTAACTAACGCTAAGATTACCTAAATTCAACTACAATTTTAATCTAGAAAGCTAATTTAAATTATGGAAGAGGCAGGGGGCACAAACGGACAACAGGACGCAGGTAAGACCCAACCGTGGTCTTAACGCGAGCTATCCTAATTACTCCGTCGGAACCGGGAAAGACCTCTTCGACAATTCCTAACGGCCAGTGGAGAGGCGGCGTATTCTCTTTGGTGAGCACAACTACAGTTCCTACAGCTAAAGGCTCAGTTGCTGTGTTCCATTTTTGCCGAGACTGCAAAGTATGCAAGTATTCCATCCTCCATCGTTTCCAAAACGATTGCACTAACCGATCTAATAATTTGTGGCGTGCGGAAATGCTAAGTCTGTTCTCATCCATATCTGCGGCGGGCAAATACTTCAAAGGCGTTAAATTCAAAAAATGTGCTGGAGTTAGAGCCAGCGGTTCCGAGGGGTCACTAGACAACGTACGACAAAGTGGGCGACTATTCATTACGCATTCAATTTGAGCGAGCACCGTACTTAGATCTTCGAAGGACAAAATTTGATCTTCTATTACTCGGTATAAGTGACTCTTTAGACTCTTAATATTAGTCTCCCAATTGCCTCCAAAATGACTCGCGGCTGGGACGTTCAGAGACCACTCAATGCGGTTCTCGGCTAGAATGTGAGCGAACTCCGAATTATAATACTTGCTAGCTAAGAGCTCATGTAGTTCTGATAAAATACTTTTGCACCGACGTAGTTCGTACCGTTATCCGAATATAATTTACTTCCAGGGCCTCTGCGGGATAGAAATCTTTTAAATGCACCCATAAAGCCTGCTGTGCTTAGATCACCAACGAGTTCTATATGCACCGCTCGAGTAGTTAGACATACGAAAATGCAGACGTAAGCCTTTGTGGATCTTATACCACGCCCGCGAGTGAGCGTGACCTTAAACGGACCAGCGAAATCAGACCCGGTGTGAGTGAAGGGCTTTACTGATTGTATTACTCTACAAGATCTAAGTTCCGCCATTTCCGGAAATGACGGCTTGGGGCGTGCCCGAAAGCAAGCTATACATCTGTGCACCCGATTGCGTATTAAACTACGTGCAGAAATAATCCAATAATTCTGACGCAAATTCGACATCAACAGGTCGGGGCCAGCGTGCGAGTTCAATTTATGATGGTAATCGACTAATAAGTTCATGATATGGTCTTTACGCGGTAAAACTATAGGGTGTCGTTGGTCGAAACTCAACTGCGAGTTGGACAAGCGTCCACCTACCCTTACAATCCCATCCTGTAAAAATGGCTTAAGGCGTTGAAAGGCGCGACTACAAGCTCTATTCGATTGTAATCTTGTAATATCTTCAGAGAAATGCGCACGTTGAAGTTCACGCACTACTAGCGACTCGGCATAGTTGTAATCGGACGTAACGATATACGAACAACACTACTTATCGACTTTTAAACTACAAAGGCTACACTGTAACGACAAAAATGATTTAAATATAACACAGCGTATTGCTGTGGCGCGGCTAAACTATACTATTTTATTTTTAATTTTACGGAACACCAACAAGCTAAACAAACACTAAGGAAATACCAATATATAATTCTATCAATGACAAACTAATATTTAAATAATAAAACTATCCAATCACAAGTATGCAATTTCTAAGCGACTAAGCTATAATTATTAATAAGCGGTAAAACTATGCGATGAACGCTTCGGAACAACACTGCATATGGCTTGTTGCTCGCGAAGTCTCACTTCCTCCCGCCAAGCAAGATTGGCCTCAGCAGGTCTATTCTGTAGCCTCCAGTGAGGCACGCTTTCTGTCGCAGCGGCTCGGTGTCTCCATGCGCCGCGACCGTGACCTCGATCCGCGCCGCGCGCGCTTCCGCTAACTAGATCGATTCGAGTCCCGCGTTGCGAAACGCGTGCACTGAATATGTCACCTGACGGGTTGCGGGGCGATCTAATCTTGCTAATATGGACCTTGTTCGCGGTGTCGGTAAACCTAGCTCCAGGGCTATCCCTACTCGGCGTTCCCTTCGGCTGCGACGAAACTACAACAGGTTTACTAACAACAGACTCTAACGTCTTGCTTCTCGACCCTTCGCATAATTTATTACCCGAGCTAAGTAAAAGCGGGATGTTCCCCTCCCCTATTTCCCGAAAATTGCGAGTCAATAATTCGGGAGGTTTGACAGCGATGGTGCAACAACAGGATGTTGCCGAAATGCTATCTATGATGGGGGCGGAGCCAAGGATAACATAGCCCAATACGGTTTCCAGTGCGTAAGGCGCGGTATGCGAGGAGTTGCCCCTTACCTTATTGATTAACAAAAGATGAGGGAAAAGCGATGCTCCAATGAGCATGTCTATGTTTCCAGGAACGGCGTAAGTGTCGTCCGCTAGAGTCAAATTTTTAAATTCAATCAATGCCGAGGTGTCAACCGAAACGGTTGGCAACCGTTCAGTGACCCTATCTACTACTAGTGCATTTATATCAAAGTTAACATTACGATCTATCCGAGAATAAAATTTTAAATTTATATATCCCTGGGTAGCTTTACTAGTACCTCCGATGCCTTTAACTACAGGACATGAAAGTGACCTATTTATTACTAAGCCTAAGCGCTGACAACATTGTCGCGTTATAAAGCTATTTTGGGCTCCGCTGTCCAGCAGTGCATGGACGCTTTGTTCGTTTCCACGCGAATCCCTAACCAAAATACGTGCCGTACCCAGTAACAAGGTTGAAGGAGGTTGTGCTCCCATATTCGCCAATGAGCACAGAGCGACATCACCTGGTCGACCGCTAGAATCGTTGACCTTAGTAGGGGTGAATTCCTTGTCCGCTTTACTTGACGCCGCTATGTAGCTATTTTCAAAATGTAATAGCGTGTGATGTTTCCTGGCGCACTTGCTACATACGGAACTCGAATTGCATTTTGCAACTAAATGCTTATCGCTTAAGCAGTTCAAACATAGGTTGTTTGTCTTTACTAATTTATAACGTTCGCTTGGTGAATATTTACGAAAAGTCGCACAATTATATAAATTACCGTGTTTATCTTTACATACGATACAAGTATGCTGAAGTGATGTTGACGTAGCGGTTACGTAAGTTAACGACCCTGCTGTTTTAGATGGTTGAGTCTGTCTACGGTCGACGCACCTTTTAATCTCCTGTTTAACGTTCGGAGAGCGCTGCATCACCTTTATTTGATCTCGCACGAACGATGCTAATGAATGAAAAGAAGGCATCTCCGAGCTAGGATGCTCCGTTTCAAACGCACGCACGGTGTCGGGGTCTAATTTCTTTAGTGCAATATGGAGAAACACCACGTTCATAAGGTCATTAAATTTCAAATTCTTAAGTGCAGCCATCGATGCCACAAACTTATCCTTTTAGCTGAGGAGACTCTAACCGTCATACTCCGTTGACTGCGGAGCTGTTTAATGAAATTGACGGCGCATTGGGCGCAATCCGTTTAAACGCAAATTTCTTTATTTTGGTATATCAAATACTATAATATGTATATATTTCTGAATTCTCTATGAAATTTCCTATAAACGAGTACATAAATTAAATAAAGTCCCAAAGTAATAAGTGTAAGTAAATATTGAATAAAGACAAAATTGTCATATTTCTCGATGGAACAAAGTTTTTTTAATACTTCGATTTTATTTTTATTTAATTTTAAATCTATTGTTTACAGTATTTTATGCGTAAAACCATAAGCTACAATACAATTTTTTATCATAAAACGCATTAATAGTAAGCTTACAAGAACCAACAATCAACTTACACAGATGTAGAATGTAGTTCGGACCAGATGCGGCATTAAGATGGTATATATAAAAAATCCCACTAAAGTGTATAAGCTGTGGGGTTTTTATGGTAATCTTTTTTATCCTGTACACATCGACATATGGTAGAATAAGTTAGACATAGTGCGTAATGCTTTATTTCGACATTAAAAGAGCGGGTAAAAAATGTCCAGTACTTGGACACCCGCAGTCAACGGAGATATTTTCGTGTCCAAGTGTTAGACGTCCGCAGTTGAGAGGTTATCTAGAAACTGCTCTAAGCCGTTGATGTTCGCGGATGATATAGGTTTAAGATCGAATATCTGGTTCAAATATTCGGAAGCTAACATTCTCCTATCTTCATATTTAGTTTTAAGCGTTTCGAATATTAACAAGTAATTGTTTGCTGTAGGTGTAAAACCCGAGCAGATCGACTGTGCCCTGCCACTAAGTTTACTAATTAAGTAATATAATTTTTCAGCGTCCGATAACGATGGGTTATTGTGTATATTGTTTTGAAAACTACTGAAGAGGAAGGGCCACGTCTTAATATCACCATTGAATACCGGAATATCTATTGGCGGCAACCTAATTGAGTCACGTGGACGTACCTGTGTTTCCGGCTTTGCTTCGTTTTGAGATTGTAGGAATTCCGCAGTTCTTTTCACGCGACACAACATATCTTCGAATGCCAGCAGCGGTTGGTAGTTCACTATGTATTTCGGGTCGATTTGTAACTCCAAATGATTAATTTGGTCTAATATTCTTTCGTAATCCGTCCGCAAAGAATCCACCGTTTCAATTTCATTTAAAAAGGTTTCCCGCACTGCTTCTACATTAATGTTCTTTATATGATCACTTATATTCTGCATACGCGAAAAGAGTATGTCCCTCTTGGCATAAAGCGTTTTAATTTTGATTTCATTTCCACTAACTGCCATTTTAAATTATTATAATAAAGTTATATTAATCACAATTAATCTCACAACGCACAAACAATGAAGGATGGACACTCGGTATGCCGTATTACGTAATTATATCGAACACCTGTACAGCGAGTCGAGGTGACGCATTGTTCGCTAAACTCAATATTTTTATCAAAATTGTCGGGTAAGCGTATCAAACGGTTCCTATTACACTGTTTCAATTATTTAATAAGCTTTAAATTTAACCAAATACGAGCGCTATAAAACGAATAATTCTGTTTGCGAGTACCTAATCAAAATTTAAATTTAAACGAACACTATTTAAGTCTATTCCATAAATTAGAGTGCATTATCTAAATAATTAATTTAACAATTCGACCAGAAATAGTTGGACGACCACTAAACCCAGTCCAAATCCTGCCGAAGTGACCATAAAGTGGTGGAGCCACGTGTCTAAGGCTGCCGAAGTCTAATTCCCCGGTCGAACCTTAAACCTATTACGCGAGATATTAATCTAAGTGGACTGTATATGCGATTGCTTCTACGCTTACATAAAAGCGTCTACTATAGCATGCGGTACAATGCACTCGCTCTTCCCTAAAACTAAACTATTATTTTGCCAAATCGATGAAAAGGAATCCTGCCTGATTAGGAGAAAAACAAAATTGGAGCGGGTTAAAACAATTATATCAAGCAGGAACTATTAGGAATGTTGACTCACCGGGGTTTCTTCTATTTGTTGAGCACTATAGCTGCGACTTCTGGAACTTCTTCTGGACAAACACTCCGGGGCCGCAGGGGTACGTCGGGAGAGAAGCGTTGTGGTTTCAACGACGAGCGCGGCGGGAAGAGGCCTGCGCGTCGGTCGCGCGTGCCTTATATATCTTCGGTTCCGATGATTACGTGACATTCTAGAATCATCTTCTTTCCCCTCCCACCCCACCACCCCGATGTGTCGATAGGAGGGTATGAGTGATATCGTTTTGGAAAGGAATAAACGACTTGGCACCTACCGTCAAAATATAAATAATACGAATGGTTTTCCGCGCAACCAAGTTACATACTAAGAATTATTTTTAATAATAATGAGAGTGAGCGTAATCTGTAAAACTCGTTATCAAGGGAAGCCATATAACATTACACAAGTAAGTGAATTTGCAGCTAATATTTAACAAATTAAAACTATTTGATAATAATATAAGTACTTAAAATTTTGTTACTAATCTTAATATCGTATATACTAATATGTTTGGCTGTATATTACTGAGTTTTGATAAAAAATAACATTCAATAGGGTTGTCGAGTTCCTTGTCTATAATACCTATCGATGTTCTTTCTTACCTATATCTGGTAACAAGCAAAGTCGCCAAAAACAGATGATTATCAAATGTTTATTAGTTCACAGGTTTCCAACAGAACCTAGACTAAAATTATGGCTTACTCGTAAAAGCATAAATATTGTGAATTGGCGTCCGAAACAAAATGATCATATTTGTTCCAAACATTTCACAGACGACTGTTTTATTAGACATGAGAACTGCACCACTTTGAAAAAGTGCAGTATACCGACAATGTTTTCTGGTAGTATCAGTACCAGTAAGTATAAAAGTATTAGATTATTATTTGGAATGTTTTTTTTATTTCTTCTTTCCTCATTTTTCACCAAAATCAAGGGCCATAGCCAAGTGTCAAAAGGTCGCTTGTTGATGTCGAGCCACGTTGGATGTGTGTTAGTGGGCTGCGGCTAGAGGAGATTCCTCTCCCTGTACCGCTGTAGTTGAGGTGGAGTAGTAAGGGAAGAGGAGTGTTGGTATGGCGATTGGCGATGCACCACTCGACTATCTTTCGCGACTTTAGTGAGGCTGCACCACTTGATGTTTCCAAGTGCTCGTTTTTTCCTGGCTCCATTCACATATCGGGCTCGTGGAGTCCGTAGTGCAGGTGGAGTTAGAGGACGCGAAGGACAGTGTGGCTTGTATTTCTGGTGCGCCTTATCTGAGAAAGAAAACGGGGAGGAGAAGTCACCAACTAAGGAGGGGCTGCCATTGGGCGGCTGGCGCGAGAGGGGCCGCGGATGTGCATGAAAGCGTTTCCGTGGCCCTGCGAATTGGCGGCGGAGGTAGAACACCATGGGGTTTTAGTAAGTGCGATCTAGAGATTTAATTCTCTCTTCATTGCAGGCATGTAATAGTATGAGTACATATTTGTGCTATTTGCTGTAGAGACTACTGGTCCGTAGGCTGCACGTGCGGTGTAGTTTCTAAAAAACTGTATCTGCGAATGATCATCACTGCTGGTAATAAGAAGTTGTTTAGTTTGTTGCTTCCTCGCTTGAAGGCTAAGTTAGCCATTCAGGGAGAACACGTAGCCAGCATTCTTGGGACGATACTACGGAAACTAGAACTGTATGATGATTTCAGTTATTTTTTTAATATTGTAATTTTAATTTCGAAAATGATGTTGTAAATAACTGATAACTATGTAATTCAAAGATAATTTTTATATGATCTTGCTAGCTCGTACCCGCCGCATTGCTGCCGCAGAAAAAATAATTGTGGAAATATCGTTAAAAATGTGGAACATTCCTAAATGTGGTGTAGAATGTGGTATCATTCCTAAATATTGTATAATTAAGAATGATAATACAATCATTGAAATATAATGATATATAATTTTCTATAACTTTAAAATAAATAGTAAGCATAATACGCACGCCACTTAGTGTCAGTTACTTGTACCTTCGCAAAAGTGCAACCAGTAAGTTGACTAAGTTTTAACGCAATCTGATGAAAGGTATGGCATCGTAGAAAGTACGAACAAACATAAATTCTTAAATAGTAGAAAATATTTTACTGTTTATATACAGACCTGTAGTTGATTAGAATAAGTGTTATTATAGCAGCTGATTTGTTTTTCTTTATAATTCTAGAACTAAATGAACGGTTGACAATAATTTATTTTAGAAATTATGTTTTTTATTTTTATTTTGTGTAGATAGTTTAATCTTAATAATTTTTTAGTTGAATGGTCTAAGGGCTACGATGGCTATCCGAGTGCAGAACCAGAACCAGTGTAAGACAGGGTGACGTTATATCCCCGAAATACTTTACCGCTGCATTGGAAGACGTCTTCAAGCTACTGGACTGGAATGGATACGGTTATGGAGTGTAGAAGTAAGGAGTACCAACTCCCATAGTAGAACAGTTGAAAAAGTGGCCATCTGTAAGGAGTAAATAACAGCTCAAAAACTCTCCACAACAGCGCTGGAGTAGCTACTGGGATAAAATGAACTTAGCAGTTGTCGACGGTTTAAGTGTGGTGCTAATCCGCTCAGTAGCTCTAAAATCTAAAATAATTTTATTTAGTAAATGTAACCTCGAAAAATTCGTCTATCCCACTAATATTTTTCGGTGCGTTCTTTAAAATTTACGTCGTAGTTATAGTGGCGTCACCCTTATTTAATGGTTTTTATGGACACTTTAAATACACAGTCTGTACTCCATACCAGGGATGTTGCGGATGCCGATTTTTTCACATCCGCGGATGTGAATGCGGATGCGGATTTTTTATGGTTCACATCCGCGGATGCGGATGCGGATGCGGATGTTTAAGATCTTATATAAAAATAGTATATGAATGAAGAATTAAAACAATGATAAAGTAATTATTAACATTTTTGTTAATGAAAATTAGTATTAAGTATAATTCTCTAATTTTTATTTAAGTATTTCACTTACTAATTTTCATATTAATTAGTGAACCTAATGATAAAGTATTTATCAACATTTTTATTAATGAAAATCAGTATTAAGTATAATGCTTCTAAATTTTTTTAACTTCACTTACTAATTTTCATATTAGTAAGTGAAGTTAAAAATACTTAATAACGAGTTATACTGCCGCTTTTTCTGATTCAAGGAGGTTACGTAGAGGTTTGTAAATTAAACCTGCGCTGCTAAATAATTGTTCGCTAGGAACACTGCCTGATGGAGTGAATAAAAATCTTCGTGCTATCGGTGATAATATCTTGAATTCCTCTCGATGAATACTCCACCACTTAAGAGGATTTACATCCATATTGAATCTTTTTTTAGCGCAGTATGAAAGTAATTCCTTTTTGAGTACAGCTTCAGTGCAACCATTTCCTGGTACTTCTTGACTCTCACCTTCACTTGACGAATCTAAATCTGAATGTAAACAAAATAAAAAGAGTTCTTTTGAGGTCGCTTTTACAATTTAAACCTATTATGATTATTATCATAGCAAAATGTGATTATTTATCACAAATACAAAAAATTATGAAAAATATAAAACTTTTTAGTGTCTAAGTCATAATTAATAAGTACAAAATTTAAATTAAGACAAAAATAAAACAAATAACTAACCGACATTTAAAAAGCGAAAGGAACGAGTATTTCTTAATTTGGTCGGATTATACAAGCCAGGTTTTCGTAAAATGGGAAGGATTAAGTATCATGACAGCTACGACTAAAAAAATGTTAAAAAAAGACATCATTACCTATTTAAATAATGATATTATGATAAATTTCTAAACTAAATATTGCTAAAAAAGCGAAGGTTTTATCTTCTGTAATTGATTTTCTTTACTCATGATCTCATATTTGGAAAATTCTTCTGGGTGCATCGACTTTAGATGATTTTCAAAGACGAGGTGGTTCGGCCCTTGCGAGAGTAGCTTTTATTAGATATTTTACAATCAGTCCTATCAAGGTCCTCTTTATTTTGTTCAAAATAATTCCATATATTACTTTATGTCAGTGGTGACATTATTAATTAACTTGTTAGATAATTTAACAATAACGGGAACCTCACTAGATAAATAAAGAAAATTGTTTTAAAATGATAATCTTTACCTACAGTAAAACGTATTACCGGTGTACACGTCACATAATGGCATTTACCTGACGATTTCCCAATAAACAATTATTTAAGTACACACAATGATCCACACAACAAGTAATCCACAGCGCAAACAAACACGTTATGATTTATTTACAATAAACAAACAATGCACCACAAGAAACGCGTCGGATCTTGTCCACCGATGTTTTCGCTCTCATCCCATTAGTATTTGTCACGTGCAAACGGCACGCGCCATTGCTGGCCCCGCTCATTTCTTTCTTTTTAATTTCTTGTCTTGTATTACATTCGCATCCGCATGAAAATCCGCATTGATTATTGCGGATGCGGATGCAGAAGTCCAAATCTATGCGGAAGCTCCGCATTTGCGGATGAGGATGCGAATATTCGCAACATCCCTACTCCATACATACATTCTACACTCCATAGATACGATATTAACGTCAATGGCATGTACGTCACTCACCTTCGATTTGTCGACAATATAGTCCTTATGGCAGAATCGCTGAAGGACCTACACACTATGTTCTATAACCTCAATAGTGTCTCTCAACGGATAGGTGTTAAGATGAACATGGACAAAACAAAAGTCATGTGTAATGTCCATGTCACACCTATGCCGGTGGTTTTTGGGAGCAGTTAGCTGAAGTTATTGACGAGTATTTTTACTTGGTAGTCCGACGGGTAGGCAAGTTCAACTTCGACCGACAGGTCAATCGACGGATTCCACTCGGCTGGGCAGCGTTCGTTAAATTACAACATATCTTCTCGTCAGGAATACCTCAAAACTAGATTGTACAACCAGTCCGTGTTGCCAGTGATGACCTATGGATCTGAGACGAGGTCTTTCACTGCTGGCCATTGAGGAAGCTCGAAGTCGCTCAGCGAGCTATGAAGAGGGCTATGCTCAGGGGTTCAAACCTAGGAATGAGGATATCTGCAGCAGAAGCAGAGTGACCGACATCGACCAATGAATAAGTACGCTGAAGTGGAAATTGACCGGCCATATAGCTCGAAGAACCGAATACCGATGGGGAAAAAGGTTCTCGAGTAGCAGCCCCGTACCGGCAGGTGAAGTGTAGGACGTTCCCCCACTAGATGGAGTCAAAACCTGGTTAGACATGCAGGAAGTTGATGGCTTCAGGTAGTTCAGGACCGTGCTTTGTGGCATTCCTTGGGGGAAGCCTATTTTCAGCAGTGGACTTGTGAATGGTTTTAATGATGATGAATGATAATGGCGTTATATTAATATGATACATAAATAAAATGGACATTACGGGTAGAGTCCATCTATCCATAGAATCCTCCTTCTATTTATTTAGGTATTGGTAGGGTATAGAATTTTTATCGATATAATTTGATACACTGTCTTATCCCTATTATTAGTTCCGTGGACGTGTACTTCTGCTGTCAGCTCCAAAATGGCGGAAATCGAATCGCTTCATCATGTCACGGTTTGTAGCCAGTAGACATGTGTAAATCACTCATTTCTAGCGACCGAATCATTCTAGTACATTTCGTCACGCGTACTGGTACATTCGGATCGATCATTCAAATGGATCATTTCAGGCTCCAGTACTCTGCGAGTATGTGAGATCTATTGGGAACCGAAAATTTGAGATTTGTAATAGCGCCATCTACTACATGATGTAGGTAATAAAGTCATTTTATCGAATTAATATTATTAACTTTCAAGGTGGTAAGAATAATCCACGCTAGATGGTATAAACACAAAAACCTCAAGTTATCATATATATCAAATATTTAATAAATTTGCTTAATGTTAAATTTCATTCCTAACACTCTGTGAGTCTGAACATACACAATTTCATCTTACTTTACATGTCTAAAAATAGGGATTGAAACATTTATTTGCTATGAAATTAAACTTTTACTTTTTTTATATAAGATGGTTGAAAATTATCATTAAATAAGTCATTTATCACAAAATCTTTTAAAGTGTTATTTTTAGTAAACTCTACAAAATCATATTTTTAACTCATAGATTTAAATGTAAAATGATTTTTAATTTAGGTAACAATATTATAATAAAAAAAACTAAAATAATAAATACTCCTGATACTCTGTAGTTTCCGTATATATTCTCCGCTAGGAGTAATGGTGTTCTGTGTATATATTACTCTACTCTGTGCTCTGCAGTCTGCATTGTTAATTTGATTCGCCTGTTTATTCAGATCATTCGGGATTCGGTCGAATTGCGGCTCATTCTCAATTCAAACAAATCGCGGGTTAAAAAGGTACCGTCAATTGTTTGTGATTGGTTGTACTGGTACATTCAAAACCAAATGAATGAACCATCAATACTTTTAAGTGTACCAGCACAAACGAACGAATCATGCATGATCGACACATGTCTAGTAGTCAGTCCAGTGTAGTTGTATATATAGAGGTCAGTGACTGGGTATGTTCCGTAATGTTTCCAGTATACTGGCGAATGTAAATGACGATTCAATTTATGACGTCATTTGCATTGTCCAGTGTACTGGGCTGTATTTCGGAATATACCCACTAATAACTAAGAATATAATCAAAAATCTATGATAATATGGAGTGTAGAGATAAGGAGAATAACTCTGTATAAAAAAAGTGTCGTATAAAAGCGCTGAATAAGTGTGGTGCCACTGTAGCTACAGTGTAAATTTTAAAGAACTTTTTATAATTTTTTATTGCACACTGATTTTCACCATAATTCTTTTTATAATAATTATTTTATTGTTTTCAAAATTTGTATTTTCAAAATCACTTTCAACGTGTTTTACGGGGATTTTACATACCCTGTAGGTACTCAAACACTGTTGTGGAGAGTTTTTGAACTGTTATTTAGTGCTTACATATGGACACATTTTCAACTATTCTCCTATAGTTTTTTTTTAATATGGCAACCTAACAATTACTGCCAACCTCCAGTCAATAAAAATACTTGTAACTTGAAACGAAACGACGGACAATCTAAAGAGAAACTACGATTCTGATTAAAAACCAAAATCATAATGTTAAGAACCATAGAATACTATAATAATGAATCATGAAATGACTTGTACTGAAGTATATTAAATAAATGATGGATATTAGGTTGAATTAAAATAATACTAAACTCAATACCACATTAAAAATAATCAGTATTACTAAATAAAGACGATTGATAGCTAAATAATGAATAAAATTTTATAATCTAATATTATTTAAATCTAAAAATTCCATAAGACAATTGAAAACATTTTTACTTTTTTTAAAAAAAAAATAAAAGAGAACAAATTTCTGTAGGAAGAGGAATTTTAAGATTTACCAAAGTGTTAAATAATGAAGTATGATCATATAACGGGCACGAGAAGAAAATATGGTTGAGGTCACCAATATCCAAACCACATTCACATATTGAAGAATTTTTAATATGAAGCCTAGCAAGGTGAACCGAATTACAGCAGTGACCCAAGCGCATTCTACATAACATTGATGTATGTTTCTTATTTAAGGATAATTTATAAAACCAAGGCTTAGAAGGAATGATGGGTTGAATTTTGGCATAGTGACAGCCTTTTGTCGTTTTGGTTTTGTTCCAATGTTTTGACCATCTATCTCTATATACTAATTTCGTAGTTCTTATAAGGTCATAGCAATAATTTTTAAATAAGAAAGTATCCCCACAGACTATAGCTTGTTTAGCAAGTTTGTCAGCATATTCATTACCAGATATACCAATATGACTCGGAATCCAAACGAGAGAAATGTTGATGTTTTGGAATTGGTATAAGAATAGAAGTTTTTTAATTTCAAATATCAAAGGATTGCGGGAAATGTCATAGAAAGGATTACATAACAATGCTTGTAAAGAACTAAGAGAATCTGAAAATATCACGCTTGATTTTAATTTAAAAAGATAGCAATATTTTATTGATTGTAAAATGGCTAACATTTCTCCAGTAAAAACTGAAGATTCGGGAGGACTTTTCATTTTTTGAACTATTCTCCAATTTTGATGGTATATTGCATATCCAGTACAACCTTTTGAGTTAGTCTTAGAAGCATCTGTAAAAATATAATGACAATCTGGGAAATTCTTGTCCAACGTAAATACAAATCTTTTATTTGATTCAATAGAAAATTTATTTAATCCTATATCTAATATAACATTGGGTTTGAAAAGTGCAACTTCAAACGAATTGGAGAAAAGAGGCAGAGTCGCCGACCTATAAATAGGATCTAGTAAGGAATTATAATGTTCATAGCTTTTAACTAGGTTAGGAGTTTCTTTATTACGCCAGTATTTTCCTGAATTAATTGAAATGTACTGAGAAAGCAAACGAATTTTAGGTAGTAATGGATGGTTTGAAAATTGAAGAACCCGATAAAAAAAGGAATCCGATAAATATTGTCGTCTAATAAAAAGTGGAGGATCACCGCATTCAATCTGCAAGGCATTGATAGGCGACGAATTCATAGCGCCTATAATTAATCTTAAAGACTTGTGTTGTATGATATCTAATAATTTAATCCTTTTTTACTAGCTGGTTCAAGAAGAAATGAGGCATAATCTAATCGGCTTCTTATAATTGCATTATAAATTAATTTTAAATAATATGGATGAGCGCCCCACCATACCCCGCACAAAGCTCTAAGAATGTTTATATTTTTTTCGCATTTTTTTTGGGTATAAATTATATGAGGCATGCCGGATAATTTATTATCAAGAATTACACCAAGGAATTTAACTTGTTGAATATTTACGAGCGGATAATCAAAAAAGCGAACTTGGATTTCAGGTAAAACTCTTTTGCGCGAAAAAATTACTGTATTACTTTTATTTGGGGAAAGTTCTAGTCCATGATCATCTAACCAAGAGGCCATAGAGAGGAGATCTTGTTCTATCGCATTAGCACAAGATTCTATACATTTATCATTAACATAAACTAAGATATCATCAGCATATTGCAAAATTCTACACTTTGAAATAGACTGGTCCAAATCTGACGTATAAATATTGTATAATAAAGGACTTAAAACAGAGCCTTGTGGAAGGCCTTTAAAAACCTTTCGAGTATATTTTAGATAATCATCAATTTTAATATGTATATATTGATCTAGAAATAAATTGATAATCAAATTTGTAAGTTTTTTGGATATATTAAGCTTAAACATCTTTTCTCTAAGGATGTTTAGTCTGACATTATCGTAAGCAGAAGAAATGTCAAGAAAAGCAGCAAGGACCGATTCATTTCTCGAAAATGCTAGTCTAATATCTGTGGTGAAGAAAGAAAAACTGTCATATGTGCTTTTACCTTTTCTGAATCCATATTGGGAATTTGATAACAATCCATGACTTTCTACATACCATTCAAGACGGTTCTTGATCATATGTTCAAAGGTTTTAATTAGAGTTGAGGATAGAGCAATCGGTCTATAAGAAGAGCCGTCGTTAGGATTTTTGTCAGGTTTCAAGATAGGAATAATTACTTGAGTCCGCCAACAGTCAGGAACAAAGCCTATGTCACACAAAACGTTAATGATATTTAAATAGTAGCATAAAATTTGATCATTACATTTGGCAAGTAGTGAATATGGAATACCGTCTAAACCAGGAGCTGAATCTTGAACGAGCTTGAAAGGACGAGCTTTAATTCATATAAAGAAAATGGACGCTCTAAGGGATCAAAAAAAGAATCACATGGAATACTTTGAGGTAGCTCCTCTCTCGAAGGAGCAGAAGAGGGGGCAAGTTTATCTAGAAAAGTGTTTATAGATTGAGAGGGAATGGCACCACTGTAAGAACAAGATGAAAAACAACAGCGAAATTTTCTAATATTACACCAAACAACTGATGAAGGTATTGAAGGAGAAATTGAGGAACAAAAGGCATGCCAACGTGTTTGTTTTTTTGTGCGAAGAGTATTTTTAGTCACTTCTTGTACACGTTGAAGGTATGAATAGTTTTCCGAACTCATGTCTAATTTATATTGTTTTTCAGCTTTTTTCCTATTACGAATGGCCTCAGTACATTCAGAATCCCACCATGGAGGGGAGGGCCTACATTTATTATTTAGAGTTTTAACAGGAATTGTTTGATCTGCTGCATTTATAACTGCGTTTGTAAATGCTTCAACAATTGAAGTTATATTATTTTCAGAAATAGGAGCGATTTTTAGAATTTCATTGTAAAGAAAAATATTGTACAGGTTCCAGTCTGCTCTGTCTAATTTGTATTTAATACATGTTTTTTTTGTTAATTTCTGCCAATTCTTTGTTTGGAAAGGAAATCAGAATGGGAAAATGGTCACTGCCGTGAGAGCTATCTAGAACTGACCAATTTAGAAGAGTGGTTAAATCAGGAGTACAAATTGATAAATCTACAGCACTTCTAGACTCATTAGGACGAGAGCGTTTGGTAATTTTACCAGTATTAAGGACACAAATATTAAGTTCGTCAATTATTTCAACTAATAAACTACCGTATTTATCAGTATTATCACCCCATAAATAATGATGACAATTAAAGTCACCAAGAATTATAAATGGTTTGGGTAAGGAGGCTATTAAAGATTTTATTCTGCGAAACGAATGGACAGAAGGGGAGGGAACATAAATAGAAACGAAAGTTATATTTTGAATTCTTACTGCTACAATATTAAAGTCAAGTATTTCATCATAAACATCTATAATGGAATAAGTTATATTATTTTTTATAAGCAAAGCACATCCAGCATAACCATCAGATCTGTCACTTCGAACAAGACAAAAACCAGGTATTCTGATATTCGAATCCGGTTTTAGCCATGCCTCTGAAATAGCAGCGATACACACATTGTATTTTTTTAATAAATAGATTATTTCAGTACGTTTATCTGAAATGCTTCTACGATTCCATTGAAGGATCTTTGTGAGAGTGAATGTCTTGGAGAATTTTAGGTATAGAATTTAGTAAGCGAGCAACGTGGGACGGTAGTTTCGACGAATACGAAGATATGATTAAGGAAACTTATAATGCTTTCTACAGAATCAACATTACCCTGTGAAGTAACTGGTGAAACCCGAAGAGCACAACCATCCTCAGGTTGCGGAATTGAAAAATCTTCAATAATTTTTTGATGACTTTTTTTGTCATATCCTGTTTGTGAATGGTGACGTAATGGTTTAGGAATATATAATGTTTTCTTATAAGAAGTTTTATTAGATGTAGCGGGGTTGGAAAGAAAATTATTCACTGTAGGATTAGTGGAAAGCGAAGAATTTTCAGGGAATTTAGAAATCAAAACATCAGCATATGATTTTGAAGAAACTTGTGGATATTTTTGAGATGCTTCTAGGTATGAGATAGACTTTTGTGCCATTTCAATTTTAATATTATTTTGTCTTGTGTGTTCAGGACATCTAGAATCTGTGGCTTTGTGGTTACCTGAGCAAAATAAGCAACGAAAAGATCCATTATCTTTGTCGCAAGAAGAAGAGGAGTGATCACCTCCACATTTTGAGCATATTGGCTTGGAACGACATAAATCTTTAGTATGTCCAAATCTGCAGCACTGAAAGCATTGGATCGTTGGAAGCTTATAAATTTCAACAGGAATGGAAGAATAGCATAAATAAACCCTCGAGGGAGGAATTTGACCGTCAAATGTGATTACGACACTTTCAGAGCTTTCATATCTGACTTTGTACTCGTTGCGAACTCGGTAATTTAATCTTCTTACTTTTAATACAGGAATGGTATTTGGATACGAAGATAATTCGGAAATAATCTCTTCTGGTGTCCAATCTTTTGGTACACCTTTTATAACTCCCATACGAGATACGTGAAATGATGGAATAAAGGTTTTATATTTATCATTTACGGATGGATTTTCTAAAAATAGATTTGCATCAATAAATTTAGAGAATTCAACCGTTATTCTATTTCTCCCGATACGTTTTAGGCCTCCATTAACTATATTTTGTACATTTAATTTTTTCAAAAAGTGACCAAATGAAATGGCATTTAAAGTTTTACCAGAATTAGGAGAGTCTTCTTTTACTTGAACATGAACGATAAAAGGACCTGAATCTGTAGAATTATAAGAACGAAGAGATTGAAATCTTTGTGACTCTATTTTTTTTATTATCGCTATCAATATGCGTGTTAAGAGATTTAGAAGAGATATAACTATTGGCAGAATTTAATGTTTGTGATAGAGGAATGCCAGATGATTGTGAAAGAGGGATTTCAGATGATTGTGTACAAGCAATATTGGATGATAAAGACATGGGAGATTCATAAGCACGTTGTCCTGACATATTGATTTTGATAGAGTTAGAGCCTACAATTTTAATTTTAGATGATGAAGTATTACCAGTATCGCAGTCCGATTCTGAGAATGAGGAATTGGTGGAAAAAGCTGAAATTCTTCTATTTACGTCAACCCGATTAGCATGCTCTTCCTTCTTCCTTTCCATCCTTTTATGTTTTCTTTTCTTTTTGTTTGAAATAATTTTGAAGTTGTCATCAAAAATTTCTTGCGATATTGACTGCCGTGGTTTATTAAATGAACCTTCTAAATCATTTTCAATTTCCACATAAGCAGCTGGTGAGGAAATAATGTTAGTGTCAGAATAATTCGGATCCGGTGGCTTAGGCGGAATTGGATTAGAGATGGCGACCGAGAGACTAAGGCTACGTTAAACTATTTTGTGATAGTATGAAATTGTCGCTAAATGAGATACAATATGAAAATGCAAATAAATATTATTAATATATACTAAAATATAAAAGGAATGTAATCAGAATATTACAAGAAAACTTAAAATAATTAAAATGACAACAAAAACGCGTAAAACCGTTATTAACGTTCAGTTGACCAATTCTAAAATTCTCTCCTATAGTTCATAAGAGATAGCTTGATCTCTGCGACAGCTGTCAGTAAAAATCACACCTATGAAGTCCTGAATTTCTTAGTAGTACAGCGACCTGTCAATGTCATACTTTATGGGCATGCACTATGAATGAAATTATATCAATCATTACTCAAATTCTTTATTGCATAACTTAATCTATTACATAGCATATTGTGGTTGGAGCTTCCTTTTAAGCAAAGGATTTGCTTGTACTAGGAAGCACCGCTCTTCCAAATAATGGGTATATAACGTTAAGTTGAGGTGAAAAATAAAGAAAATTAGTTATTAAATTATAGAAGTATAAAATAATACAGGCAGATTATTATTATATTATTGTACGACTTTAGAGTTACAAAATATGGTGCGTGTGTGTGTGTGCGCGCGCGCGCGTTTGTGTGTGTGTGTGTGTGTGTGTGTGTGTGTGTGTGTGTGTGTGTGTGTGTGCGTGCGCGCGCGTTTGTGTGTATGTGTGTGTATGCGTGCATGTGGGTGCGTGTGTGTGTTGTATGTATGTATTGAATATGTACCCTTGTAAATTATTTTTATTATGTGGAATATAACACATATTGCTTTATTGGCCCTACGACTGTGCTTTGGGATCGGAAGTTATCATTGTTCAATGAATAGCTTTCTATAACTGTCACCAAAGGTTGCATAGCACTCAGATACGCTTATGAGTGATGAATGATACTCTCAATTTCTTCATAGTTTTTTGTAATTAACCATTTCTCTAGTGTCTTTTTGCATTCAAGATATGTTACAGGGTAAATATTTAGTTTCTTATTAAGTTTATTATATATGTAAGCAGATTGGCTGTTGTATTGCCTCTTTGAAAATACCAATTTAACTCGGGGCTGCGGAACAACGTTAACTATCGTCCTACGATTACTTTTTCCTGGGTCGTAGTAAATTGACTTGTGTTTTCTCGTCACAATACGTAGGAGGTACAGCTTTCTTACCGATAAGATAACGCTTTTTAAATATAAGCTATCCGTTGGTGATCTGTATGGCAGGAAGAACATTACTTTCAGAAGAGCCCGTTGTGCTCTTTCCAGATTTAAGAAACTAGTTTTGGTCGCACCTCCCCAAACTGATATGCAGTGCATGCAGTGCAGTAGGTGATAACCGATTCGGCAAGTGCGCAGTAGATTTTACGTAGAAGGCTCATTTCAGCTACGTGTCGCAGGGTCTTAAATGACCAGATTAGTTTCCTAACTCTGCTAATAAGTAACTCTATATGATGATGCCAGGATAACCGCTGATCCAACATGACTCCAAGGTATCTCGTATTAAAACATTTTTTAACTCAGGACAAGAACAATCCGTGTCCAAATGATTATTACAATAATGTAGTTTAATATTAAAGCTCTCTGGAGGCTGCGCGTTGTTGTAATAAGTTTTAAGTACATTTAAAGAGAGGAGGTTTTTGTTTAACCAAGATGCTAATTTCATTAAGCCAGTCTCCACACGATTTTTAAGTTGCTCCCAATTATCAGCAGAGAAAACAATAGCTGTGTCATCCGCATATGAGAAGATGTCACCACCCTCTATCTGCATATTACACAAGCTATTGATGTAGGCCAAGAACAACGTGGGACCCAACACACTGCCCTGCGGGACGCCATAACTGGCAGTAGACTCAGAGCTGGTAATTGAGCCGATTTTGACCCGAATTTTACGATTGCTGAGATATTCTCCAAGTAGTTTTAGCGGTATACCTCTAATACCAATGTCATGAAGGTTTTGTACTAGAATAGGCACGGAAACTGTGTCAAACGCCTTTTCTAAATCTAGGAAGACAGCTAGACATTTTCTTCTGGAATCAACATGGTTTACCGTGAGGGAAGTCAGTGCAATGATTGGGTCTTCCGTAGATAAGTCCTGATGGAAACCGAATTGTGAAGGTGAAAGTGTATTAAATTTAGAAAAAAACTTAACTAATTTCATATTTATTAATTTCTCGAGTATCTTTGCTATTACAGATATCACCGAAATCGGTCTATAATTCGAACGATTGTATTTGTCACCTCCTTTGTATACAGGTGTGATAATAGCCTGCTTAAGAACCGACGGGAAGACAACTTGTTCAAAACAAAGATTGGCTAGGTGAACAAGTATTGGTATTACCTCATTATGAGCGCTTTTTAAAAAGTGAGCTGGTATATTGTCATATCCCGGGGCACTGGCTGATTTCATCGACATGAGCAGACTATATATCTCTTCACGGTTGGTGTCAAAAATAACAAAAGATGAAATTTGAGTATTTGTTATAATGTGAGAATCAGTTGCTTGTTGCGTTGTCCTTTTAATAAAATTCTCTGCTAACTGTTGCCCTATAGTAGCAAAATAGTTGTTAACTGTGTCAGCAGATTCTTGGGGGGATAAAATTTATTTCAAAAGATCCAGATTTTAAACTTTGGCTGGTTTGCGTTGAGTAAGACAATCGATCGTCTGCCATAGTTTTTTTGGGTTTCTAATAGCTAGTTCTAGTTTTTTTCGTCATAGTTACGTTTTAGTTTTTTAATCAAGCAATTACAAAAATTACGGTAACGTTTGTAGGTAATTTTGAGAATCTCATTTTCTGGATTTAATTTTACCTTACGTTGCATATCGTTCCTATTTTTAACGCAGCGGAGAACTCCCAGGGTAATCCAAGGTTTAATGATTCTATTCTTTCTAGAAACCGAAGCTTGTTTCATGTTTGATTTAAGACACTGCTGTATAGTTAATGGGAGCTGCTCTACTATGAAATTCGGGTTATTAACTGTTAATAAGTTAGATAAGTCTAGTCTTAGAGTTCCTCGTAGTTTACAGTTATTTTAGTTTTGTTTTTGTATTTGATTTTTAAATTTGATATTTTAAGCAAGATTGTAAAGTGGTCTGTGATACTGGAGTCAATAACTGCAATGGACGCTGTTTTATAGTTATTTCAAAATTTTATTATAAAATGATCAAGACAATTTTCTCCTCTTGTCGGTAGGAGATGTGGTAGCATTCCGTTCATGGAAAGCATATTAAGATAGTTTGTTCTATTAGTGCGCTCTTGTGCTGTTTCAGAAGTTTTATGTAATAAGTTTATATTTATGTCGCCTGTAATAATTACATTTCTGCAGTCATTTATAGTATTAAAGTGCGAATTTAAAGAGTCTATAAATTCATCAGCGTTTGTATTGATGGAGAACGATAAATGCCAATAATAGTTAAATCAGTTGTTGTAATTTGTAAGCATGACGCATGGGTAAGTTTTATTTCGGTTACTGAACCCACGATTGTATCTCTAATGAAAACAACTACTCCATCAGCTTGATTTAAGTGTTTAGTTGTATTAAATGAAATAAATGAGTTGATTTGCGGAACGTGTTTATCAATATGAAGTCTACATTCAGTAAGAATAATTAAATCTACTTTTATTTTAAAGTAACACAGGTTTGGCTGAAAGTCAGCTTAATTAGCATAGATGCTACGGATGTTCTGCGACACTATAACAAAGTCTGACACCTGACCTGGCATCAGTGTATATAGTTCACCAGTCTGACACGCAATGGCAGAGGCTATAACTGTGCTATCTATTTCATTCAAATTTGTAAGAACGTTATTCATTTATCGTGATAAGGAGGAAGCTGTGTTACATCATCTGTCGCTTTTAAATGTGATGGTATTGATGATGGATTATAAAAAATAATTTAAAAAATCATTATAAATAAAGAAAGTACTACATATAAAAAGAGCCTATATATTGAAGGCTTGTAGGCCCTGGTTAAACGACCGAAAGGTCAATGTCCGTTTTTTTCAATCGATTTGGCACGAAGTATATAGTCAAACATTTCAAGTCCATATGTTTTATTACGTCTACGGTGCCTCTGTCTCTTATAAAGGATTAGGCGCTTATAAAACGTCAACCAATTAGGTTTTGGCAGTATTTAGGTATTAAAAACAGATTTCATTACTGCAACTCAAAATGCTAAAAGTGGTAACCCTAAATTCCCCACCAGCATGTGGGAAATTCCCTGTACTTTTCATATTATGTTTGTATCGAATTCAATAAACAAATTTAAAAGTTTCTTTGTAAAGTTGATAATCTTGAAACATATATTCACAAACATGAGTTTATGATTAATATTTCAATCAGTCATAGAAGAGTTTTTTATTTAGTTGTTTATTTATTTAATCTTACACCCACAAGAATATTTGTTGCATTTTAAAATAAATTCACTATATTATTTCAGGTGTAACAATTCTTTAAGAAATTTTCCTTGCTAAAAGAAATTAAAAAGACAGAGCTAAACGTGTATGGTTTTTGGTAGAACACAATTTTCCGTATCGAGTAATATGGTGTAATGTTTAATGCAATGGTCAATAAAGTCGGCAGTATTTAAGCATTTTTCACTACAGACTTTATTTATAGGCAGAAGCTATATTTTAAAGGTGGCCACACTGTTCATCAGCATAGATAAATAAATAATATAGTGTGGCTGCTGGTACATGGAATGTAGAGTTGAGGAGGACAATCTCCTGTATAGTTCACAAAAGATAGCTTGATCTCTGCGACAGCTGTCAGTAAAAATCACGCCTATGAAGTCCTGAATTTCTTAGTAGTACAGCGACCTGTCAATGTCATACTTTATGGGCATGCACTGTGATATATATATATATATATATATATATATATATATATATATATATATATATATATATATATATTATAGTTAGGTCGGCATGCCCATAAAGTATGTCATTGACAGGTACTGTGTGTACTACTAAGAAATTCAGGACTTCATACATTGAGCTATTATGTACTACGTACTAGAGGCGACATTGCATTCAGCTACTCTGTTCCACTTAACAGCGGTGCATACACCGCACTTTAATCAGTCACTCGCTAGGCGCTTGTAGAGTTGACACGTGTTGTGTTGATTAAAAAAAATCTCTTGACAAAAATATGCCGTCGTGTGTACTTAGATATTGCACAAATAATTCAAGAAATGTCAGTAAAACCAAGGAATTACTTTTCACCGGCTAATAAGATACTTAATCAATAAAAAAATATATAGTTTAATAATAAAACAAATTATTCCTAAGACGCCATCTCGTGTTATGGAATATAGATTATGAAATTAATTTGTTCAGATGCGTCATTTCTGTCGGTACTTAAGTATAGGAAGAATATATTATTATACACATTTTGTTTTGTAGAAACATATATAAGTTATTATAATTAGACTATTTTTTATATTTAAATCTGCTCATTATTCTTTCATTTTATTTTTAGATTTCCACATCAAAGTTAAAGTAGAATAAATTCGTCCATTTTTAACTCTCGCGTGCCCAGCATTAATGAACGACTGTTATTCTAATTTAAAGAAATATATTTGTAATTTAAATGTTTTATTAATAAGTTTTGTTAAACATACATTTAGTATGTTTTTTTTTATATTTGACATAAATACCTTTTAAAAAATTCAGATAAAATATCATTAAAATGTAATTGTGATATAATATTATGTAATATTATATTAAATAAGAAAATATATTATACAAAATAAATGACAAAATTTAAAAATTGTTCTCGATATAATTTACCTATTTAACAATACAATCCACTATTACATACTGATCATTCTCCCTATGTTTATTCTATGATAAAAAACATCCGCGAGAACACAGAGTAGCGCACATTTTTTGTTTGAGATAGCTGTTCTAGTACGTAAGTACATATTACTTCAATGGAGCTCACAAAACCGTCTATCGATGATATGTTATATACGAGTATATGATTATTTCAATGACTTCATAGGTGTGATTTTACTGACAGCTATCGCAGAGATCAAGCTATCTCTTATGAACTATAGGAGAGTAGTTGAAAATGTGTCCATATGTAAGCAGTAAATAACAGTTCAAAAACTCTCCACAACGGTGTTTGAGTACCTACAGGGTATGTAGAATCCCCGTAAAATACGTTGAAAATGATTTTGAAAATACAAATTTTGAAAACAATAAAATAATTTAATCTTGAATTTTTCCAACAAAACAAAATATTAAAAAACAACCAGTATTAACTTTTTTTTACTTGACGTCGTTTCAATGATATGTCGCTATGTATATTATCGTAGTGCTTGGATGATTAAAATTCGTTGTTATGCGAATGATCGGCAAAATATTCAAATAATCGGTAAAAATTTTCAAATAATCGAATCGTTAATTTTTTTAATGTACGAGTATTATTTGTTTAATTTAACTTTTATTTTCCGAATTCCACAAATTACATGAATCATGAATAAAACAAGTTTATTTTTTTTACTTTGTCAAAGTGAATTTGTGCAGGCAAAAAAATCATATACAACGCCGTGCTAAAATAACCACTATATAATTTCAATATCCCGCCATTTCTCTACCAGGTACTCGACTCCACACAGTCAGTAATTCATTCTTGGGGTGATGTATATGCTTTTACAACAAAATCATCCCAGAAAATATACGAAATTTGACGTAAGTACACATAGTTTACAAAAACTTCATTAAAATATGTTTGTATAAAAAGGTTTATTTTATTATTAAGGAATTTATGGATGATAATAACTCCTGGGAAGGGAGATCGCTACCAAGCTATTTCTAATTTGTTTTGTGTTGTTAATTGTAACACGCATGATTGTAAGCTCTTATTTTTTTAAACTAGTCCCGTTGGGTTTATTGCTGGTTCTTCCCAGGACAAAGGTTTTTTTTTTTGCGAACCATTGGTAAATGAAAAATGTGACTTTCAATAAGTATTATTCATAATCTATATTGAATAAAAAGTTTCTGTTTCCAGAGCTTACTGTGCGTAATTTTGTGATTTTTTGTTTGTCTTCTTATTTTGTGACTCGGTTTTAACTTTTTGGACTGTTTATTTTATAATAACTTTTTGTACGTGGTAGAGCCACGCTACATCTATATTATAGTTGTACCACGTAGGATTATGAATGGGGCGCGTCGCACCCGCAGACGGGCACGACGCGTTCCAGCTCACACCGCGTACACACCGTACACTCGCGTTCCTGGGCGGTGTTCACCGCCCATACTACCGACCGTCACGAGCTGAGCAGTCAGAGAGGGGGGTTCACACTCCCCCCCTCGAACTGCGATTAGATAGCTCAAAAAACGCCTAAAAAGGCGACATGATGATTGGTAACAATACCAAGTCATAAACCATTCATCATCATCCTCATCTCATTGCCTTTTCCTTTTTTAATTAGAGCCCTGAGTCAGATAAGGCTGTAATAGTCGTATAGACTAACAGCGCTAACATCTAGAAAATAGAGAGAGTTGTACCACGAATGGGTTGGCTCAACCGGGGCAGGATCACCAGAATCGCAGAATACCAGCGTAAAATAGTAGCGTGATTCTGCTGTGTTTCGTATGGTGAGTGTAGAGAACCGGAGACCCTTTTTACTGGAATCTAGGCATTCCATCTTAAGCCTCTGGGGTGACAACGCATTTGCATTTTGATTCTCAATTGAGAATAAATATGTATATCTGTGGGCCATAGTATCCACTTAACATCAGGTTGACTGTGTGCTCGTTTGTCACCCAATGCTATAAAAAAATATTCGTTGAAGCATGTGCCCATGTCACAAAGGATGATTGGGCAAAAGTGGTAGAAAAAACATTTTTTTTTACTATGGATGTCTTTGAAAGATAAATTAATTTTGTTGCATTATTGAAAATCTAATAATAATTAATATAAATAACGACATATCTGATAGTTTTACTGAAAATGATTGAATAAATTTATTTTTAATCTACATTCAATCTTAATTTTTATGACTGTGCCTCTAGAAATAAGCAGTAACAACAAATACGAAGAAACTGATAAATCTTGTGTTTTAAATTATCCGTTTTAAATTTATTCTGGTATTATTTAAACCAAACTAAATGATTACCAACTCTAAATAATCGATATCGATTTTTTAAAGAATCGAATATTGTACGTTCCCATTTTTTGGTTGGCATGCTTGGTGCAATAAATCTGACAGCTGTCAAAATGTATTTCTTAGATTTGGTTGACTATAATCATGTGTATCAATAAATACAGTGGTATTATGGAAAAGCTTTACGATACCGAGAGAAATAAAAAAATTGCATGCAATTAGTGTTTTAGTTTGAAAAAATCTTCCCCTAATATCAGTGTTCTTAATTATATGACCACCACTGTATTTATTAACTATTATTAAAAAGTTATGTAAAAGATCGTTGTAGAAAAAAAAATCATCTATTGTTATAAAGTACTTTATTCATTTAACAACAAAGAGCATTAATTTATAACACATATAAAGATTCGAGTGATAACGATAATGAATAAGTAGGTACGTACTTATTCAAAAGATAAAACTTTATTTTCAATATTATATAAGAACTTTATTTTTATTCGGTGCATGCGAGCCGGCCCAAAAAAAGTGACGAATTTCTGGCTGCCATGTCACGTTTCTTTTAGAACGAACTGACGTAACGCGCGTTTTGTTTATTTTAAAGAGATGAATTTGCAAAAGCTCAATATGGTGATTATATTGCTTCAAATATTTTTTTAATATGAAACTTATTAAATTAATTGCTGCGTTACTTACCATGAATTGAAATATAAAATATAACACATTTTTTGCAATGTACCGTAAGATTTTACTATGTTTATAGGAACCACAGACAATGTTATTTAAGAAACAAAAAAAAAAAACAAAACGTATGTGCTGACCTAGAAGTGTGAATAATATCAATATTTAAATATTGTTACCACATCTAAATTGAGATTTTGTAAGTTACGACTTTTGACACTCAGCTCATATCTGAGGTCATCGTCCGTTTTTCTCAATCGATTTGGCACGAACTATAGAAAAAGGATGATAGTGTTTTTGACAGCTACTATAATCGCAATCCTTCGTTCTAGCCTCATTGAAAAACCTATTTGCGGCTGGTTCGCCATTTTATCTCCTCGTTGTTTAGTACCAAATCTCTAGTATATATTCAGTAATCTATGGTACACATGGGCGTGCAACTTAGGACATTATTTTGAGAACAAAATGATATTTTTTTTGTGCTCCCATCTACATTCCAAAGCACTAGACTAAACTAGACGCACCACGCCACTACGCAGTTAATGGCGGTCACTAATATAACTCGTACGAATTAACTTGAGACCTGGGCCGATGACGTAATTGTCAATGTACGGTGTGCAAAATAATGCGTCGTAATATTTTTTTATTTGAAATTTTTGAGATTTGCATGAGATTTTTAATAAAAACAAAATAAAATGTTCTGGCAAGGGGTGAAGTAATAAGTGATATACTGTTGCCATTTTTATATATTTTAAATATTTATTTTTTATAATATCCATAATATTATTTTTAGTTAACGCGTCAAGGAAGGACAAAGAAATAAACATACACACTTTCTCATTTATAATATTATTAATTTATTTATTATACACTTTATTGCACTATAAAAAGTGTTACAGATTCGTACACAATAAAAATACAAAGCATAACAGGCGACCTTATTGCTAAAAAGCAATCTCTGCCAGGCAACCTTAGGGTGAAAGTGAATCAATCTTGGATAAGTGGAACAGCACAAACTATGTAAAATCAAGAAATAGAAGTAAGGAATATTAATAAGGATTTATTATAATATTTATTACTCATTGTCACTGTATACGATCGGTTCTATTCCGTCCATTAGATCGTCCTCACTTTCACTCTCTGAGCTGGATTCTTCCCCTCCGAGGGATATAATTAATTTTTTCTGTTGGATTTCTCCAAGTCTATCACTCTCCCAGTATTCATTTTCTAATCTTTCGATATGGTTAATTTCTTTCTTTCTTAGTAGTTTTTCACTCTTAGTAGTGTTGCCTTTGATATGCCTGTTGCTGCACAAGCCCTCTTTAAAGCTTGGTCCACAGGAATAAGCAACTTTTTATTTGATTTTTCATCTTCGAAAAATTTTAAAACTTTTAGAGCAAGTGTCCGTGCTTGGCTATGTATTGTCTTTCCTCCCATCTTTTTTTAAAAATAAAAAAGGCGGAGTAACTCCTAAGCGTCACAAGAAAACGGCACAACACAACGTCCAAACTTAACAATAAAACAACGCAATTAACAACAAACAGATAAAATAACGAATTACGTAGTTTCACTACACTAAAATCGCCTAGCATGTAACCTACTTAAAGGTGCACACGACGGAGCCGCGTGTCACGAGGCGCCGAGTCAGCAGGCGCCGACAATCCGACGCCCGTTGCAAGTTAGCATCGGATTTCGCCATTCTTAGGTCACACTTCGACCAAGTTAATCATTTTAGTTTTAGTTATAAAAGTATTGTAATCTTTCTTTAATAAATTTATATTATAAGAATTGGTTTTTTTAAGTCCTGCGGCTGCAGCTAACGTAATTGGCGCAGTCGGTAGGATATTAGAGTCAGTACACGGCGTTAAAATCTCCAAAAATCGGTAGATTTCAGTTGGCGCTGAAAGACGCTGATTTGGCTCTCAAGCCTTAATCTAGTATCCGAACCACGTGGCAGCAGCACCGGGGACGAGTATCCGAAAATCGATACGCAGAGGAAACCATAATGATATTGTAAGTACGTAAAACTTTCTTTTTGTGTTGCTTTCCTTTTATCCTTTAAGTTTTATCCTTATTGTCCAAAATTTTTCACCCAAAGAATAGGGGGCCTAGCGAGGCTGGTTTTCGACAGTCTCGCCGAAATATAGATTTAGATAATTTAAGGAATATTGAGGAAGAATTAAATTTAAGTTCACTAAATTCTAAAATGTCTCATGACCCCGATGTAATATATAAGGCCTTGCGCCCAGTGCCAGATTTCAATGGTAATCCAAATATTCTCACTAGATTTATTAAAATATGCGATCAGGTTGTATTAGCTTACATGAGCTCTGAAGCCGGTAGTGAATTATCTAATTTATGTCTACTGAACGGAATTTTGAACAAAATCACCGGACCTGCGGCTTCAATCATTAATTCTAATGGCATCCCTGATAATTGGCTAGGGATTCGCGAATCTCTTATAAATAACTTCGCAGATCAAAGAGACGAAACTGCGCTATACAATGACCTTTCCTTAGCGTCGCAAGGCCACAAAAGCCCTCAGGAGTTTTACGATCACTGTCAGACTCTTTTTAGTACCATCATGACATATATATCGTTGCACGAAACTATCCCGACCACTATCGAGTCTAAGCGGGCATTGTATAAAAAGCTCACTATGCAGGCTTTCGTTCGTGGCTTACATGAGCCCTTAGGGTCTAGAATAAGGTGTATGCGCCCTTCTACAATAGAGCAGGCATTGAAATTTGTTCAGGAGGAATTAAATATTTTATATTTGCAACAGCGTAATAATGATGTACACCCTAAAAATCTCCAGCCGCCTCCAAGAGCACAAATACAAATTCCAACGCCTTCTCAATCTAAGCAAAATTTCCAGCCTCCACCTATGATGTTAGCACCTGCTACTCAGAGGCCGATGTGGATGCCACCACAACCTCAACCATTTAAATTTACTCAACCGCAAAATCAATTTAAGTTCAATGCGGGCCCTCAACATCAGCCTCAGTACCGAATGCCAACACGTACTCAACAAATGTTCAGTGCGCCACCACCGAATTATAACCCACGTAGTAACGTACTCCGTATTCAGCCTCATTATCAGCAGCCTCAAAATTTTGGCCCTAAGCCCATGAGCGGTGTTCAACATTTCACGCCTAAAGCCTTACCGCCTACAGGACGATTAACTGGCCATGATTGGAACCAGCATGGTAACCCACCGCCTACGAATTATCTTAAAAGCCGTGAAATGAACTTTAACGAGTGTGACGGCTATGGTAACTATGAGCCTGACTATAACAACTATTACGCGGATTACTACGAATGTCCATCTTACGCGAGTAGCTATAATGATTATATAAACCACGAGAATTACGGTCCCGAGTTCGTTCCGACAAACGATCATCCAAGCGTCAATGATACAGAAAACGATCCTCAGCCCTCCACTAACCAACAGGAAAATTTTCACGAGGATTCCCCTTCAAACAAGCCAAGATAGAAATTAATTTGCAGACCCAGCGTCAGCTACCATTTATTCGGATATTAGACCCTCCGTTGAACCTTCTCATCGATACCGGAGCGAATCAATCATTTCTGAGTCCGGATGCTGTAGAAAGATTTTTCCCCCATTATCAACTTGACTACGATCCTTTCGAAGTTACTAATGTTCACGCTGTTAGTCGAAATGATTATTCCATTACGGTGCCGTGTTTTCCGGAAATTAACGATAGCGAACCGATAAAGTTTTTCGTGTATAAATTTCACAACCATTTTGACGGGTTAATTGGGCTCGATCTGTTAACTAAGTGGGAAGCAAAGATCGATTTAAAAGCATTACATTTAACTACTCGGTCTGCAGTGAACCCAATATTGTTATATAATTCACGAAACGCGAACCTGTACGAGGATATAATTCCTGCGAACACTTCAAAGTTAGTTAGAATTCCTGTTGACAGTAGTGATGGTGAAGTCTATATTCCCGAACAAATTTTATGTAACTGCGTCGTTCACGAATGCATAACCAGCGTTTCCCAAAATAGAGCTATTTTAGAGATCGAGAATACTAGCGATAATGACGTTGTTTTTTCCCTAGACCGTCCCGCTCACGCACAGCTGTTTAACGTTGAGTGCACGCGCACCCAGTCTATAACCGAACGCGCTAAAGACGTTTTATCGCGACTTTGCACTGACCACCTTAACGAAGAAGAAAAGGCTAATTTGATGACTCTCTGTGCCAAATATCATGACATATTCTATATCGACGGTGAAAACTTAACATTTACGAATCAAATAAAACACCGCATCCGTACGACCGATGAAATTCCTATATACACAAAGAGCTATCGATATCCTTTCGTTCATCGACAAGAGGTACGTGATCAAATAAATAAAACGTTAACTCAAGGCATTATACGTCCCTCCGAGTCCGCGTGGTCCTCACCGATTTGGATTGTCCCAAAAAAGGCAGACGCCTCAGGGAAAAAAATGGCGTCTAGTGGTAGATTTCCGTAAACTTAATGAAAAAACTATTAATGACAAATATCCTATCCCGAATATCTCAGACGTTCTGGACAAACTGGGTAAATGCCAATATTTTACTACTCTAGATCTCACCAGTGGTTTTCACCAAGTAGAAATGGACCCCACTGACATTCCAAAGACGGCATTCAATGTCGAACACGGCCACTACGAATTCCTTCGGATGCCCATGGCCTGAAGAACTCACCCTCCACATTCCAAAGAGTGATGGATAACATCCTCCAAGGTCTCCAGAACCAGATCTGTTTAGTGTACCTAGACGACATCATAGTATTCAGCACTTCGCTGAAAGAACATATGGTCAACTTAGAACAAGTCTTCCAGAGACTTAGGAACTCCAATTTCAAAGTGCAAATGGACAAATCAGAGTTCCTTAAGTTAGAAACGGCTTATTTAGGCCATATTATCAGCAGCGAGGGCGTGAAGCCTAACCCAGACAAAATAGCAGCGATAGAAAAATACCCTATGCCTAAATCCCCTAAGGAAATAAAGCAGTTCTTAGGACTATTAGGATACTACCGGAAATTCATCCCTGATTTTGCAAAAATAACAAAACCCTTAACACAATGCCTAAAAAAGGGTAAAAAGATCACTTTTGACCCCGATTATGTTAACAGTTTTGAGAAGTGTAAAACCCTCTTGACGAACGATCCAATCCTTAAATACCCGGACTTTAGTAAGGAATTTATCCTTACTACCGACGCGTCGAACTATGCCATCGGTGCTGTTTTGTCTCAAGGGCCGATAGGCTCGGATAAACCCATCTCATATGCTTCGCGGACACTCAATGATAGCGAACAAAATTACAGTACCATTGAGAAAGAGCTCCTGGCAATAGTATGGGCCACTAAATATTTTAGGCCCTACCTATTCGGCAGGACATTTAAAATACTTACCGACCACAAACCTCTACAGTGGATTATGAGTTTAAAAGAACCGAACTCTCGCCTTACTCGATGGCGCTTAAAGCTCAGCGAATACAACTTCACTGTAATTTACAAGAAAGGGAAATCAAATACGAATGCAGATGCCCTCAGTCGCATTGAGATTCATAACGAAGAGACTAATTCTCTTTTAGCGAATCCCTTGGAACAACCAGAGCGCAGTTACGGTTCTACAACCGCTACTATTCATATGAGTCACGAAAATCCCATATTGGAAGTTCCGATAACCGATGAACCACTAAACAAATTTCATCGCCAATTGGTTATCACTATCGTAGGCGACGTAAAAAGGCGACCCGCGGTTTCGAAGCCTTTCGACGCACACACTCGCATTTCGGTGCAAGCAACGGAATCAAATTTAGAAACCGATATTATAAACGTAATAAAGGAGTTTGTGAAGCCAAAAATTAAAACCGGACTTCTAATCAACCCCCCGTTAGGGCTCTACTCAATTATACCTGTCATACAGAACAACTTTAAAAGCTCCGCAATGAATCTCGTGCTTACCAAAAGTGAACTTGAAAACGTTAAACCTTATCTTAGGCAACAAGAAATTATAAAACATTATCACGAGGGTAAAACGAACCATAGAGGCATTAATGAGTGTTATTTGTCTCTTTCGAAAAAATACTACTGGCCTAAAATGAAAGAACAAATAACAAAACTCATTAACGAATGTATTGTGTGTGGCCAAGGTAAATACGACCGTAATCCTATCCAACAAAGATTCAGCGTTGTTCCGCCTCCAAGCAAGCCACTAGAAATAGTTCATATGGACTTGTTCACGGTAGATAGTGAAAAATACATTACGTTCGTCGACGTATTCTCCAAGTACGGACAAGCCTATCACCTACACGACGATACAGCCATCAGCGTTTTACGGGCCTTACTAAAATATTGCACGCACCACGGTTTACCTTTAACGATAGTAACTGATAACGGCACTGAATTCACTAACCAACTATTTTCCGAATTTTTAAGAATGCACAATATTAACCATCATAAAATACTTCCCCATTCACCAAACGACAATGGAAATGTAGAACGTTTCCATTCAACCCTTCTCGAACATCTTAGATGACTAAAGCTTTAGCGTAAAGATGAGCCAGCTGTAAACCTAGTACCATACGCGATTATCGCTTACAATAGTTCGGTGCACAGTTTCACGAAATGCAGGCCCTTCGATATAATAACAGGTCACTTTGACCCTAGAGACCCAGTAGGTGTAGACCTTACCCAGCATCTACTCCAACAGTACACTCAAAATCATAGAGAACAAATGAAGTTAGTTTATGAAATTATAAATCAGTCCACCTTACATGATCGCACAGTTTTAATTGAGAATAGAAATAAAGATAGAGAACCCGAAATTCAGTATGAACCACAACAGCAGATTTTCATAAAAAAACCCGCTTGCTAGCCGACAGAAATTAGCACCCAGATACACTAACGATGTTGTTTTGGCTAACCTACCTATACATATTTATACTTCACGGAAACGTGGTCCCGTTGCCAAAGCTCGCATTAAGCGAGTCCCTAATAGCGCGAAATTGTTACAGAATCCCGCTGGTGATGATGGCGCATCTCACTCAAACACAGGAGATAAGACTTGAAAGTCTCAACGATGGTCTTGGCCTCCTCCCTTATAAATTAGGTCGAACTCGTCTAGTGTCACATTACCATAGCTTCTTACAGTATATTCGCATCAACAATATAGAAGAGAAAACTATTGCAGTGAGACAGCAGTTATCGGACTTTGAATTAAGATTGAATAATGATACGTTTTCCCTATATTCTCTTCAAAACAATTATTTATCTCGTAAAGTTAATAGAGTTTTAAATCATTTAAAAGGGCTCGAACCTAGTCGAGCGAAGAGAGGTTTGATTAATGGCTTAGGATCTGCTATTAAAAGTTTAACCGGAAATTTAGATTATCAGGATGCTATCAAATTTGATAACGCAATAAAAAATCTCGAAAATAACCAAGTTAAAATTATATCGGAGTTTAACTCGCACATAAGCCTCAGCAAGGAATGGATGACGCAACATAATGGCGTCATGGATCAGTTAGTTAGTAATCAGCAATCAATTAATGCTACGTTAGAACTTTTGTTGAATAGCACTGCTTATAAAGAAAATAGTTTAATAAAATATGCTCATTTCGCTCAGCTCTTGACCATCATAACGGAAAACGTCGATGATTTGTTGGGAGAATTAGTTAGAATAGAAAACATGCTAGCTCTTGTGCGCGCCTCAAGCACGCATCATTCAATGATAGATATCGATACTTTAAGGGTAATGATAGAAAGAGTTAGAATGATATATGGGGACCATAGAATATTAAATTTAGACTTACGCGACTATTATAGTATTATAAAACCAGGTTCATATTACGTCGAAAAACAGATAGTTATAGTTTTTAAAGTTCCCATAGTTAGTGCGAACATATTCGATCTGTATAAACTTTCAATAGCCCCGAATAGGTATAACAAGATCCTTATTCCACCCCTTCCTTTCCTAGCAACCAACAGGGAAGCGTATGCGTATATGGAGGCTGAATGCCCGAAGGTAGACCACCAGTACTTCTGCGAAGACGATACCATAAATAGAGTCAAGAATCATCATGACTGCACACGAGAGCTCGTCACAAACCACGCCCTAGAAGATGACTGCAACTTGACCACTTTAACACTGGAAAAGGAAGCCATGGAGCATCTGGACGCTGGAAACTATGTTGTCACGTTCCCTCGCACCACAAGAATCCATCTACGATGCGGAAGAGAAGAATACAAGCAGCTTCACGGAAGCTATTTGGTAACAATACCCTTAAATTGCACAATGATGACGTCAGAATTTACAATAGTCAACGAGAATAACCAAGTATCCGGACAGCCACTAATAATCACCGATGTCCCACGCAACTTCAAAGAGGAAACCACATCTCAACACCGAATCTCGCTGCAATCTATCGACCTGAGAAAACTACATGAAGCCCACAATCAAGTCATGAGAGAGCCGATGATGGTACAAGACACCATAGCTAGCAACACTCTATACCACACTACTATTCCCATTTATGTAATGATAACAGGCTCGCTTATTACAACAGCAACTGTAATAATCTGTCGACGTTACAATCTGTGGAGATGCAGTAAGCTGCAACAGCAGAGCACCCAGCTGCCAGCACCTGGAAAGCATTCCTACGAAGATCCCAAAAACGCAAAAGCATATCCAGCAACATTTTCCCTCAAAGTCGGAAAATAGTCGCTGATCTGTGGGGGGAGGAATTACGTAGTTTCACTACACTAAAATCGCCTAGCATGTAACCTACTTAAAGGTGCACACGACGGAGCCGCGTGTCACGAGGCGCCGAGTCAGCAGGCGTCGACAATCCGACGCCCGTTGCAAGTTAGCATCGGATTTCGCCATTCTTAGGTCACACTTCGACCAAGTTAATCATTTTAGTTTTAGTTATAAAAGTATTGTAATCTTTCTTTAATAAATTTATATTTTAAGAATTGGTTTTTTTTAAGTCCTGCGGCTGCAGCTAACGTAATTAACGTTCAAGTATAACAAAAACAAACAAAAGTCCAAACCAAACAACAAACAATTATCAAAAATATCGAACTAGAGTCGAGACGCGTATTCGTAACAAAAATGCTATCGGTACTGAGCGCGCACGGCCAGCGCGGGACGTGGTGCGGGGAGTCGGGAAGGGGGGTCGCATTCCAGCGGAGTCTCAAGTTAATTCGTACGTGTTGTAGTTGAGGTTGATTTGATATTAATATTAATTTCAAATTATTCTGATTTCTCGTTTGTTTATATGCTTTCTTGTATGATAATAAATATTTGCGACCCAGTGTTTTTTTTTAATGTCTGCAAAAACGTCAAAATGTGAAGAAGAAGAAAAATGGCAATGTGTTTTTAAATGTGACCAATTTGGTAAGGACTTTTTTAATATTGGCATAATTTCCATTTTTTTTTCACTTGTACACTACTTGTTGTAACAGCTAATATCTAAGAAATTGAAGATTCAAGGTACCTCCACGGATTGCCTCATTGGTACTATTTGCCATAGCTGCCACGCTTGGCAGGCGGGTTATTGCCCCCCCCCCGATCGGGTTCCCGCCTTGTCGTGGCGGGGGGGCTTAGTAGCCGTGGCTTGGTCCCCCGCGGTGAACAAAGAGGAACCCAAATGGCTGGTCCGAGGTGGAGGGCCGGCCCGAGGTGGCCACTCCGAGTGGGCTTGGGAAGCCCGCTTCGGATGTGTGTTGGTGGGCTGCGGTGAGAGGTGTGCCCTCCCCACCTACCGCTGCAGCCGAGGTGGAGTCGCGGAGGAAGAGGAGTGTTGGTATGGCGATGCGCCACTCGCCCTATCCTCCGCGACTCAAACGGGGCCGCACCGTTGATGCGGAGGTGGTGGGGCTGCGGGGGGAGAGGATTGTCGGTATTGCGAGGCGCCGCTCTCCCTACCCTCCGCAGCCGAATGTTGGTTGGCGGCGGAGCCATAGACCAGATCCGCCGCTGGGGTCGGGAAGGCTAGTACTTCTAAGTGCTCGTTTTTCCTGGCCCCATGGCCTTCTTGCATTGGACGCGGGGGCGTCCGTTGCGCAGATGAAATTGGAGGCCGTGGAGGAAGGCGCGTCATGTGTTCTGGTGCGCCTTACCTGTGAAGGAGAACGGGGAGGAATATTCCTCTCCCGAGGAGGTGCTGCAATGGGGCGGCAGGCGCTGGTGGGGCTGCGGATGTGTGCGAAAGCGTTCCCGTGGCCCTGTCAATAAGCGACAAAGGTGGAACACCATGGGGTTTTAGTCGGTGCGAGTCCGACATAACCCGTCCTTGCCCCCGCGAGGCGGGTATGCGTAGGCATTTCCCCATGTTAAAAAAACAAAAAAAAAGGCGGGTTATTGCCCATCTCCTGTTTCAGTTTCCCTCTCTCACCTCGGTATTAATGATTATATTTTATTATTCCAGATGTTTTACACTATTTTCCGAAACCAGAATACCTCACTAGAAAGGTTTCAGCAGTAGAAAAGGATAGCTGGAACATCTAAAATATAAAACCGATCGTGAATTTTACTATAACTACCGAATTTGCGATCGGCACTTTGAGGACCGTTTTCTATATCCTCGAACTAAAAGACTTGCAAAAACAGCTTACCCCAGTCTTAACCTTAGTAAGTCTATTAAAAACTTTCTCATTGTCATGTTAATTAGCAATTGTTTTAGCAGTGCAGACTAAAGAAACTCACTTTCATGATTGTAATATTAGTAAAGGTGGGCAAGCAAACTTTTTGTTTTTACTTATTATAGGTATGTCAGTGTATAGCTTGACTGCGACAACTACTACAACCCCACCTGATGGTCAGTGGTTATAAAGCCATAGATAGTAAAGCACTGTCTTATCAATAACTAAAGGATAGGATTGGATAGGATAGGGGTAGGAATAAATTACGTTAAAGTAAATGTTATTGAAGAACTTGAAAATAAATATCACGATTGGCACAAAATCTACACAGACGGATCAAAGATTGCTAAAGTTGCAGGGGGCAGCTTTTTTCGACCCATATCAAGCAGTTTCTAAATCTTATAAAGTTACTAATGACATTTGTATTATGACCCTTGAACTCATTGCAATATCCGAAGCCCTAAAGTATGCTGCAAGCTATAACTGAAACTAAATTATTATATACTCGGACAGGAAAACTGCTATCCAACATTTGGCTCGATCTGCCTCTGGAATCGTAGGAAAGAATATTGCATACTTTCCCAAATAATATATCAGTTCAGTCTACGCAACATATGTGCGAGAGTGCAGTGGATTCCAGCACATAGACCAAATATTGGGTAATGACAAGGCAGATACATTAGTGAACTCTGCTTGTATAAATGGTGTAGAATATAATATTGACCCTTGCTACTCAGAAGTACTACCAAAATTCAAAAATTAATGTCATAACAAATTGAAAGAATTTTTCAATGAACGCTCTAAAACGAAAGGTGTTTGGTACAAAACAATACAGAGTGAACCACCTCGAATACCTTGGTTTGTAGATACAAAATTAAAAAGAAATGCTATTAAATTAATATTTAGAATAAGAACAGGTCACATTCCATGAAAAAGATTTCTTATTTGATGAAAAGAACTGATTCCACCTAATGTGAAACTTGTGGAGTAATAGAAAACTTACATCACTTTTTGATGGAATGTGAACGGAAACTATGGGAAAGGGAATTATTTGGAAGGACATATAAGATAAATGTGGACAATATAGGTATTACGCAAGGCATCCTACATGCCCCCACCTTGGATATTGCATTGAATATGTGCAGATTAATAGCAACGTATAGATTTTAATAGGATTGACATGTTAACTAACAAAAATCCCTAAATAAAAAGCTTACTCACTTTTAAATTAAAGACAATGGTATATCAGTGTATAACTTGACAACAACTACTACAACTCCACCTGGTGGTAAATGGTGATAAAGCCCTAGATAGTAAATTAATAATATTTTGGATTTTTAGGGTTCCATATTACACACAACAAGGAAACCTTATAGTTTCTCCATGTTCATCCTAACGCAGTTTTACTCAGAGACACTAAGTGTTCCAAATTTGTAATTTTGCATAGTTTATAGGGATTAATCATGTCTACAAAACTGAAATAAAATCTTAAAAACATTTTTGTTTTGGGTACACCTCTTATGCAGGTAAATGAATGATGATTATTTTTACCCATATATTCCATCCTGTAAGGTATTGTTGGATAGGTATTTCAAAAACATTGCAAGTATGGAAGAACACCTTTACGATTCAGGGGTTTGTTTCCGAAATATCAAGCTTTAAAGTCGTATTTTTCATTAGAGTCATGTGTCTCCTCTGCCAACTAAACTGCTATTTTTGGAAATGTGGAAAGTATACTCAATAGTAGCATATATAATGAAGTTAAAAGGAAAACTATCGCATCAAATTAGAATTAACAAGTTAACAGATTTTTAACGAGTAATAGTCTGCCATTTTTTACGTGGTAGAGCCATGCTGCTGTTATATTAGTAGTAGTTATAGCACGAATGGGTCGGCTCGACCGGGGAGGGGCCACGTTCTCACAGAATACCAGCGTCAAATGGTAGCTTAATGCTGTTGTGTTTTGTATGGTGAGTGTAGAGATCCGGAGACCCTTTTTACGGGAAACGAGGCATTCCATCTTAGTCCTCATGGCCACAGCAACCACTTACCATCAGGTGGACTGTGTGCTCGTTTGTCACCCTATACTATAAAATAAAAATAAAATACCAACTTATTAATTGAACTTGGATTGGTAAAAATTTCGTTACAACTCTTTCGTTATTGTGAACTGTAATAAATAAACATTTTATGAAGAAATCCTACTATTTTCGTTTATTTTTTGGTTGGTAGATATTGTTGTCTCAATCAAAGTATTCATACAATCAAAAAGCCTGATACAATTTCATTCATAATACTCTTGGTTTATGCGGGCGACCCTCAGGATAAATCAGAGCAGTTGTAGTAGATTACCTAATCGGTATAGTTTTCGATTATTACTTATGACATAACTTTAAACAATTTTTAATAGAAAAGAAAGCATATATCATAATAAAAATACATGTGGAGTGTAACTTATTCTTTTTGCAAATTTTAAGTATTTGACTGCTTTATGCACACATATTAATCGCACATATCGGCATTTTTCAAGGAGCACCATTTTTCATTTTTAGGCTTTAATGATTATAATGAAAATACATTAATTTACTCCTTAATACTATAAAAACACTTGACTGCCTCGTTTGTCTAGTGTCATAAATGTAATTTGATCATGAGATCCCGGGTTTGAATCCCAGGTCGGTCCAAAATCTGTTTTTGGGTATTTCTATCAAGAAGTTCTCAACAGTATTAAATTTTTAAGTTAGAGTTAAGAAATTGGAAATAATAATAATGACCAGTGCTTGCGCATACACTTTGGGCACTATAAAATTTGGTCTGGAGGACATTATTATTATTATCATTACATATGTGGTATGTAGCAGTGAATAAAGCAAGCCCAATAAAGAAAGTTTTGTGTTACTCATATACTTTCACCACTATTACAGGTTTACATGCTGAAGGATTAGAAATGGAACCCACACCACATATACTGAATGTACTTCACAAGATTCTGCCAAGTTCACATGATAATCCTATAAGAGGTGTTTAATTTATTTTTTAAAGGAGAGGGGGGGACGATCATGCAGCTCACCTGATGATAAGTAACTATCACCACCCATGAAGAACCACAACACCCAGGGGCACTTACAAAAGAGTAGGTTCTTTTCTTGAAAGATCAAGTTGTATCTGCCCAGTAAATTCTCTGGTGGTCACACATTAATAATTAGTAATTACTGTAACTATATTCTATTACTATACCGGTAAGTTTTCTGTGGGATAAGTTAAAGATTACTATAATAGTAACAACTACGACTAATAATGGTTCAAATGTAGAAAGCAGTTACAACTTTTATATTTATAAATTCGAAAGGAGGATGGCCAAATTTCTATAGGAGCTGGACTTTTTTTTCATGTCCCAAAACAAACTATAGTTAGATTGGTTTGTTTTTATGTTGTAAACACAATCACGTTTAAAAATAATATCTAAATAGCCACGATTTTTTATAATAACGTCAATATTTTAAAGGCTGAATCAACAAATACCTCTTACTTTTTTTATTTATTGACCATTTTGTTAAAATATAACATTGGTTTGTCAAAATTACAATCAATGCAAATGATATTACGTTACATTAAAATACATCTACATTTACATGTCAAGCAAGTCAAAAAATGAACATTTCATATATTCTTCTATATTGTAGAAAGCGTGATTCAAAAAGTATGTTTTTGTCAATTGTCGAAACGCGTTTAATGGAAGTCTTTATTTCTAAAGGCAATTTATTGCACATTTTAATTAATAACGAAAAACCTTGCTTGGCCGCTTTATCCGACTGTGATGTAGCCTAAAAGTGTCAGCGATAAGTGAGGGGGGTAATTAGCGTTTTAATCAGTGTTTAGCAGTGGTTTAAAAAAAACGATGACGATTTATATTATTATATATTGTTATTTACCCATACATGGATACATTATCATGAGGGATAATAATATTAACATAATCACGTCCTTAAGTGGCAATTGCACCTCATGACAACGTCCTCGGTTCACGTCAGTGTTTGTGTGACACCGGCACTCCTGCTCAACATGTTGAATGTTAAATTAAATTAAAGTGGATGTTTCTCAAATTAATTGAATCCTGGTATTTTCAATAATCCTATAAATAACGTAACCTGATGATTACTTGTTAATTTTAAATTTTTGATATTAAAATTATGGTCGATTAATTATTTAACTAATTAATTAATTACTCAGTTCAGACTGCCTCGTTAGTCTAGTGGTTGTAGTAGTGCGACTGCTGATCATGAGAGAGGGTTCGAATCCCGGGTCAGACCAAAAAATTAATTATTGAGTTTTCCGTCGAGAAATTCTCACCCGCCCGGAACCAGGAAGTTGGCGGTGCCTCACCCCCATGCCTCGGAAAGCACGTAAAGCCGTAAGCCTGCGCCTGATCTCCCTCCGGTCGTGTCAGTTTACCATCCCATCGGATTATGAAAGTGAGGGAATAGAGAGTGCACCTGTGCTTGCGCATACACTTGGGCACTATAATCCTGTCCTGCGCCGATGGCTAGCCTCCGTTGAGGCAGGCCGCCGTGGCCGAAATTCGGTCTAGAGGACATTATTACTCAGTTATTTATATAAGGAAAACATACAGCTTTTTAGTAAAATACATGATGTGTGTACAATTAAATGTGAGTTTTACAATTTCCACAGACATTCAGTTGCACTTAAGCAGTTATGCACAGCTTAAGTACAAAAATACATGAAACTGTCTAAGTTAATTAAACTATTTAATTAGACTTAAATATCAAATACATCACTGTAATGTTCCTGTAAAACTAACCCAATTTTTCGGAAAAGGTATCGATATGAACTCATTATATCTTATATTCTATTATACCTTATTACGAGCCAAGCTTCAACTATGTTATGGTTGTAGCACGAATGAGTCAGCTCGAACGGGGAAGGATTACGCTCTCACAGACTAACAGCGCAAAATACCACCTTAATGATGCTCTGTTTCTTACAGTGAGCGTAGAGAATCAGAACCTTTTTACTGGAAACAAGGAATTTCATGGGGTAGGGGTGACAAGCGGTGTCTGCATTTTGATTCTTTATATATTATTAATTTAGGTGTCTATGAGCTTCAGCATGCACTTGCCGATTGCACTTTGCTATTGGAATGTGTACTCCTTTGTCACCCCTATTCTATAAAAATACATATTCTTAGAATAGAAAATATATTTGCTTAAAAACATGGTACATAAGATGGTCAATGACGTGGAACTGATTAATAATGATTGATATTAATCCAGTACATAATAAATCAGCATAGTAGTTGATTTGATGTCTACATACTAATTGAATTGTATTAAAATTAACAACTATTCGTAAAAACGTGAATAATTATAGTCTTTGAATACCAAGTCCTTTCACACATAAAATGAATCGTCATTAGGTGCGTTCTGAAAATATTATTTGAAATAATTTTGAACAGTCACAACAATAGAAATAAATGAATAACTTTTTTGTGGCTACTTAGAGAGTTATACATTAACAATAAGGGTATTTTACATAAATATTTCATATTGGGACGCTGTTATTTCGTTGTCTGGTACGATTTGGCCATCCTCCTTTTGTTATCACTGGGCCGCAAGCCATGCAGTGGAAATGCTACATTTTTGCACTGTGTACACTGCAGCACTACGCCAGCTCCAAAAGCATTCTAATAGCATATTGCATAATATATATTATATCATTATAATGCAGAAGTTGCAATTAAAAATCATTCATTAAAAAAGGAGAATCCAATAGAATTTGATCTATGCTGTCATTGTTTCATTTGATCTCTATATGCATACCTGATTGTCGTACTTTTTTCAGGTATATTGATTACAAGAAGGCGTACAGATGTGAAAATAAAAAATAATTAACAAAATCATGATTTTAAAAAGCAAAATTAAAAAACAAAAATGTCAAATAAAAGCAGCAATGTAAATGCCGAAGACAAAAATTGTTTCCATATCTTTTTTAACTTCCTTAAATCACATTGTAATAGGTAAAACTTTGTTTCACAGCATATATGTTCTGAATAATGTTTTAGACACTTTTTATAAAATCTTTGATAAAGGAATTAAATAAAATCAAACAAAAGTGACTAACTTCAGTCAGTCAGTAATATCTGCAGTATCTTTGCTCTCTTGGGGTAATTAATAATGTTTTGAAAATAAAATCAAAACAAAGTTGTTACAGACAAATATTTATTTAAAATTTATTATTAATTTTTCAATTGTAAAGATTTTGTGCAAGTGCACAAAATCTTGGACCATCTGATACACGTTGGTTAAAATTCGTGCTTTACTCTTAAATTTAGGTATTTTGTCAGGTTACACTGAGGTATCTGTCAGCTTACAGTAGTTCATTTTCTCCCGCATTAATATCTAACTGTAATTATTATTTATGCTCCCATTTAGCAGTCTACTATGTCATGCCTGTAAATCTTAATTCTTCCATAACTGTAGGATCAAATAAAGAGAATTGTTTCTTATTTTAAATTTCAAAAGCATTATTTCTGCCTTTGTTTTATTAACTTAATTATTGATTACCTTGGTGTTAATTGTAAATTGATCACAAACACCATTTAATCATGTTTGTTATAAATCTTTTATTATATATTTTTTAATTACTGCCAGAGTAGCATTTTTGCAAAATCTATAACAAATTGATAGCTTATTATGGCCTTTATCTCCTTTATCATCAAACCAAACATATTCATGGTCATATTTTCACTCTTAACATCCTCAGTCTTCAAAACCTATGACAGTTGCATTGTAATGTAGTGCGGAGAACACTAGCATTTCATGAAGCAAGAAACACAAAAAATCTGCCATACTCAAGCTTAGTTCTTTCATTTGCCTAAATATAATTTGGTTTATACTTGGTTCAATTAGTATTTATTTAAGGACATTTTTAATGTCCATCTTGAGGACAAAGTGAACAATTTCCTTAAAATCTATATCTTTTAAGGCTTACATATTGAAAGTGCTAAACAATTTGTCTTTAAAAATTGTATTATCTTCCACTACATTCACATTATACTGTACTAACTGCATATTCAGGAATATGTGGGTGTGCATAGTCAAAGATATCAGAGTTTTATTCAATTTTTTTCTTGGTATTATTTTTGTTGCTTTATGTAGTCTTTTCCACAATTTATTAGGTTGATTATAAATTCAAATATTCTTTTTAAAGTTGTATTATGTATGAGTATGTTATGTTATAATATATAAAATGTTCATTTTGTTAAAAAATAGTATATTGATTACACATGTAAACAATGGTAAAGTGGGCATAAGAAGTCACTTTTGTAAATTATTTGTATTTTTAAAAGGTATAGTTGTTACACGCATTTAAAAAAATAGTTATGTTACTAAAATATGATAACGTTACAAGTACATACATATTTTAAAGATTAATAATGCTGCTCCAAAATGTATCCTTTTACATTCAAGTAAAGATACACCACTATTAACAATTAATTGATACTAATTCATGAAATTTTGGAAGAGGAGCAAAACTTTGGAAAGGATTCAAATACTAATATGCTCTTAAATGGGAAGGAGTTTAGTCTTGTGAATACCACTGTTTTTCTCGGTATTACTATTGGGCTCATGCAACTAACATTGAAGCCATACTTGTTTTGTAAAATAGAGCCGTCCAGTTTGTCGTCTGCTTGCACCGAGATGCAATACAGGTATCGGGCCTCGGGGTTATACCCCATTGCCCGGACGATCCTCATGCCCCATTATTATGGGGCAGTCCTTTACTTCACCTATTATTATAGGTGGCTTTGTTTTTCATAGCCGGAATGTCCGTGTGTGGTAATATTTTTTCCATAGTCGTTTACCCGACTATGGAAAAATTAAGAGGTTGTCTTTTTTATGTGGTGTAGTAGTTTTTCCGTAGTTAACCTACTACGGAAAAAGAGAGGTTGTCCAGTTGAAAGTCAAAGTTGGCCTTTCAGCGGCATTGTGGGTTGTTACTCGACTCTCTAATCACATATAGAGAGGAGTTCTCTTGGAAGAGGTCGCCCGTCCGGTGGCCGAGTGTGCAACGGCGCAAAGCCGTTGAGATGTTCGTGTGGCCCGTTGTCAGCACGGTCGAACAAGCCGTGCGCCATCCGGGCCACGAAGTCGGTGATGCTCTCGACTTTTAAGTCGGCTGCTATTACGTCGTTCCGGACGTAACGACCTGCTCCGACAATCGTCCTTAATGTCAGATTCTGCTGGGCCTGCAGTCGCCGCCTCTGGGTTGTGCTCAGGAGCGCGAACCAGGCAGAAGCAGCGTAGGTGGTAATAGTCCGGATATACATCTTGTATATCCGGATCTTTGTCTTCAATGGTAGTTTGGATGCCAGGACCGGACGGAGCATCGCCCGCGCACATCTGGCTTTGCGGACGACGAAGTCGACGTGCGCAGTCATGCGCAGCGCCCGGTCGATCCGGCACCCAAGGTAAGTCACAGCCTTCTCATACGCTATCTCCTGGCCGTTGAGAGTCAATGGTGGTGGTAAGTTCCTAAGGCGACGAGTGAGCAGAGCGGTTGTCTTACCAACGTTGACAACCATCCTCCACTCATTTAGCCATGGTGGCAGCAGGTCCAGCAGACGCTGCATTTTGGCAGTGGCTATATGGGCTCTTCTGGACGAGGTGAAATAGGCGCTATCGTCCGCATATAGCGCCAGCTCAACGTCGTCCTCCCATAGAGCCGTCGTATGGACAATTAATATCTTAAATTGTAAAGTGTCCCTTAGAGAAAAATTTAATGAAATAACCCGCTTTATAATTATGAAAATGTAATGTATGTAGGTACATAAAAACATAAATAGCTTTTATAATATATAATGAGAATAGAGATGTTCATACTTTAAACACTAGGAATAAACATAGCTTTTAATACCAGTTACTAGACTCCATTGAACCAGTAGTTCTTTTATGGGGCAATGTCTATACGCTTTTACAACAAAATCCCAGAAAATGTTACAAAATTTGTCGTTTAACAAGTTTAAATGTTTTATTAAAGGAAAAACGTACAAAGTGTTTTATAATATCAAAGAATACATCAATAAAAATAACCTCTGGGAATGAGGTGATCGCCACCATGCTTGTTCTATTAAAATTTATTTAAAAAATACAAACAAAATTATTGTAAAGTGAAATATGTTTTAAAAAGAGTCGAACCAGTTGTAAATAAAACATGACATTCAATAAGTTTTATGTAATAATCTATATTGAATAGAAATTATACTATGTGTTCTATTCTCTGTAATATATCGACTAACCAGTAGGGACATTGTATAAAGAAATCAATTGATATTGTGCAAATATTGGTAAATTTAACACATCTAATGTTAATCAATAATTAAGCCAAGAATTTTTAAACAATAAACATTTTAAAAATAACCGGTTTTTATTTTTGTAGCAGAAACTAACAATTAGCACAAGAAACATAAACAACTATTAATTACATTGCAGCACTTGTGCAATGTAATTGATGGTTGTATATAAAATATAAAATAAAAATTGTAAAGTGCAAGTAAAGGGCGAGCTTAAAGCACTTTCTTCCGTATATATTATTATACTCTTTGAGCACTTTTTATTTAGCGCCATCTATTATTCAAAGCACGTATCAATAACGAAAATAAAACCTGAGTCGCACATCTATCTCTAGTATATACACAGTAATCTATGATGGTATAGTGCCACCAACTTATCTGTTCAGTTTACAGAGTCGCTAGTGGAGTGCTTACTATTGCCATTTAAGAAATTCGCCGAGGAAATAGGTGACTACATATTCATTAGGTACACATAATATAAAATAAAACAAATTTCGTGTTAATATATTAAAATTAGTGAGAATTAGTGTTATTATAATATATATTATTTATATTTTATAAAAATGTCATTTACAAAATGGCGGCCTTAGTTCCAATTTTGTCCACCTCATATTTATTTATCTATGCTGAACAGATAAGTTGGTGGCACTATACCAAAGTTGGTACGTCAACTGTCAAATTCTCTGGTGCTGTTGGTGTAAATTGTGATTTTTTTAGTAATTTACTGTGTTATGGCGTTTGAACTCGGTTCAATATTCCTATATATAAAAAAGTACTCTGTGGTTCAATAGTAGCAATCGTCAATAGCAAGCTACACAATTGCAATATAATCGGATGTGGCATCAAAAGAAGTAGAAATCACCCGAACATAACATTACACCAGTACGTACTTAATTTAACTGAAACATGATTAGAATTAGATAAAAAACAAAAGATTCTACATTCGTTGAAGAGTTTCAATAGTGAAACATTAATTATTTCCCTTATGCTTTTATTTTTTAATAGTTGTACTTCATGAATTCAGTGAGCAGTGAGCGCCCGACACAGGCGCACGCGTATAGCTAAACGTTTGCACTCTTGTTTACGTATCTACTATCTACGTCATACAACGTACAACATATATCATTAACCTTTTTCTTCGTAATTGTAGTCATTGGTACTGTTACTTCAAGATGAATATATGTGAATCATGTTCAAATGAGTTCAATGATGGAGCGCAATGTTATGTTTGTAAAAAAACACTACGACTTTGGTTGTGCTGGTATAACGGAGCGAGGTTTTCGGAACTTAGGAGCAGATCGAAGAGCTCAATGGAAATGCCTTCAGTGCAAAAAGGTTTCCTTCAGTCCCTCCCGTCCAAGTTCTGAATCCACTCCTGGTTGCAATTCTGGTCGGGAGTCAGTGACCTTGGATGTTACTCTTAAGGAGATTCGTGAGATGAAGAAGCTGGTCACGACAGTTCCAAGTCTTATCGAAGACATCAAATCTATTAAAGTTGAATTAATCCATCTGAAGGAGTCTTGTGAGTACAACAGTAGTTCACTTAAATCTTTTCAAGATCAAGTCTCCAGTTTGGAATGTGGTGAATCTCAGATAGAAAAGATTCAAAATTCTCTCGCTGTGGCCAACAAGGAAATAGCTAATCTTAAAAGTGTTATTGAGACCAATGAACAATGGTCACGACTTAGTAATGTTGAGGTAAAGGGCATCCCCCTAAAGCCCAACGAAAACCTATTTGCAATTGCGGAGTCTATGGGTAAAGCAGTTGGGTATGAATTCCAAAAATCTCAAATCAATTACATTCCCGAGTACCAATGTTTAATACCAAAGAGAAGGCCATCATTATCAATTTCATAAATCGTTATGTCAAAGAAGAATTTGTAGCAGCTGCACGCGCCTGCAAAACTCTAGAGGCGAAGGATGTTGGATTTGAAGGCAATCGTCAACGCGTTTTCGTAAATGATCATTTGACTCCAGAGCACAAAAACTTCTTACCAAAACAAGGACCTTAGCAAAAGACCGAGGTTATTCTTATATCTGGGTCAAATACGGAAAAATTCATATTCGTAAAAATGATATTTCGCTGGTTTTAATTATTACTAAAGAGGCTGATTTAAACAAAATAGCTTAATCTATTGTTTATTAATGTCTCTTTACATTACTTCTTTTAATTTTATTAAGTATTCTTATATATGTATAATTAACTTTTACTTTTATGGAATTACGAAGCTGTTTTTAAAAAGTTACAAAATGCTTGTTACCCCTGCCTTACCTGCTTCGTTGACGCATCGCTATTTGTTAAAATTGCCTATCGGTTATCAGTTGCTTGCTTCTGTTGACGGTAGGCATGTCGATTCACTCTTAAAAAAATCGATCTCTGAATCGATTTGAATCGAAGGTACTTGAATCGATTATCGATTAAATCGAGGAATAAAAGATCGATTTTCGATTAATCGTGACATTTTCAAACATGAAATTTCAAGAATTTTCGATTTTTTTTCTTTAACTTCTAAACTGTAATATTTTATTAAATAAAATGTTGGTAATCTTATTGATTCACATTACTAATATTCATTTTAACCACTCCTGGTAAGCTTGAAACGCTTGTGTTAGGAGTGGTTCGCACATACTCCACTCGATCCCTTTTTTTACAAAGTGATTCCACGTGACACTTTTATTTGACATTTTAGGCTAAAAACAACAACAATACTTTTACAAAAGTGCAAACTACAACGTACATTTCTCGATAAATCTGTTTCAATCTAATAACTCACTATTTATCATATTGAAATGAATGCTACACGAACACAATACTGGTTATTTCCTTACTATAAACCTCTATAAACTTCAACGTACGGTATAATCTGTACTTACAGCTCACAGTATGTATATTTTTGATAATAAATAATGTAAATTCACAAGTTCACAGTTCAAACAGGTTCACTGTTATAATATTATGTTATATTATAGTACAGGAGGTGAAATATAATATGAAAATATTGCTCGGTCAATCGAAGAAATATTTATAGTTTGGGATGTAATATATATTACACCTCAGTGGAAACGGTTCTATTTAAAAGTACGGTGAGCGATATTAATTTATATCTCGAGATGTAATATTAAATTACATTATATCCCTTAGTGGAAAGTGGGCTTAAGAATTTTAGAAATGAAAATGAAATGACAACTTTTCGATATTATTGGATGCGTTCATAAACATTTATTTTATTGAAATATATATTGCTTTCAAATTATCAACCAAGACGACCGGTTGTTTTTGCGTCCCCCAACAGCAAAAAATTAAAAACTGTGGTATCTTACCCCAGCTGGTTTGGGAATTTTAGCTAGTTCTTGAATCAAATTAATCAGTCCGATTCAATAGGTTTTTGGATCGATTCAGTGAATCGATGCGGTGCCTCGGATCGATCTAAAAATCGATAATTTGACTCCAAAGAATCGATTTTAGATCGACATGCCTAGTTGACGGTCGCTTAAGTATGCATCATATTTTGCACTCATTAGATGGTACAGTTTTATTTTTTCTACCCGTTTGTAAATATTATATGCTAACTTATTATATATATGTTTTAGTGAATTTTTAAATATTGGTATATTATTTACTAGTTTTACTAACGGGTTTTTGAAATATGACGGGAGATATATATTCATTTATTGTAGTAAAATTATTTTGGTTATTGATAGGCTTAAAAATGGCTATGCTACATAATAATAGTGTACGTGTAGGGTGAGGCAGTGACAACCTGAGAATATATTATCAGAACGCAAGAGGCTTGCGCACTAAAACTGACGTATTTTATCGTAATATTCTTTTATGTGATTATGAAATAATATTAATTACGGAGACATGGCTCCTGGACAGAATTAGTGATACGGAATTATTTGATAATCGATACGTGGTATGGCGGCGTGATAGGAATTACACAGTTACTGTTCAGAAATACGGTAGTGGCGTTTTAACTACACGTAAAGATCTAGAAGCTATCCCGCAGCCTTCCTTTCATTCAAGTGCTGAGGACCTATGGTTAACGTTATCTATTCACTATATTATTTGTATCTTATATTTGTGTAACGAAAATCGGGGTCTCAGTTTTACTGCTCAACTTCAAAATTATTTGCACTCGGTTAGCGAAGTTGTCATGAGTCACTCGGACGATAGCTTTTTATTAGTTGACGACTTTAATATTAGTGATATTATATGGGTGCCTGCCATCGACGCCGCCGACGGTTCATTTTTAGGTACAAATATTCGTTCGGGAAATGAAATTTTATTAATAGATGAATTAAGCTCGCTAAATTTGAGACAATTTAATGGTATAAAAAATGCCCATGGCAGGATCGTTGACCTTGTTTTTTATAGCGATGCTGTAACCGTTCGTGATTTAAGTGGGGATTCTCTTATTCCTGTTGATCCTTATCACGGTGCCCTTTTAATATCTTTTGATTACGTTGATTGTGATTCATTAAATAGCAATTCTCGCCTTAAGTTCTTATATCATAAAGGTGAGTCACCTTTATGATATAAGAACCTAATTAAAGATTTAATAATAGTATTATTCATTAAATGGTGAGATTGCCAATATCCAATGGGGTGAAGTTATGTCTCCGTTATCCTTAGATGAATCTGTTCAATATTTTTATAGCACACTCACGTCACTTAGAGATAAATATATCCCCTCAAAATTAATTGTTGCCGACACTTATCCTAAATGGTATACAGCACCACTTAAAAAAGCTATTAAAGAAAAACATAAATTTTTACGTAAATTTAGGATCTGTGGCTGTAGACATGACAATGAAACTTTTAAGCTATTGCGGGACCGTGTAAGGAACTTAGAAAAGTTAGCAAACCAATCTTACATAACCTCTGTGGAAAATTCGATTGGTGCAAATCCGAAAAACTTCTGGTCGTATATTAAACAAAAATCAAAATCACATTCAATACCTTGTTGTCTCCAATTTGAAGGTTCTGTAATGAACTCTGGTGAACTTATCTGTAATGCTTTTTCAAACTACTTCCGTTCAAATTTTTTGGTTTCGGGTGATAGTAATAGTAACTCAGCTGTCTGAAAATAATTAAAATGATTCTCTAGTGTTGCCTCAGTCGTGTGTTGATATCACCTCAATTGATATAAACGAAAATACGGTCAAAAACCTGTTAAAACGTTGGATCCAACGAAATCTGCTGGTCCCGATAACATTCCAACTCATTTTCTTATTAACTGTGTGCATACAATTTGTGTTCCTTTGACTATTTTGTTTAAAAAGTCTCTTAGTACAGGTATTGTTTCTACTATCTGGAAGCGTGCATTTATCACACCTGTCCATGAAAAGTGTTCCAAGACCGAAGTTACTAATTATAGACCGATTTCTAAGTTGTGTATTGTATCCAAAGTTTCTGAACGAATTATATATAATCAATTATACGCGGCCCTAAAACATTCATTCAATCCGACTCAACATGGTTTTTTAAGAGGACGCTCTACTGTTTCAAATCTTGCGCTCTTTAATGCATTTTGACTGAGGCAATGGACAATCGCCACCAGGTAGATGTCGTTTGTACCCATTATAATAATAATATAATAATAATAATATAATAATAATAATATTCCACAACTATCACACAACGCCATCTAGTCCCAAGCTAAGCAGTACTTGTGTTATGGGTACTAGACAACGGATAAACATACTTATATATTTCTAAATATATAAATATTATAGATAAATTACACCCAGACACAGAACAAATGATCGTGCTCATCACACAAATATTTGTCCTGGGTGGGACTCGAACCCACGACCTCCGACATAGCAGTCAGGGTCACTAACCACTGGACCAACAGGCCTGTCAATTATAGTAAAGCCTTTGACAGAATACATCATTATTTGCTATTGCTGAAACTCGATCGCTTGATATTGACAGAATACATCATTATTTGCTATTGCTGAAGATCGGTATAAACGGTGATCTGCTTAGGTGGCTTACGTCTTATATAAATAATCGATCACAAGCTGTTGTCGTCAGCAACTACATATCAGGATGGGTAACTGTTCCAAGTGGGGTGCCACAGGGCTCACTGCTGGGTCCGTTATTATTTGTTATTTTTATCAATGACATTACCTATTACCTGAAGAAAGCTCGCTTATTATGTTTTGCCGATGATATGAAGCTATTTATGAAAATAACATCAATTGAGGATGCTGAAGCTCTACAAGATGATCTGTCAAATCTAGAGCGTTATTGCCACCTAAACTTCTTAGATTTGAACCCTTTGAAATGTAGCTTTATGTCCTATAGTCGCAAAATAAACAGATTGTCTTTAACTATAACACGAAAGGTGAATATCTTAAAAGGGATTCCATTGTTAGAGATCTCGGTGTTCTTCATGATTCCAAATTGATATTTGATGTTCACTTAGGAAGCATTATAACCAAATCTACGAAAGCTCTTGGATTTTTGATGCGTAGCTCTAGGGACTTTACTAAAGCTAAAACTCTAAAGATCCTATATTGTTCTCTAGTAAGAGGTAATTTGGAGTACGCATCTCAAATCTGGAACCCCAGGTAGGCAACATATATTACCCGACTTGAAAATATCCAAAGCAAGTTTATGCGTTACCTCTCTTATAGAACCAATGACTATCGCTATACCTCTGATAATTATATTAGTTATTGTAAAAAACATCACCTTCTTCCTCTTGCTATGCGTCGTGAGATTGCTGACCTTACTTTTCTGTTAAAAATAGCTTGTAGTGCTAATGACTGTCCTGAGCTTTTATCTCAACTACATGTTAGCTGTCCTGCCAAACCTCTTAGACACAACAAAATTTTAAGTCTCCCGTTTGCATCTACAAATTATAAGCAAAATACGTTTATATGGCGAGCGAGCAATAATTTTAATAAGCTACCCAATGAGTTTGACTTCGATTTGTTTAACACTAGTGCTGCGTCAGTTAGGCGCATACTTAATAATGCATTTTTTGGTAGCTCTAAGTAAGATTTACTTTTATATTTGTGTTTATTTTTCTGTTAAAAATAGCTTGTAGCGTTATTGACTGTCTTAAGTATGAGTTGATTGCCTTTTATATGTATAATACAAGTTTAGCCCTCATTTGGCATAAATATGTTGTATTGGTTACTTTCGAGTGTTAAATCGTGTTTATCATTGTTGTAAATTCACCTTTGTATCTATTAGTGAGGATCTTTAATTGGTTTACTGTTGTTATTAGTACTATCTATCCTAATTATGATAGCTGTTGGTCTTCCAAATAAAATAAAATAAAAATAAAAAATAAAATAAAATGAAATCATTTTCTTGTTTTCGCAGAGATTGAGTAATGCATTTAGACATATTTATTAGACCGGGAGCTGGTGACAGGTGACGTTCCACGATTTTGTCGTGCATGCCTTTTTAAGGCTTGATAACTAACTCTAAAGTATCAAAGATTGTCGGGGCTTTAGCCCCCCCGCGCGTCCTCTTCATAAGGAAAAGTGCTTTTCTTTGTGTAGCGAATTTTCGTATTTTTCCGTGATAGTATGCCATTGTAATATACGGAAGTTCAAGCAAATTGAAGCTCTAATAATTGATGGCATGCACCCCGCAGCGGCCCAAGATGATCAAAGGGTTCTGAAAACCTGAAAAAAATTAAAAGGCAATTCCGTGTTTTCAAATTGCATGCCGATATAAAGAGTGGAAGTTTTTTGTAATAAAAACACTCTGGAAAAATTGGCATGCACCCCTCGTATGACCATGGCATGCAGTTTGGAATCACGGAAAATCGGAGTTCAATTTTTACAGAGTTTTCCGGAAATTTTCCATCGTTGGTCATACGCGGGGTGCATGCCAATCTTTTCAGAGAGTTTTTATTACAAAAACTTCCATTCTTTACATCGGCATGCAATTTGAAAACACGGAATTGCCCTTTAATTTTTTCAGGTTTTCAGAACCCTTTGATCATCTTGTGCCGCTGCGGGGTGCATGCCATGAATTATTAGAGCTTCAATTTGCTTGAACTTCCTTATATTACAATGGCATGCAGTATACTATCACGGAAAATCACGAAAATTCGCTACACAAAGAAAAGCGCTTTTCCTTATGAAGAGGACGCGCGGGGGGCTAAAGCCCCGACAATCTTTGATATTTTAGGGTTAGTTATCAAGCCTTAAAAAGGCATGCACGACAAAATCGTGGAACGTCACCTGTCGCCAGCTCCCGGTCTATATATTTTAATGCTATTCTATGGTTCTTTATTGGTTTTATGTTTTACTTTCATGGCCGCCCGCTAATAAAGGAAAAAAGATAATTTGGCTTCAAACAACTGGTGTTGAAAATTTAAAGATACCAAAATTATCGAAATCAAACAAACTCACAATATCTGGATGTGGTGCTCCTATTATGATAAGTTTTTTCCTAATTAATACAGCAGGATAACCCTACTATTTTTGAAGCGTCATAAATTTTTTCACAATTTACTTTTCTATTTTTATTAATATTTATGTTAATAATAAAAAGTGGTTTTCAGGTCGAACCTTTTTGTGTGTCTAAGGAGTGGCATAGATTTAGCCCCTAGCACATCTTCTATGCTAGATTTAGTCACTAGCATATCATCAGATTTGACTGCTAGTACCTCCGCTTTGCCATATTTAGCCGCTAGTACCTCCGCTATGCCAAATTTATCGGTATGATTAGCTTCAGTTTCTATTCTCATTATTATTTGCGAATTTCGTCTCAATTATAAGATCTCGTCGACTGAATTGAGACTGGGTGGGAGATACCTTTTGCTTGTCTTCTATATTACTTTATACTTATGTCTTATTTTATTTGCTTTCAGGTACACTCATTTGAAATGATAGATAAATTAAAGAAGAGAAATGTCAAAAACAGTCCATGAAGATAAAGATACTTTTTTTTTATAGGATAGGGTGACAAACGAGCACACAGTCCACTTGATGGCAAGTGGCTGCTGTGGCCCATAAGCATCCACATCTATCCTCGATTACGAATCAAAACGCAGTTGCACTGTCACCCGTGGGGACTAAGATGTAGTTCTGCCAATGTAGACCGTGAAATTAAAATTTTCATACGTCTTTTTGCAAATTGCAGCTCTGTATTAGGTCGTATGTTGATCATAATGTGATACACGACAAAAACTAGACTATTAATAGAATAATTTAATATCGTTAAAAAATACCATCTATTCAGGGCCATTGATGGAACCACCATAAAAATATTTTCTACGGTTTTGACGTGAAAAATGATGAATCTAGAAACAACTAAGATGAAAGTCGTAAATAAGTTAGAAAGCTTGGGGTATTTTTACCCACAGATAGCGTGCCGTGTGTCCGTGGCTCCGTGGCCATAGAAAACATTCTCACAATCTTTTGTCGATGTTATTATTATAGAAATATCGATATGGGCTGCCCTATTAACCGCCATTTCATCCTCTCCGTAAAGCATTAAGGTTAGAGAACAGGAGAATGATCGCCGTAGAAAAGTGTCCCAGAAATATGGACACTATAAGTGAGGCGCTGCGATCACTAAGTTCGGCCAAAAGTAATTTTTGGTCTATTTTTCCGATCAGATTCTAAACCACTTGCACATCCATGCACAATTAAATATTTCTCCATTTTTTAATAAACAGCTAACTTCACAGGCACTACTCACCGACGTAAGTGCCGCTATTTATTCTACAATTTTCAAGGACAGGCGGGCTTTGCTTTAGTACGTAGTGATCGTTCTCCTGTTCTCTAACCTTCATGCAGTAAAGTATAGGCGTATGCACGCTTTTCTTGTAGGTATGCCAGGTCCATAATAAATTCTCTGTCTACGTGTTTTATATACGTCTATGGTTCATACCATGGAGGCTAGAGAACAGGTCAACGATCGCTGTAGAAAATAGTGTCTCAGAAATATGGACAAAATAAGTGCGGCGCTGCGATCGCTAAGTTGTCTCAATAAATGCGGGCTGTTGTGCGCTAGTTTAAAATGATTATAATATCATTCAAAGGAAAAAAAAGGAAATAACGAAATAGTAATTATTATTTTTTATAAATAAATAAATTATAAATTATGTTTTTGTAATTTTAATTATTATAAATTATCACAAATATTAATTATTATTGATTTATTATTTTACTTTTAATAATATTTCACCATTTTATAATATTTCTTTTTGTCAATAATTAAAAATTTGCTTTACAGAAACTAGGTACTTACCGACAGCAGCGTGGCTATAAATTCTACAAATTTTCAGGGACAGGCGGGCTACGCTTTAGTCCGTAGCGATCGTTCACCTATTCTCTAACCTCCATGGTTCACACACTCTGCCATGGAGGCTAGAGAACAGGTGAACGATCTTTATTTCGTTCGATCGATCGATATTTTCTACGGCGATCGTTCTCCTGTTCTCAAACCTCCATGGTTATTGTAAAAATCTGATTTGCCGTATGTTACAGTCTCGTTTGCCGTACTTTAAGGAAGAAATTACTAAATTGCTGTATTTCTTTTATTTTAAAAACAAATATTCCTCATTTCTTTGCACCGTAAAGGTTTTTTTTAATGTTAGTTGCTTGTCACATGCAGCCGCAAAGTTGAAACTTCACACGATATTTTAACGTCACACATGGTACACTTGCTCCTAGTGGGTCCTAACCATTTTTGAAAAATCCTCACTCTCTCACTGCTGTCGATTCTTCTGTTTTATATATTTTCCCTTATTTGCGTTTTTTGCGAAGTAAGACCTTCAGAGTCACATTCAATCATATTTTCGATTATCAATTATAATTAAACACAAAATATGGAATCATTTCATTCGTGACTGCAACGTATTTTAATCAGATAAATTACGAGTGAGTGCTAATTCGTACTAGACTAGTAGGTGGAAGAGAGTCATCTCATTCCTACCTTTTTCATTCATTTTCAACCAAGGTGAAAGAGATGGTGAGAAGGAGAAGGAGATATACGCTCATCCAATAGAAAAATGACGTAATTACAAAAAAGGTAAAATTTATATTTTGATGTCACAAGTTCCTGTTGCGGAAGTTCTCTTGAAGAAAAAACGACAGAATTGTTCTTACAGTAGATGACAGAATTGTTCTTACAGTAGTTTTCAATAGATGGCATGATTGTCGTTTATATTTTCAATTCCAAACTTTGACATCACTCTCCTGAAAAATATTCAAAAAGTAATTAAGTAGTTGTTCTATCGGATGAAATATGTAGTCGGGATTTCGCAGGCTTTTTTTTCGTTTCGTTGATAACACTAGTGAAAAACTTTTTGTTTTACCTTATACCCAATTCTCGTATTTTGTAATACGGCAATATGAGGCCTGCCGTATGCAAAGCTACAAAGAGTACTTATTCACTATATGGAGACAATGACTTAATATAGCATAGGTGAGAGTGAGAGTAGTAGCAGGAGCAGTATCACCTATCACAAACATTTTATTCATTTGGTGCACGTATTATATAATGTTTTTTTTTTTTTACTTTATATTATCAAGTGTTTTGTTACAATACTAACTGATGGTAAGTGGTTATGAAGCCCTTGAAGGAAAATCGCATTGTCCTACCATAACAAAAGCCTATTCTGTATATATTTATTTTATATTAATTTTTATTACTTATTTACGGTACCCGCTACTGCCTTTCACCACAACATGGGTTGACTAGTAAAGAATACTCAGATATATCCCGAAACTGAATTTCGTATGTATTTGGTCGGTCAAGAGCATTTTAGAATAAAATAAAATAAAGCGGTAAAGAAAAACGAATGAACGCTTTTTTATACTTTTCAGGCTTACGACTTTCTATAATCCTAAAAATATTTTTAAGTCATGTACTTTTTAAAACGAAATAAAATTAATTATTTATTATTATAGTTGATGTCAAAGTAATTTTAACTTTCTTATAAATTATAAATCAAATAAAGGTGTATGTAAAAGTTTATTGAATATATTTATAAAAATCAACTATTTACATACACTATTATACTTATACACTTTTGTATCTTTATTTCATTTACATTTAAAAACATTAGTTAGGCTTCTTTTATAGCAGACAACTGTGTCCTTCGATCACTTATAAATTACATATAGATCACTTACCCGGAATATCGCGCGCGAATCTTAAAAGTAATATTTTGTTCACATCAATATTCCGGGTTTGGCTTTCAGAAAATGGGTTCAATATTCGAATATAGCGGATTTAATATTCGAATATTTGGACAAGCTATATTATTCGAATATTCGAATGCAAGGTCTAACACTTACTAAACAACGTCTAACACTAAATTAGGTCGCGCGTGATGAATAGCGTGCTACTAGCGTCACACGTCCTCTCCCAACAGCGCTGCTGCTAGAAGAACTAATTGCCGCTAGATATTAAATACTTAATAGCGCCAAAGCGCCATAGTGCTATTGCGCTATGGCGACTACTTACATACCACGCGCTATGTGTTATAGAGAGATAGCGCGCTATAATATAGCGCTATGCGCTATATAGAATGAATTATAGTCAGCAAGCTCCAAGTTGCTAACGCTGATGGGCATTGGGCAATGACCGATACGCGCGATCGTTTATTTATACATTCGAGCAACATAGATTTATACTCTAGTATAATTATACTTTTCATACTTCGCGTAGCTACTTTGAATTTTGAACGCAGTTTAATGATTAGGAAATTTTGTTAATTTTTCGTAAGGTTGGTCAAATATGACATCTTTACAAAATTGAAAGAAGCGCCATCAGGAAAATCAGAATTTTCGTCTGTTTACCGTAAATTAATGACTTCTGATAAATTATTGATACCATCTGGTTAAAATCATAATATTTGATATTGCATAATTACTTCTATTAATGTGGTTAAGGTGGACATTTACTTACAAATAATTGTTTGTGATTGACAATTTGTTTTCAACCGTGGCTATTTGTATTTTGTATGGGACGGATAATTTTGACAACTTAAAATGGCGGCCTCTTTTGAACTCTTCAGTCTTTTTAATTTTTCGCGCTATTTGGTGCTTTTATTAGTGTTTTGTTCTTAGTTTATGTGAAAAAGTTAATCTGAATAAACACTTTCGAACATGGATCATAATTTAGGTGACTCTTTAAATTTGGATACTGCTATGGGGGTGAGTGTTAAATTTTTCTATTTTAAATTTTTAAAGAATGTATAGTTAAACGAAAACTCTGTAGTAGTTGTGTATTTTGGCAATTATACTAAAGTTTATTAAACTACACGTCATTGTTGTTGTTATTGTTTTGTTTTATTAAAATTTCCAAATCTTTTATTACACTAGGTGGATTTTGAACATGCAGAAGATACTGTAACCAGTCAAACTGATATAACTTTGGAAGATAGTGGTCATGGGGGTGGAATTCCCATGGAGTTTGAGCACATTGAAGAACAGGCTATGTTAATGGATACTGGTAGTGAAGAAATCATTGGTAATCATTATTGTTTTATTTTTTAATTGATATATCTGATCTATATATTTATGAATCTAATCTCTCTCTCTATCTGCTTACATTTTTTAAGCTTTGATAAATTTATAAAATTGTGACTAAAAAATATAGTGTAACTCATGACACATATGTACTGATATCACCCATTTTGTTAAACTGCATCCTTCATAATGGTAGTATTGCAATATTGTAGTATTTGTAGGGTCAATAATATTCATCACCACCAAATTCTACCATGTTGGCAGGTCATATCAAATTATGATGCCAGTATAAAGGTCATATAAAAGTTTAAAATAAAAATTGTATTCTGTTTCACATTCACAATTGAACTACGTTATCTAAGAACAGATTAGGCGCCACTTAACAACACTTGAGGAAATATGCTTTAAAATTTTTAAGGTTAAAATTGTCACTGTGCAAATTGCCGCTTAATTTGTTAATGTGCTTAAGGCACATTCAGTCCGTTCTATTTATCAGTAACATGCTATATGGCATTATTGTCATTTGATACTTTATTGCAATTTGTTTCGGGTGAAATAAATTGAACCATAAGGTTAAATAGTTTTTTCTTTTATTCATTACCTACCACTGTGCTATATTATTTTTTCATTTTCATCTTCTACTTCAAAATCAATGAATCCATCAAAACTTGCAACGTCATTTTGTAAATCATGAGATCCAGTTAAATTATTGTAATATTTTTTTATCATCTAAGGAATTTTATATCATGTAGCTTTGTTTATTAAATTTAAGTGTAAAAACTTTAAAACTAATTGAAGACAGAAGAAATTTAATTAAAAAAAGGATAAGAAAGAAAATCAAAAAGAAATATCTAATCTTAGCAAACAGATTCATGAGAATATGAGGATTGACAGGAAAAATAGAAGAATCAAAACCCTAGAGAATCACATTAGCAAAACAGGTGGCATAAAAAAGCGCTTAAGGAACTTCGAGAACAGGGAAAAGAATGGATACCGAAGTTAAGAGACAAAACACTGCCAAATACTTCTCGCAAAACAATTCAAAACATAGCAACGAACTATTATCGTTTACTGTACAAAGAACATAGTTCAATTCATCCAAAATACAATGGCCAGATAAAGAATATAATAATATACAAAACCATAGGATCAATGACATAGAAGTTATACCAGAATTATCAGTAAAGGAAGTAGAAAAATTTATAAAAAGTCACTAGTTGGAAAATGCCCCTGGTACAGACAGAATTACAAACAAACATATGAGAGGGACAATTAAAGAACTTGATTTTCTGAAAAAAAAAAGTGACAGGTGACAACTGTTGTATATTTTAACCAAATATTTTAATTAAAATATATTTATATTTTATTCCTGAAATTCCGAAAAATATTGATTTATGTAAATAATATATTTCAATACTAATGAATATGTGATAATATATTTACAAGTTCGCTTGCCTGAAGTGATGACACGAAATAACGATGGCCGAATACACCAAGAATATATTTTATTTTGCAACATTAATGCCAGGTAGAACTTTAAAGAAATATTAAATGAGAAAATAGAACAACGTCAAAATAACAAAATCAATGCCCACTACACTTCTACTGATCCCAAGAAAACAACGAATGCCGTGTTTTTATTGAGATGCTTGAGTGTTTTATTGAGATTGTCACCAAAACAAGCTTTGAAACCATCAACTGTAAGCGGGTAAGCGGTTATAGTTGTAGGTCACTTCAAAATGCAACGCCTGGTGATTCATCATACACAATATTAATATTAGATTGCTTTAAGGCGATAAACAAAGCTCAAGAACTAGGTTTTTCTTTTAATTTTCAAGATTTAGATTTATACAAAATTATAGACTTTTGAGTGCTGTAGATATATTTTTACATTTTTAATTTTTTACATTTTCTATGAATATTATCGCTCCAATACATTCACAGAAGGATTTCCTACGGTGTCAAAATTGTACCGACGGTAGGCTGTTTAAAGGTAAAAAGGGATTAAATATACACATTAAACGATGCCATAGTAAAAATATTTCGGCTTCACAGCCTACTGTGGAAATTCATGACTCTTCTGATAATATACCTAATGACACAAATTCTTCACTTTTTTCGAAACAATTATACAATTTGTATAGTAACGTACCAGTGGTTAAACGAATTCCCAGAGGCACGAGGATGCAACTTGCTAAAGCATTATCATTAACTATTCAAAATTGTCTAACGAATTGTGAAAAAAGTTGGCAAAAATTATTTACATTCGTGTATTCCCACTTTTGAATTTAGTAAAACAATAAATAAATCAATTACGTCTCAACTAAAAGAAAATTCTTTTCAAAATTTGAATTACCCGATTAATACTCATTTCTCTCGACCTTATCCTAAATTTGATTTAAAAAAAGTAGTTGAATCAAAAGTAATGGAAGGCGACTTAAAAAATGCATCCCGTATTTTATTCTCAGATGACATCCTGGCTCCTCGTAATGTCGAAACTCTTGAAGGCCTTCGTCAGAAACATCCTTCGGTCAATCCTTCCCAGAATTTATCGCTGCCTCCCAATACTTCTATGCAACCATTACAAGTTTCCGAAAAAGACACTTTAGACGCAATATTGTCATTTTCGAATGGCTCTGCCGGCGGCTTTGACGGGATTACGCCTCAGCATCTCAAAGACCCTGTGACCGGTGACGCCGATAGGGTACTTCTTAAACACATAACAAAATTATGTAATTTTATGCTTTCTGGTAATGTCAATCCCAATTTCATTCCCTACTCATATGGGGTAAGATTGTGTGCCTTCAAAAAAAGGATAACGGTATCCGTCCTATTGCTGTTGGTTCTACATTTCGACGCTTAACTTCAAAATTAGCTTGCAGGCACATAATCTCAAACCTTAAGACAAAATTTCAACCTACTCAACTAGGCTTTGGCACCAAAGGTGGCTGTGAGGCGGCGGTACATTCGGTGCGTACTTTCTTAACTAATTCCAATGCAGATGTTTTTCTGAAGGTTGATCTTAGAAATGCTTTTAACTCTATTGATAGGATAACCCTGCTGAAAGAAGTGGCTAACAATACCCCCGAAATATATCATTACGTTTGCAATGTTACAGTCAAAATTCAAACTTGTTTTATCAAAACCATATTATTGAGTCTGCTGTCGGTGTTCAGCAGGGTGATCCATTAGTTCCAGCTCTTTTCAGTTTGGGAATTCAACCTATTATTTCAAATTTAAAATCCAAGCTGAATATCTGGTATCTGGACGACGGTACTCTGGGAGGTAAAGCAGATGACGTCCTCAATGATCTTACTCATATTTTTCAAAATTTTAAAAATATTGGTCTTGAACCGAATACAAATAAATGTGAAATATTTATTTCTAATAATTTATCTAATTCTAATAGATATACTTAATTCAAAATTTCAATCAGATTTCTCCAGGAATAATAACTGTCAATTCGGAATCGCTTTACCTGTTTGGTGCTCCGTTGTTTTTCGATAGTATTAAACCTGTTTTAAAAACAAAATTTGATCAATTTTTAATCACGTTATTAAATTATATATTTTAAACCCCCATATTGCCCTTACCATTTTAAAATATTGTCTCCTTGTACCTAAATTTACATACTTGTTACGCTCAAGTCCAGTCTGGAAATGTTCGGAGATTTTAAAAGATATTGATAGTAATTTTAAAACTGCTTTAGAAAACATTCTAAATTTGAGATTAAATACAATAGCCTGGAATCAAGCCACTTCACCAATCAAATTTGGTGGAATTGGTGTAAGAAATATTTCTAGCATCGCATTGCCTGCTTTCCTTGCTTCCATGCATAGTGTCAATGACCTATGTAACACAATTTTAAATAATAAAGTAGACCTGTGCTTTGCTGCGGAGGCAAAGCAAACATGGCTAACGCTCTGTCCCGGCGAAAATGTCCCACTGGAAGTTAACCAACAAAAACAGTGGGATATTCCGTTGGTACGAAGTGTCCAGAAAAATTTATTTCAAAATTTCTATATTCAACAAGATCAGGCTCGCCTTCTAGCTGTTTCTACTAAGGAATCTAGCCACTGGTTACATGCTCTACCGTCAAGTAATCTCGGCACTTTGCGTGATGTGGCTATTTGTCAACCTCACCAGTGCCCCTGTGGTAGCAGCATGGATGAGTTTGGGCTCTACGGACTTTCATGCAAGAAAAGTGCAGGTAGGTTTTCCCGTCACGGTTCTTTGAACGAAATCATCCGAAGGGCTCTTGTCTCTATAAATATCCCCTCGGTTTTAGAGCCTTGCGGAATATTTAGAGACGATGGCAAGAAACCCGACGGTATGACTTTGGTCCCTTGGGAGAGAGGTGGCGGCCTCTCATCTCAAGGGTACCTCTTTTAGAGCCGGGGCGGCATCAGAGGCAGCCGAATTTAGTAAATGGCGCAAATATGAGTCTGAGAAATGACTACATATTTGTGCCATTTGCTGTAGAGACTATCGGTCCGTGGGGTCCACGTGCAATGCAGTTTCTAAAGGAACTGCATCCACGACTAGTGGTCACTGCTGGTGATAAGAGGGCTGGTTCTTTCCTCGCTCAAACGTTTTCGTGTTTCGTGTCGTGTTTATTTTTTTAGTTTTCAACCAGCTTATTTCATTTCCTTATATATCTTTTTTTCTATCTGCTGTCGTCTTCAGTAATTTAGAAACCCTGATAAAAGCCATGTATGGGTTTTTAATGCTGATTCTATATCACTTAAACTCTCCATCATTTTCTAAGAAGCTATGCCCAGGAACCATAAATCATAGGGTGATTTTTTCTAGGTTGTCATTTTCTTCTAGTACTGCAAATAGTAGCAGAGTCAACTTAATATTTCGGTTCTCTGACTCTTGAGTCTAGATTTAAAGATATATGTTTGCGTAAAGTGGTATTTAACAAGAAGTAGGCCCTACTTCTTGTTAAATACCATTTTAGGTATTATAAGGCCGTAAGAGTAGTTTTTGAATACAAAAATAGCTGAATACATAGTTTATCATACCTATAGTCGATTTGCATTCAAAACTTTTTTCAATTTTGTCGCTTTATTCATTCTTACATAACGCAGTCCAACTAAGTGTACCTTACAGTTTGCATGATGAAGTAGCTCCGCAAGTCTATGAACATAATAATAAAAGCAGATGGGCATATGGTTTGTGTAATCCAGTAATTAATTTATGTTAGCTGTGCCTGAAATTTTATATGTGCATGTATGTACCATTTTTTACATGGTAGAGCCACGCTGTAGCTATATTATAGTTGTAGTACGAATGAGTCGGCTCAGCCGGGGCAGGACCACAATCTCACAGAATACCAGTGTACTGCTGCTATGTTTCATATGGCGAGTGTAGAGGACCTAGGACCCTTTTTTCTGGAATCGAGTCATTCCGTCTTAGTCCTCAGGGGTAAGAGCTCATTTGAATTTTGATTCTTAATTATATAATAATAAAATGTGGATGTCTATGGGCCACAGCATCCACTTACCATTAGGTGGACTGTGTGCTCGTTCGCCACATATATATAAATAAAATAAGAACATCATCAATGTATTCAAAGTCAATTAAATATCCATTATTAAAGATAACTCAAAAAAAAAAACTGGTCAGAGCTTGATCAAATTTATATGGGACCACATGAGAAGCACCAGCTTTCAAATAAAAAAGAATCATCATTATTGGTTCACCTAGAAAAAAGTTTTGAGGTAACAACACACAAAAAAAACAGTCTTTTTCCCAAAATTGATTACCTTTTTGAAGTCAGTTAAATTACCAACTTCATCTTCTTCTGTTTGAATTTTCATTAAGCATTTTATAAGGATTATAATTTACTATATTGTCCTCCAAGACTAAATCACGGTCACAGCAGTCAGCAATGCAGTCAAGCCATTTGTGCAGGACAAGATTATAATAAATAGGTGTGTGCGCAAACACAGGTGCACTCTTCCTTCCTTCACTTTCACTGTCTTATGGAAAGGAAATCCGACATGAGAAGAACCATCAATCTCAGAACCAACAGCTTTGTGTTATCCAAGGCACTGGGGTGAAACCTTGCGAACTTCCTGTTTCTTAAACCAATAAGTTTAAAATTTAGCCTGACCTGGGATTGAAACCTGGCACCACCATGGTACTGTCTGACAGAGAAGGATTAATTTAAAACATGTTACCCAAATTTTTAAATGTGCACTAATATATGTTTATCCAATTAAATGGTTAGCACTACTAATAATAATAATGTCCTCCAGACCGGATTTCGGTCACGGCGACCAGCCTTATTGGAGACTAGCCATCGGTGCAGGACAGGATTATAGTGTCCCAGTGTAGCGCAAGCACAGGTACACTCTATTCCCTTACTCTTATAGTCCGATGCGATGGGACGATAAACCGACACAACCGGAGAGAGATCAGGCACAGGGCCAACGGCTTTTCGTGCTTTCCGAGGCACGGCTGGAAGACAACAGCAACTTCCTAACTCTGGGCAGCGACTGAGAATTTTTTGATGGAAAATCTCAATAACTAATATTATTTTTTGGCCCAACCTGCGATTCGAACCCAGGGCCTCATAATTAGCAGTCGCACTACTACAACCACTAGACCATCAATGCAGGCACATATAATACAATATTTGATAGCAAGATTTACAGAAAATAAATAAGCTGAATTTCAATTTCATATCTTTAAAAACTTAATGGATAGAATATTGAATAAAGAGTATACAAAATAATTCTACGAGAACAGCACTTCAATAAAAAATTTCATGTAAAAAACATGTCTATTATTAGGGATAATATTTATATCTAAATTACCTCTTTCTCTTTTTCTCAGATTTTATGGGGGAACAGTTTACACTACAGGAGTACACAGAGCATGAAGATCAAAGTACCATTTTATCTACAACTGGGGATTCAAATGTATATATAATTTTGATTTGCGTGTTAATTTTATATTGTTATTTTTAATAGTACAGGCTAAAATAAAGCACCATGTAATTTTTTAATTACAGCAAAATACTACTATTATATCTCAAACGGACACTATTATAGAAATGGAAACCAATCCACAAAAAACAATAAAAGAAGATCATACATTACCTAAAACAGTTGCAGTAAAGGTAACAATCATATTCATAAATATTTTAGAAAAAAGGACTAATAAGTAATATTCATGCAGTATGAGTGTCTTTAAATCAAAAGTGAATACTTTTAAGTCAGTGCGCTTCACCATCTAGACATGGGTAACTCAGCAACATTCCTTGTGTTAACTCAGGCGCAGTTTACTCCGCCGGCTCATTGCCGGCATAACTCAAAATTGCGCCATGGCGCAACAAATTGCAATGGTAGAGCCATGCTGCAGTTATATTAGTAGTATAGTTGTAGCACGAATGGGTCGGCTCGACCGGGGAAGGATCACGCTCTCACAGAATACCAGCGTCAAATAGTAACTTAATGCTGCTGTGTTTCGTATGGTAAGTGTAGAGAACCGGAGACCCTTTTTACTGGAAATGAGGCATTCCATCTTAGTCCTCACGGGTGACAACGCATACGTATTTTGGTTTGTAATCGAGGATAGATGTAGGTGTCTATGGGCCACAGCAACCACTTACCATCAGGTGGACTGCGTGCTCCTTTGTCACCCTATCCTATAAAAAAAATAATGTTCATTATTATTATTATTTAGTTGCTAACTCCACTATTTCGATAAAACAGTTTCACTTCAATGTTATTTCAAATACATATTTTTACGAAATTTTGCTTAAAATTCATAAAATTTTTAAAAACTAGGCAATAAATAAACTAGGGAATATAACAAAATTGCCCTGTTTAAAAATAACAATTCCTTGTAGCTGAAAAAAAATCGGTTTAAACAGTATGGCACGGCACAGTGTTACTCCATAGCAACATGCATTTATATCATCAGTAAGACAATTTGAAGAAAATCGCATAAAAAATTGAAGTGGAATAGTTTTCGGTACACATGCGATTCCTTCTGGACTAAATTATATTAAGAGTGTGAGATTATGTGCATGCTATTGTTATACTATTCAAGACCAGACAGAAAACAAAACAGTAGATTCCAAATATCTATTTATTTAAAACATAAAAGATTTTTAAAATTGATATGGTCACAACAAGATGTCGTTATGTTAGCTAATTACGTAATAACTTAAGACAGAAGGACCCTTAATTAGGGACTGAATAAATTAACCGACTTGGTATTACATGGATCTCACAACTTTTTACAGTAGAAGAACTGAGTTGCGAGATTTGGTTTTTTTTACTAGTTACGTTTTTGATGGCATTACACTTTATTTCATTCACTATTAAAATTTGTACATGATTCAGCTTAACTTCGTGTATTTATGCGACGACGAGCGTTGAGCGAATGCCGCTCCCAACGTAAATCTACCTTTTGTACTTGTTAGCAGAGTCATTTCTGCCCCACTCTATTACAGCAATCAAAACATTATCCTTCTAGGTATATAATATTACACATTATTGTTATATAATTATGAAGCTGACACTATTAAGACATAAATAACCATTTTAAAAATTTTGGTATCTGTCTCTCTTATCCAGACTAATTTCTGGAATGGCTTAATTGATTGTAATGGAACTTCACAAACAGATAGAGTGTAATAACTTCAATCATGTGACACATTCATGCCTGTATTTTTTAAATGATGTGAAGATTTTTTATACAAAAGGGTGACAAACAAGTGCACAGTCCTGACGGTAAGTGGCTACTGTGGCCCATAGGCCATCTACATTTATCCTCGGTTAAGAATCAAAATGCAGATGTGTTGTCACCCCTGAGGACTAAGAATGCAGTAAAAAGGGTCCTCCGGTTGTCCATACTTACTATACGAAACATAGCAGTATTAAGCTGCTATTTTACGGTGGTTTTCTGTGAGAGTGTGGTACCCGGTCTAATGGTGGGTCCATTGTGCTGCATATGTGCTGTAACTGTAATATGGAGGCAGCATTGCTCTACCACATACAAACAATAAAATAAAAAATAATAATAAAAATCTTTTTTACAGACAGCATTGTCCTCAAATCTTACCGCAGAAATTAAAAAAAGTGAACCTGAAGTATACACATCAGCACCACGTCAAGTCGCTATAGCTCCAAAACCTCCAGTTCTCGTCCAAACATCTAAAGCATATGTACCTGGCAAACAATTGGCTATTGCACCAAAACCTGTGGCATTGGTCACAAGTAAAAGCAAAAGTTTTCTTAAGAAAGTTACTCTGGCTAGTGTCATGCAGGGAAATACTAAAGGAAATACAGTTTTGAGTAAGTATTTCATGACCTTCATAAATATTGCTTATAAAATAAAATATGTATATAAGTATGAGGTAATAATATTAAATTATAGCGTATGTTCCAAAATAGAACCCAGTGTACTGTCCAATGCAAATGACGTCATGAATCGACGCTATACTGGTGATTCGTTCCAAAACATAGGACAGTATATTATGACGTCATACATTTGTGCCATATTGGAAAAGTGTTGGCGATTATTTTGTCATTTTGCCACCAGCAATTATTCCATAATTTTTTGTATTTGAATAAATAAAAATAAATTCTGGCGTGCTTCATTCAGCGCACACACAATTAAAAATTGTTTTATTATATTATTGTATTAGCCGGATATCCGACACAATATGGCGGCGGCACGCCAGTACAATATGGTGTCAATTGATGATGTCATTTGTATTCGGCAGTATACTGGAAACGTTGCGGAACATGCCCTAAATCTGCAGCTTTGATTTTCCAAGTGTCAGTTGGCATTTATACTGGGAGCTATCACTTCAAAACACATCCATCTGATTTCATTATTTCATCAGCCTGCAATCATGGCTTACTTATGGAGCTAGTCACAACAAAGCTACACAATTTGGAATTATTATTGTGTAATATTTTTCAACTCCGTATGTATAACTTCAAATAATTCAGTCATTTTCATCAGTCTTCGCTCACACACGGTCTTACGCTCGATACTGCAGCATTTCTGATAGTGTTTGGCGTCTAGTACAAAATGTATAGAGAGCGGCGTATTCACACATTCTGATGTAGTGTTTAAAGGGGACGATCGGTCCGGCAAATTTCTGACACTATCTGGGGTCTGGTACAAAATGTATGTGAAGAGTGCCTTTCAAGTCAGCTTCCCAGCAAAATTAATCTTTTATTTGCTAAATTATCTTTCTTGCAAGACTGTTATTAGTTATGTGATTTTTAATAATATAATGGTAAAAACCCTAGACCTGCATTTAAACTACAAAATTTATCTACTTACCAAATTTTAACTAAAAATAAGGCCAACCACATGATAGCGATCTGTTAGACAGAGCATGGGTTTTTGTGTCACAAAACATAGGTAACCCCCTGTTAAAGTTTAATATTAATCACAATAAGAGAAACCAAAAACTAAAATTATCAAGCAGTCTTACTCCTCATAGTATAGTGCCAAGAACACTGACTGCATTTTTTCGGTGAAATGCTGTACTTACTGTGTGCGAGAAAAGACCAGGAGTCACAAATACATTTTCTTTAGAAACTAATTATAATCATATATAATTAATTTCCAGCACAAATTGGTAAACAACTTGTTATGATGCCTATGGCCAATGCTCAAAAATTGAAGCTAGTATCTACTGGTTCAGGTGTTTCTACTGGGTCGGGAGTGCCTACTGTGCAGTATATACGAGCTAATGCAGAAGAAAAGGTACGTTAAATTTTTTATGTACATTCTAAATCCGCTATATAAAAATCAATTCCTGTCCATTAGTCTCATAAAAACTAGAAAATGGCTTTACCGATTTTGATGAATTTTTTTGTGTGCATCTGAGTGGGTTCCTGGATGGTTTGAAAACTCAGTTGGACCCGGTAGGTGGTGCTTGTCGAGATCCTTTATTATGCAAAAAAAGTAAAGTTACAGCCTATATACGTCCCACTGCTGGGTACGGGCCTACCCTCATTTCTGAGAGGGTTTTAGGGCAAGGAATTGTCCGCCGCGCTGCCCCAATGTGTGTTGGCGAACTTCACATGTCTTTGAAATATTTTTTTTCTTATTCCTGAGACATGCAGGTTTCCTCACGATGTTTTCCTTCACCGCCGAGCACGTGGTAAATCAGCACTTAAAATTGCAATTAGGAATTTCATTGGTGCTGGCGGGGATCGAACCCGGGTTACTCGCGTTCTGTTATATTTGCAGCGAGCGTTAACCATCTGAATTTCCACGGCTCTTGTGCAAAGCCGGGGCGGATTTCTAGTACTCACTACAACTCGCGCCACGAAAGTCAAGTGGTGACCGTTATTGCGCGTAATTGGCCGTATTACGCATTATTGCGTATGACTGGCTGTGCGTATTGTTAGCCCGCGCTGCTCACTCACACACTCAAGCAAATGTGAATTAGTAGTTATAAAAATATTGTTTATTCCATTGTTACCTTTGTGGCCTCACACAACGGTTTGCTGTTCTGAAGTACCACAGTGTGATAATTTGGGAGTTAGTCCTCTCACTATAGTTTGGCTACTCCGATCTACTAGGTGATAAATGATTTATCTTCTGATGCTTCTTTGAAATCCAGTACCCCAATGTTTTGTACTTCCAAAAAGACAATTCAATAATACAACAATGAGTGATAAAATACGAATATGTTTTAGTTATCAGTCAACATTAATGCATAACAAGTAGAAACGAAAACATTTAGTAAAAAAAGAAACTTGTATTATTTGGATGGTACAGGGGGCTGAAGTGCAGCCGAACGAAAATATTTTATCAACCAATTTCAAAAAAGGAAGAGGTTCTCTATTAGACTGTATTTTTTTATGTATGTTTCTCAGAACTTTCTTCTAGGTGAACTGATTTTTATTTTTGATTCTTTTTCTATTTGAAAGCTTGTACTTCTCATGTGGTCCCATATAAACATGACTAAGATCTGACCAGTGGCTTTTTAGTTATCCTTAATAATGAGTATTTAATTGACTTTAACTACATTGATAGACTCATTTATATTGAAGTTGGTTGTACAAAATTTATAATTTTGTCACTTGTTTTGTTTAACACCACAGGCTTTCTTTTTTACTTAAGTACCTCCTCAGTTACATAAAGAATATTAGTAACGTTACTAACATTAACTATTTCAAGTAGAGATTAACTATGATAACATAGCCCGTCCCTCCAAATTACTGTTTCTTTGTGAGTCTTGGTGGCGCTTTGTAAGTGCTTTTAAACATTTTGAATTTTGGAGGGGCGGGCCATGTTAACGTAGTTAATGACTAAGCTTAAAATGCTTGTTATAAGTGTTTCATGTCAATAGTTGAATGGCAGATTCTAACTCACAACTTTTAAGTTTGCAGTCTGTATCCCTAACCATTAGGCTACTGTCGCTTATACTCAACCAAATTTAAGAAAAACCTTTTGACAGCTGTCAGACTTATTTCCAACCAAAAAATCGGTATGTACAATATTCGCTTCTTTAGAGTTAGTAATCATTTACATTTTGTTTCGATTTCTACCAGAATAAATTAGTAACATATAATGATTTCTTAAATTTACGCGAACACTACACATTGAATAAAACTGAATTTACGGATTCTATCACGTTTAATTAATTACTTTTACTTATTTTTAATTCCCGACGTTTCGGGTGCTTTACAGCACGCACATTAATTAAACGCGATAGAATCCGTAATTTTAGTTTTATTCAATAGAAACAGATAAATTAAAACACAAAATTTATCAATTCCTTCGTATTTATTTGTTACTGCTTATTTATAGAGGCAAAGATATACAATTTTTTGATTGAAAATAGATTAAACATAAATTTATAAAATCACTTTCACTAAAACTAAGTGAGCCGTTGTAGTTTAGATTAATTATTATTCGATTTTCAATAATGTAGGCAAAATGAATGTCTTTTTCAAAGTCTTCCATAATAATTTTCTTCGTTTTCTCCACCAATTTTGCCCAATCAACCTTTGTGACATGGGCACATACTTCCTTCAGCAAACCTTCTATCTTCTTCATAGTGAATTTTTGCTTGTTTGCTGTTGTGTCGAGCTGCGTGACCTGTTAAATTATAAGATATTTTTATCTTGTTTGTGTTTAAGTAGAGTTAATATTTTTGTATATAGCACATTTTATATAAAAACTAGCCTTTGATTAGGAACCAAATTAATTACATAGCGTTGTATTGGTTAATTAATCATTGGCTAATTTATCAATAACATACAATGGTTTATGTGATTTATTTCGTTTTTAGTAAAATTGTATTATTAGCTTGGCTTTCAATAATTTCAGGTCCACTTCCACTCCTCTGTGTTGCAGCCATGCTACTAAATCTACTTTCTTATTCACTTGGGTTGGGGCTTTATCGATTTGGCCAGAATGGTATGGGTTGTTGTCCATTATAATTAGCTGGAATATTTTGTAAAAGTGTTATGAATCACTCTTTGAATTTGCTGCACCCATTTCCTCATGGTATTCTCTTGTACTCTTTTATTGGGAGGCTAATAAACTATTTTCTACAAATCCTTCTCTGATAAATCCAGCATTTCAAATTATGAGGTGCTCACCTTTTACCGCAGGCACCTTCAAGCAAGATGCTGCAGTGTCATCTGTCCATATCAGCGGCACAGTGTGGTTGGCGTTTAACCACGTTATATAAATGAATATGACGACCCAATTGGTTATATTTGTCATTTACTTTATTATTATTTTACTTAAAACTTTTATTCTTAGCAAGACTATGTAATGCATCTACATAATTATTTTGCGTTTATCATTTTTTGTATCCGAAACCCATGCCTTTTAAAACGATTCCTTCTCAATGAATCTTTAATACCATTTACTAAACTTTAAACTTTCTTGCAACTTTGCCGCAATGGGATATCACCCCTTGTTAAATAGCCATAGACATGGTTTCTAACAGCATCTGCGTCGAATTGATCGATACCTGTTACTGGTTTGTTCTTTTTCGTGTATTCGGCTTGTGGTGAAGTAATTTATTATCACTGCCTGAACGCCCGTTATTTTCAGATCTTGACAACGGTGCGTTTGCCAATTCCCAGTGCTTCACCGATTCGCTTCACATCCACACTTTTTTTTTAAAGAATATTAACAATGCTATAAACATTACTAATATTCCCCTTAACCACTCGTGGTAAGCTTAAATTGCTTGTGTTACGAGTGGTTCACGCCAGTAGTCGAATGGCGGATTCGAACCCACAACCTTTGTGAGTTCGCGGTCCACACCCTGCCATTAGGCTACTGTCGCTTATCTTGTCGCTTCATCCCGCACTTGTGACAACTGGTAAAAGTGGCCCACCGTTTCGTGACTCACGTTCAAAATATTCGTGTAATTTCTAAAAAAAAGCCTTACTGTTAAGTGCAAATACCGCAACTACGTCCTCTTTTCGACATTATGATCACTTGCCTAGAGTCCAGTATGTAATTCGCCAAGGTCAAGGTCAACGAATATATTAGGATTAGTCCAAAAAGTATAACTTTTACAGTTTACAGAGCCGAGTTACAAAATAAGAAGACAAACACAAGAACGCAAATCTTGTCAATCAAAGTCTTGAATATGAATTTTTACCTACACAAATGTACGTAACAAAGTAGGGAATTATAAAAAAATTAAACTTGTTTTTTTCCTGATTCATATAATTTAAGCAATTTATAAAATAAAAATTAAAATATACAAATAAATAAATTAAAATATTAAAAGATTCGATTATTTAAACATTTTACCCATTATTCGCTTATCAATGAATTTTAACTGTCCAAACACTACAGTAAGGTACATAGTGATATATCATTGAAGCAACGTCAGGCAAAAAAAATTGACTGGTAGTTTTTTAATATTTTGCTTTTTTTGAAAGAAACGAAGTTAAATTATTGATAAAAAACTATACATGTTGTAATGAAATATAGATTACTTTATAATTATTAGGATTTACGTAAAATTTATTTTCAATCATGTGAGTACGCTTGTACAAAGAAAGTTATTGCGGAATGATTAATGTGAAACGTCAAAAGGTATTTGTTAGATTTGGTTGAGTATAGTAATTATTAACTTTCATTATTGATAAAGAGCTTGAAAGTGTCTGTGATACTTCTGCGCGGATTGGATGCCTTCAAATATCCACGATTTGTTTTAACTCGGATATAGTGAGGTGTTTTCCTTCGCCACTGAGTTTGTTTGTCAACAAATTTAATTGTCTTTGTAATCAGTGGGTTTGGTATGGGTCGTTTTTTGCTTAGGGGTCCAAGGAGAGAAGAGGACTATGCAGCAAGTCTCTTGCACTATTCCACTGCTAAATTACGAACTTTCCATTACCCCTAATTGTTTTAATTTCTCTGGTATGTACTTTTGCATAAGATGTTTTCTTTCACTTATGAGTAAATGGTAAATCGGTATTTGAAATTACGATTGGTAATTTCAGTGGTAATCAGGATCAAACTTTGGTTGCTTGTTTACTATGAAATGTAAGATATTGTGTGTTACTTTCTTTAAATAGCTAATTTATAAAAGTATGTTTTACAACTTTATTTTTACTTTTTTCACAGGGTCAACTTATCCAGGCCCAAAGTATTACTAATCAGCAGGCTAAACCAATAATGACAAAACTAATAGTTCAAGGTATATATGTCATCTTATATTAATTTATAGTATTTCACCAGTCTTTATAGTGCATTTTGCATTTCGAATATCTTCTCTATATATAAAAACAATTGTTGTCCATTAGTCTCGCTAAAACTCAAATACAGCTTGAACGATTTTGATGAAATGTTTTGTGTGTTTAAATGGATCCCTAGATAGTTTAGTTTCACATGTTGACCCGGTAGGTGGCGCTGTTGTCGAGATCCAAAAGTCACCCGTGTGAAGCCGTGGTGGATCGCTAGCATTTTTTATAAAAAATATAACAGATTTAATAAAAATCATTTTTAATACTTATTTGTTTAATATGTCTATAACAGGACAATCAAATGTGGAAGTGAATGGTCAACAAACTGTCATAACAAAAGTCACGCCAGTATCTAGCACCAAATCTCCAACCCGTTATGTTACAATGCAACAGAAAACTGTCCCTTTTACCCTTGGCAATAAGGTATACCTTTCAGATCTCTAATAATTAAATATTAATTTACGATTTTTTACATAAGTTTTATATGCTTAGTTATGTCTTTTTATTTAGGTATTACTGGCTTCTCCAATAAAATCGGGAGTCAAATTAGCAAAGAAACAACAAATAATAGCTATCAAGTCACCAGAAAAAGACTCACAAGCCAACCAAGGTAAAGTTTTACATTAATTTGATTTTGAACCGTATTCATAGAAACATAGTAAGTAAATCATTTTTTTGGAGTCTATTGGCGTTTACTCCTTAAGAATCGTTTCATACGGTATGAAAAATAGATGGGTAGTCAAATCAAGCGTTAACAAAAAGCGACGTTTTATGGTTTTCCTCTACGAACAAATACGCGCATCTCATAGTACGATATGTATAATGTAATATTATTATATCATATATTGACGTGACACCGTGTAATAAATCGATGAACGCCGGCTGCATGCAAGAAAAAGTATGACTCATTGTCCCGTTACGCTCCAGCCGAGTCGAGCACGATCGGAGCGAGAGCGCAGCACGAACGAGCGAAAGGCACGATCGGCTTGAGCGTTCGGCTTGCGCCGCATGAAGAATATGTTTGTTATGACTTTGTCACGTTAAACTATCGTCCGTAAACCGAGTTTACAGACAACCATTGTTTTTTTATAACATATTTTACCTGATGATAAGTGGCTACTTAAAACCATGGACACCAGCAGCCAACATCGTAAAATGAAATGTCTCACAGCCTATAATTATAATGACTCTCCACACCCTTCAGATCGAAACATCAATGCAATAATTGCTCCTTGGGCTCAGAAATAGGTAAAAGGAGTAAGGTACTCAGGCAATAAAGAAGATATTATATAGGTATGATATACCTAGTAAAAAGTATCATTTTTATGTTTTCATATGTAATTAACATATACAATATTATATTTTTAAACAGTCGGTCATTTTAAGATGAATAGTATGAATAAAATTAATATTTAGATAACTATGTTTTTGCAGGAATAACCACAAAGAAAGTAGTAATAACATCGAATCCATCTCAAAATGTTATATTAAAAACTACTGCACCGCCTAAGACAGCACAAGTAAGTAAATTTCTATTGTCTTTAATTTTAGAATGTATTCCATGTTTTTTCCGCAATATGTATTGTCTGTTTGGTGGGCCAGTTTCAATTTTTTTTTTTATAGAAGAGGGGGCAAACGAGCGTGCGGCTCACCTGATGTTAAGTGACTACCGCCGCCCATGATCAACCGCAACACCAGGGGAATTGCAGGTGCGTTGCCGGCCCTTTAGAAAGGAGTAAGCTCTTTTCTTGAAGGTCCCCAGGTCGTATCGGTCCGGAAAAATCGCCGGTGGTAAACTATTCCACAGAGAGGTCGTACGCGGAAGAAAACTCCTTTTGAAACGTACAGTGGTGGACCGCCAAGCATCCAGATGGTGTGAATGGTGTCGGGACGTTTGCCGCGTAGTGCGTTCACGAAATTTGGCGGCTGGGATTAATCCGAACAATTCCTCAGAGCACTCCCCGTGATAGATGCGATAAAATACGCAAAGAGATGCAACATCTCTTCGCAGCGCCAGTGAATTGAGCCGATCGGAAAGCACTCGGTCGTCGACGATTCGAGCCGCTCTGAGCTGGATGCGGTCAAGTGGAAGGAGCTGGCACTGGGGAGCCCCAGCCCAGAGATGGGAACAGTGCCATGTGCGGCCGAACCTGCGCCTTGTAAAGTTGCAGGCGGTGTGCCGGCATGAAATACTGTCCTGCTCTGCATAGCACGCCAAGCAAAATTTGATATTTCTACTAAATTGTTATAATAGTCTAATACTAATATAGTAGTGTTAATTTTTGATATCTTGGAAATTCTCAATTTTCTTGAAATGTCATAATTTTAATTTCCTAAATAAGATATATTATTAATGCATTCAATATTTTATTTTTAAATTTTAACATATTATTATTGTGACTGGCAAGTTCGATCTAAAAAACTAAATGGTATTTTTTTTTTCTTCAGATTATTAAAGATGGTAACATTATTGTTGAAGGGCAACGCACACAGTTACATCAAATAAATGTACCTGGTAAAGGCGTAAGTATTATGAGAATGTTACTTAAATTAAATGATACTTAAATGAATTTTTATATTATAGCATTAACTTCTCAACCCCCTAGCTGTCTCATGAGACCGCGGCCATATTCCGTCAAATCCCAAGCGGTCTCATGTGATCGCATCCACTCACAGCACTTTAACCCATAAAAACTTGTGTGTAGAGACTGCTTTTCTATGAAGCATTATACATAATCAATATGAAATACTCCTCATATCCTCTAGTGCAGTAAAAAAACTTATCCTATGAATATTTATTTGTAATCTACGATCATTTCGTACGCCATTTTCGCGTAAATGTTATTGTGTTGATTTTTGGATTTTTCTAGTGTTTTAGTATAGTGTTTTATTATAAAATTGTAATAAAAGTTTTTGTGTGAATATTTTCTATTCTTATATTGTAAATAATTTCGAGTAATAAATAATGAAATAATTGTGATTTTCACGCTGCCGACATTGGTATGTTTTATTTTGTTATCAAAATACAATGAAATCTTTTTGTAATGAATTGAAACCTTTTGTTTAGACCACATGATAGAGAATTTTATATAGATTTTATAATGCTTCTTCATAGAAAAGTAGTCTCTAAATATAAGTTTTAATGGTTTTAAGTGCTGTGGATGTGTGCGGTCGCATGCGACCGCTCAGGATTTGCCGGGCGCATGCGACTGCATGGGAATTTTATGGCGCTTGAAGAGTTAAAATGAAATAAAATTTTGGTCCTTGGATTACTTTGCCCGAAAGTTCATTTATGATTGTGTGATTACTCTGACATTACATATTACTGTTATCATTATTTATTGTGATACACTTAATATTTGCAGTTTAGGATAAATCAAAGTACATAATAATAATAGCCCACATCTATCAAGTTTAGCACAACGAATTTTGTATATACAGGAAGTAGTTTCAATATATTAAGAATTCTATGTAATATCACCATCCTAATTTTTATAGAGAATGTGGCAGGTTTACTCAAAATCTTCTTAAAAACCTGTAATAATTCAAAATAAAGTAAGCCTTGTGCATAGAGGACGTCAGAATTTAAGGGTTAACAATGGCATAATAATAGAATAAAATAGAATACATTTTTATTCAATATATATTACATACAATTCTTATTAAAGGCCATTTTTTACTCTTACTGGTTCCAAAAAAAACCCTGTCCTGGGAAAAAACCCAGTGGGACTTGTTGTTATTTATAAATTAAATTAGTTATATATTATTTTGTACCATTAGTATGAAAACAATTAACTACAACGACTTAAGCTTTAGTATAACAGGTGCAGTGCTGCACCAACCATAGACACAGTGCTCCCAACTGAGGCTATCAACCTCTACCAACTTAATTCCGTAATTCCTCAGAGGTGACAACACATCTATAGCCTCCCTTCTTTGAGGTTGGCTGCAGGTGTCTATGGACTATCGCTATGCACCGCTCGCCCTATCCTCCGCGACTCTTGTGGGGCCACACCATTGATGCGGTGGTGGTGTGGCCTCGAGGGGGAGAGGAGTGTCAGTATTACAAAGATAATGTTTGCAGATGACACGTTTCTACTTTTTCAGGATTGTTTATGGAAGCAAGTGTTTGATAAATCAGAATCCGGACTAAGTAACGTCACCACATGGTTTGATGATAGTTTACTATCGCTAAATACTGTTAAAACGAAGTATATATGCTTTTCTAAATCAGGCGTGTCAAGCCGGAACAACGACTTTTTTTTATAGAAGAAGGGGCAAACATGCATGCGGCTCACCTGATGTTAAGTGACTACCGCCGCCCATGATCAACCGCAACACCAGGAGAATTGCGGGTGCGTTGCCGGCCCTTTAGAAAGGAGTAAGCTCTTTTCTTGAAGGTCCCCAGGTCGTATCGGTCCGGAAAAATCGCCGGTGGTAAACTATTCCACAGAGAGGTTGTACGTGGAAGAAAACTCCTTGTGAAACGTACGGTGGTGGACCGCTAAGCATCCAGATGGTGTGGATGGTATCGGGACGTTTGCCGTGTAGTGCGTTCACGAAATTTGGCGGCTGGGATTAATCCGAACAATTCCTCAGAGCACTCCCCGTGATAGATGCGATAAAATACGCAAAGAGATGCACCATCTCTTCGCAGCGCCAGTGAATCGAGCCGATCGGAAAGCACTTGGTCGTCGACGATTCGAGCCGCTCTGCGCTGGATGCGGTCAAGTGGAAGGAGCTGGTACTGGGGAGCCCCAGCCCAGAGATGAGAACAGTATTCCATGTGCGGCCGAACCTGCGCCTTGTAAAGTTGCAGGCGGTGTGCCGGCATGAAATACTGTCCCGCTCTGCTGAGCACGCCAAGCTTTTTAGAGGCCAATTTGGCCTTTCCTTCCAAGTGACCACGAAACTGCACGTCACCCGATATGTCGACGCCGAGGATTCCGATACTGGCTGAGGCAACAAGGGGAGTGTCTTGAAACTGAGGGGATACGACAAAGGGGTTCTTTTTAGCGGTTAACGCGCAAACTTGTGTCTTCTGGGGGTTAAGCTGGACTAGATTTAGTCGTCCCCAATCCGAGACTCTGTTCAGCAAAGATTCGACTTCAGACACAAGTTTGTCCCGGCACTCGGAGACGTTTTCCCGAGAAATATTGGCTCGGCCGGTGTAAAGAGCATCACCAGTGCTGTCATCTGCATAGCAATGAATGTTACGGGTATGCAACATATCATTAATATGCAGAAGAAACAGCGTTGGCGATAGCACGCAGCCCTGTGGAACACCAGCATTAATAGGCTTGCAATCGGAGCTTGCACCGTCTACAACGACCTTGATGCTCCGATCTGCAAGAAAGCTGGTGATCCAATCGCACAATTTCTCGGGAAGCCCATAGGAAGGGAGCTTCGAAAGAAGCGCTTTGTGCCAAACCCGATCGAAGGCCTTCGCAATGTCCAAACTAACGGCCAATGCCTCCCCCTTGAACTCCACTGCCTCCGCCCATCTGTGAGTTTGTTAGACCAGAAGATCATCAGCTGACCGACCACGGCGAAAACCGTATTGGCGGTCACTAATCAGCTGGTGATCTTCAAGGTACCTCATGAGCTGGCAGTTTACAATGGACTCCATTGTTTTGGAGAACAAGGAGGTGATGGCGATTGGCCGGTAGTTGGACGGGTCAGAGCGGTCGCCTTTTTTAGGGATCGGGTGGAAGAAAGCCGTCTTCCATGATACCGGTAAGTACCGGAAAAGACGCGTTAAAACCGGTGTAAACTCTGGAGCACACGTCCTCAGCACAATTGGGGGGATTCCGTCAGGCCCACTCGACTTGTGGATGTCCAGGGAGAGGAATGCTTTGCGAACCGAGCGCTGTGTGAAGTGCACTTCCGGCATGGAGCACTCACACCGGGGGATGGTCGGCGGCGTACTCCCCCCGTCATCGAGAGTCGAGTTAGACGCAAAGAAAGAGCCTAGATGATCGGCTTTCTCCTTTGCGGTACGGGCCAGTGAGTCGTCCTCCCTGTGCAGAGATGGAAGAGATGGCTGACAGAAATTCCCCTGGACAGCCTTGGCGACAGACCAGAATGCACGGGTTCCAGAAGGAAGGCGAACTAGTTTCTCGCCAATTCTGCCTATGTGCTCTGACTGCCTTGGCAATGACTCTTTTGAAGGACCTAGAGGCGGAATTATACTTCTTTTTTAGAGCGCTGGTGTTTACATCCCGGGACGCTGATGCATCAGCCCAGGCCTGGTAGCACTCCTGCTTATAGCATGATGCTATTTTACAGGAGCGACCAAACCATGGCTGAGATTTGCCTCCAATGGGCACCACAGAGGAAGGAATAAAAAGTTCCATACCCTGAAGTACCACATCAGCAACAGAATCCGCAACAACGTTGGGATCATCCGGCGAGAAGCAAACCCGCCCCCAAGGGTAGGATGCAAAGAAAGACCGCATCCCATCCCAATCGGCTGACCTATAGTGCCAAACACGGCGGCAGCCTGCAGAATGCAACCGCGATTTCAGCGTGAGTGGCACAACACTCCGGACCAGACAATGGTCCGAGGAGCCTAAAGGGGCGTCGACGGAAATCTGATATCCGTCTGGGTGAGAGGTCAGCAGAAGGTCCAACAGGGAAGGTGCATGGAATCCGCGTAGACGAAGTAACCAGTTGTGTCAGACCATATGCCAAGGCAAAATCATGAACAGATCTCCCCGCATGATCGGTTAAACGTGAACCAAGCCATTCGGCGTGATAGGCGTTAAAGTCGCCGAGGATCTCGATCTCTGCGGAGGGGATCTGCTGTAGCAACGAATCTGCAGCCATTTGGACGTGGTCGAACAGTCGGTCTGTTTCGGCATTACCGCTATGGGACCTATAGAGGCACCCGTAGACGCGCGGATGGTCGTCGCTGTCTACGCGTAGCCATAGGATGGACAGGTCCGAACCTTCAAGTCTGCCGAGGCGTCGAGAACAGATGTCTTCTCTGACGTAAACGGAAACTCCAGCCCGAGGCACAAAGGAGTGTTCCAGTTTGTACCCCGGGTAGGAGAGATACGAGACATCAGCCGGAGAGGACACCTGCGTCTCGGTCAGAAAGAGCAGAGCCGGCCTCGACATCTCGAGATGGTAGTGGACGGCGTTTGGGTTAGAGTGAAGTCCCCTGATATTGCAGAAATTCACGGACAGCGTGGCAGGGTTCGCCTTGGTCTTGTTGCTCCGTCTGCCCCGAGCAGTTGTAGTCTTGAGCGGAATTTTGCCCCCCCCCCCCCCCAGAATACGCGAGGCAGCCTGAGCACCCACGCTCAGAAGTGGAGAAACATGGTCGAGGATGCTCAGCGAGGGATTCTCCAGGGGTGCTGGTAGGGGACCCTCCTGGGGTAGTCTATCATTATTTAATTCCGCTACCATGTTGATGGGGGGGAAGGGATTTGGGCCTCCGGCCACCTGCACTCACCAGACGAAACGCGGAAGCAGAACTTCCACTTCACGCCGGTATTCTGTGAGGTCGTGTTACCACCCCGGTTTGAGCCGGCTCATACGTGCAACAGCAAAGCTGCCGCGTGGCTCTACCACTGTTACTTGAAATTAAACATTTATACATTTCCATGCAATAGGCTCTCATGATTGTTCTTGATTATTTAACTTGCGCGGCAACGAAATACCTAGGTCCTAGGCGTACTCGTTGACCAAAGGCTAAATTGAAAGGACCATATAAGAATACTGGTGAACAGTGTTGGAAAGTTAATTTATATATTTAAGGAGCTATTTACATTTAAATTAATTATGCAGACCTACAAAGCTTTATGTGAGAGTATAATTACTTATTGCATATGTTAGTTTTGAGCAGCTAAGACATTCCTCCTGGACTTAGAACGTGCACAAAGAGCGGTTTTAAAGGTTGCGTTGTGTTTACGTTTTAGATATCCGACTATATCAATTTACGACAAAACCAAATTTCTGTCAGTTAGAAAGCTATTTATTTATTAACATCTTAAAAGATATCACCGATTAGATGTTCCGAATTTATCAATAAAAGGAAAAGAATAGACAGATTATGTAACTATCATAGCAAGTAAAAGTGTTTTTGCTAAAAAGAAGTACAAATACTTAGCACCATATTTATATAACAAATTTAATAGTGCTTATAAAGCAAAAAAAGTAACAATTATATCAAAAAAAATGTGGATCATAGACTACTAGACTACTAGAGAGATATACTATATATTAGACCGGGTCATTGAACAAACAAAATGGCACCGACTCCTTGGTGCGAAAATGCTTATGGAGCACCAACGCGAACATCAATGCGTGCCGTGCGTCCGTCCAGTGTTTCCACTATTTTGGGGTAAATCTACTATTATAGGTTACCCTAAAATATTATTATACTTATATAGCCTAACCTTAACCTAAGCTTTAGGCGTTGACAGGATTTTGGATAATTTAGGGTAAAATCGAACTTCAGGTAACCCTGCCTTTTATACCCACCCAATGTATTTTTTTTAAAGATTTATCGAAGGGGATAGGGTCAAAAGAGCTAGAAATGAAATAGAATGAGCTAGAGATGAAATCGATGACTTCTATAACTATTAATTAGACATTGTGAAGAAATACCACAACAACTACCTTATAGTCATGGCAGACTTCAACGCCCAATTTGGCACCAGAGAAGCGGGGGAAGAATTTATTTTGGGAAACTATGACCATGGAAAGAGAAGTAGTAATGAGCATAGGTTAATAGAATTTCTGTTGCAAAATGACTGCCCTGTACTGCTTAAATCAGTCTTCAAGAAAAAACCTGATAATAAATGGACCTGGATATCTCTAGATGGAAGGTACAAAAAATTAATTGATTATATTATAATTAACAGATTAAAAATTTTCAATGAGACAAACGTTATACGAAAATTAAACTTTAACACAAACTACCGTATGGTATGTCGCTTAAAACGGTATTCATCAAAATGACCCTGCAAAACCATAACAAACACTACAGTGTTGACATCTAAACATTATATGAAAGATATTCTCTGGATCTGTGCGGATACCTTCTTCCGATACTACAAACCCCAAAAAGTTTACTTGCCGTTGGAATAGTGAACATTTCTTCGGGCTCAACTTGAGGTTGGCACTCTGAATCTTCATGAGCACGCGTTCCAGGTTTTGAAGGTGTTCCTCAAACGTACGGCCTACGATGATGATGTCATCCAAGTAGACCAGACAGGCATCGCCAATTAGCCCGGCAAGTACAAGTTCCATCAGCCTTTCAAACGTTGCTGGAGCATTGCACAACCCAAACGGCATTACTTTAAATTGCCACAGACCCTTTCCCGTCGAGAACGCAGTTTTCTCCTTGTCCTTAGGGTCAATTTCAACTTGCCAGTAGCCACTTTTTAGATTCAGCGTGCAAAACCACTTTACTCCTGTAAGCATGTCCAGCGTGTCATCAATTCTTGGCAAGGGATAGCTGTCCTTCTTCGTAACGTCGTTCAGACGGCGGTAGTCAACACAAAACCGCATGCTGCCATCCTTCTTCTTCACCAGCACCACTGGTGAACACCATGGACTAGAGGAAGGTTCAATAACACCATCCTTCACCATTCCTTCAATCATGGTTTCCACTTCCTTTTCACGTGCTACCGGCAATCTTCTTGGCCGCTGACGGATAGGCAATTCTTCTCCTGTGTTTATTTTGTGTTGAACTAAGCCAGTCTTTCCTATGTCAGCATCGTTTGATGAGAATACATCGGCGTACTTGAGTAACAACTTCTTCGCCTTGACCAATTCGTTCGGGGAGAGAACACTGCGACAGTCTTCCAAAAGTGTGGTCACTCTCGTTTCTGCATCCTTGCTGGGGGTCCCACTCGATATATATTGGCACCGACGTAACCAATCCACTTCCTCACAAGTACCAATCAGTGTGCCTTTTTCTATAATCTGTTCCCGGTCGCAAAGGTTCAGCACACGTACTCCTGAGATGTCAGTGGTCCTGACCAAGGTTCGAGCTACTTTCCATGGAAGGTCATTGTTTACCCTTTCCACAAGTACACAACGGTGAGCTTGCCCAGCGTTTCGAGGAAGACTAACCGGAACAATCGTTTCCGATCTCGGCGGAAGAACAATCTTCTTAATGTTGTACACGTTCCCTGGTAACGCACCTTCCATAAAAAGTTCCTCCTGTCCACATTTCAAAACACCTTGCTTAACGTCGATCTCACAACAATTATTCCTCATGAAGTCTAGGCCTAGGATGCAGTCGTCCATTATATCAGCCACGATGACATTATGCAGGTAGATCACGTTGCCTAGCTTCAAGTCCATCTCCTTCTCTCCACGGACGGGTATACGCTGACCGGTGGCTGTTACCAAATTAATGCGTTCTCGGTTGTATGCGGAGTCCCCAAGGAACTGACTTATAAGTTGGGAACTAACAACCGTACGAGAGGCTACAGTGTCTATGGTCAGTTTACACGGCATTCCGTTGACCTCGCCCTTGATGATTAGACTGTTCCCATCATGGGTTTATGAGATCGAGATCCTTGGGGCTCTTTTAACATCAGCCAGCACCCGCCCCGCAGTTCTGGCTTTTACTCGTTTCCCTGCTGCTGCAGGGCGGTGCTGTTGACCGCACTACCCTCCTGAGATCGTTCACCTTCCCTTTCTAGGGCTCGCATAGGGCAGCTGGATCGAAGATGGCCCTTTTCCCCACAGCCATAGCACTTAGGGCTGTATCCTCTGTTGCGGTCGCGAACTGTAGCTGCTGCAACCTCCCTGATGCGATGGGAACGATGATCCTGCCGCACGGCTTCCACCTCCAGTGCATGGGCCAAGGCGTTCTTAAGCGTGTCGTGGTGCCCGAGTCTCACAGCAGCTCTGACTTCAAGGTCGCGGATGCCGTCGATGAATGTCTGAACCAGGTTCCCTTCAATGAGCGCAGGTACAGACTGGTATGCTTTTCGAACCATCTTCTCCACCTCGAGGGCCCACTGCTGCAGGTTTTCGTTGCTGCGCTGCACGCGATCTTTAAGCTGCGCGCGAAAGACGTGTTCCAGATGAGCGTCGCCATATCTCGCTTCCAAGGCCTCGAGAAGCTGCTCATAGGTCACTTTCTTACCGAGAGCTTCCAACACAGTTAAGGCTTGGTCGCGCAGGCCTAGGGTGAGCGCAGTCATGGCTTGGCTTTTATTCCAGCCGTTCGCCTCCATGACGGCCTCGAACTGGATTTTGTAGGCCGACCAGGAAGAGGTCCCGTCGAACGGCGGCACTTTGAATCCACGTAGCGAAGGTGTTGTGGCTACTACGGGAGCTGTTGTTCCATCCCCAAGTTTGAGGTCGTCCAGCGTTTTCTTCATGTCAGCCATTACGTTGTCAACCCGATTGATTACTTGGTCGATTCGGGTTTCGGCCTCCAACAGGCGGTTGTCATGTTGAGCAACCTTATCCTTCACCTCCCTTATCTCCTTCCCGAAGGTAGCGTGAAGGTCCTTCATGAGGAGCATCTGCTCTTCCAACCGACGGGCCTGTTCCTCTTGTCCGCCCCGCAGCTGCTCTTCCAAACGACGGGCCTGTTCCTGCAGCATCACCATCAGAGCGCCTAAATCAGGTGCTGCAGGTGCAGGAGCTACTGACGGACCGGCCTCCGTTGCCGGCGGCTGGCCCTCCGACGTCTGCGGCGTTGCACCACCAAATCTTCGTTGGTCCGTCTCCTGCTGGCGTTGACTTCGGGTACGGACACCCTCCGTTTCCTGCTTAGGTAAAATCGGCATTATTTTATCCCACTTCTGACACCAATTGTTACGAGCTTGAGGTTCGTGACAATAAAAATTGCCGATAAAATTACCTAAATTAACACTCTAATTTACTTTACACAAACTAAAGTTAAAAACACTAATAATTAAAAACACTAATTCACTTAATTCCGCTCCGAAGCTTCGCTTGTTTCGTCAAATCAACTCTGCCCCGATCGCATCTTGCAGCGCCTATTTATATAATTAGCAAAGAAGCGTCCCGAACATTCACGTAAATGCGCGCCAGGCAACGAGTATTCGAGTGTAGATTTTCCAGAAACTTAGTTCTTCGGGTGGCGCTGTGATGTCATTTACTGCAAAACTCCCCTCGCTCTCGTTCCTGGCACTAGATGGCGCTAGTGTATCGATTTTAGCGCGTAACAATATTACTGCTATCATTATTTATTGTGATATACTTAATATTTGCAGTTTAGGATAAATCAAAGTACATAATAATAATAGCCCACATCTATCAAGTTTAGCACAACGAATTTTGAATATACAGGAAGTAGTTTCAATATATTAAGAATTCTATGTAATATCACCATCCTAATTTTTATAGAGAATGTGGCAGGTTTACTCAAAATCTTCTTAAAAACCTGCAATAATTCAAAATAAAGTAAGCCTTGTGCATAGAGGACGTCAGAATTTAAGGGTTAACAATGGCATAATAATAGAATAAAATAGAATACATTTTTATTCAATATATTATTACATACAATTCTCATTAAAGGCCATTTTTTACTCTTACTGGTTCCAAAAAAAAACCCTGTCCTGGGAAAAAACCCAGTGGGACTTGTTGTTATTTATAAATTAAATTAGTTATATATTATTTTGTACCATTAGTATGAAAACAATTAACTACAACGACTTAAGCTAGTATAACAGGTGCAGTGCTGCACCAACCATAGACACAGTGCTCCCACCTGAGGCTATCAACCTCTACCAACTTAATTCCGTAATTCCTCAGAGGTGACAACACATCTATAGCCTCCCTTCTTTGAGGTTGGCTGCAGGTGTCTATGGACTATCGCGATGCTCCACTCGCCCTATCCTCCGCGACTCTTGTGGGGCCACACCATTGATGCGGTGGTGGTGTGGCCTCGAGGGGGAGAGGAGTGTCAGTATTACAAAGATAATGTTTGCAGATGACACGTTTCTACTTTTTCAGGATTGTTTATGGAAGCAAGTGTTTGATAAAACAGAATCCGGACTAAGTAACGTCACCACCTGGTTTGATGATAGTTTACTATCGCTAAATACTGTTAAAAAGAAGTATATATGCTTTTCTAAATCAGGCGTGTCAAGCCGGAACAACGACTTTTTTTTATAGAAGAAGGGGCAAACGTGCATGCGGCTCACCTGATGTTAAGTGACTACCGCCGCCCATGATCAACCGCAACACCAGGAGAATTGCGGGTGCGTTGCCGGCCCTTTAGAAAGGAGTAAGCTCTTTTCTTGAAGGTCCCCAGGTCGTATCGGTCCGGAAAAATCGCCGGTGGTAAACTATTCCACAGAGAGGTTGTACGTGGAAGAAAACTCCTTGTGAAACGTACAGTGGTGGACCGCCAAGCATCCAGATGGTGTGGATGGTATCGGGACGTTTGCCGTGTAGTGCGTTCACGAAATTTGGCGGCCGGGATTAATCCGAACAATTCCTCAGAGCACTCCCCGTGATAGATGCGATAAAATACGCAAAGAGATGCAACATCTCTTCGCAGCGCCAGTGAATCAAGCCGATCGGAAAGCACTTGGTCGTCGACGATTCGAGTCGTTCTGCGCTGGATGCGTTCAAGTGGAAGGAGCTGGTACTGGGGAGCCCCAGCCCAGAGATGGGAACAGTATTCCTTATGCGGCCGAACCTGCGCCTTGTAAAGCTACAGGCGGTGTGCCGGCATGAAATACTGTCCCGCTCTGCTGAGCACGCCAAGCTTTTTAGAGGCCAATTTGGCCTTCTCTTCCAAGTGACCACGAAACTGCACGTCACTGGATATGTCGACGCCGAGGATTCCGATACTGGTTGAGGCAACAACGGGAGTGCCTTGAAACTGAGGGGATACTACAAAGGGGTTCTTTTTAGCGGTTAACGCGCAAACTTATGTCTTCTGGGGGTTAAGCTGGACTAGATTTAGTCGTCCCCAATCCGAGACTCTGTTCAGCAAAGACTCGACTTCAGACACAAGTTTGTCCCGGCACTCGGAGACGTTTTCCCGAGAAATATTGGCTCGGCCGGTGTAAAGAGCATCACCAGTGCTGTCATCTGCATAGCAATGAATGTTACGGGTATGCAACATATCATTGATATGCAGAAGAAACAGCGTTGGCGATAGCACGCAGCCCTGTGGAACACCAGCATTAATAGGCTTGCAATCGGAGCTTGCACCGTCTACAACGACCTTGATGCTCCGATCTGCAAGAAAGCTGGTGATCCAATCGCACAATTTCTCGGGAAGCCCATAGGAAGGGAGCTTCGAAAGAAGCGCTTTGTGCCAAACCCGATCGAAGGCCTTCGCAATGTCCATACTATAGTACGGCCGCTGAATTATTACCGATTTGACAGATTATTCTTAAATTAATCGATATAACCTTGCACGAGCGACACATTTGCCGAATGATTTAGAATACCTCTTTAATATAAAACTTTATGTCAAAATGTCAGAATCAAGTAATTTTCCAATAAACTCTGTTTCAAAACTTAAAATAGTTTGTAAATAATATGAAAACATTTATTTTTTGTTCTTTGGCGCGCTTGTACAAAGTTACATCGTGCGTCTAGTATTCATAGTGATGTGCTTGATAGTATTCGGTCCGAATTCATTGGAATAGATATGATATTTATTTTATTTGGATATTTTTATTTTACTTATTCCTTCGAGCAACTAGACTATAATGCTACCATTTTTTGCATCTCCTAATTGCACTGTGTTGCCAGTGTCTCTATGATTTTTAAGATTTATGTGTGATCCAAAGACAGAAATACTGTTTTCTATGATTTAAAAATAAATACAATTAAAATGATTATGTATAATTTTTAACATTCATAATATATAAAACAACATTTAATAAATATAATTTTCTCCCTCAATTAAGCAATGTTATAGGTGTATTTTTTAAGTAATTGGCGATACTATTCTGGCAACACCCTTACCACCGCTATTTTAATCTGTTTAGTCGTCTTCCGTACTCTCGTGCGCACAGACTACGTTCTCTTGTGTAACCGTTGTTTTTTGACTCGGCTTTCTCCTGTTTATCGTTGCGCTTTATTGGACTAATTTTGTTTGTGTTTGGTAATTTTGTTGAAAATGCCGAAACGAGGAAAAACATTGAATAGTCAATGTCGTGAGCTTGTACTAAAGCTACAGGATTACTTTGAGCGTGAGTCACAAAATGGCGGCCCTTTGATTCCTGTCACTCAAGTGAAAGATCGGGTTTCACAAGCTCTTGGAATTGGTGCAAAAACACTATATAATATAAATAAAGAAAAATTTGGTGCTTCTGGACGTGAAGATAATGTTTTACGCACTCCTAAGAAAAAACGAAGACAAAAGCCCGTGACAGGTGTTGATGTTTTTGATGCAGATGCAATAAGAAACCACATATATGGTTATTACACTAGGAACGAGTTTCCAACTAGACGTTTGCTTTTGGTCTCTTTAAAAGAAGCTGGCTTGTTTAAATGCGTAAAACGGCATTGTCAAAACTATTGCACGAAATTGGGTTTGAATATAAAAAAATGAATAAAAGGAAAATATTAATGGAAATATTTGATTTAATAATTAAAAGGAGCGAGTTTTTAAGAGAAGCCAGAAAAATCGAGTCTTGGGACAACGTCGTTTTTGTTGACGAAACATGGTTAAATGCGAACCACACTGTGTCACGCTCTTGGACTGACGAAACAAAAGCATCAACCTCAAAGGTTCCAATTGGAAAAGGATCGCGACTGATAATTTGTCACGCCGGTTCTGCTGCAAGTGGTTTCTTTGAAAATGGACTGCTGGCTTTCGCGTCAAAAAGTACTTCCGATTACCACGAGGACATGGATACAGACACTTGTACGAATTGGTTCGAAAATCAATTATTACCCAGCCTGCCAGAGCCTTCTATCATAATAATGGACAACGCTTCATATCACTCGAAACAAGTGAATAAAGCGCCTACTTAGGCCGACAAGAAAGCTGATCTCGTAGCATGGCTACACCAAAATGGAATTGAAACTACTGCCGAAATGCTAAAGTCTGACTTAGTAAAGTTGGTACGTGAAAATATAACATCAAGCGTCCGTTATGAAGTAGATGAGATAGCTCTAGCACATGGACATCGGGTACCTCGAATTCCGCCTTATCACTGCCAGTACAATGCCATTGAGCTAATATGGGCACAAATCAAAGGTATTGTTTTTTATCGCATAGGTTATGAATATGAATAATTTGTACTATTATAACATCCAATATTCAGCATATAAGTAAAAAGATACATAACTAAGAAATAAATATCTCATGTCCCTTACATGTAGGTAATTGTGTAACATTTCGTTTATTTAATGTAATAAATTAAAGTTATTTAATGTTTACATTACAGGTTACGCAGCTCGTAATAATACGACTCCGCCATTCAGTACTAATAAAATGATTGGTCTATTAAAAGATGCTTGCAGCAAAATAACGAAAGAAGATTGGGTCAAGGTCGTCGAAAAGACTCGAAAACTAATAACAGAAGATTATGAACGCGATATAAGAGTGGACACCATTATAGAGAATGAAATTGTCATACAAGTGACTGATAGCGATGACAGCTCTGGCGAATCTGGTTCAGAGTCTGAATAATTGTTTTAATAAATGATAGGTAGTCATTTATTAAAACATCTTGTACCTACTCTATTCAATAAAATGTGTAACAGTGTTTACAAATTTGTTTTATTTTGATATGTCCTCGACCAATTATCTACGCCCATCAAGGATACTCCGCCTAATAAAGAACCTGTGTCTTTAACTATTATTGTTTTGATTTTATTTAATTACACACTATACTAGAATATTTAAAAACAAACTATTCCCAAATGATAGGGTTACTGGTTCAGTCACTTCACTAGTATTGTCAATTCGTCATGTGTCAAATCGGTAATAACTCAGCGGCCGGAGTATAACGGCCAATGCCTCCCACTTGAACTCTACTGCCTCCGCCCATTTGTGAGTTTGGTAGACCAGAAGATCACCAGCTGACCGACCACGGCGAAAACCGTATTGGCGGTCACTAATCATCTGATGATCTTCAAGGTACCTCATGAGCTGGCAGTTTACAATGGACTCCATTGTTTTGGAGAACAAGGAGGTGATGGCGATTGGCCGGTAGTTGGACGGGTCAGAGCAGTCGCCTTTTTTAGGGATCGGGTGGACGAAAGCCGTCTTCCATGATTTTGGGACTACGCCCAGGGAGTAGGAGTACCGGAAAAGACGCGTTAAAACCGGTGCCAACTCTGGAGCACACGTCCTCAGCACAATTGCGGGGATTCCGTCAGGCCCACTCGACTTGTGGATGTCCAGGGAGAGGAGTGCTTTGCGAACCGAGCGCTGTGTGAAGTGCACTTCCGGCATGGAGCACTCACACCGCGGGATGGTCGGCGGCGTACTCCCCCCGTCATCGAGAGTCGAGTTAGACGCAAAGAAAGAGCCTAGATGATCGGCTTTCTCCTTTGCGGTATGGGCCAGTGAGTCGTCCTCCCTGTGCAGAGATGGAAGAGATGGCTGACAGAAATTCCCCTGGACAGTCTTGGCGACAGACCAGAATGCACGGGTTCCAGTAGGAAGGCGAACTAGTTTCTCGCCAATTCTGCCTATGTGCTCTGACTTTGCCTTGGCAATGACTCTTTTGAAGGACCTAGAGGCGGAATTATACTTCTTTTTTAGAGCGCTGGTGTTTACATCCCGGGACGCTGATGCATCAGCCCAGGCCTGGTAGCACTCCTGCTTATAGCATGATGCTATTTTATAGGAGCGACCAAACCATGGCTGAGATTTGCCTCCAATGGGCACCACAGAGGAAGGAATAAAAAGTTCCATACCCTGAAGTGCCACATTAGCAACAGAATCCGCAACAACGTTGGGATCATCCGGCGAGAAGCAAACCCTCCCCAAGGGTAGGATGCAAAGAAAGACCGCATCCCATCCCAATCGGCTGACCTATAGTGCCAAACACGGCGGCAGCCTGCAGAATGCTACCGCGATTTCTGCGTGAGTGGCATAACACTCCGGACCATACAATGGTCCGAGGAGCCTAAAGGGGCGTCGACGGAAATCTGATATCCGTCCAGGTGAGATGTCAGCACAAGGTCCAACAGGGAAGGTGCATGATCCTCCACATCTGGAATCCGCGTAGGCGAAGTAACCAGTTGTGTCAGACCATATGCCAAGGCAAAATCATGAACAGATCTCCCCGCATGATCGGTTAAACGTGAACCAAGCCATTCGGCGTGATAGGCGTTAAAGTCGCCGAGGATCACGATCTCTGCGGAGGGGATCTGCTGTAGCAACGAATCTGCAGCCATTTGGACGTGGTCGAACAGTCGGTCTGTTTCGGCATTACCGCTATGGGACCTATAGAGGCACCCGTAGACGCGCGGATGGTCGTCGCTGTCTACGCGAAGCCATAGGATGGACAGGTCCGAACCTTCAAGTCTGCCTAGGCGTCGAGAACAGATGTCCTCTCTGACGTAAACGCAAACTCCAGCCCGAGGCACAAAGGAGTGTTCCAGTTTGTACCCCGGGTAGGAGAGATACGAGACATCAGCCGGAGAGGACACCTGCGTCTCGGTCAGAAAGAACAGAGCCGGCCTCGACGTCTCGAGATGGTAGTGGACGGCGTTTAGGTTAGAGTGAAGTCCCCTGATATTGCAGAAATTCACGGACAGCGTGGCAGGGGTCGCCTTGGTCTTGTTGCTCCGTTTGCCCCGAGCAGTTGTAGTCTTGAGCGGAATTTTGCCCCCCCCCCCCCCCCAGAATACGCGGGGTAGCCTGAGCACCCACGCTGAGAAGTGGAGAAACATGGTCGTGGACGCTCAGCTAGGGATTCTCCAGGGGTGCTGGTACCCTCCTGGGGTAGTCTATCATTATTTAATTCCGCTACCATGTTGATGGGGGGGGGGGGGGGATTTGGGCCTCAGGCCACCTGCACTCACCAGACGAAACGCGGAAGCAGAGCTTCCACTTCACGCCGGTATTCTGTGAGGTCTTGGTACCACCCCGGTTTGAGCAAAGCTGCCGCGTGGCTCTACCACTGTTACTTGAAATTAAACATTTATACATTTCCATGCAATAGGCTCTCATGATTGTTCTTGATTATTTAACTTGCGCGGCAACGAAATACCTAGGTCCTAGGCGTTCTCATTGACCAAAGGCTAAATTGGAAGGACCATATAAGAATACTGGTGAACAGTGTTGGAAAGTTAATTTATATATTTAAGGAGTTATTTACATTTAAATTAATTATGCAGACCTACAAAGCTTTATGTGAGAGTATAATTACTTATTGCATATGTTAGTTTTGAGCAGCTAAGACATTCCTCCTGGACTTAGAACGTGCACAAAGAGCGGTTTTAAAGGTTGCGTTGTGTTTACGTTTTAGATATCCGACTATATCAATTTACGACAAAACCAAATTTCTGTCAGTTACCAGGCGGTCCCATAATGAACTGGCCTGATATAGTTCAACGCGACATGTCGCTACATGTTGTGTTACATTAAATAGTACGTTTATCGTGCACTTAATTTAAGAAACATGCATCGACATGAAATGCTTAGTCTTAGTTTAACAGGCATTTGAATAACGAGAGTCGCGTATTTTTTCAAAATGTCGAAAACTGAGTATCGAAGTATCATAAAGTTTCTGTTTAAAGAAGATTTATCCCCTGCCTAAATAAAAGAACGATTGGATGGCGTGTATAAGGAGTCTGCCCCCTCTTATAGCACAGTGAAAAATTGGGTGAAAGTGTTTCGCCTCGGGAGAGAAACCGTCGAAGACTTTGGCCACGATGGTCGACCTGTGGAAGTGCTCACTCCCGAAACGATTGCTCTTATCGAAGAGGAGGTTCTGAGTGACCGCCGTTTGAAGATTAGAAAAATTGCAGCAAGGCTTGGGCTCTCTAAGAGTACCGTTCATCGCGCGATCCATGAACATCTTCACATGAAAAAAGTGAGTGCAAGATGGGTACCGAAACTTCTTTCAGCGGTACAGAGACAGGAAAGAGTGTGCTGCGCTTCGGAGTTTTTGGATCTTTGTGGCGAAAATCCAAAGACTGTGATCGAGCGGCTAGTGATTGGTGATGAAACTATGATCTTGTATTATGATCCATAAAGCAAGCGCGAGTCAATGGAATGGCGTTATAAGGGTGAAAAGCCCCCTAGAAAGGCAAAGGTGCAACAATCAACTAAAAAACTGATGTGCACAATATTTTGGGATTTTCAAGGCATTTTGATGGTGGATTTTAAAGAACGTAATATAGTCGTGAACGGCGAATATTATGCTTCTTTAATATATAAATTACGAGACAAGATAAAGGAAAAACGAAGAGGCAAGCTGTCTAAAGGTGTCCTGTTGCTCCATGACAACGCCCCTGTTCATACCGCTGGTGTTTCGAAGGATGCAGTTCGTCAATACGGGTTCACAGAAGTTCAACATCCACCTTACAGTCCAGACATGGCCCCGTCCGACTATTATTTATTTCCAAATTTAAAGCGAGACTTAATAGGAAGAAAATTTTCAAGCGATGAAGAGTTGCAGGCGGCCGTCTTCAGTCATTTTGAGGATAAAAAATGTGATTATTTTTATAAAGGTTTAGAGATGTTGATTCACAGATGTCAGAAGTGTGTTAGTATTCATGGTGATAATATTGAAAAATAAAATTGGTTTCGTTTCATTTCCTTCATTGGTTCATAGTTAGGCCAATTCATTATGGGACCGCCTACGTAGAAAGCTATTTATTTATTAACATCTTAGAAGATATCACCGATTAGATGTTCCGAATTTATCAATAAAAGGAAAAGAATAGACAGATTATGTAACTATCATAGCGAGTAAAAGTGTTTTTGCTAAAAAGAAGTACAAATACTTAGCACCATATTTATATAACAAATTTAATAGTGCTTATAAAGCTAAAAAGGTAACAATTATATCAAAAAAAATGTGGATCATAGACTACTAGACTACTAGAAAGATATACTATATATTAGACCGGGTCATTGAACAAACAAAATGGCACCGACTCCTTGGTGCGAAAATGCTTATGGAGCACCAACGCGAACATCAATGCGTGCCGTGCGTCCGTCCAGTGTTTCCACTTTTAGATATTTTTCACTATTTTAGGGTAAATCTACTAATATAGGTATATTAGTAAGTAGGTTTACCCTTAAATATTATTATACTTATATACCCTAACCTAATATACTATTTTAGGTTAATCTACTATATCGGCTTTAGGCGTTGACAGGGTTTTGGATAATTTAGGGTAAAATCGAACTTCAGGTAACCCTGCCTTTTATACCCACCCAATGTTTTTTTTTAAAGATTTATCGAAGGGGATAGGGTCAAAAGAGCTAGAAATGAAATAGAATGAGCTAGAGATGAAATCGATGACTTCTATAACTATTAATTAGACATTGTAAAGAAATACCACAACAACTACCTTATAGTCATGGCAGACTTCAACGCCCAATTTGGCACCAGAGAAGCGGGGAAAGAATTTATTTTGGGAAACTATGACCATGGAAAGAGAAGTAGTAATAGGCATAAGTTAATAGAATTTCTGTTGCAAAATGACTGTCTGTCTTAGAATATCTCTAGATGGAAGGTACAAAAAATTAATTGATTATATTATAATTAACAGATTAAAAATTTTCAATGAGACACACGTTATACAAAAATTAAACTTTAACACAAACTACCGTATGGTATGTCGCTTAAAACGGTATTCATCAAAATGACCCTGCAAAACCATAACAAACACTACAGTGTTGACATCTAAACATTATATGAAAGATATTGCTCATTTTGTATAGTCTCCAACATTAACATATAAAAAAATATATGACCATCTAGAAAATAAACTATCACAATTAATGAGAGCAAATAATTTTACAGACACAAATGAATTTACCGAAAAAACTATAAAACTACTCAAAGAAAGAAAAATACTAATTGCAAACAGTATATCAAACTTCAGCAAACAGATACGGGAAAGTATATAAGCAAAGACAGGAAAGTAAGAAAAACAAAAAAAATTGGAAGGCATAATCCAAAGTACAGGTGGAACTAAAAAGCTTTCAAGGAATTAAGGGGACATGGAAAAGAATGGATTTCTCAAGTAAAAAGCAACCAATCCAACTAAGTGACAAAACAAACTGAAATTCAGAAATTAGCTATAGATTACTACAGAACTGTTATTCTAATAAAGACGTTGATCAGGAAAAGTATACCAACAAAATGCCAACAAACAGATATGTACATGTACCATCAATTTTTAGAGAGTATGTAAAGAAAGCCATCAATTCACAAAAATTTGAAAGAACTCCAGGACCCCACAATTTACCAAAATATGTAAACAAACCAAAATCGCCGACGTACTTACTATATTAGTATTGACAATCAGAAATGGAGTTGGACAGAACACGTAATACATTGAACAATAAATAAATGGAACAAGCAAGTCACTGTAGTACCCAAGGGACGGAACTAGAAGACAGGGACGTCCAAAAAGAAGTTGGGAAAACGAAATTCGTCTGACCTTAGGACCATATTGAACAAGGTTCGCATTGGACAGAGTCCAATGGAGACTGTTGGAGGAGGCCTATGCCAAAGGGCACAGTGAATCAAGAGACATATTATAAGCTGTTAAATTGAATTTAAGCATACTACTATGTAAAAATTCGGAAATAAAAGGGCTTTATTATTATTATTATGAAATCAATTAGAAACAGCGTGGTAGCGATCACCTCATTCCCAGGGGTTATTATTAATCATTTTTTATAGTATAAAGATGGCAAATGAATACACAGTCCACCTGATGGTAAGTGGTTCTTGTGGCCCATATACATCTATATGTACAGGAGGAGTATTATAGGTTCTATCACATCTACCACGGGGAGTGCTCTGGGGAATTATTGGATTAATTCTAGCCGCCAAATATCACAAACGTTGGCGGTTCAACACTGCATTTTACTAGGAGTTTTCTTCCACGTACAACATCTTTGTGGAATTTTTTACCACCGGCGATTTTTCCGAACCGATGCAACTTAGGGATCTTCAAGAAAAAAGCTTACTACTTTCTAAAATGCTGGCAGCGCACCTGCAATTCCCATGGTGTTTCAGTTGTTCATGGGTGACGGTGATCACCATCAGGTGAGCCGCATGCTCGTTTGCCCCCTATACTATAAAACATTGAGGCTATCTATGGCGGAATCTAAGGATTAATAATATAAAAAAATAATATTAATAATAATAATAATAAAAGTAAGTCGATGCTGTGGCCCATAGGCATCTACATTTATCATCGACAACGAATCAAAATACACATGCGGTGTCGTTGTCCGTGAGGACTAAGATGGAATGCCTCGTTTCCAGTAAAAAGGGTCTCCGGTTTTCTACACTCATCAAACGAAACATAGCAGCGTTAACCTGTATTTAACCGTAATTTGACGCTGGTATTCTGTGAGAGCGCAGTCCTTCCCCGGTCGAGCCGACCCATTCGTGCTACAACTATACCAGTAATATAGCTGCAGCATCTGCGGCTCTACCACGTAAGAAAAATCTCTTTAGTCGTATAATAGCCCTTACTAAACAATAACCAGAAAATAAAACACCTCAATCCATCTTAACAATGGAAATGACAAAGTGCTTGAAATTTTGTGAATATAAATAAAACAAATGATAAATATTATTTTCCAGGCCAATATTATTTCATTGGTGTGTAACAACATCATGTGTTTGTTTACAGATCCAGTACATCAGACTAATCACAAACTCGGCGTCACCATCGACAAAGCCCAAACTTCAGCCGCAAACAATTAATGTTCCATCTAAAACATTTGTGTTGACTGACAATAAGGGTAATATTTTTTATAAGTATTGCTTTAATTTAGTATATTTAAGACGAATTTATTGCTCAACGCCTGCATTCACAAACATTACTATGAGGTCTCACATTGAGCTCAAATGCACAGGGTACAGAAAACTTTATCATAAACAGCCCTTGAAGGATGAACAACTATACATTTATTGATTAAAACTACTTTTACGGATTTTATCGCGTTGAATTTTAATTTTAATAATTTTTGTTTCTAATTCCCGACGTTTCGGGTGCTTTCCAGCACCCATGGTCACGGGGGACTGAGGTGACTAACGTCCCGATGTCATTGTTAAACCCGGAGTACCTTCAGTTTTGATAATTATTGTTTAAGGTCCGATCTATGCAAAATGAACTGACTATGTCTTGAGGTCTTGCAGTGGTATGCTTGGATTCAGTTTTAATTTTATTGATTATAGGGTCCCAAGCAGGTGGTACGAGGCCTCCTTGTCTTTTGAAATTAGGATGTATTTTAATTTCAATAGCCTCACGTATCCTTGGTAGGAATCGGTGTTCTTTAAAAGCCGTCTAGGATATGATCACAAACTGCAGACTTCCACTATGATATGTATATATACACATAATATAGTATTGCTATATACTTTCGATTATTACAGTGCTGTTAAATTTGAAAGTCACTATAGATTTTTAAACACATTGTTATGAACAAGGGCAGAGGAAGTTCAGTGAATGACAACTTTGGTTTTAACGAACGAGAGGCAACTGAAAAGTTTAGAGCCTAAGTACCTTCAAGTTTTATTATGGTCTCGCGCTGTATATTATTAATTTGCGAATACCCTTCTTGGTATACATACAGAGTTTCACATCATTAGCATCATTACGCTTTTCCGATAATCCCGATCTTAATCATGACATCATCATGTCTCAGTCAGAAATTGGAGTACAGAGCTGTCGTAAAATGTCTCACAAAGAAGAACAAAACGCCGATGGAAATATTTGAAGAGAAGTCGACAGTTTACGAGGAGTCTACACCTTCATTTGCCACCGTAAAACGCTGGAGGCGAGAATCGAAGCATAGCAAGGAGTCGCTGGAAGATGATCTCATATCATGGCGGCCTAACACTGCCGTCAACGAAGAATATATTGAAAAATAAAGAAACTTTTTCTAAAAGATCGGCGAATCAAAGTGTGGCAGATAGCTGAAGCCATAGGCATTAGCAAGGAACAAATCGGCGATATTTTGCAAATGGAAAAGGTGTGCGCACGCTGGGTGCCAAAGATGCTTACTCCGCTGGACAAGCAGCGTAGAGTCACAACTTTGCAGGAGTTTTTGAACATCTGTGGCGATAATCCTGACGATGTTTTATCTTGCATTGTCACTGTTGATGAAATATGAATCCGGCAGTACGATCTACGATTGAAGGGTGAGAAAAGCCGCTACGAAATTCAAAGTGGAGCGATCCACATCCCAGCTCATGGCCACTGTTTTTAGGACTATGAAGGAATTTGTTTAATTGACTACCTTTCTAAGAATAGTACAATGAACGGGGTCTATGACGCTGCATTGTTGACAAAAGTGCGTCAAGTGGTTGTCAAAAAAAGAAGAGGCACACTGGCGAAAGGACTCCTGTTGTTGCAGGACAATGCGCCGGTGCACACTGCGCGAGTTGCAAGGCGTACCCTGAACAAAATGGATTTGAAAAAATCAATCACCCACCATACAGTACAGACCCAGCCCACAGCGATTTTTACTTATTTTCAAATTTGAAGAAATTCCTCCGCGGACGGATATTTTCGAGTGACGAAGAAATGAAGGCAGCGGTAACAAGCATTTCGAAGGCAAAGATGGCGAATATTTTTTCACTGGATTAAAAGCCCTTTATCACAAATGTCACACAAGCCCCTAAGATACACTAGCCACCAAACATATTCACAACGAAGTGCATTGAAGTAGAGGGAGATTACATAGAAAAATAAATTTTATATACTTTTCTATCAGCCTTTTTAATACCCTAGGCTCAAAACTTCAGCTGCCCTTCGTAAAATTATTTATCAGTCTACTAATTACCAAATGCACTGAGAAATATCTTACTTATCATATCATTGCTCCTTTAATAAAGTAATTTTTGGGAGTACGGGATATTTGGGTTTGTGATTGTATAGACGATGGGCATACAATATCACAATTTTCCATATACCCAATTTTTTTTCTAATCGTGGTCCGAGTAGGTTTGCTGCTCTTTAGGCTCTGTCTGCCCCTTCCGCGATAATAGGCGTGACGCTATCTATATATTTTCTACAGCTGCAAAAATATTTAAAGAAAATCCTGAGTATTCTTAACTCATCCTAATCTATTAATGCTCAATGTAGTGTTTAACAAGCTGATTAGTATTTAGTGTATGAACTATAGGGCCAGTTACTGTTTTGTGATTCCAGGGTTATAATACTCCAAAAAAAATTGCATTTAGCAAGCGATGTTACCTATCTGCCTGCTTTAACCCCTCAGCTCTTAAGCGTTCGAATTCAACCGCGGTGCTATTTCGTCAAAATTTAGGCGGTCGAATTCGACCGGGCACACCCACAGCATTTTAAACCATTAACACTTATATTTAGAGACTACTTTTCTATGAAGAAGTTTGACATTATAGAATTAATATGAAATTTTCTATCCTCTAGTGCAATAAAAAGTCAAGTTATCTTATGAATAATTATTTATAATCTACGTTAATTTCATACGCCACTTTCGCGTGAATGTTATTGTGTTGATTTTTGGATTTTTCTAGTATTTTAGTATAGTATTTTTTTATAAAATTGTAATGAAAGTTTTTGTGTGAATATAATTTATCTTTTTACGTAAATAATTTCGAGTAATATATATTGAAATAATTGTGATTTTCACACTGCCGACATTCGCTTGGTATGTTTTGTTTTTGTTATCAAAATATTTTGTAATGAAGTAAAACATGACTTTTATATAAAGAATTTTGTATAGATTTTCTAATGCCAAATTTCTTCATAGAAAAGTAGTCTCTAAATATATTTTTAATGGTTGTAAGTGCTGCGGGTGGGTGCGGTTGCATGCGACTGCTCGGGATTTGCCAGGCGCATGCGACTGCATCGGATTATTTGTATGGGGATCGAAGGGTTAATTTGAACCCTGGACCAGTAGCGTAGTTGGAAGGTACTATAACCACTAGACCTCATAGAGCCACTAGTCCGTTCGCGTTAAGAAAATAGTGAGTCGTCAGTGCAACTACAGGGTAAAGGTGTATTCACAGTGGAGTAAAAATTCTTTTTCAAACGTTTAATTAAGTTTAATGGAAACAAATTTTCTTAAAATTACTTAAATCACTAATCAGTATCGCTAGATTCTCCGGTTACATTAATTACGAAAGAATTTAGTTCTGCAAGTTCATCCAAATTCCACATGGTATTGAAACGCAAAGTGTCATTATTTTGTACAATGTCGGGTAGTCGTTATTTAAATATATTGAGTGAACTTTTCTTCTTATTGCACATTTGTCTATTTCATCTAATTTATCGACCGTCGATAGTCGAGCTCTTTTTTTCACGGGTGATTTTAATGTGTTAGTATCCTTTTGTTCTTTAATAATTTTATAAACAGTGTTTTCGAACACACCACATGCACTTGCTGTTTTTATTACTGTGCTCTCCACAGTCGCATTTAAATCACACAGTATAAAGTACTTATAAATATTGTAAAACGCGTCTCTCTCCGCTATGGATTATTGACCACTTTTATTCTTTCGAATAGGTGAGGTATTCATTTTCAAAATTTAATGTTGAACGAGTAACGCGCAAAATACACAACCGTTTTGTTCGAAGGCCTGACTTCCATTGGTCACTGTGAACTCGACTTTCCAATTTCTTGCATTTTAATTGGCTGGGGGGCGTGGCCAGGCCGGCGGACAATGATGACTCACTATTTTCTTAACGCGAACGGACTATAGCTGGGTTTTTAAAATATTACTATGGGAAATACCCCAACAGACATTAAGTCTGAATTTATCATTCTTTTTAAGATCCGACGAAAAAGAGGGAGGTTATATGTTTCACATGTGTATCATCTCTGTGTGTCTGTTGCATCGTAGCTTCTAAACCGTTGAAACGATTTAGTTTTTGTTTTGTTTGAAAGGGTACTTGATCATGAGTGTTCTTGGGTATTATTCAAGAAAATATTGTAGCTGCTTGAATATTATCAACTTTTTTTTGTATTGGGGAAATAAATTTTTTTCTATTGAAGTTATTATTAAAGATGTTTTTAATACAATAAAGTGTAAATAAATAAATGTAATATGTAATCGCTCTAATACGCGTTCCAAGCAGGGTGTGTAATAGTTCAACATTGAATTATTGGTTTGAAAAATACAGTGTCCTTAGTAATTATATTTTTCAAAGTAATAATTGAATAATTTGTATTATATTAATTAGATATTTTTGTGTGGGGGAAAAATAGGTAATGATTATAATATAGTTTTATAATTCACTTAAATTGAAAGAAAATGTTTCGCCATAGCTCCACTATTTATGACTTTATACTAATACCTTTGACTAATTAGCTAGCCACGCCAATTAAACTTTAACTATGGCTTTGTCTTGAGCTCGTATTGAAAAATATCATAACTGACAATTCAAAATTGTAGGTAATTTGATCCAGATGTCAGCAGAAAAGGTCAGCACGGGTCAGCCACCACCTTTAGTAGTAACAGGAAACACAACATCTCTAAATAAAAGTAAGTATTTTTAATGATAGCACTTTAATGATATGTATATGATGATAAAATAAAATTCTAAGTCTAACTCTATAAAGGGAATTTTGTGGACATGGTAACTTTAAATACTGGAAATCTGAACTCAAATATTTCTTTTATATTTACTTTCTCGCCTCTTATCCACCTCACATCTGGCTCTCACAAAGCGCGATATACAGGGTTATTTTTTAAAGAGTAGCCAAATTTTAAACTTAAGTTCAAATATGTATAAATAATTAATTATATTATTTTAATATAATGATAGTTATTCCAGTTTTTGAAAATAGGAGTAAATGAGGATTCTACTTTTATTTGAAATTTTCCCAAATTGGATGTGATTTATGGACAATCGACCAAAATCGACCCTTACGAATGTGCGTGCGCAATAAAATTAGTTAAATTAATGCATTACCATGCATTTTGAATTTAAAAAATAAAAAGGGGAGAATGTTTGAGATTATCTTTAATGCATTTATTATTTTTCACAATTTCTCTATGTAACATTCTGAACCTTGTCTGCAAATTTGGTCAGTTATTGCAAAATTAACCTGTACCTAATCCTTCATTTATCCAAGCCCACGCTAAGTTTGTCTGAACGCTATTGCCACTTCATGACCCATAGTAGTCGCTTCTATGACAGATGTGAGCGGCCCTTTGCCATTTTAATTTGCATATGTAGAAGGCTAACAGACTTCCTTAAAATTTTTTACAGTGGACCTCCGGTAATCCGGCCCCTGGCTAATCCGTCCCTCCTTGTAATCCGACATGATTAACTTGTAGGTAGATTCGAGTCGCGCTATGAATCCACCACGGGGAGATGTGTCCTTCGCGAATACGTGGACAAACAGGTTGCAATTAGTTCGCGCCACCACAAATCTAGCTTAACGCGTATTGTCTCAGTTCAAATGGGACTATGGTAGCGGCCTAGCGGACATTCATTATTTACTGTTTAGTTATTACTTGTGCATCACATGACATTTGTGGTTTATATTATTTTATATTTGATATGTATAATCTGTCAGATTACAAGATACTCATTGCTATGTGACATTTTAAATTATTATTGAATATGACATTCAAAAGAATGTTTACATTTTAGAAAATGAAAAATAAAAACTATTTTAAACATTGACATTATTTTATTAAATATTCTTTTCTCTATTTGAAAATTATAATTAAAATTTAAATGTGTTACAAGTCAGTTAGCATTTAGAATGTCTGTCATTTTGTGTTCATCAATTGGGTATTCATAATTTTTAACTGTTTTCAGTGACCCTAAAGCCACAACAGAAGTTGGTGAAGATAGCACCTTTGGTTCCTAAATCGGCACAGTCTATAGTGGTATGTTAATGTGTTTATTATTGTATATTTAATTGAGATTAGACCATAATGCAATGAACTGTTTAAAAAGAAATTGCACATGGTGATTTTACTTTTAGCTCAGTTCATTATATTGAAATCAATTGTCAGTTTTAAATTTAAATTATTAGTATGTTTAAAAAGTATTCAAGTTTATTTCTTTAAAGTTTTATTAGAGCTGGAAAAAGATAATTAAAATAGTTTTAGAGGAATATCTGAGGAGCCGTGGTAGTTCAGGGGCAAAGCGCTCGTAAAGAGATTTCACATTCATATTTCACAGTACGCGAGCACAGGATATGTATTCGATTTATTTTGTGACGCGATCCGTTCTTGTTCCCCGCAGGCACCAATGAAATAGTTAATTACGATATTTAGTGCTGATTTGCTACGTGCTCGTAATTGAAAACATTGTGAGGAAAATCGCATGTTTCAGAAATTAAAAATAATTGAAGAATGTGAAACACGTGCAGTCCTGCTAAGAGCCATATATGTCAGCGCGGCGAACTCTTCCTTGCCTTAAAAACCTCTCAAAAATAAAGGAGGGTGTGGAATGTAAAAAGGTTTTAACTTTACTTTACTTTTTACTTGCTTAAACAGACAAGCAGATCGTCGCAGAGTCTTCTAGCGCCACTATCGCCTGTGTCTGAAGTACCGCAAAGCGCCGCTTCAGACGTAGTGTCTAAGGAAACCGAAGAGATGGATTCAAAAGCGGCGTTACGGGCTCTCGTGGCTGAAGTGATGCGAGACGAAGGGCAGAGCGACGCTCAGACAGACACGCAGCCTGATAGCGGACACGCGGACACGCGAGACGTGATTGTCTCTGTTGATGAAGTTGAAGTGGAATTCAAACGGGATTGCGTACGTAATTTACCACCACCAAAACCAATATTTTTATTAGGGGCCAGATAAACAGTTGTAAAAAAATTATAAATTGGTTATTATTTCGAAATTTATTTTGAATTCAATTCGGCTATTAATTTAAACTTAATTTTTCTGAGCTTGTGATTTCGAGTGCCATCTAGCAGCGGACAGCTGAAAGACTTTGGTTCTAATAATTCCAATTCAAACCACTGTTCGCTTATGTGCTAGCTTTTTATATTATATTAAGTATATTGTTAGATTAGATTGCTTCCTATTGTTTTGAGAGTGCTTAAATTACCATGAATCCACATGTCCACCTGATGATATTCGCGTAACATTGGACATTGGTACGTTGGGCAAGAGACTGTGTCGGCGCATACACTTATGGTTACTATAATATCTATCGTACTATCATAAGCTCTTAACTGTTCATCATAATAATATGCATATAGTATTTTGTTCACATAATCCTGCCATTATAATGGATAATATACACAACACTTCAAATGCAAGTAATAGTGTATAAATTCAGAAAATATTTTATTTGATAATAATGTTATTTGGGGTCTAAAAATAATGTTATATGTTCAATAATAAGTTCTATATTATTTTTATTAATTTTCATAACAGTCGTAGTCATTGATGATGACAGTGAATTATTTTTTTATATATTAATATTCATAATTTTCCAGTACTCAGATGGTGATGAAAACAATGAAAGCATGGACCAGCATGATTCGAGTGGTAGATCAGAGGAACATCCACTGATTGTTATTCCCTCAAACTATTTAAAAGAGACTAATAGTATGAATTTAAGTGAAAACCAATCTGCACATGTAAGTTTATAGTTTAATCTTACGTACATATTTATATCTAGGACCGCATGGAAAAGTCTGAAATATTAGACAAGCAGGGAAACTATTTTAGTATTTATTTTTTAAAATCATGTTGTATCAGTTAATTTGTGGCCTTATGCAAAAAAATTCTCAAAAAAAATGTTTATATTTTGTTTTTGTTTAACGTCAACAACTATGGAATGCTTAAAATACTGTGTCGAACGCCGTTATTAAGTTCGTCAAAGTGGTTTGATTTGTTCGTTTTGAAGAAAAAAAAAACAATAAAAAATGTGGTTTTTCAAAATTTTTACGTTTTTGAGCATTAACGTCATAAGAGGGTGGAATTTGGAGCGCTTTGCATTTGAAATTAGCGGGAACTTCCAGGGTTGTAGGGCTGTGGGGTCAACCGTATTTTTAGTTTTCTATTTTTATTGATGGGCTGTAGATAAATGAATATTTGTATCAGTGTCGTTACTAATACTGTGTAATGAGGGTACGAGAACATCCACTAGCCCATATCATTCCGTGGGTGTCGTGAGAGGGGACAGAGGGACACAAATCAGGATATGGGCGGCAGCATCTTCCTAATAACGACTAAAAATAAAAAAACTGGGTTGCCAATCCGCTTGCCAAGCGTGGCAACGGTGGCAAATATCCCTCCTATGGGTCAATTGATGGGGAGACAGATGATTAGCAGTGGACTTTAATATAATGTAACGGTAATGTTAACGATTGTTCCCAATGTTTTGTGCGAAGCATTGATGCTAAGATAGCTTCTATTTATTATGTTACAAACGAACCTATAACTTTCACAGGAGGACTCTCAAAAAATGAATAGCTTATTAAGTGTTGATGCAGATTTACTTAATGCATATCAGTCACCAAGAACACCGCAAGCTGTCTCTGAAACAGGTAAGTTCATTGGAAGAGGTAATTATTAGATGATACCTTTAAATTTGTCGCGTGAAAAACTCATCAGTCAATCACCCGTGCGAAGCCGGGGCGGATCGTTAGTAAATGATAATTAAAATGCCAAATATCAATGTCTAAAATCTGCAATGTTGTCTGGCATTTGTTATGATTTGAAAGGGATATATTGGGATGACTTTTTTACCGTCTAGAAAAAAGTAGAGTGTAACAGATGAACAGAGTAGAAGCCTATGGCACTGATATTTTACATTTTTTTTTTCATTAACATATTATGAAATAGATCTATCAATAAATACTACTAATTTGAAGTAAACTTTCCATACTAAAAAAATAAAAACAAAAAATATGAATTAATTAAAAACTTAACTTAAACTGTCGAAACTCAAATCATACGCACCCTACTTTACGAGCGGCAATAAAACAATGAATTTGTAACGCACGCGTCGCACCTGCCGCGCCGTAGTTCTGCGAAAGTACAGAGACAAAGGTCCTTGTTCTTTCGTAGGGTCGCAGGCGCAATGCCGGCCGCCGCCCACGCTCACATTTCAGTCACTTGAGATTACCTTACTCGAGTACCTAGCAATTTTTTCCTAGCAAAAGAGATTTTATGTCTTGTCTTGTGAAAATTTAGGCCAGATAGCTTCTATTCCACTTACGCAAAACACCATGTTATTTTCCAGACGGTAAAAAAGTCAGCTAGTATAGTTAAAGATATAGATAGCCAGTATTCAGAGGTGACAACGCACCTTAACGCCTTTGTTAGAAGTTGTTTGCAGATATCAGTACCACATACCACCAAATAGACTTTAACTTTGTTTATCGCTTCAGTTTTCTTAACAAAATATGTGTTAACCGTGTTAACCGACTTCAAAAAGAAGGAGGTACTCAATTTGACTTTTTGGTGTGTTACATCAGAACTGTTTTCCTAGGTGAACAGATTTTGATGATTCTTTTTTAATTTGAAAGCTGGTGCTTCTCGTGTGGTCTCATACAAATTTGATCAAGATTTGATCAGTAGTTTTTGAGTTATCCTTAATAATGCATATTTAATTAACTTCAAATACATTGATGATATGAGCCGTGGTAGCTCAGTTGGTTAACGCTCGCTTTAATTAAATATAACAGAACGCGAGTAACCCGGATTCGATCCCCGCCGGCACCAATTAAATTGTTAATTGTAATTTTAAGTGATGATTTACCACGTGCTCGGCGGTGAAGAAAAACATCGTGAGGAAACCTGCATGTCTGAAGAATAAGAAATAAAAAAAATTATTTCAAGGGATGTGAAGTTCGTCAACACGCATTGGGGCAGCGCGACGGACTCTTCCTTGCCCTAAAACCCTCTCAGGAATGAGAGGAGGCCTGTGCCCAGCTGTGGGACGTATATAGGCTGTAACTTTACTTTACTTTTTTTTACATTGATGATGTTCTCATTTTATTTATGTTGAAGTCGGTTGTACAAAATTTTTACTTTATCACTTTAGTAATAATTTTCGTGTGATTCATTTAAAGCTAAACCTCTCATTTCTGAGAGAATTTTGGGGCAGGGGTGACTCCGCCGTGCTGCCTTGTGCATATTTGCAGACAAGTTTTTATTCGAATTTTTTTTTTATTTCTTATAAATCATGACTGTTCCAGAAATGGTGTCCACAGAACTTGGCTTAAGGCCGAGAAAGGCATGCAATTGTACAAAATCACAGTGCCTTAAATTGTATTGTGACTGCTTTGCAAATGGGGAATTTTGCAATCGATGTAACTGCAATAACTGTCATAATAACTTGGAAAATGAAGAGTTGAGACAAAAAGCTATCAGAGGATGTCTTGATAGAAATCCTAACGCCTTTAGGTAATATCCTTTATTTATTTGTTTGTTTATACTCTGTATTACGCTCATCTTTTTCTTTTTTTTATTATCTATGTCCGATTATGTAAACAGAATTTTTTAAACACTTTCCAGACCCAAAATTGGCAAAGCCAAAATTGGAGGTCCAGAAATAGTTCGGAGACACAACAAGGGCTGTAATTGTAAACGCAGTGGCTGTCTCAAAAATTACTGTGAATGTTATGAGGTAAGTAAATATCTATAATATCTGTTTATGAGACTGGACAATACAAGTAAAGTTACTGCTTATATACAGGATGTTCTGTTAATAGTAGTCCAAACGAAACGTGGCGAGAGATGAGATCGTGCCCTATGACAACTGCCAATAATTTTTAATAAAACTAACAGTTTGCAAGAAGTACTTTTTTAACACCTCAGTATCTTAAACTTTGATGAAAACCTTATAGAAATTTGCAACTCTAGTATTTTTTTTTTCTAAATAAACCGTTCATGTTGTTGGTAAACTGCATTAAACGCCATGACACAACTAGTCAGAAATAAATATTCAGTAAAAAACGTTTTCACTATTTCAATAGCATTAAGGTGATAAATTTTCTATAAAATCATGAAAATCAAAAACTCTTGAAAATTTCAACAGTTTCATAAAAATATTTTTGGTTTTCATAGGGCACGATCTCATGTCTCGCCACATTTCGTTTGGACTACTAATTACCAGGGCACACTCACTGTATGTCCCACTGACGGGTACTTCTGGATACTTTATTTCACTTCCGAGAGAGTAATGGAACAATTAGTCCGACTTGCTGCGCTAGTGTATGTTGGCGACTTATTTTATTTACTTAATATAACTATGTACTAATAGCCACTGAGATTTAATGCAGATAATCATCCTATTATGCCACATGTAAAATAATAAAAATTCTGTCTGGTGACAGTTAGCAGATGAAAAGGTCTGAGATGTCTTGATGCTATCGTCAGTCCTGTCTGTCTATATATGGCGATAGCGGCAAATTTCCAATACCTTTGGGAGTTTATGTCCAGCAATGACCTATTAGTAGGTTGATAATAAAACAATAGCATATATTAAAACTTGTTTACAGGCGAAAATAGCGTGCACGTCGATATGCAAATGTGTCGGCTGCCGCAACGTGGAGGAGACACTGGAGAGATCGCGGCGCCGCGATCCCCCGCCCCCCACTGTAGCCAACCCGCTGTACCGGCCGCCGCCGCCGCAGCAACTCAAGTGAGTGCTCGCCTTTACACTGCCTACTGCCGTGTCCATATGGCGCTGGTGGAGTACTCTTTGTCACCAACCTGCTATACCGGCCGCCGCCGCCGCAGCACAAGTGAGTGCTCCCCTTTACACCACCTGTTACCGTGCCTAATGGGGCTGGTGACGTACTTTTTGTCACCAACCCGCTACACCTGCCGCCGCCGCCGCAACAACTCAAGTGAGTGCTCGCCTTTACACCGCCTATTGCCGTGCCTAGGGAATGCAATCCAGCACCCAAAAGATAATCTTGCAAATCCGCAAGATTGAAACCATCAGTCCCGCGGATCCGCAAGATTTGCAGGATTTTACCTTTGACCTGACTTTTACCTTTTTAGCTGCCGTAAAAGTATTTTGTTGTGAATGCTGCTGAGAAGAGCTTGTACTGGCGGTTTCAGTATCACTAACGCTACGTACAGATTCCTCTGTTATACTTCGTACGCAAGTGTACTTGCAAGCCCTTAGTAGATCGAGCGCTTATTTTGATGAAAGAAGGACAACGTTTACACTTAGCGGAAAAGCCATCTTCCGATCTCAAGAAGTGCTGCCATACAAATTTATTACTGTCGTATTCCTTATAAATTACTTTAGCATTCATTTTTAAGTTCCCAATTCCAACTTTACTTATAGCCAGTTATTAATTAATTTATTTTATTTAGATAGAATGTTGCTGTTCAAATATAATAATAAACCGTTTAAATTTATTTTAATTTAAATCACATGCCACAAAGTACGCACTAGTACGCACGGTACGTCACAAATTCACGAGTCAAAACTGAAAACCGATATAGTGCAAGCATTAGTAGAGTATCCACAGATATTTTGGGGAATCCCCGTACAGAGAGAAATTCCGATTCACTCGTCACTCGACTCACACACACACGTACTTCAATTTGGGGATCTGACTATTGTCGTTCATTCGTGCCGTACATGATGTTACGTGAATTTAGGCCGGAAAAATAAAATCTTGCGGATCCCGCACATGCTATTCCGCATTTCTAATCCCGCTAATTTCATGCGGGATTCCGCATTTGCGGGATTGCGGATCTGCGGGATTGCATTCCCTACCGTGCTCATATGGCGCTGGTGACATACTCTTTGTCACCAACCCGCTACATCTGCCGCCGCCGCCGCAACAACTCAAGTGAGAGCTCGCCTTTACACCGCCTATTGCCGTGCCCATATGGAGCTGGTGACGTACTCTTTGTCACCAACCCGCTATACCGGCCGCCGCCGCCGTAGCAACTCAAGTGAGTGCTCGCCTTTACACCGCCTACTGCCATGCCCGTACAGAGCTGGTGACGTACTCTTCGCAACCATCCCATTGTTCCGACCGCCGCTGCTATCGTAACTCAATGATTTCTCGCCATCACTTTGAAAGGCGCTGAGCCTGTTCCCACAGCGTGTCGCCAACACGTTACAGCGGCTGTTGCTCCATGAAAATCTTTTATGGGCACAGAATTGCAGGCATTGAAATTTAAAGCTGTTTGAACATAGTAAAAGGTGAGAAGGTGGTAGTTGCTTAAATTTTAGGGGAAAGGGGTGTCCTACCACTTAGTAATTTTGAGATGTAAACCATATTTACTGTATTTCCAGGCAGCCGTGCAGTTTCATGACGACGGAGGTGATCGAGGCGGTGTGCCAGTGCCTACTGGCGGCGGGTGGGGAGGGGCGTGAGGAGGCGGGAAGGGAGGGTAACGCTGAAGTGGGGGTCGACCCTACGCGTGACGTCATAGAGGAGTTCGCGCGTTGTCTGCAGGACATCATCAGCGCTGCGCAACATTCTTCGCCCTTAACGCTGCTTGATGAGGTATTTTAGAGATTTATACGGGGTGTACTGGAATATAGTAACTACGGCAGGGCCTTGATAATCCGAACACATAAAATTTACACCCTGTTCGGATTTTTTTAAATCTTCGTCTTTACGGTGGATTTGTGGAAAAAAAATATAAAAAATATCTCACCTCAAGAATTCATATAGTTTTTTATGACTTTAAATGTTTTTTTTTTTATAGGAAAAGAGTGACAAGCGAGCACACAGTCCACCTGATGGTAAGTGGTTGCTGTGGCCCATAAACATCTGCATCTATCCTCGTTTGCGAATCAAAATGAAGATGCGTTGTCAGCCTTGAGGACTAAGATGGAATGCCTCGTTTCCAGTAAAAAGGGTCTCCGGTTCTCTACACTCACCATACGAAACACAGCAGCATTAAGCTGCTATTTGACGCTGGTATTCCGTGAGAGCGTGGCTGCTCAGCGGAGCTGTGTGAGTATTTAAAGCCATTGCGCATGCGTCGATAGATAGGGTTCTCAACAGTTTTTTTGCCATAATATTCATTACATAATTATAATTTTGGAGTAAATGTAAAGTCGTTCCTACTATTGTTTGAGCCGCCGGCTGAGAACCCTATCTATCGACGCATGCGCAATGGCTTTAAATACTCACTCAGCTGGCATTCGCCGTCCTCATCTAACAAGTGGCGTTGCGCGCTACTTCTCTCTCATTTTATCTCGGATATCTCGCGTTTTTAACAGATAGCACTCCTAATTTGCGGCTATTTTTTCACAGGCAGAAATATATCATCATATTAGAAAAAAAATTAGCTTTAATTTGATATAAAGAACATCCGTGTAAGTCATAAACGTATAAATATATCAAAATATTACCTGCTTACACCTGGCTGCGAGGTAGTTGCGGCCGAGTGTGCAACGGCACCTATGGATTTTAGAATTCTTTACATGCATTGTTATGATGTGGATGATATTTTATTTCAAAGAGAGGTGAACGAAATTTTTTTTGAATATTAATTAACATTAATTTAATTAAAATTACTTGCGGCCACTTTTGACTGTCTGCGGTGTTATCAGTGTATTCTCCTATTCATAAAAGTATGTAAAAATGTTTGTTTGACTCACTACTTAATGAACGTAGTGATTTTGCAGCGGGATCTTAGACTATTACTTTTTTGCAAAGTGTTAAACGAAGTTTTTATATTGTTATTGATAATCTATTAAATCTATACAAAAAAAACCATTTAAAAAAGCATTGAAAAATGTTTTTTAATAAAATTTTTTATCTTAAGTTTTTGACTTTAAATGTTATCATAAACGCTCTAGAAAATCGAAATATCATCCGATTTCGATAAGTTTTTTTAAATCTTCGTTTTTACGCAAAAGACCAAAATGAAAAGAATTAACTATGTATTATATTCAATAATAAATCAATAATTTATATTTTATTATATATCAATAATAATCTTCGAAAAAATCTTTTAAGAAAATAAAAAAATATGCAATCTTTGACAGTGGTTGCTATAATTTAATCTGAATAATGCACATAAAAAAAAATTTGTTGAAAAAAAAATATCACATAATAATGCTTATTTATAAATTTTTAGTGAAGTGAGTTCGGGACTTAGGGCATCCAGACTCGGACAGGTTAAGTTAGAAGGAGATGGCGAAGTCGAGTGAGCAAGCGAAGCGAGCGAATAGATCCCGCCATCTCGTTCGTGGTTATTTTGTTATAAACCCAGAAGTAGGAGTCGCGCGAAGCGAGGCTCCTACTTCTGAGTGGTTTATAACTTAGTCCAGAAGAATTTAAATTTATCACATCTAAGCAACTCCATCAATTCATTGAAGAGTAGGCATATGCTTGGCTTTCCACAAAGAATATTTTTGTAACGACGTATTTGTAGTTTAGACCAAATTACACCCACAACCAATTTTTTAAATATCTTAATTTTTGTGGAAACTTATTTTTAAAATATGCGTTCCCAGATGTTTTATCATTTATGTATTTCTTGATAATATAATAAACACTATCTAAAAATTTCTTACTGTTTTTATACCGTTAAAATTTGTGTTTGTTTCAGAGCCCTGCGTGATATTTGCTAGACTCTAAATGGCAGTTACATCCTATATAATAATGTAAATCAAATGTGATAATATATATAATCAATTTTAATATTAACAAAATCTAAAATAGTGCAATCGTTTTTTGTATTCAACACTAAGAGTTAGATGTCCTTATATCTGAATTTAAGATAAATGACAATATTTTATTTTAAAATAAATATTCGGTATAATATAAGAAGACTGTTGATAGCTGACATTGATGAAATCATAAATATGTATTTAAGAAGTAATCCAATAGCAATATTTGGAATTGAATGTGCATGATTGTGAGTGGATGTAAACACATTAGGCAAATAATAATTTTATAAATGAGTTTACGTTATTTTAAGCGGTTGTAGTCTGTTGTAAATTAGTAACTTGTAAATAAAATATGTAAATTAAATATTTTACTAGTCATAAGAATACCTTTTACGAAAGGTAGAAGAGTGTACAGTATAATATAATAAATGAAATGGCTATTTCTATCTTTTTGTTTTATTGATTTCCTTTGGGATTTTCTTGTGGATTTTTAAAAAAAAATTAAAATCAGACTAAATGACTTCTTATGTACTATTTAATGTCCATATCAATTCTTTCTTATTCTTATTATGTGCTATTCAATGTCGATTCTGTCACGTCGTACCCTCAAAAGTAGCAACGTATTATTTAATGCGAGAAAATCCATCATAGCATTGCCCATGCATATCCACTTAAAGCACGATTTTTGTAACCACCACCTTACCTTTCTGCAGAGAGTAACAGCACAGTTTTAAGACCTTGGAGTTATGAAACGCCTTTGATGCCAGCGATGCCGCAGCCTGCGTAGGTATTTACGCGGCATTGTGTATGCTAGGGGATGTCACGAAAATGGAAATAAAATTAACAACTTTAAAAGTTTTGAACACTTGCAAAGAACATTGGACCTCATACCGCAGCAAGACATTGACAAAAAAATCATTCGCGATGTGTAATTATTGTAAGAGGTGGCGACACTGGTTATTAATAACTAGCTGTGCCCGCGACTTGTTCGCGTGGAGTCAGTGCTTTTGCTGTTCTAAGTGGTGATGATTTATTTGTAAATTAAACTGTCGTGAAGACTTAGAAAGACACTAATCGGAATAAAAATATTCAGTTAGTCGGTCAATCAGACAAACAAAAGAACGAACAAATAAACGGACCCACAAACGAACCAAGAAACGAACAGGGCAAACTGCACGTTTGTGTTTTATTTTGTAAATAAACAACAGAATGACCGCAATAACGTAATCCCTAATTTGCTCCCGAATTTCTCTAGCCGATACTTGGTTTCCATACAACAAATAAGATATTGCCCTAAATAAGTAAGCACCATCACTAATTATTGATATTGAATAAAAAAAAATTGAAATGAAAACTACAATCCAGTGCCTACCTAGAACTAAGTACCTACACTACAAAATAAATGAAATTGCGTAAGTATCTATACTTTGCCTCATCTGCAAACAAATGAAAAATAAAACTAAACTCAACCTAGGACCTTCGACCTTTAAGTAATAGGTGTCATCGTGCTTAATCAGTTGGGTTTTTCTATCTTCTCAAGAAGTTCTCAGTAGCAGCCCGGAGTCAAGAGTTTAGCAGTGTTTCATCCCTATGCCTCACAAAGCACGTAAAGCCGTTTTGTCTGTATCTGATCGCACTATATATTTGTCGGATTACTAACTCCGACACAATGGTAAATAGACAATTTTTAGGGGCAGATTTTTGTAAAGTTCTATAATAAGCATTATTCATAATTGTCATAATTTCGTTTTACTGAGTTCCCCACCACCATGCAATTAAAATTCATTTTTTCCGCGCAAACTATGTATCCTGGTTTTAACACTTTAAGGTAAGATATTAGGAAAATAAAAATAAAAACTAAATTCATTATTTTAATCCTAAACTATTCGTACTAATTTTATAGTTACAATAATCATTTAATAATTTTTCCCTATACCAATATGAAATTACCCCGTAAAAATTTACTATCTAAGGATTTTAATTTTCAAGACTTCTTTCTTAGTGGATGCCTACTTAATAAAAGGAAGTTATTGTTCCAATTTCACGCATCTACATCCAGCGGTTTGTGCTGTAGATTTAATACAATATTTTTCATACATAATTGTTCCCTAAGAGGCAAATTTTATTATTAAATTACTTTAAAGCATTAATATTTTTTCTCCCTTCAAATTGAACATTATCTACCCCTTGCTCCCTACCCCGGTAAAAGGTTGTTTTAATAAATACCAAAATATTTTATTTCCATACAAAATTGCAAACTCTGCCCCTGCCCCTCTGCCGTAACGGGTTATTTTGAAATCGCAAAATACGTATTTATTTATGTTTTAAATAGAGTAGTCCAAGTAAGTATCGATTCAATCACCCCGTAAAATATTTTTAATAAAATAATAATAGTAGAATAGTAATTCCCCTATTTCACCCTCTTAGGGATCGAATTTTGCAAAATGATTTTATAGCAGATTTCTACGTCATAAAAGTTTCTACTTCAAAAAAAGATTTCTACTTCAAAAAAGATTTCTACTTAAAGCTGTTTAGGTTGAGCTTGTACACTGGTATCTATTACTCAGTATATAAAGAGTATATTATTGTAGATACAGTGAACAGTGACGTTTTTCAGTAAATGACAAAACTAACTTTACGGCAAATAAAATTTTAATCTGTTGAGGCAATCACTGGGGAGGCCTATGTTTAGCAGTGGACTTTAAAATGCAGTAACGTTTATTGTATAAAAGGAAGAAACTTAGATTTGCTGCTCCAATACAAACATTGAGTTGAAAGCTGCAAGCAAAGTAATTACTTACATAGTACCTATTATGTATATAGTACGTGGATGGCCGAGCTTTGCTCGTTTTTTTTGAAATCGTGTGTTTTGGAAATTATATTTAGATACAAATTACATACTGATAAAATATGAATAATATTTTGATCTTACCGACATAATAGAAAAAACTGAACTGGTTATTTGAATAAAAAATCATGAGTACAACAATTAGTTTAATTTAAATTTTCGTGTTTTAAAAAAATATCAAATAAGGGCTCGAAATAATAGATTTTCTCAAAAAAGAAGGAAACTTGAAAAAAAAAGGAAAAACGTCTCTCAATTAATTTTGTTACAAAAATATAAAATGTACAGACATCTGAAATTTACATCTTTATTATACGTGTAGATTAGATTTTATAAGATTATTTCAATTTTAATTAACATTAATAGTTTTAAAATAAGAAATGAAGTTTTTTTATCATACTAATCTATGTCGGTTAAAAAAATAAAATTTTTATTTAAAACAAAAGTAATGATTTTTTATTTAAAGACCTTAAAATAACCTATCAATCCTCCATTTGGGTACTATATCAAAAATTGTAGATTTTTAGTTATTTGACGAAATATAAAATATTCCTAGATTCAGTTGATGTGTTTATATTCCTGACTTCAATATTTATTGGTAGCGGATGACGGTTGCGGTATAATAAACACAAATCCTAACGTTTCCAATAACATCATTTGTGCTACTAATGCTTAAATAACCTCAGTTTTAATTTCCCAGTTATAGTGCCTTATCACAGGAATGTCTAGTGATATGTCTATCCTTTTTTTGAACTTTAAGTACGTTCCATCTTTCAAGTAAACTATATATTTACCAAGATTTTAGAATTCTACATTTCAATACTTAATATGTTGGAATTCAGTCAATCTTAGTGACACCAATTATTTTATAGTTATTTAACAATACATTTTTATAAACATCAATTTATTACATATTAATCTTATTAGAGAACAGATCTCATAGCCCTAACATTTTGTTAATATAAGTCGATGTTGTTGATATAAACCTGGACAAGTGCGAATAGGACTCGCGCCCGGAGGCTAAAATAACTATAAAAGGCTGTAGGTCCGTTTTCCTTACAAAATCTGAAGTCTTATTGTTAAGTACTAGGCTAGGCAAACCACTTAATATTTTTCATTTTAACTTTGCTATACTGTGTAAAAAATTTTACTTAAGGAAAATTGTTTATTACCGTCATATAAACGATAACGCCCCTTAAGCTTTCGCTGAAATATTTAACAACATTTCGGCGGTGGACAGTAAGAAAACACCGTAAAACGTTGCAAGTACTAAATTTAACTCTTGGTCCGCTTTGCTAAAAATAACCAGTTGTCTTCTGTTTATCGCGCACGTGTGTTACATGCAATTCTGTTGTTATATTTTAAGTGTGCTTTAATAGTACGAAAAAATGAGTGAAAAATACGAGGTTCATGTTTCTGAAAAACTCGGCAGGTTTGTGTTCCTTTTTCTTTAAATTATGTTATGGTGGCTTATCTTCAAATGGCTTAAATATTTCAGTTATATGTTTTTCATGGAAGCTATTGTCCTACGCTTTTTCGTTAAGGAAACAATGTTTTTACGTATTTTCATACAATTTTTTGTGGGTTTTGAAGAATCTCTGTGGGGTATTTTTTATCTGGCGTTTTCTATTATCGCAATAAATAATTTTAAAACCGACTTAACATTTTTATATCTATATCATTTACTTCTAATTGAAATCATTACTACTTTAATCTATTTACCTGATGTGCTACTTTTTATCTTTAATGTTTTTAAAGACATTCTCATGAAGATATTCAGTGAATTGCATCTCGTGAATTTTTTTTTTTTTGTATAATTACAGACTTAGGCATTCCGTTATCTCGTTTCTCAAGCAAGGAATCCACTACTCACTAACGAGAGTTTTCTATAATGATATCATCCTGTGACCTTTTTTGAACTTGGGTGCATTTGTCTGTGGAAGTCTGTGAAAACATACAATTTCATATATTGCAGTATACACTTTACTATCAGGAGGAAAAAATGTTACCGTTAAACAAAGGCGGAGCAAAGCCTCTAGTATAGTTGTATACTATTATAAAGTTCCATATTTCTCTCATGTTCAATAAAAATGTGCTTATGATGGAGGCAGAAATATAAACGCTGTTTTTTCTGTTTGTATACGTCACTGTTTTATACGGACCTTATTCCTATTGATGACTATTGTTAGGATAAGAAGCTGATAATGTCGGGTGAGACTTGCTCTTGGATCGTCCCTCACACTTGCGTGTTGTTCCAATAATGATGTGTGTTCGTAGAGCCTCTCAATCTTACCCAAAATCTCAGGTGTCCCTGAAATGACGCTGCCACAATCGGTCTTCAATTTCAGCAGTTGGTTCTTTGACAAAGACTTAGTAGCTTTGGTTTTGCTCAATTGAAAAATGTAGACCGTCGCCTACGAACAATTGCAACACCAAGGGAATTAGGAAGTAAGAATTACACAGTGTTGGACCGTCACCAGATGCTGTCGATGGTATCGTGAATTTATTCGCGTTGTGCGTTGGTGGGATTTGGCGGCTGGAATTAATCCGAACAATTCCTCTGAGCACTCCCCATGGTAAAGGGATAGCAAATGAAGAGCGATGTAGGTAACATCTTTTCGCAGCGCCAAATGAATGAATCGAACCGATCAGTAAGAACTCGGTCGTCGACGATTCGAATCGCTCTTCGCTGGATACAGTCAAGTGAAAGGAGCTGGCACTGGGGTGCCTAGCGAGGCCGAATTTGCGAATGACTCACATTTTTGGTCGCGACTAGACCGTGTCGTCTTTGTCTGGGCTGCTGCTGGAAGAAAGAGTTCATCATAAACAGTCCCTCATGAAATAGAGCAGCTGTTGAGTCTTTGGGTTCCGTTGCCCTATTCAAAAATTTCCCTACCTCCATCTCATCGTCCTGTCTTGTGCCTATTTTCCGATGAAGTTTCCTTTTAAGGCCGTATAGTAGATTTTGGGAAGTATAGCTCTAGAAATATCCTCCTCCACCTCTTACATCTTCTTTTCGGGATGTGCTGAATATAAGGTATGCAATGATTATCGACACATTCCCAATCTTCATAGCACTGTTGACACGAGACTTGTGGACAATAAATCCAACATCTTCTTGGGACGGATGGTCGCCAGCCCGGTGACAGAACAATTTGCCAGATTCGGAACTGTTCTTTTTAGTGAATTCGGCTACAACTAAGCTAAAAGAAAGAGCCCACTCCTTTTAAAAGACCGCGCCTGATAATGCCTGAAGCTCCACTGCAACACCAGTTGTTCATTCGCGGTGGCTATCAATTCACCATCAGGTAAGCCGTATGCCGTTTGCCTTTTGTAAAAAAAATCGAGGATAACCGTGTCCTCTCCCTCTCTTCAGACGTCAGATAACCCAATAATATCACAGTTCGATTTCGCAATGTCTTCTTCCAGTTCCAGGATTTACTGGTCAGTCCTCAGGGTGAGGGTGTTAAATGTTGCTAGTTCAAGTCGTCTGTGATGGTAACTGTACCTACACCGGATTTTAGCACCTCCTTCTTACTTACTTGTACCATTGTCGCCACGGTAGCCAGATTTAGCAGGGTTGTTGTTAATGTTTTCAATCTATTGGCTAAATCTGTTTCGACTGACTATTTTTTCAATGTTTTTATTTATTTAAGTGCAGATAAATGAGCATCCGGCTCACCTGATGGAAAGTGTCAACTAACGCCCATAAATAACTTCAACGTTGCGTTGCCGACCTTTTAAATAGGAATAAGCTCGTTTCTTGAAGATTATTACATCCCATTGTAATTAGTTGCCGTAATTGAATTCGCCTAAGAAAATAATATTATTTATTTATTTATTAACCTTCATATTATATACATTAAATGTGTGTAGACAGACTTAATGCCTTTATCATTTGCATTATCTACCAGTGTACCTTAGAGTAGTGTAAACGAGGTAGGTGTAAGTACAGAAATTAATATTCACACATATATATATATATATATATATATATATATATATATATATATATATATATATATATATATATATATATATATATATATATATAATCGGGATTTCGGAAACGGCTCCAACGATTTTCATAAAATTTAGTGTGCCGGACGGGCGAAACTCTCCGGAGTAAATGTTGTCGAAGATACTTCGCGAGTCGCTCACGTCCTACACCTATAGGTTCCGGTGGGTACTTTCACCGCCGTCTTTGTAGGTGCCGCTGAAATATTGTGGACTGAGGATCAAATCAAAATGCACGATTAACAAATACAAATAGCAAGGTAGTGGCCAGCGGTTCGACTGATTGATTAGTCGCGAAATTTTATAACTATTGATCACGGTTGTTAAACTACGATTGTTCACAATTGGTTGGTCACTGTATATTTCAAAAGATTTCTTTAAATTGTACGGTGGTATCTAATATCTATTGGCGGTAGCTGGTTTTCTAACACTACTGACTAGCAGCTATTATCAACTAAACTAGTTGATTTTATCACTTGTGTAACTGCGGATATCAGGTACCACTTTCGCTATATGTAACTGCGAATATCAGTTACGACCTTTTTAGGCTAGCTAACACTATCACTATATGTAACTGCGAATATCAGTTACGACCTTTTTCGGCTAGCTAACACTATCACTATATGTAACTGCGAATATCAGTTACGACCTTTTTCGGCTAGCTAACACTTTCACTATGTGTAACTGCGAATGTCAGTTACGACCTTTTCGGCTAGCTAACACTTTCACTATATGTAACTGCGAATATCAGTTACGACCTTTTTAGGCTAGCTAACACTTTCACTATATGTAACTGCGAATATCAGTTACGACCTTTTTCGGCTAGCTAACACTTTCACTATGTGTAACTGCGAATGTCAGTTACGACCTTTTTCGGCTAGCTAACACTTTCACTATTCACTATATACTGCTACTAGTCACTTCAGCTACCACCGGATACCACGCACTTCACTTCACTTGTCACTGGTAGTTCTTCACACTACTACGGGTACTGGGTCCCGAGCCCCTAAGGTAGACTTGGGCAATACTTTGCAGTGAGCCGCTGGCCATTTTCCGTTTGCCTCTTTATTGCATAAACTTTTCACTATACAAATGGCATAAATTGCAATATTTTCTATACAAAACTAATTGCTACACTAACATGCTATACATCATTAAATCGGTAATCTGGTACTTTATTAGTATATCATAAAGGTTACTCAAAACATTAACATTGTAAAAAGTTATTAAACGAAATGTCCAAAATTTTCATAATATTTGGGTACATTAATTCTTTGATTTTTCTATAACTACGAAATGCGTTTAATTATACAAAAATATCCCTACACTTCTTTAATCTATAAGCCATATGCTAATTCAATGTCATATTTATAACTCTTTTAGAACATAAAATTATTTTCCTTATTTTGAGTACGAACTATTACGCAGTTAATTAAAAACTTTTAGAGAATTCCACGATAAGACGCGCTGTGATTGGTCGATTTTTTGGTATATAATAAAAGTTGTTTATATTACTTGTTATCAAAACGACATTCTATACAAATATACTAAGAGTTATAAACATGCTACACAACTATATTAATACACGTTTTTCACTCAGTTTTGTCGGTAATTTCATTATTAATACAAAAAACAATATTCTTTATCACTTTGTTTCTTAACGTTGTTAGGCCGTCGCGAACATTTAGTGTCCAGGGAGTTTCGGGGATAATAAATCGATCTAGCTAGGATTTATTTTTAGAAAATGTCTTTTTGTCCGTGTTTTTAGGCAATGAAAAACTGCTACAATATCGTTAGAATAAGAAGGTAAATTTTGACACATTGTTAGTGATTATAAATAGCTTAATTGGTTTAATGGTCGGTCACAGAATCTCCTCGGTCAACCAGGTACTATATATATATACATATATATACACACATACTCATGCATATACCTATAGCTATATGTAAGCGTATTTATATTTACACGCACTTTGGATTTGAACAAAATTCGGTTTTCGGCCCTCTTTATTTCGGATGAAATTGCATTCCAAAGAAGAATAGATTCAACAAAAAACGATGATTGGACAAAGTTAGTACTAAAAGGAAGGCACTGAAACAAAAGGTTATTACTAGAACGAAGAAACAGGTTTCTCTATCATGGTTGGAGCTAAGATAATGAAAATGAGGAGTTAAATAAGATGGAGGATGAGGAGACATCAAGATAGAGTAAAGAGTAGTGAGTGCACGTAGACTACGGCGTTGACGAATGGGTAGCCAGTTAAGTTGAGAGTGATAAGTAGACACATGATCATACTTTCGAAGATTTAAAATAAATCGAATGCAGTTATTTATTAAGAAGGCGGTTAATTTGTTCAAGAGTTCTGCATTCAGGTCAAAATAACACACATCACCATAGTCAAAAATGGGAAAAATTAAGGTCTGCACAATAATTGTGTCTTGGTAGAGAGAACGCAAAATATTTGTGACCTTCTGACAAACATTTGCCACTTGAGTTTGCTAGCTCAAGGTGGAATCAATGTGTAAGTCAAGGTCTTTCACGGTATTACTCAGTTCCAAAATAAAACCTGTTAAAAATGATCGGTGGTAAAGCTGTGGGATTCAGTTTCTTTATCATCCGTTGGCTACCTACTATTATAGCCTGACATATGGATGGGTTAACTTTATCATCATAGTATTATCATCATAGTATAAGATCATCGAATATGACACCTTTTGTAAGAGGTATGAAATAATTTATGAATTACGATTTCAAGGTACCTAGTCGCTGCTACAGATATAAAAGCTGGCGAGACTATTCTCAGCGACAAACCGTTTGTATTAGGCCCCAACAGTGATACATCGCTGGTATGCTTCAACTGTTACCTACCGTTAATCAGCAAATTCTTCGTGTGCAAATACTGTGCCGTCGCGCCCATATGCCCGGGAGACGGGTGTCCTGAACAACTTTCTAGTAAGTATTATCATTCATTTAAAAAGGTTATAAGTACAATAATTTACCTTTTTATTGCCATTGTTGTAAAATGAATCAAAATACATAATAATAAATTCTTATTTTTTATCAGTCCGTTAATAGTCTAATGCTGCTCCCGAATTTATCTTATAGTAAAAATTTGCTGTCAACGCTAACTTAGGAACGCAGGATAGAAATTGGCAGTCACTGTGACTGTTTCTAATTCCTGATGTTGTTCCCTATTAGTTTTTTTAGTAGCATTAGTTATAACTATGCTATATGGTATACCATCACAAATCTAGTAAAATGAGGTCTGGCATTTAATTTTATCGATGAGTTGATGAATGCATAGTATATAAAATTTAAGCTGTATTAAAAACCAGATCATTTAAATTTTTGCCAGAAAATAGTCAGGTTAAGGTTATGCTATCAACTGACGTCTATTGTTAGGTTAGTATAAGTTAGATCGACTTATTTTTTTTATAGATATATTTTACATTGGGAAATGTTGGTATTGCACCTAGACTTCTTCAACAGTCCGCAAGAGTTCACAAATGGGAATAGCCATGCTTGTACCAAACGATTTATATCTTTTACGCTGCTCCTCGTCGCCGATCTGAGAGTTTTATAATATTTTGTATTACATTGAATGGTTACACCGCCATCTATCGGCGGTTATATTGATTCGTTACCGCTGCCACCGTAGGATTAATACAAATCTAGCAACATCTAGCATGATCCTCAGAATTTTAACTTATAATCTACCATATAATAACAACATTTTCAGAATGGCACAGTCAATCGGAATGCGACTTCTTTAGAACTCTCAAACTTACAAAAGGCCTCAACCCAATGACCATGGTACAGAATGTGGGTTCTCTGCTTGTACTTCGAGTGGTTTTGAAGAAAGACTTTGACAAGGCAGCCTTTGAAGAGTTTATGCAACTCGAAACGCATTTGGATGTGAGAAGGAATACTTGTGTTTGGAAGTTTTGTGAAAATACTGCAAAGGTATTGTATTCTTTTTTTTAAGGAATGCAATATATAGAATAAATAAATATTTTTTATATTTTAAAATAAAATTATTTTAAAGACTGTGGGTGATTATGTAAAATATATATATATATAATGCTCTTCAAACTAAGTAAGCCACATCATTTTATTTTACTGAGCGGATATGTGCCATGTAATTCTTACCAGCTTAATATAATGGATTTCCGCAAAGTAACGCCCGATTATATTATAAATATATATATATATATATATATATATATATATATATATATATATATATATATATATATATATATATATATATATATATATATATATATCTTTATTTCACAATCTTCTCATTGGTTTAATAAGAGCCCTGTACTAACTTCTTTAGGAAAAAGGCTAATATTCCTCACAAGCGTTGTGAAAGTATAGTGTGTTCATTAATTATTTAAAGTATAATAAAATATTAAAGCGTAGGGAATTGACGACCCCATCGCCCGCTGACGGAACAGAAAACTGTTACGTCAGCGCAGTCAGTCAACGCCTTGCCAAGAGGTGTGAGCGCCGTGCCTCGGCAGTATTTATGGTGCTAAGGCCCGTTTGTGCTTATGGCCGCACATCATAGGGTGCCGGGCCTGAGCGTGTCGCGTTAATTGACGCCCAAAAATATGAATGATGGACAAAAAGGTGGTGCGCAAAGGGCCGCTGCCTGGAGGTCGCCAGGGCGTGTCTGGAGCTGGCGCCGGACGCGACAGCATGCGGGCCGCCAGCCGAGTACAGTGCGTTGCAAGACCACCTAGCAGCCATCGCATCCATCATCCCCACCAGAAGGCCTGGTGTCTGCTGGGTTTTCTCGGACTCAGCAAGTGGCAACTGCCGCTAGTGGAGCACGTCGCATGCGTTGGTTACAAACAATGAACGCAAACGCATTGCGGGCGTAGTTTAGGGCAAAAGGGAAGAAACTGTACGGTTAGCTTATCGGGCTCGGATGCATCGCTCTTCTGCAGAGCTGGAACCATCTCTAACCGTCACTAAGCAAAACCTGGCAGACCGAGTTCGGTACATCCTGCGCTCCAACATGTGACGACGAACTCGAACGACTACGTGAGGCTATTCCCTCATCGAATGAAAAAACTACGGCTGGTAATGCGATGCCACTAATTTAACAGCAACCTGCAAGCGTGAATGCCGTCGTGGATATTCCAGTTGTGGTTGATTCAGACGATGATGGAATAGTCTCCCATAAACTAGAGAAAATTAAGAGCATATTGGAAGAGGCGGTGTTGGAAACGCGCAGTATGCCTCGAAAATCAACCGCGACTTCGCAACATACCCCTAAGCAAGCAAAATCGGGCTGTTGTGCGGGCTCTTAACCCAATACTGGTGACCTATTTAGAATATAGCCGGGACCTTTGCGAGACGGACTCAGTTCTTTTTGGCGCTGCACTGGCAGTTTGTCGTATTATTGGCGCCAAACTTCCCACGGCTGGACGCGCTACTAAGCAAAGTAGCGTCATTCCAGCCTGGAGAAAAAGAATTGAGGACCGTATCGCAAAGACAAGGGCCCTCATCGGTAGACTGACAAGCTCCAGGTCAGGTAATAATAGGCCGAGAGTTGTGCGCACCGTGAGAATTGCGTTTGCTGGGACAAATATCAGTTTGTCCCAGCCGGATATTACACAGAAACTAACGGAGCGCATAGATGACCTGAAGAAGAGAATCACTGCTTGGGGAAGCGAATTCGGCGATATACCGAAAGGTTCAACCGGAACCAGAATCTTCTCTTCCAGAGTGATCAGAAGAGGCTCCATAAATCATTGGAGCGATCAAATGTGTAGCTTCGGAAGGGAGGGACAAAAGTGACCCACTTTTTCTTTAGGGATGATCTCAAGTTATTCGCCTCCGGTCGCTCCCATCTTATGGAGTTGCTGGACATCACTTGTGAATTCAGCAAGTCCATCAGCGTGGAGTTGGGGACAGATAAGTGTACGGTCAACCACGTTGAAAGGGGAAGGGTTACTAACTCTGAGGACATCTAGACTTATCTATACCCATTAACTTAAAGACCCTTTCCGAGGCTGAAACATACCGATACTTGGGTATGTCACAGAACATCGGTATTGATGAGGCGGGTATGAAAAAGTCAGTTTGCGACGTGTTTTATGCACGCTTGACCAAAGTGCATAACAGCCTTTTGTCCGGTGTGGATAAGGCACACGCATATAACGGCTGGGCCATGCCTGTCCTCATGTATACCTTTGGCATACTCAGGTAGACTCAGACTGAACTTAACGCCCTAGATAGAAAAGTTCGCACTACCATGACGTCCCATAGAATGCGTCATCCGAGATCATTGGTAATAAGGCTATACTTGCCGCAAAAGAATGGTGGACGTGGCTTTTTAAGCGCGCTCACCATGCATAATTGCGAAGTGTGTAGCTTTCGTAATTACATCCTGGCAAGATTGAATGATCCATTCTATAGTGACGTCATTTCTTGTGATAAAGGGCTTGACCCCTCTATCGTTAGATAAAGAGCACTGGTAGGACCCGGCAGTACATAGCATTTCGGACCGGGAGACAGTATGGAAAAAGAAGGAGTTCCACGAGAGGTACTACAGGGCTTTACATGAGCCCTTCGTAGATACAGTCGCCTTCCTCAACTGGCTACGTTTCGGTGACCTCTTTGGGGAAACCGAGGGTTTTATCTGTGCAATACAGGATCAGGTTATTACCCACAACATTAAGATATTAAGACCAACAACTATCGAAGATACATCCTAAAGGATGGCACCGTCGACGTCTGTCGAGCTTATTGTCATCCCTACGAGTCACTTAGGCATGTCATCTCCGGTTGTTCGGCGCTTTCTAACTCTGAGTACTTGCAAGGCACAACCTAGTAGCCAGGATTCTACACCAGGAGCTCGCTGTGAAATACGGTCTCGTGGATCGGAAACTGCCTTATTATAAGTACTTGCCGGAAATCGTGTTCGAAAATGACCGCGCCAGGCTCTACTGGAACCGGACCATCATCACAGACAGGACTATTCTTGCGAATAAGCCTGATATTGTCCTGATGGACTAGGCCCAGTCAAGGATATTTTTGGTTGATATTACCATTCCATATGACGAGAACCTAGTGAAAGCTAAATCAGTGAAGAAAACTAAATATCTGGACCTGGCTCACGAGGTGACTGACATGTGGGGTGGGGTGCCAACCGAAATTATTCCTGTAGTCGTCTCTGCGAATGGGCTAATCCCGGTCAGCCTCTCGGGTCGTCTGAGGCGACTGGGACTCCGTGACGGACCGCTCCGGGCTCAAATGAGGAAGGCGGTGCTCCTCAATACCGTCCGCATCTTCCGCCGGCTTCTTTCCCTTTCCCCCTAACCCTCGGCCGTTCGGCCTCCCCTGACGAGCGCTTCTATCTGGTTGGAACCTTTTCCAAAGACAAGCTCTATTGCTAATTGCATAGATATTTTGAAGAGATTTTACATTGCCTGTTACAATGAGTTTTAGTAGGAGTTCCTGCCGAATTTTCGACAAAATAATATATTATTATTCAATCACTACTAACACATACTCTTACGATGTTTTAACTAGAATACTTTTATTACAGTTTATTCGATCTTTGGGTGTGCTTGAGGATATAGATGATGCTGATTTCGTTCAAAAAATCTGTGCAGCAATCGATGTGAACAGTTTCGAAGTAAGAGGACCACCTGTACCGGCCATAGGTTGCTCTGAGCTACTGCGTGGGGTGTATTTGAAGGCAGCCTTGATGGCCCATGACTGTCTGAGCAATACTCACGTGGCTATAAACGACAAGAACATTTTAGTATGTCACGCGAGTACTGAGATTAGGAAAGGGGAGACAATATATTACAATTATACGGATCCGTTAAAGGTAGGTATAAATTTTATCCGTGTTATCGATCAGCATACATGTTGGTATAAAATAATAAAGTCATTGGAAGAATACCGGGTATCCCAAGATGCTGACTATGCCAAAATAAATTTGGAAAATTTAAAAACATTACAGAGGTGATTATCGAAAGAAACCAGCTTCACATGGTTCTAAGATAGTGAAAAATATATTAGGTCGTTTTGTTAAGTAGTTCTGGAGATATCCACACACACATCTGTCTGTGGTTCTGGAGAATCACAACTAAACGACATCCACAATATAGTTTTTTTTATTAATTATACGTGTTGTTAATTTAAAAAAAACCACCAGGCTAGTTCATTAGCGTTTCCTCTTTCTAATCATTTGCTTTCCATAACCTATTAGTGCTATATAAAATAATAAACACTACTTAATGTTAGTAATAAGTGATTTAAAAAATTCGACAGCAGAGTGCAACCTCTCCGTTTCGCGTTCGAGGTGTGCAATAATGCACGTTGAAATTCGTAAAGTGGCGTTGGGAAGAAGTTACGAACATGTCGCAATTTTTTTTGTGTAATGTTTAAGTTGGTTTACGTTTATGCTTGTAGTTGACAAGCTTGGCAACTATTAGATATATATTTGATGATTTAACTACGGATAAGACAAAATACTTCGATGATTTTTTGGATACGTAGGCACAGAATAAATATGTAATACTACCTCAAAATACAAAAATAAATTACGTATTAACGTAACTTAATGCTTTTGAAGTTAGTCATTTTAAATTTATTCTTGTTTTATTTAGCAAACTAATTAGTAAACCTTAATACAATCATTTTCATGCTTTAGTAGCAAGGGAGCATCAACAATAATTTGTTAATCTATTCCTTTAAAATAAACACTATAAAACCTGAGATGCAGTGCCGTATTAAGTAAGCGCGAGGCCCGTAGCAGATTGTATCGAGGGGCCCTAGATCTGCTATAGGTTTAGTATAAAGTGGTAAACTCAATTCAATACTCAATAAGCTTATTTGCGATCTATAGGTTACAATTTTGTTGGTGTTTAATAGTACAGTGGTTTATTATAGGCCCTGTTAGACTCTGGCAAGTACAAAAGACGTGAGATTCTCCTGGTAATTTAAAATGATTTGGATAAGAAATTGACGATACTAACAAATAATTGTAAATGTTAGTACAAATTCCGAGAACCGTGGTAGCTCAGATGGTTAACGCTTGCTGTAAATATAACAGAACGCGAGTAACCCGGGTTCGATCCCCGCCGACACCAACGAAATTTTTAATTGCAATATCAAGTGCTGATTTACCACTTGCTCGGCGGTGAAGGAAAGCATCGTGAGGAAACATCCATGTCTGAAGAATAAGAAAAAAATTATTTCGAAGACAGCATGTAAAGTTCGCCAACACGCATTGGGGCAGCGCGGCGGAAACTTCCTTGCCCTAAAACCCTCTCAGAAATGAGGGGAGGCCTGTGCCCAGCAGTGGGACGTATATAGACTGTAACTTTAACTTTAACTTGCTAACAAATTCCAAAGTTTTTATTTATGGCAAAGTATATTATATTTTCATTAATAACTAATGCTATATTTTATTAATGGAGTACTTAAATTATGGATATACGAGTATGTTATATTTATTTATCTGTTTCTTTTATTACTTTTTAAACGTTTACGAAGTAAATTTTCTAGATTTCATGTTGACCACATGAAATCTAGAAAATTATTATTAAAATTTAGAGATAATAATATCCATCAACTCCTCTAAGCAATAAAAATCAGGGAAATAATTCAGGCGTTCTTGACTATGTGTGTTCCTTAAATTAATTTTTATACAGTTCAATGTCGAAAATGAACGTTCTTCACTACAGTTATTGATCATGAGACATGAGACGCTGCATGCGCTAAGCAGTTTCAAAATAGGGGGATATTGGTAGTTCGATCTGTCAATCCGTTTTGAGCAACACGGCAAACTACACTAATTCGAGGTCTTTGTTGTATTCCAAACCATTTGAATAAGCACTGACCATAATTAGAGAATTTTTTTTCAAAATCTCTTCGGCTGTAATATATTTACACGATAATGTGGTTCAAAAATTTTTTCGTTTGTGTTCCCGCTGACGATTATTGAGTTCGCGGGGCACCCATTTGTCAAGCTTTTTTACCTTGTAACAACGGGTAACAAATGAACGGAGTAGAAGCCCATGGCACTGATATTATACAATTTTTTTTCATTAACATATCATAAACATATCATTAACATATCATGGGCGCTGGCAGAATAACAGCGTTGTAGGCAACTGCAACATTTATGCTGAGCTAGAGCCCATTCATTACTACACTATGTAATTTTGGTTATTTCTGTGTATACTGCTCACTGTAACTATATTGGTGGTAATTAATAAATGTTTTATTATTATTAAATTAATCTGCCAATAAATACTAATTATTTGAAATAAGCTTTCCGTACTAAAAATAAAAACAAATATTTTGAATTAAATAAATAAATCAATTAAAATCTATCGAACTTCAAATCATACACACCCTACTTTACGAGCCGTAATAAAACAATAAATTTAGTAGGCCTCTTTGTCCATGCCTTTGGCAAGGTCACTCTTACAAGCTTAAGAGCAAAGCTGCCCCTTCCAGCGATCTGTGATTAGCTGCGGCGTGACGTCACGTTGCCGTCATATTGTTTGATTCCGCATGTGTAGCGTAAACACGTACCAATACTCTAATGTCGAGTATCTAACAATGGCAAGATTTTATGTCTTGTCTGTTGAAAACTTAGGCGGTGCGACGAATCGATATTTATCCGTGCTGGAATTTACAACAATTATCAACATGCACAATGATCACTGGTGGAGTTTCCAAAACTCACACATAATCAAAGAACAAGTTCATCAAATTTTTTTCAGTGTTAGCATTTGGGCGCAATCATTAACAACCACATCATTGGTCCAATATGGATTAAAGGTCGATTGACGGGAGTAACACATCTGCAAATGATACGTTCTGTCATTGACACAATGTTGGAAAACGTTTCTCTAAGCCAACGATCTGTGCGCGCATATCTGGATACCCAATTCAGTGGATAGGTCACGGTTGACTTGTGGACTGGCCGGCGAGGCCCCTGACCTCTAGGCTTTTATTTGTGGGCCGCACTAAAATTATTAGTATACACGGAAGAAGCACGAAATGTTAGAGATTTAAAGCAGCGTATAATAGACGCATTTAATGGAATAAAAGTGATAGAGACATGCTTTGAAGTTTAACAAACTATTTACAAAGACGTGCTAGTTTATGTTTAGAAGGAAACTGTAGACATTTCGAACAATTTCTGCAATATTGCTAAAAAGGTGATTTTATTTGTAAATAACAATTATGTATATCATTTTGTAAATATTAATCAGTGTAATTTGAAAATAAGTTGATTTCGATCTTTTGAAGACGCCAAGATGTTTCAGTATACAGTAGGCATATAATTATTATTAGAAACTGTTTAGCTATTCATACCATGGATACCTTTTTAGTTTACTAGGTGCCTAAATATTTAGATCTACCTATAAATAATAATATAACCCTTAGGTACAGTAAAGAATGAAGAGTCGATATTCTTATTGTTATTGTTGTGTGAATAAGTCAACTGGCGCCATCTAGTGTCAGGAACGAGAGCGAGGGGAGCTTTGCAGAGAATGACATCACCGATCTCTCGACCGACAGCGCCATCCGAAGAACTAAGTTTCTAGAAAATCTATACTCGAACTCTCGGTACCTTACGCGTGTTTACTTGAACATTCCGGATATTTTGCTAATTTGAATAAATAGGTGGCGCAAGATGCGATCAAGACAGAGTTGAACTCAGCGACACAAGCAAAGCTTCGGAGTGGAATTAAGTGAATTAGTGTGTTTAATTATTAGTGTTTTAACTTTAATTTGTGTAAAGTAAATTAAAGTGTTAATTTAGGTAATTTTATCGGTAATTTTTATTGTCACGAACCTCAAGCTCGTAACAATTGGTGTCAGAAGTGGGATAAAATAATGCCGATTTTACCTAAGGAGGAAACGGAGGGTGTCCGTACCCGAAGTCAACGCCAGCAGGAGACGGACCAGAGGAGATTTGGTGGTGCAACGCCGCAGATGTCTGAGGGCCAGCCGCCGGCCACGGAAGCCGGTCCGTCAGCAGCTTCTACGTCTGTGGCACCTGACTTAGGTGCTCTAATGGTGATGCTGCAGGAGCAGGCTCGCCGACAGGAGGAGCAGGCTCGCCGACAGGAGGAGCAGGCCCGTCAGTTGAAAGAGCAGCTGCAGAGCGGACAGGAGGAACAGGCCCGCCGATTGGAAGAGCAGCTGCGGGGCGGACAGGAGGAACAGGCCCGCCGACAGGAGGAACAGGCCCGCCGACAGGAGGAACAGGCCCGCCGACAGGAGGAACAGGCCCGCCGACAGGAGGAACAGGCCCGCCGACAGGAGGAACAGGCCCGCCGACAGGAGGAACAGGCCCGTCGTTTAGAAGAGCAACTCCAACGCGATAAGGAAGAGCAGATGCTCCTCATGAAGGACCTTCACGCTATCTTCGGAAAAGAGATACGGGAGGTGAAGGATAAGGTTGCTCAACATGACAACCGACTGTCGGAGGCCGAAACCCGAATCGACCAAGTAAACAATCGGGTTGACAACGTAATGGCTGAAGTGAAGAAAACGCTGGATGACCTCAAACTTGGGGATGGAACAACAGCTCCCGTAGTAGCTACAACACCTTCGCTACGTGGATTCAAAGTGCCGCCGTTCGACGGGACCTCTTCCTGGTCGGCCTACAAAATCCAGTTCGAGGCCGTCATGGAGGCGAACGGCTGGAATAAAAGCCAAGCCATGACTGCACTCACCCTAGGCCTGCGCGACCAAGCCTTAACTGTGTTGGAAGCTCTCGGTAAGAAAGTGACCTATGAGCAGCTTCTTGAGGCCTTGGAGGCGAGATATGGTGACGCTCACCTGGAACACGTCTTTCGCGCGCAGCTTAAAGATCGCGTGCAACGCAGCAACGAAAACCTGCAGCAGTGGGCCCTTGAGGTGGAGAAGATGGTTCGTAAAGCATACCAGTCTGTACCTGCGCTCATTGGAGGGAACCTGGTGCAAACATTCATCGACGGCATCCGCGACCTGGAAGTCAGAGCTGCTGTGAGGCTCGGGCACCACGAGACGCTTAAGGACGCCTTGGCCCATGCACTGGAGGTAGAAGCCGTGCGGCAGGATCATCGTTCCCATCGCGTCAGGGAGGTTGCAGCAGCTACAGTTCGCGACCGCAACAAAGGATACAGCCCTAGGTGCTATGGCTGTGGGGAAAAGAGCCATCTTCGATCCAGCTGCCCTAAGCGAACCCTAGAAAGGGAAGGTGAACGATCCCAGGAGGGTAGTGCGGCCAACAGCACCGCCCAGCAGCAGCAGGGAGACGAGTAAAAGCCAGAACTGCGGGGCGGGTGCTGGCTGATGTTAAAAGAGCCCCAAGGATCTCGATCTCACAAACCCATGATGGGAACAGTCTAATCATCAAGGGCGAGGTCAACGGAATGCCGTGTAAACTGACCATAGACACTGGAGCCTCTCGTACGGTTGTTAGTTCCCAACTTATAAGTCAGTTCCTTGGGGACTCCGCATACAACCGAGAACGCATTAATTTGGTAACAGCCACCGGTCAGCGTATACCCGTCCGTGGAGAGAAGGAGATGGAGTTGAAGCTTGGCAACGTGATCTACCTGCATAATGTCATCGTGGCTGATATAATGGACGACTGCATCCTAGGCCTAGACTTTATGAGGAATAATTGTTGTGAGATCGACGTTAAGCAAGGTGTTTTGAAATGTGGACAGGAGGAACTTTTTATGGAAGGTGCGTTACCAGGGAACGTGTACAGCATTAAGAAGATTGTTCTTCCGCCGAGATCGGAAACGATTGATCCGGTTAGTCTTCCCCGAAACGCTGGGCAAGCTCACCGTTGTGTACCTGTGGAAAGGTTAAACAATGACCTTCCATGGAAAGTAGCTCGAACCTTGGTCAGGACCACTGACATCTCAGGAGTACGTGTGCTGAACCTTTGCGACCGGGACCAGATTATAGAAAAAGGCACATTAATTGGTACTTGTGAGGAAGTGGATTGGTTACGTCGGTGCCAATATATATCGAGTGGGACCCCCAGCAAGGATGCAGAAACGAGAGTGACCACACTTTTGGAAGACTGTCGCAGTGTTCTGTCCCCGAACGAATTGGTCAAGGCGAAGAAGTTGTTACTCGAGTACGCCGATGTATTCTCATCAAACGATGCTGACATAGGAAAGACTGGTTTAGTTCAACACAAAATAAACACAGGTGAAGAGTCGCTTATCCGTCAGCGGCCAAGACGATTGCCGGTAGCACGTGAAAAGGAAGTGGAAACCATGATTGAAGGAATGGTGAAGGATGGTGTTATTGAACCTTCCTCTAGTCCATGGTGTTCGCCAGTGGTGCTGGTGAAAAAGAAGGATGGCAGCATGCGGTTCTGTGTTGATTACCGCCGTCTGAACGACGTTACAAAGAAGGACAGCTATCCCTTGCCAAAAATTGATGACACGCTGGACATGCTTACAGGAGTAAAATGGTTTAGCACGCTGGATCTAAAAAGTGGCTACTGGCAAGTTGAAATTGACCCTAAGGACAAGGAGAAAACTGCGTTCTCGACGGGAAAGGGTCTGTGGCAATTCAAAGTAATGCCGTTTGGGTTGTGCAATGCTCCAGCAACGTTTGAAAGGCTGATGGAACTTGTACTTACCGGGCTAATTGGCGATGCCTGTCTGGTCTACTTGGATGACATCATCATCGTGGGCCGTACGTTTGTGGAACACCTTCAAAACCTGGAACGCGTGCTTATGAAGATTCAGAGTGCCAACCTCAAGTTGAACCCGAAGAAATGTTCACTATTCCAACGGCAAGTTAACTTTTTGGGGTTTGTAGTATCGGAAGAAGGTATCCGCACAGATCCAGAGAAAATCGCCGCTGTCAAGGATTGGCCGGTTCCAAAAGACAAGACGCAGGTTAGAGCATTTTTGGGTTTGTGCTCCTATTACCGGCGATTTGTGAAGAACTTTGCAGATATATCCAAACCTCTGCATAAGCTAACCGAGGAGAAGCGACATTTCTGCTGGGATAAAAGTTGTAATATCGCATTCCAGGAGCTCAAGGACCGTCTGTGCAAAACACCTATTTTGGGATACCCTGACGCAAGCAAAGAATTTATAGTTGACACAGACGCAAGTGATATAGGACTTGGCGGTGTGTTGTCTCAACGGAATGGTGACCAAGAGGTCGTGATAGCGTACTTCAGCAAGTCGTTGTCAAAACCGGAAAGGAACTATTGTGTCACAAGACGCGAATTGCTAGCTGTGGTAAAGTCGTTGCAGCATTTTAGCAAATATCTTCTGGGGCGAAAATTTCACTTACGAACTGACCATGCTGCACTAAAATGGCTATTGCAGTTTAAAAATCCAGAAGGACAAGTTGCGAGGTGGATTGAACTACTGCAGGAATACGACTTTGAGATCGAACATCGCAGCGGGAAATCTCATGGCAACGCAGATGCATTATCACGAAGACCTTGTCCTGAAGATTGCAAACATTGTACTAGGCAAGAGAGTAAGGGAGTGGTATCCGTGAGGATGCTCAGGGCAGACCACTTCAGCAACGAGTGGAAGGACAGCTTACAACGTGCACAGCAGGAAGATCCGGACATCAAGCCGATCCTGGAATGGATGAAGGCCAGTGCTCCCAATCCCAAGTGGAGCGACGTCTCAGCGATGAGTTCGACCACTAAAAGCTATTGTGCCCAGTGGGATAGCTTGCTGCTTCAGGATGGAGTTCTGTGCCGTAAATGGGAAAATGTTCGGGGAGACAGCTGTCATTTACAAATGGTTGTCCCTAAAGCTAAAGTACCGGATGTTCTACAGCTGTACCATAATGATTATTCAGGAGGCCATCTGGGAGTTAAACGAACTCTACTGAAGATCCGAGAACGGTTTTACTGGGTCCACTGTCGAAACGATGTCGAGGACTGGTGTCGCAAATGTACAAGTTGTGCGGCTGTAAAGGGACCTCAGACTCGTAGTAGAGGTGCATTGAAGTTGTACAATGTTGGTGCATCATGGGAGAGAATAGCCATTGACGTGGCGGGGCCGTTTCCGGAGAGTGAAAGCGGTAACAAGTATTTCATGGTTGTGATGGATTACTTCACTAAGTGGCCAGAAGTTTTCGTCATTCCAAATCAAGAAGCTTCAACAGTTGCAGATAAACTAGTTCATGAAGTCTTCTGTCGTTTTGGAGTACCTTTAGAGATTCACAGCGATCAAGGAAGGAATTTTGAGTCTCAAATATTCCAGGAAACTTGCCGAGTTATGGGTACTCATAAAACAAGAACGACTTCTTATCACCCGCAATCTGATGGAATGGTGGAACGATTTAATCAGACATTGGAGAGGTACCTAGCAAAAGTTGTAGACAATCGGCAACGAGATTGGGACAAGCACATACAACCGTTTTTGTTGTCATATCGAAGTTCTGTTCACGAAAGTACAGCAGTGACACCAGCTTTCGCAAACTTTGGAAGAGAATTACGGCTGCCTGCAGACCTGATCACTGGGATACCACCTGATGCCCCACGCAGTATAACCGATTATGCATATGACTTGTGGAACAAAATGAATGACATTTATGAGCACGTCAGACAATCGGGCCAGCAAATGTCTGAGAAAATGAAAACCCGGTATGACCGCAAAATGAACAATAAAGGGTTCAACGAAGGTTCATTAGTGTGGTTGCACAATCCAGTCCGCAGCAAAGGGAAATCTCCTGAGCTTCAAGCTAAATGGGACGGCCCGTAGCGGATTGTAACCAGGATCAACGATGTGACCTACCGGATACAGAAAGGCGCAAGAGGGACTCCTAAGATCGTCCATGTGGATCGCTTGGCGCGTTATTATGGAACCGATAATGCTCGGGACGAGCATGTCTTAGGAGGGGGCAGTGTTGTGTGAATAAGTCAACTGGCGCCATCTAGTGTCAGGAACGAGAGCGAGGGGAGCTTTGCAGAGAATGACATCACCGATCTCTCGACCGACAGCGCCACCCGAAGAACTAAGTTTCTAGAAAATCTATACTCGAACTCTCGGTACCTTACGCGTGTTTACTTGAACGTTCCGGATATTTTGCTAATTTGAATAAATAGGTGGCGCAAGATGCGATCGAGACAGAGTTGAACTCAGCGACACAAGCGAAGCTTCGGAGCGGAATTAAGTGAATTAGTGTGTTTAATTATTAGTGTTTTAACTTTAATTTGTGTAAAGTAAATTAAAGTGTTAATTTAGGTAATTTTATCGGCAATTTTTATTGTCACGAACCTCAAGCTCGTAACATTATTTAAGGACCCGTATGCTATGCAGTACCTTTTGGCTTTTTGAGATGCCATACTTTAAAAAAAAACTCAAAAATAAATAATGTAATAACGTCCTCCAGACCGAATTTCGGTCACGGCGGCTATCCTTAACGGAAACTAGCCATCGGCGTAGGACAGGATTATAGTGCCCAAGTGTATGCGCAGGCACAGGTGCACTCTCTATTCCCTCACTCTTATAGTCCGATAGGACGGTAAACTGACACCACAGGAGAGAGATCAGGCGCAGGACCAACGGTTGTACGTGCTTTCCGAGGCACGGAATTGAGACACCGCCAACTTCCTGACTCCGGGCAGTTACTGAGAATTTCTTGACGGAAAAACTCAATAAATTGATCTTTTTTGTCCCGGCCCGGGATTCGAACCCACCTCATGATCGGCTGTCACACTAACAACCACTAGACCAACGATGCCTAAATACTTATGCCATCAAAAACATAACTTGTAGAAAAAACCGCATGAAAACACAATGTATCTTAGAATAATCTGTGCAAGTTTAGGGGTATATATGTGCAAGTAATACAGTCATATTATATTAAATTAGATTACTTAGTGCGATGGCCAAGTCAATCTATATATTTAAAACATAAAAGATTTTTAACATTGATATGGTCACTATAAAATGTTGTTCGGTTAACTAATTAAGTAAGATCGTTAATTGGGAACTAAATAAATTAACCGACTTGGTATTACATGGATCTCACAACTTTTTACGGTATAAGAACTGAGTTGCGAGACTTGTTTTTTTTTACAAGTTATGTTTTTGATGGCATCTCATTTCTTTTTGTAGATAAGATAATCCTACTTTTTTCCTTTCCGGTACCTTCTACTACACCTATCTACACCTATTATATATATATATATATATATATATATATATATATATATATATATATATATATATATATATATATATATATATATATATATATATATATATATACAAGTATACTGATTCATTCACTGCAAATGTAACTTTGTAATTCTATATATTTATATAGGGTTACAAAGTTATTTATGCAGTTGGCATATCTAGAAAACTGGACCGAAATTAAAAAATATTTTAGTCTTTCCTTGATTTATACACTAAACACTAATTGTATTCTAAATTTGAAGCTTCTATATCTGCTACAAGTGTCTTAGGGTTTTGATGATCGGTCAGTCAGTGACAAAATTAAGAAACTTTGACTAGCTATAATTCTACTGCTGCTATAATCTTACTACTGGCTCAAATTGAGTGAAATTTGAAATATACCATGTTTATATAATGCATACTTGGTTACTGGAAAATATGGCTTCTAGTTATATTCACTACGAAGTTATAGGGGGTCGAAAATGGCCTAAATTGCTTCGAGAAAAGTATAGTACGGCCGTGCCGCTTTTTTGCTCGACTTGGCGGGGGTACTGCGGTACCCCCAGATAAGAGAAAAATATTTTTTTCAACGTAAGGAGTGCGTCAGGTAATTCTAAAAATGTTGGCTGCAACGATGTGTCGGCTGCTTCCACTCCGCCGTCTGGCGCCTACATAACGAAAGAAATGTGCATGCGTCTCGTTCGCTTTTACAACTTTCATTCTATGCGATCGTAGTCAGCGCCGCGCCGCGCCGTTTAAAAGAATGTGATCTGTTTTTAGTTTAACGAAAACATCGTAGGATGAATTGTTTTTATGTATTTTTTATATTCGGAAATTTTGCATACCTAGTTATATTTTGTTATTATTTTGCAAATACTTTCGATGATAGCTTCTATTCCACTTGTACACAACACCATATTATTTTCCAGACGGTAAAAATGGTCATCCAGTTGAAAATTATTAATACCTAATAATTTTCAGGGCACAACGCTACGGCAACAACATCTAGAAGTCGGTAAATATTTTAGATGCGCATGCAAAAGATGCCAAGATGTATCAGAAATTGGCACATACATGAGTTCAGCTCTTTGTCCTGGATGCAAAACAGGATACATCTCCCCGAGTTGTGAGATGTGGACATGTCACAGCTGTAATTCTAAATATCAACGGTCCGAGATTGAACATAAGATTCAATGTTGTTCGGAAAAACTGGCAATTATAAGTAAGGTTATATTTTTCATGTCAAGCTTTAGCACGAATGGGTCTGCTCGACCGGGGAAGAACCACGCTCTCACAGAATAGCAGCCTAAAATAGTAGTTTAACGCTGTTGTTTCGTATGGTGAGTGAAAAGAACCGACGACCCTTTTTACTGGAAACGAGGCATACCATCTTAGTCTTCATGGGTGACAATGCATCTGAATTTTGTTTCGTAATCGAGGATACATGTAGATGTCTATGGCCACGGCAACCACTTACCATCAGGTGGACTGTGTGATTGTATGTCACCCTTATTCTATAAAAAATAATTAAGAATCTTGAAAATATGATGTCCACTTGGTCGTTAGAGACAACCACGACATATTTCGAATATTCAAATAAATCTGCGCTAAGCGCTAAATACTAACGTTAGGAGCACAAACTTGTTCTTTTTTCTTCTCATAGAGAATCATTCGTCATCATCACAGCCTATATAAGTCACATGCTGAACATAGACCTCCCCATAGATTACCTCAGGAGATATTTGGCCTATTTACCACGCTTGGCAGGTGGTTTGTTAACCACAGCCTTTATCATTTTGAGTTGTTGTCCAGCCCTAAAAGGAAAGATGAAACAGGGGGTTTCATCTTACTCTCTATCGCCTCTTACACCAGCCATCAGCGCATACGAGATCTCACGGCAGCACTTACTACCCCCCAGCACTTTCGCAGTGCTGTCAAATTTCGAGACCACTTATGAGGTGTTGTCCTCCGTCCGGGGGCTAGTATCAGGTTCTTGGCCAATACCACTGCCTAATATAATTTTTTAATAATTTTACACATCAGAACAAAGCTGGATTAAAGCGTCTCTGATGCAGGGATAATTGCAGCACAATCGGATCAAAAAGCCATCACTTACATTTATTTCTACAACGCCGAATTCCGCGGGATTCAAACCTAGAACCCGTCATGTAACAGCTAGATCACTTTTTATTTAAATGAGAGCGCCATCTCCTAAGCTGTCATGGCCTCACGGCCTTAGAGAACACTTTACATTCTGCGAAGTAATAATATAGACTTGTTCTTAATGCGATAATTAACAGATAAAAAAGATGAAAAGGAACTAGAAGAGTACGTTAAAAATGTATCGCTTGTACTGGCTCCGAACCATTACTTGCTGCTAGAGGCTAAACAACGCCTGGCGGGTGTATTAAGAGATGCCATCAACCGAGAACCTCGTCCAACCAAGAAGATGATGCGTCGTAAAATAGAATTGTGCAAAGAGTTGCTGCCAGTACTTGAGAAAATAAGTCCAGGAATATGCAGGATTAAAGGTAAGAAAAATTACCCACTGTACTAGGAAGAGTAACAGCTTACACGGCTGAAGTGAGTTAGCAGATTTATTGCTTGTTCACGTTTTAGTCGCGGACGGTAAAGAAATCGGCGCAATGTAACACCCCTCTGTTTTCCAGCGACTCCCTTTTGATTTGGAGTAAAGGATCAGCAAGCCCTCCCACAAACAGATAAATTCTACAAACTCAAATTTGAAGTAGGCTTGTTAAGTCTGCTCAAACTAGCCAACACGAGTTGAGCTTTTAGGTGACCAAGCCACGGCTATTAAGCCATCTTGGACTGATTTGTGCCGGTTTTAGTGCATATAAATTCTACAAATAGAACAAACTATTATAATTTTTGGATCATGAAGAAGTAATTCATGCTCAGTCAGCTGCAATCACTATGCAAGAGCTCGCTTCGAAAGAACCAGAAAATATGTTATAAAATCAATAAAGATCATTTTTATATTTTATTTTTGTTTGAAAGCGAGGAAAGTGGCCTATAGACTTAATTTTTTCCCATTTTGTAACTCAAATTGTATTCGTAACTTTTTTGGATCTATCAGAATATTCTTCTTGAAACAGTAAACTCAAATTTTACAAATTGTCAGCCGGGAGGAACCTAACGAAAGCTAAGTCAGCTCCAAGAGTAATAATAATAATGTCCTCCAGACAGAATTTCGGCCACGGCGGCCTGCCTCAACGAAGGCTAGCCATCGGCGCAGGACACGATTATAGTGCCCAAGTGTATGCGCAAGCACAGGTACACTCACTCTCATAATCCGATGGGACGGTAAACCGACACAACCGGAGAAAGATCAGGCGCAGGACGGCTTTACGTGCTTTCCGAGGCACGGTGTTGAGACACTGCCAACTTCCTGACTCTGGGCAACTACTGAGAATTTCTTGACGGAAAAACTCAATAATTATTTTTTTGGCCCGACCCGGGATTCGAACCCAGGACCTCATGATCAGTAGTCGCACTACTACAACCACTAGACCAACGAGGCAGCCAAAACATCCAAGAGTAATAATTACCTGTTGGCGCATTCTGGAAAATGCTTAGGATTTGAAAAGAAAATTGGAAAAAGAAAAACACGCAACACGTTTTTTCAACATATCTTAATGTACAGGTACTCAACCTAGTTCAGGCAGGTAGCTAATATTATAAACTTGACTTTTTTATTCTTCTTTTGTATATTCTACATTATTAAGCTACACATAGTTTTAATTTTATCATAGTATGTTATTTTTGTTAGACTTATTGTTACTTTATTTAATTTTAATCATATTTATTCCAGTATGTAAACATGTGTAATTGGAAATGAAATAAATATTTATTATTATTATTATTATTAATGTTGTATATTATTATTATATATGTTAGCGGCTAAACTAGATTTCAGGCAAAACTAGTTTTTCCTAGGCCAAACCGGTTTATACGACGCGTGTCAGGACACACTAGTGTGGCTCAGGGCAATCTAGTTTGACCTAAATACTTTGGTTTAACTAGTTTGGCCTTGGCAAAATTGAGTGGATCATTTCATAATCTACTAGTCGTTCACTTCAAGAATGCCGTTACCTCCCGCCGCGCCCCCTCATAATATATTGACATTCTTTGAACAAGAAAAGGTTGAAAAGCAGTTGATAACGCCTTATGATGTTCATGATGTCGTAGCTATGAAAAGTATTGCCAGATTAAAAAATGAAAACTCACGTGATACTTGTGGCAGCACACTGCTCACACAGCCCGATGCACCGTCGGAAATAGAAATTAAGTTGTTGGAAAATGAAAAGAAGTACCAGGCGCTATTAAAATCATTCGATAACGTTATCAAGAGAACTGCGGCCGCCACTGGTATATCTGAACGTACTTTAAGAAATATAAAGACTGAAGCAAAAAAAAAAATTAAAACGAGCTCACCTGAGCCCAGTACTTCAAGTACACAAGAAATAAAATTGACGTCACCGAAAAAAAAAGAAAATAGCCACAAAGAGTTTGGAAATAGATGATTTCATGGTGTGTTCGATTCTAAACATAATTGACCGTTTCTACACAGTTAAAAAGGAATTTCCTACGCTGCGCAAGATATTAGCAGAAGCAAAGAAAGACTTCAATTTTCCTGGGCAAAAAGTCACTCTCTGGAAAATTATAAAAACGAATCTTGGATATAAGTTTACAAAATGTAAAAATATAAGACAATATCTTATTCAGAAACCGGAGATAGCAGCATGGAGAGCACGTTACTTGCGGAGATTACGTGAAAATGATGAACAGGGAGTCTATAAAAAACCAGTCATATATTTGGATGAAACGTGGATACACAGCCACTATACCGTTTCAAAATGCTGGCAAAATGCAACTAATGCAAGTGTAAAAAAGAATTTCAATCCCGGACAACGTTGGATTGTGGTCCATGCTGGCAGCGAGAATGGTTTTGTCAAAGGTGCCGAGCTCCTTTATAAATGCAAAAGCACTGCAGGGGACTACCATAATGAAATGGACGCAAATAATTTCAAAAAGTATATACAGGAAAAACTCCTACCCAACTTACCTCCCAATATCATTCTTGTACTTGACAATGCACCGTATCACAGATTGATAGAATAAAGATAGAAATTTAATAGAATTTAAAGTAAATAAAATAGTTATATTTATTTTTAAAATAAAACTAGTTTTTACTGATTTTTCGACGTTTCGAGCACTTTACAGCACCCATGGTCACGGGAGGACTAAGGTTTTCGACGACGATCCTATAATTAATAAAATCAAAACCCAACCCAAGCATACAACTGCAAGACTTCAAGATACTATAAGTTCATACTGTGTAGACCGGAACAAAAATTAATAATTTTAATCTGTAAATAACCCCGGGTAACTGTTACATCGGGACGCCGAAGACCTCAGTCCCTCCCGTGTCCATGGTTGCTGTAAAGTGCTCGAAACGTCGAAAAATCAGTAAAAACTAGTTTTATTTTAAAAATAAATATAACTATTTTATTTACTTTAAATTCTATTAAATTTCTTCCTCGCAATTTAATTGCAATTTAATGGGAAAATTGAGTCTTAAAGTCCTTTTTATCAGAAAAGACACATTTTTTCGGAGAACTATTATACAGTTTTCTAAATCAAAAACCAAACCAAACAATGTAACTCTGACGCACTCGGAAAAGAGCTCTGATGATACTTTTTTTTATTTCTTAAAACTTGCCGATCTAAATTCTTCACGTGCACATCGATTGCTAAACTTACACTTAGACGCTTTTTAGAGTAGCACATTCACTTTGCCGCTGTTTAAATGTTGTTAAAAATATAATTCAAAAGTTCATCATACACTAAAAAGCAGTGAATGCTTTTTTGGGAAGTATGTGATTTTAATATATTGTTTAAATTCTACGCTTGAAAACAGTTAAGTGTTTTTAGCCGTATTTTAGCTTCTACTACAAGTGTTTACCGATTTTTAGCATATTATTAGGTATAGCCTAGCATGACTGCAACTAAGGAATAAAGCAGTTATTTACACTTAACTGCCTTTTAGCTTAGAAAATGTGTTTAACTGCATTTTTTCTTAGTTTTATAACAGTAAATATGAAATTTCTACTAAGAAAATAAATCGTTAAAATCTCTTAACGGCTATATAGCGTAATGGTGCATCGTAACTGATTTCTAGCGTATGACCGCAAAGAAAATTTTGCACTTAACCGCCAAAATGCTTAATGTATCTCAGGAACTATCAATCGTAAAAATATAATTCCAATATTGGTCGATAGAGAATTTTTTGCTTAGTCTAGTGGTGCTGAAAGCTCAAAATCGCCAAAATGCACTTAGCCGCCTTTTTCCGTATCAGGGCAGTACGTGTGGAATCTAGTGAAGCAAAAAGTAGCCGATAAAAATGAAAGCCAGTCTGAAAAAGAAATACAAAAACTCACTCTGGAAGCTATTAATAGTATCTCTGTAGAGGACTGGAAAAAAGAGGTAAACCACGTTGACCGTTTACGGCAACAATATTGGGAAAGCGATAGGTTGCAAGAACTCAACGAAAGAGAATTGATTATTTCGGTGGGCGGAGAGACTGATGACAGTGACACAGAATGGAGTGATGACAGTGACACAGAAACAAGCGATTTCGAAAATCTTTAATTTGATATATTTAAAATGTAAAATAAAACTATAAAAAAATATTTTATTTTATCGAACACGTTATTATTTCATCATCATCATCATTCAAAAAATATTTTATTTCATCGAACACGTTATTATTTAACTTTATTGAAAATATGAATACTAAAAAACATAAACATGATTTCGTCTACGGTACCGTCAGCAGTGACGTCGTAACGGTCTACGACGGCAAACTCGAAATGAACGCGTAGTAATCTAACCTAACGTAAACTAATATTGACCTAAATTTATTTCTGCAACAGCTTCGGCGCTGCGGAAAGTGCAGGCCCTTCGCCTTTGCGTAGTAAATCGCAGGCACTCAGGCTCACCTCCGCAGCTTTCGCTTATTGGTCGCCTTCGGTGTCCAGCCTCAGCCGCGACAGCTCGCACAGGTGCCTTTGATTTGCTACGGCAGGCAGGGTCTACTCTTCTTCCGCGCCTACGGCTTTACAAAAACATTCTAGGGGTAGCGCAGACAAGACTACGTAGAGTCGGGGCATGTTCATTCGGTTTTAGCGTAGATTCGACCGATCTTATCAAAAAACAGTGAAAAGGTCAACACCCTGACAAGCCCCCTAAACTAAAAACTAAATTAAAATCAAGTACTGGACGTCTATGGCCAACCCAAAATTGTAAGATCCCATAAACAATTTAAGAATGAGTAAAAATTTAAGACAAACTAAAACAATTTAAGACCAATTACTAAAATACACCACACGTTTACTCAGTTCTTCCTAGGCCAAAATAATTATGCCTAAAGTATTTAGGCCAAACTGGATTGTCTTGGGCTAAACTAGTATGTCTGACACGCGTTAAATAAAACGATTTGGCCTAGGACAAACTAGTTTGGCCTGAAATCAATATTGGCCGGTAACATAAATATAATTGTTCATATATTATCAAACCAATGGTTTTAAAAATAAGAAATATTTTCTAAATTATTTGCTTTGTTTGTTTAATTAATAAATTTACATTTTTTTTCTGTTTTTAGCTATAACACTATACGAGCTTCATTGTACTATGGTACAATTGGCTAAAAAGCTCTTTGATGGTCGTGAAATAAACGGATCTGCTTATTTGGTATGTATGTTGTACTTGTATCAACTATCGTTTTTTTTACAAATTGAAAAGAAACTAATACTCCAGCTTTATTAATTTATTCAATAGTATTTGGTATATTCCAAATATTCTAATGGAAATTCCCCGTAAATTAAAACTCTTATTCACATAACTGATAAGTCAATTGATAATGTCTAGCGTCGCGCACCGAAGGCTCATGCTATAAAAAGGTGCTTTATCAGTGCTACGCTGATACGCTTGTTAATCGTCACAGATACTATCATACTAAAATACGTTTTATTATCCGGTATATCCGGTATCTTAAAGCCTACCACTTGATGGAGAGAACACTTCATGATGATTACTTCAAAAATTATAATTTTGCTTCTTGTTGGTTTTTTCGGGACAAAGATTTTTCATTCCCATAGTCGAATCCTACATTACCTATACGGTACGATTGGAGTCAAAGGACTGTCACAACTACACTGTAAGCACATACGGCGATGATTTTCTTAACGTTCAGTATTGATGTTACAGGATGAATTACAAAATGCGGAGAAACATTTAAAGAAATCAATCGAAATGTTATTGATTGAACCTGGGAACTCACCTGAAGGAGAATTATGTTCAAAAGCGCTTGAAGAATATCGAGCGTTGAAAGCTGCTATTACTGGGGTTTTGCTAGGAATGCAATCTGAAGAAAAAACTTACGCTAGCCAAACAGACACAATTTCTCCAACTTCTAATGTAAATTGAAAATAGTGTTTTATCACACTTATAATAAAACGAATTATAACTGATTTGACGAATACGAATTTCGAATATACCGTAATCTGTTTGGGTGTATATATATTTTTACGGTTTATCAATTAGTTTGTTTTGTAATTCTCTATTTAAAAATAATTATTGCTGTCTGATAGTCTCGCTAAACCTCGTTTTGATGTAATTTTTTGTGTTTTTAAATAGGTTCCTAGATGGCTAAGATCTAGATTTGCGTTGTTGTGTCCAGAAATTACACATGCTATTATAGTACATTAATAATAACAATAGCCATATCTATATGCTATAATACAATTTAAAACTATTTATAGATAGTTTTTATATAGCCACGATAGCTAAGATAGCCAAGATAGCTACGCGGCAGCTTTTGCTGTTGAACGCATGAGCCGACCTCACAGAATACCTGTGTGAAGTGGAATCTCTGCCTCCGCGTTCTAATAAATGCAATTTTCTCATAATCGTTTAAAAGTTCTAATTCTATTTTTGTGTATTTTATCATTGCATCCCAACTTAAGCCGGGAACTGTGTAATAATGGACGGGGTCTAAACCATAAGTATTAATATATAGCTTTCTAAAGTTATAAAAGTTACAAATACGTCGGATAAAAGTAAAACGTCTGTTTTTAAATACAAGTTTTAATAATCTAGCATATTACAACACCCAAAGAGCTTTAGCACAATTGTAATCATCATTTGAAATATGGAAATCTGTGAACGACCTATAAATTTTTTTTGTTCAGGGAGCAACGGTAGGTTTAAACTATCATAATTACCTATAGTTCGGCCGTTCAGAGAATGCGTTCCTAACACGTCGCGATTGAGCTGACGACGTGACTTTGTAATGGCGTTGCAGTTACGATAAAAATATTTTTGCTGGTTGTTTACCATTTTAACAATTGATGAACATTAAAACAACATTATTATATCAATAATCAATGAACGTTATAATGTTAACTGTAATTAAATGTAAACAATATTTTTCTAAATCTATACTGCGCTATTACAAGGTTATGTAAGTGCTTTATATTTGTAGTGCTGTGCTAACAATAACAGGCGATAATAGTATCGTAATCTGTTCTTATACAGTTATACTTTAGAAAATAATACGTTTTGTTTACCTTTTTAAGAATTTAAAAATAATGGACTATAAGATAACTTTATTAAATATGTCGGCGCACGTCATCGCGCCTCGGCCAAAATGAAAGACGCGTGGGACCGGTCGCTGACCTCGCGCCAGCGCGAGCGCTTCTGGACCTCACTCAGCTGCGAGACGCGGTAGCAGACGGGCACTTTTTTCAATTTATAATATGTTTTTTAGAGGTTTTACGGCATTAAACCTATTGTTAATACAGTCCACTCATTTTATTTCTAAAGTCCCGATAAGGCCTAAACAAATATAAAAATAAATAACCAACTACGACCAAACCGAACGCGCGAAAGAAAGTAGCATTTTTATATTTAGGTTGAAAATGGTAACCCCAAATGGCGTTATGGGCCGCCATTTTGTGACGCTAAAACAGTCGTCTGTTGTCGTTTCGTGCGCATAAACCACGTTCTTCAAGTGTTTTCGATCTGTTTTTATTTGATTACCCGGCTTTCGTTTATTGAACTGTTTCTGCTTTTCAAACTGACATCGGCGCTAAATCGGACTTCGATTGTGTTTTGTATTGCGTTCTTTTTACTTTTGGTGCATAATAATACCTAAACGACAAACATTGAAAAGTGGAGCCCGTGAGTTAATCATCAAGCTACAAGATTACTTTGAGCAGAAGCGGCAAAATGGCGGACTCCTGTTACCTGTCAAACAAGTACAAGAACGCGTCTCTCAGGCGCTTGAAGTTAGCAAAAGTACGATAACAAATATTAATAAAGAAAATTTTGGCTCTACTGGCACGGAAGATAATATTTTACGTACTCCGAAGAAGAAACGTAGAACTAAACCCGTGACAGATATTGACACCTTTGACGCCGATGCGATCAGAAATCATACATATGGTTACTATTCCAGAAATGAATATCTCAACAGGAAGAAGCTTTTGGCATCGTTAAGAGAAGCTGGACTGAAGCTGGTTTAGCGGGGGTAAAACTGCTTTAACCAAAATCTTAAAAGATATTGGTTTTTCGTATAAAAACAGACAAAAGAAAAATTTTATTAGAACGATACGATATAATTTTAAAACCGATAAGTTTTTGAGAGAAGCAAAAAATATTGATAACTGGGATAATGTCGTGTTCATTAACGAGACATGGCTAAACGCCAATCACACGGTTTCCCGTTCTTGGACGGATGATACACAAGCGTCGACGTCGAAAGTACCAATGGGTGAGGGGACCTGTCTGATAATATGCCACGCAGGTTCTGCAAAATACGGCTTTGTGGAGAACGCGTTACTGGCATTTCAATCAAAAACCACAAATGACTACCACGAGGAAATCAATGTCACTACATTTAAAGAGTGGTTCCAAAACGTGTTTTTGCCCAGCCTAGCAGAGCCTTCTGTAATATTCATGAATAATCCTCCTATCACTCGGTTCAAATACAGAAACCACCTACCCAAGCTAATAAAAAAGAAGAAATGGTGGCTTGGTTACAAGCAAAAGGCATTGACGTAAATATGCAGATGCTAAAACCAGAGCTAATTAAATTAGTTAAAGAAAATAAAGCGGCAAATGTGCGATACGAAATCGATGAACTGGCTCTGGAGTACGGTCATCGCGTTCTAAGAATTCCACCGTATCATTGACAATACACAGGCTGCACTAAAAGTATCGGGAATGGAATATTTCCACTGTTCCTGTCATATTAAAATCTTTTTAATTGAAAACTCCTTGGTTTTAAAATTCGAATACCATCTATTTATTTAAAAAAAGATTCTCGGCCTTGTCACAAGGTTTTGTCAAACTTGTTTAGTCGTTGAGAAAATGGAATTGACTCGAGAAAATTCGAGAGCGATGATTTATTATGACTTTCGAAGTGGTTTAACACAAAAACAGTGTGTTGACCGGGTGATTTCTGCGTTGGGTGATGAAGCCCCATCCAAAACCACAATTTATCGCTGGTTTGCTGAATTTCTACGTGGACGTGTCAAGCTCAGTGATGATCCCCGTTAAGGTCGTCCAAAAACTGCAGTCACCCAAGAAAACCTTGATGCTGTGCGTAAGCTGATTGAGGAAGATCGACATGTGACATACCGCGAAATTCAAGCAACTTTAGACATTGGCATGAGTCAAATACAAATAATCATCACAATCAAATAAAAAAGTTGTTTTCCCGATGGATACCGCATTCGCTGTGTGAAGAGCAAAAAGCGGCTCGCGTTGCTTGGTGCGTCAGAACTCTCGAAAGATTCCACGCAGGATCCTCAAATGCTGTATACAACATCGTATCAGGCGACGAATCCTGGATATACGCGTACGAACCCGAAACAAAAAACCAGTCACGAGTTTGGCTGTTCGAAAATGAGTTAAAGCCAACAAAAATTGTTCGTTCACGGAGTGTTGCAAAAAAAATGGTGGCCACGTTTGTCTCCAAAACCAGCCATGTTACGACTATTCCTCTTGAGGGACAAAGAACGGGTAATGCGGAATGGTATGCTAGCATTTGTTTGCCACAGGTCGTTTCTAAACTCCGTAAAGAGAACTGCAACCGCCGCATCATCCTCCATCACGACAATGCGAGTTCTCACACCGCACACAGAACAAAAAAGTTTATAGAGCAAGAAAACATAGAATTTTTCTTTAACATCATTCATTTAACATCAACACTTTAAAAAAAGGTAATATTGCAAACTTTTTAGTGATTTATGTCGTAATTATAATTTGAATATACACATTAATGTACCAAGTCGCAAAGATTCATGTATTGACCATGTCCTTAGCAATATCAAAGACGCTACTGCCAAAGTGATTCCCCTATATCTATCGGATCATGACACCGCACAGCTTATAAGTTTTCCAGTTCGCCAATCATTTAAACCAAGGTCATTTACTATATTGAGAAAGGACTACAGTTGTGAAAACATCCGCAAATTCAGGGAGTGTCTAGACAGTATGACTTGGAGCAAAATTTACTCGAACACTGATCTCAACACGGCATTCGCAGAGTTTCATTTTGAACTTTGTCTATTCTATAATCTATGTTTCCCAGTAAAAAAAATTCGGATCAATAATTCTATTACACATAAACCAAAATGGATAAGCAACGGGCTGAAAACTAGCTGTAAAACAAAGCGGTTATTACGTTTCAGATACTATAAAAGTAAAACGGAAAAAAATAAAAATGAATATTTAACGTACTCCAAAATTTTAAGAAAATGCATTGACAATTCAAAAAAGAATTCTAATATGAAATTTATTACTAATAGTAAAAATAAATGTAAAGCGACATGGACAATAATAAAAAATGAAACCTGTTATTCCAAAGTAGATAATAACATTTCCGAAATAAATTTTGACCATAAGATATTGACCAATCCTTCTGACATATCTGCGGCTTTCAATAATTATTTCATAGAATTGACTAAATTTAAAGATACTACAATGATTAATACACAACGAAATCAAAATACCAAGATTATGCCAAATTCAATGTTTCTTCTTCCAATAAATGAAAATGAAGTTAAAAAAGAAATTATTAGCCTAAACAATACTAACTCTGAGGGTTTTGACGGAATCTGTACGAGAATTATTAAAGAATGTACTAAAGAGCTTGTGCCCATCTTAACACACCTTATAAACCTCTCATTCTCAATGGGTATTTTTCCTGAGTTGCTGAAGCAATCTATCGTCAAGCCTCTGCACAAAAAAGGTGCAAAAAATGAGGTCAGCAACTATCGTCCCATTACTTTAATTCCAATTCTATCTAAGATATTTGAGAAATGCATGCATCAAAGAATAATGAAATACTGTAACACGTATAATATTATTAATAAAGAACAGTTTGGATTTCAAAAGGAAAAGTCCACAACATTAGCAATCTTCACTCTAGTTAAAACAATATTAAATAATTTAAATGGCGGATATTTGACCACAGGACTATTTTTTGACATGTCAAAGGCTTTTGATTTTGTTGATCACAAACTTTTATTAAATAAATTAGAATCAATAGGAATAAGAGGACCCACTTATCAGTGGCTAAAATCCTACTTAAACAATCGAAGACAACGCGTAGTAGTCAGCAAGTTAGTAGGCGACGAAGTTTTATCTTACGCTTCTGAATCAAAAATTGTTGAGTGTGGTATCCCCCAAGGAAGTGTGCTAGGGCCTCTAATGTTTATTTTATATATCAACGATATAACGGTAGTGACAAATCATAAATGTGTTTTGTTCGCCGATGATCTATCTATTATTGTGACATCTGAAAAAAACTCTATACACGATCACGAAACTGATATAAATGAAACAATTGACAACGTTATTAAATGGCTAAACGTAAACAATTTAAAACTTAATCTAAATAAATCACATTTTATCCAATTTAATCAATCCAAACATAAACAATTAAATTTTAAGCTAAATATTAATAAATTAAAGGAAATAAGGTCTACCAAGTTTCTGGGAGTAGTCATAGACCAGGACCTAAACTGGAAATTACATATAGAGTCTTTGTGTAATCGTATTAATAGTTTTGTATATGCCCTTAACAAAATGAGAAAAGTGACAAACTTACTAACGGCCCTTATTACATACCACGCGTATATAGCTTCCATTTTGCGCTACGGGATAATAATGTGGGGAAATAGCACAAATATACAAAAGGCGTTTATAGCTCAAAAAGAGTGTATTAGAGCTATCTCTGGAATACCGCCTGGCATATCCTGTAGAACAGCTTTTGCAAATCTCAACATACTTCCGCTGCCGGCACTATATATTTTTGAAATAAGCTGTTTCGTGAAGAGAAATATCAATTTGTTTATGAAAGCAAGTGACATGAACACAAGATTAAAGCGAAATCCTAATAGACTTGTGTTAGATGTTATCCCAAGGTCAGCTAAATACCATAAAAGTTGCCTAAAAATGTGTTTAACGATATATAATATAATTCCTAATGACATCAAAAATTTAAATATTAATCAATTTAAATCAAAATTATTTAAGTGGCTCATTGACAGAAAAATATATGACATTAAAGACTTTATTGACATCAATCCCTAATACTATTCATGTTATACTATATATTTTAATTTATCTTTAATTCAATGTAATTTATTGTAATGAGACTTTGTGATATTATTTTTATGATTATACAAGATAATAATATTAATTTTGCATGCTATTTGTAATAGCGAGACATGTGCACCTTTTTAACATGTACCACCTTTATATACCATGTTCTTACGCAAATAAAAATTCTGATTCTGATTCTGATTCTGATTAGACCATCTGCCGTACAGCCCCGACCTAAGCCCTAATGATTTCTACCCTTTCCCTAAAATAAAGAATAAATTGCGTGGATAGAGATTTTCATCACCTGAAGAACCTGTGGACGCCTACAAAACGGCCATGTTGGAGACCCCAACTTCCGAATGGAATTGTTGCTTCAATGATTGGTTCCATCGTATGGAAAAATGTGTCAAATTTCGGGGAGAATACTTCGAAAAGCAATAAATACATTTTTAAATAGTAATGTTGTGTCACTTCCTTGATTCCCGAAATTTTCAGTGCCGCCCTCGTATAACGCGATTGAGCTAATCTGGGCTCAAATAAAAGGTTACGCCGCCCGCCACAATACTTCCCCGCCATTCAGCACAAAAAAGATGATGAACCTATTAAAAGAAGCCTGCGGGGAAGTCACAAGAGATGACTGGGCAAAGGTTGTTGAGAAGACTAAAAACCTGATTGTGGAACATTTTGACCGAGATATCAGGATTGATTCTATTATTGATAATAATGTCGCGTGAATAAGTCAACTAGCGCCATCTAGTGTCAGGAACGAGAGCGAGGGGAGCTTTGCAGAAAATGACATCACAAATCTCTCAACCGACAGCGCCATCCGAAGAACTAAGTTTCTATAAAATCTATACTCGCCCACTCGTCCCTTTGCGCGCATTTACTTGAATTCGGGATGCTTCTTTGCTAATTTAAATAAATAGGCGCTGCAAGATGCGCTCGAGGCAGAGTTGAACTCGGCGACACAAGCGAAGCTTCGGAGCGGAATTAAGTGAATTAGTGTGTTTAATTATTAGTGTTTTAAGTTTTAATTTGTGTAAAGTAAATTAAAGTGCTAATTTAGGTAATTTTATCGGCAATTTTTATTGTCACGAACCTCAAGCTCGTAACAATTGGTGTCAGAAGTGGGATAAAATAATGCCGATTTTACCTAAGGAGGAAACGGAGGGTGTCCGTACCCGAAGTTAACGCCAATATAATTATACATGTAGGCGAAGATGATGATGAAGACACCACCTCCTCAAGCGAATCGGAGTCTGATTAATATTCTGTACGCACATTCAATTTAATGTACTTTATTGCATAGAAATACAGATTGTAACTTTGTAACAAAGAATAAATTAAACAATTTTATTATATTAATATTACCTTTTTTTGGTTTCCACTTAAGTTACTTAAATATAAATTTTAAATGATTCCGCCAATTTAAAACGAAAATAATCTTAAAAATAACGCGGCGGTTCATTTTGGAGGAACGGTAACGAACTCAGTGTTATGTTGTGCCCATCACTAGTCGTGACTATAGTCATAAATTCATATGGATAAACTCCTTTCCGTTTTAAACGAATGAAACATTCATCATTAGGGTAATTTCTACGTAATTCTTGAAATTGATCATTACTGAGATTTTTGGCTAATTCTTCTAATTTACATGATAAAAACTTTAATGAATCTACGAATCTCAACATAACTTAATGGTTATTCATTTATAATTTCTTTGAAAATGATATATATTTTTCTTTATTTTGAGGGATAACTCCGACTTCACCATCACAAAAGTTTAATGCATGAGCATCATAGTGACTAAGGTTGTGTAAAAATATTGGTATATGACATGGTGTTCTAAACTTCGAGCTACGTGATTCATGAGCAACACATATAAAACTACCAGTGTACCAACCAAAATCATAAAAAAGTTTTGTTAACTCTGTTTCACAAATATGACAAATGGTTGTATTTGAAATTTTATTTTTGTCTTCATTTGTTAGCAGAACTGGATATTTTTGAAGTCTATTTATTTCTTTTAAATTGTTAGATAAACTTTCCGTAAACACTTGTACACAGTTGGGTCCGAATATGTTACATGTTTTAATAATTTATTATCATATGAACATTTTATATAATAACCAAACTATGTACTTCATGTTTCTGAATATGTGAAAGGTTTGGATGGATCGTGATGACATGATTCTATTGGTTTTAAAAATGCTTCAAAATTAGCATAAACTAAGAATGGTATCTTTAACTTTTTTCATAGCTATCAAATTTAATTTTATCATTTGGAATAGGTTGACCAAACCAATTCTTTTTAAAAGTTTTACTGTTTGGTAATTTTGTATAAATATGGGCACAATCGTATTGTTCATGGTTATTTAACCTTTCCTGAGATGGAAAATGAAGAAGAAATGCTTCGCAAATATACATGACGTGACCGTCATGTACATCACTAGTTTTCTTGCTGATTGGAGCATCGCAAGCACAAGCTTATTAACGCTGGTGTTCCACAAGGCTGCGTGCTATCACCAACGCTGTTTCTTCTGCATATCAACATGTTGCAAACTGGTAACATTCATAGCTATGCAGACTACAGCATTTGTCATGCTTTATACACCGGCCGTGTCAATATTTCTCGGGAAAACGTCGCAGAGTACCGGAACAAACTTGTGTCTGAAGTCGAAACTTTGTTGAACAAAGTCTCCGACTGAGGGCGACTAAATCTAGTCCAGTTTAATCCCCAGGAAACACAAGTTTGCGAGTTTACTGCTAAAAAATCCACTTCGTCGTATCTCCCCAGTTTTAAGGCACTCCCCTTGTTGCCTCAGTCAGTATTGGAATCCTCGGTGTCGACATATCGATTGACGTGCAGTTTCGTGGTCACTTGGAAGAGAAGGCCAAATTGACCTCTAGAAAGCTTGGCGTGCTCTGCAGAGCGGGAGAGTATTTCATGCCGGCTCACTGTCTGTTTTTACCTTTACAAGGCGCAGGTTCGGCCGCACATGGAATACTGTTCCCATCTCTGGGCCGTTGCTCCCCAGTGCCAGCTCCTTTCGTTTGATCGCATCCAATGCATAGCTGTTCGAATCGTCAGCGACCGAGCTCTTTCCGATCGGCTTGACTCACTGGCACTGCGAAGAGATGTTGCATCTCTTTGCTTATTTTATCGCATCTACCACGGGGAGTGCTCTGAGGAATCGTTCGGACCAATTTCAGCCGCACAATTCCACCGTCGCACATCGCGATACCATCCATACCATCTGGACGACTGGCGGTCGACCACCGTGCGATTTAAAAGAAGTTTTCTTATTCGCACAACTTCTTTGTGGAATCGACTACCACTATCCGCTAGAGATTTTTCCGGACCGATACGACTTAGGGACCTACAAGAAAAGAGCCTACTCCTTTTTAAAAGGCCGGCAACACATCTGCAATTTCCCTGATGTTGCAGTTGCTCATGGGCGGCGGTAATCACTTACCACCAGTTGAGCCGTATGCCTGTTTGCCCCCTGTCCTATAAAAAAATCTAATCTAAAGCATTTCCGCAGTGAAACTGATAGTAACTTTATGAGTCAACAAGTTTATCTCGCATTCTTTCGCATTGCGACCTACGCTACACCGATGTCTCCTACAAATCATCACAAAAGAATGTGATTTAATATTTACAAATGACTATAATTTATCATTCCTATGTTAACCATTGAATAGATTTGTAATGTAAATAAATAATAGCAGTAATATCATGGATGCACTAGATGTACAACATCTGAAAAAGATTAATCTCAGTCTAGAAAATAATGTTTATCTAATAGACTGCCCATATATACCCATGTACCAACGTATTTAATTTGCAGATGATAAACCAGGCTCACATTAGATAGCTTTATATTTTATATATCGATACGAATGGCATCGGTCAATATTTTGATTCATATGAACGATCACCTGCACGATATCATCTAGAGTTTTTAAAAAGGAATTGTAAAAGATGGGACTGGAATGTTGATAGAATTCAGAATGAGTGGACTTCAGTTTGTGGTGAATATTGCTTAATGTATTTGCTATTTAAGTTTCAGGGATATCAATCAGATATGTGTTTACGCACAATTGCAAGGCGCTAGTTCCGAGCGGGGAACGGTTAGCGTTGTGTGGGAAGGGGGCGCTTGCTACGCGCGTACGGCGCTGCCAGCGAGGGCAGTCGGCAGGAATCTTCGTGCGCTACGGCCGTGCCGGTTAGACGTCGGGAGTTACATAATAGTTGTTGCGTCGCATATCGACGGCCTCCATGTTGTTGTATTTTGTCATTAATATACGTGACAACGAGGCTTTTTTGCTTTTTGATTGACTATTTTAACTTCGATTGCTATTAATTAAACTAAATTTCTAAAAATTAAACTAAAAAACGACGAGTGGCTTGTGCAGTTAATTACAGTTTAAACAAATTAGTTAAAGTGTACGAAGGAATTTTGCTTTCGCGTGGAACGTTAAACTTTGTGATCCGGAGATCGCGTTATCTTCGATTATAGTTTGTGCTAAGTGACGCTAGACTTGAGTTCCGATAGCGGCTAACGCCCTCTGGAGTGATTGCACAAGAGGAGCTGGGCAGCGCATTTGGTTTTGCTATCTGATTACATCGGTGACGTCAGTTACGTTACACACCTTCCTACACTACACACACTACCATTTACTTGCCCCTGACGCCACCTTGTGGTAGACCCTACTTCTGGAATTCGGTAAGTTTTGTGTTTGCGTATCTAGCCGTTATAAATTAATTATCCATAGGCCATTTGTGGCCCGACCCTCGGTTACTCGTCGAGTTGGACTACTATGGGCCCTAGCTCAATCGACCTTTGTCGGGGTAACTCAGGGCCGTAACATTGCTGGTAGCGGAGCGTGGTTGATTGTTTCGACAATCACGCCCGGCCGTAATACATATAATAATTTTTTTGTTGTTTGTTAGCGGATCGGTGGTTATAACGACGCCGTTAGGTTGCCCAAACGGAGTGTAGCTTAGAGTTAGGTACCTACGCGTCAGGTATTTGTATTTAGTATTTGTATTTGTATTCGTATTGTAGATTAAATTTCCGAAGGGTCGGTCGCCTCAGCGTGGCATCTTTGTTGACCAACTGCAGTGAGTACTTGCGGTGTAGTGTAATTGTGTTTGATTTAATTAATAGTAATTGTATTGAGTAGTGATGCCATCGCACAAGCCACCGGTGCTTCGCTTGCAGGCGGAGCTGCGCTGGGCCGCGAACGCCCACACCTTGATAGGGCGACCCGGTCGGGTCCATAGTTTAGAGAAGCAGCTCGAGCAGGTCATGGCCCGAAGGGCCGTAGTGGAGGAGGCTTGCACTGAGCTTTTGGCCTCGGGAGCCGAACAGGGAGTCCTAGATTCCTGCCTCGCGGACTACGAGCAATTTTTTGTTTTAATTTTTACGGACGACTTGATCGAGGCGGGGGCCAAGTATGCTCATGAAGCTCGGCTAGGTGGCCTGCTCGAGTCCCCTCGGAAGCAGCCTACTCAGCCGGAGCTGTTGGGACGACTCCCAACTCTGGACCTTCCAAGGTTCTCCGGAGTCCTCTCCGACTGGCTGACCTTTGTTGACCCTTGTTGTGCCTGAAATTTTCGGGTAAGCCGGTCCCAGCGAGACGAACCATCGCCAAGGAGCGCCGCTGGTGCTACTCGTGTTTGGAAAGGCATCTCCAACGAGACTGCCCGCACCAGCGGCCCTTTCCACACTGCCAGGGCAACCACCATGCCGTTTTGTGCCTGGGTGCGAACGGCGATTCCTCTCGGGGCTCTGCTGAGCCCTCAACCCCCACGAGCGGGGGCGCTTAGCCACGCACTCTGTCGGGCGACGCTCGGCGCTCCCCTGCCGACCACCGTACCCCTAGTTTTGAAGGGGTCCCTCCCTCGACCAGTCGGCGGATCGTTGCCCCAGGGGTCGTGACCCCCCCTCAGCGTGTGGAGAGGAACTTTACGGGTGGTCAGCGAGACCTTTCTCACCCCCGTTGGCTGAGAGGCCGCGACTGGAGTACCACCCTCCCCCCTTTGGTCGGTACCAGTACTACGGGGTTCCTGCAACCTCGAATTTGTCCCAAGCCTCAAGGCCGAGGTTCCCCGAAGCTCCCCAGGTCAGCCCGTTTGGTGATATTCCAACCATGGGTCATTAAGAGGCCGCCGGAATGCCGCTTTCGGGACCCCCGGTTCGAGTACTGGTCCGATGGAGGCCGCTTCACCTAGGTAGCGGCCACCCTTGCTCCCACCACGGCCGCCTCCACTGATCTACTGAGCCGTCAACAGTCCACTTGTCAAACTGTTCTATTGACGAAGGCCTGAGTGAAGGCGTACAACCCGAGTGGCGACTGTTTAACGGTTCGCGCTATATTGGATTCGGGTTCTCAAGCTGTGTGGCCTCCACTTGGTTGGTGGGAAGAATAGGGCTCTAAATATCTAACGTTTTATTTGAAGATAAAATATTTGAGTAACTTATTATATTCGAACGTTACAACAAACGTTACATGCAACGTTATATGTTAAAAGATTGTTAGTAGAGCTTACTATCAGAGTTTGTGACATTTTACATTTTTACGATGTAGCTCTTAAAAGGTGTCCCTTTTGTTTGCGTTAAGTGGTCTGACAGGACGGTTCCTCCTCGGGTTGGAGACCTCGTGTTAGTTACAGAGCCTAACGCTTTGCCTTTGCCTTTTATATGCGCCGCCGGCGCATTATTAAGTTGTCGTATGGACCGGATGGGGTGCCTAGGGTGGCCGAGGTTTTGGTTGGAGATTTGGTCTTACAACATGCCGTCGCGACCCTATCCCGTTTGCCAATTTACTCGCGGACATAGGCCCTTATGTCCGGGACGGGGGTTTGTTTACGCACAATTATAAGGCGCTAGTTCCAAGAGGGGAATGGTTAGCGTTGCGTTGGAAGGGGGCGCTTGCTAAGCGCGTACGGCGTTGCCAGCGAGGGCAATCGGCAGGAATCTTCGTGCACTACGGCCGTGCTGGTTAGACGTCGGGCGTTACATAATAGTTGTTGCGTCGCATATCGACGGCCTCCATGTTGTTGTATTTTGTAGTTAATAAACGTGACAACGAGGCTTTTTTGCGTTTTGAATGACAATTTTAACTACGATTGCTATTAATTTGCGTCGACGAGTGGCTTGTGTAGTTAATTAAAGTTAAAATTAAAGTGTACGAAGGAATTTTGCTTTCGTGTGGAACGTTATTCTTTGTGATCCGGAGATCACGTTATCTTAGATTATAGTTTGTGCTAAGTGACGCTAGACTTGAGTTCCGATAGCGGCTAACGCCCTCTGGAGTGATTGCACAAGAGGAGCTGGGCAGCGCATTTGGTTTTGCTATCTGATTACATCGGTGACGTCAGGTTACGTTACACACCTTCCTACAATACACACACACTACCATTTACTTGCCCCTGACGTCACCTTGTGGTAGACCCTACTTCTGGAATTCGGTAAGTTTTGTGTTTCCGTATCTAGCCGTTATAAATTAATTATCCATAGGCCATTTGTGGCCCGACCCTCGGTTACTCGTCGAGTTGGACTACTATGGGCCCTAGCTCAATCGACCTTTGTTGGCCTTTTTTTTTTTTTTTTTTTTTTGTACATGGGGAAATGCCTACGCATACCCGCCTCGCGGGGGCAAGGACGGGTTATGTCGGACTCGCACCGACTAAAACCCCATGGTGTTCCACCTTTGTCGCATATTGGCAGGGCTACGGGAACGCTTTCGCACACATCCGCGGCCCTGCTAGCGCCTGCCGCCCCATGGCAGCACCTCCTCGGGAGAGGAAAATTCCTCCCCGTTCTCCTTCACAGGCAAGGCGCACCAGAACACATGGCGCGCCTTCCTCCACGGCCTTCAATTACGTCTGTGCAACAGACGCCCCCGCGTCCGATGCACAAAGGCCATGGGGCCAGGAAAAACGAGCACTTAGAAGTACTAGCCTTCCCGACCCCAGCGGCGGATCTGGTCTATGGCTCCGCCGCCAACCAAGATTCGGCTGCGGAGGGTAGGGAGAGCGGCGCCTCGCAATACCGACAATCCTCTCCCCCCGCAGCCCCACCACCACCGCATCAACGGTGCGGCCCCGTTTGAGTCGCAGAGGATAGGGCGAGTGGCGCATCGGCATACCAACACTCCTCTTCCTCCGCGACTCCACCTCGGCTGCAGCGGTAGGTGGGGAGGACACACCTCTCACCGCAGTCCACCAACACACATCCGAAGCGGGCTTCCCAAGCCCACTCGGAGTGGCCACCTCGGGCCGGCCCTCCACCTCGGACCAGCCATTTGAGTTCCTCTTTGTTCACCGCGGGAGACCAAGCCACGGCTACTAAGCCCCCCCGCCACGACAAGGTGGGAACCCGATCGGGGGGGACCTTTGTTGGCCTGGAGTTTGCGTATATGTCAGAGAGGATATCTGTTCTCGACATCTCGACAGAATTGAGGTTCAGACGTATTTATCATTTGGCTACGCGTAGACAGCAACGACCATCCGCGCGTCTACGGGTTCCTCTATAAATCCCAAAGCGGTAATGCTGAAACAGACCGACTCATAGACCTATCTATCCTTTGGCTATGCGTAGACAGCAACAACCATCCGCGCGTCTACGGGTTCCTCTATAAATCCCAAAGCGGTAATGCTGAAACAGACCGACTCATCGACCACGTCCAAATGACTACAGATTCCTTGCTACAGCAGATCCCCTCCTTAGACTTGTTGATTGTTGGCTCCTTGAAACATTACCTAGTCCGATATGTAGTGCCACTCACGCTGAAATCGCGGTTGTATTCTGCATGCTGCTGCTGTGTTTGGCACTACAGGTCTGCCGATTGGAATAGGATGCAGTTTTTCTTTGCATCCTATTCTTGGATAGGAAGCGGGTTTGCTTCTCGCCAGACGATCCCAACGTTTTTTCTGCCGCTGATGTGGTACTTCAGGGTATGGAATTTTTTATTCCTTCCTCTGTGGTGGCCATCGGATGCAGATCTCAGCCACGGTTTAGTCAGTCCTGTAAAATAGCATCATGTTATAAGCAGGAGTGCTACCGGGCCTGGGCTGACGCATCAACGTCCCAACACCAGCCCCCAAAAAGTAATAGTAATAAGTATGATTCCGCTTCCAGGTCCTTCAATAGAGTTATTGCCAAAGCAAAGTCAGAGCATATAGGTAGAATTTAGAGAAACTAGCTTGCCTTCCTTCTATAAAATCCGTGCATTCTGACCTCTCGCCAAGGCTGTCCAAGGGAATTTCTGTCAGCCATCTCTTCCATCTCTGCACAAGGAGGATGACTCACTGGTCCATACCACAAAGGAGAAAGCCGATCTACTAGGCTTTTTCTTTGCGTCCAACTCGACTCTCGATGACGGGGGAGCACACTGGCGATCATTCCGCGGTGTGAGTGCTCTATACCGGATGTACGGTCACAGCGCTCGGTTCGCAAAGCACTCCTCTCCCTGGACATCCACAAGTCGAGTGGGCCTGACAGAATCCACGAATTGTGCTGAGGACGTGTGCTCCTGAGTTGGCACCGGTTCTAACGCATCTTTTCCAGTATTCCTACTCCCTAAGTGTAGTATCAAAATCATGGAAGATGGCTTTTGTCAACCCGATTCCTAAAAAAGTCGACAGCTCGGATCCGTTTAACTACAGGCCTATCGCCATCACTCCCTTCTCTATAATAATGGAATCCGTTATAAACTGCCGGCTCATGCGATACTTTGAGGATCACAAGCTGATTAGTGATCACCAATACGGTTTTCATCGGGGTCGATCAGCTGGTGATCTTCTGTTCTACCTGACTCATAAATGGGTAGAGGCAGTAGAGTCCAAAGGGGAGGCATTGGCCGTTAGTTTGGACATTGCGAAGGCCTTCGATCGGGTTTCTGAGAAATTGTGCAATCCGATCACCAGCTTTCTTGCAGATCAGAGCATCAAGGGCGATGTAGATGTTGCATGCTCCGACTACAAGCCTATTAATGCTGGTGTTCCACAAGGCTGCGTGCTATCACCAACGCTGTTTTTCTACATATCAATAATATGTTCCAAACCGGTAACATTCATTGCTATGCGGATGACAGCATTGGTGATGCTCTATACACCGTCCGTGCCAATATTTCTCGGGAAAACGTTCCCGAGTACCGGGAAAAACTCGTGTTTGAAGTCGAGTTTTCGCTGAACAAAGTCTCGGATTGGGGGCGACTAATTGTAGTCCAATTTAATCCTCAAAAGACTCGCTAAAAACCCCCCTTCGTCATATCTCCACAGTTTAAAGGCACTCCCCTTATTACCTCATCCAGTGACGGAATCCTCGGCATTTACATATTGAATGACGTGCAGTTTCGTGGTCAATTGGAAGAGAATGCTAGATTGGCCTCTAAAAAGCTTGGCGTGCTCAGCAGAATGGGACAGTATTTCAAGGCACACCGCCTGTAACTTTACAAGGCGCAGGTTCAGCCTGACATGGAATACTTTTCCCATCTCTGGGCTTGGGCTCCCCCGTGCCAGCTCCTTCCACTTGACTTCCTGCGCAGAGCGGCTCGAATCGTCTACATACGAGGGTGGATTGAAAGTACTCGGCCTAACACAGATCCATTCAATTCTAAAAATCAAATCTACCCACATTATTTAGTTCAGTTCAGACTAGTTCATTGTGTGAAGCTCGAAACGTGTGCGATAATTAGTTGTGATTTTATAAATTTATTAACAAAGTAATCGGACATAATTTCCGCGAATGGAGCAAATCGAGCAGCGTGCCGTCATTAAGTACCTCCATAAGAAGGGGCTATCATCAAAAGCCATCCATGATGACATGGTCAGTACACATATTCATCCGTCAAAAAATGGATAGCAGAATTTAAGCGTGGTAGAGAGAGTGTGAAAGATGAACCCCGCTCTGGAAGGCCTTCGACGTCAACTACTGACGAAAATATTAAAAAAGTACTTGATTTAATAATGGGAGACCGCAGATTAAAAATTAGAGAGATAGCCGAGATTATAGGCATCTCTTATGAACGAACTCAAAACATCATTGTCAACGAGTTGGGTTTCCACAAGGTGTCTGCGAGGTGGGTTCCGCGACTGCTTTCAGTTGAACAAAAAAGGACACGATTGACTATTTCACGCGACTGTTCGGAGTTATTTGAAGCCGATGCAGATGATTTTTTGATTCGTTTTGTTACTATGGACGAAACATGGGTTCATTACTGTACACCGGAAACAAAACAACAATCAAAACAGTGGAGAAGACCTGGTTCACCACCCCCTAAAAAGACTAAGTCGATTTTGTCGGCAAATAAGGTGATGGCTTCAGTATTCTGGGACTCGAAAGGTGTGATTATGATTGATTATCTTGAAAGGGGTCAGACTATAAACTCTGATTACTACTGCACCTTACTACGTCGTTTACGAGAGGAAATAAAAGAAAAACGTCGAGGAATGCTCAGAAGAAAAGTCTTGTTTCATCAAGATAACGCCCGTGTTCACACGTCAGTACGGTCAATGGCTGAAATTCACAACTGTGGCTTTGAACTGTTACCGCATCCGCCGTATTCACCTGATCTGGCACCATCAGACTTCTTTCTGTTCCCTAACCTAAAAAAGCACTTGGGAGGTCAAATATTTTCGACAAACGACGAGGTCAAAGCAGCTGTAGACGCATATTTTGACTCTAAGGAAGAATCATTTTTTTTCAACGGTCTAAATGCTTGGAAGGGGAGGTGGCAAAAGTGTATTGAACTTGATAGTGATTATGTAGAAAAATAAAAATATAACTGATTTAGTATGTGTTTATTTTCTTGGTAAGGCCGAGTACTTTTCAATCCACCCTCGTACTAATAAACTTAATACGATAAATGGTCTTTTTTCTATCCTCATCAGCAACGGGAGAAAAATAAATGTGCACTTATGAGATTGTAGCATGGAATGCAAATAAGAAATAGTACTTGATTTAACAGTAGCCTGCATTGGGGTATTTGAAGAAAAATGTTAATTGAGATCATTTGTAGAAATGACTGCAGGGTCTATGTTATTTGTAGGTTTACCGACCCCGATCGTCCGGAGAAATTTCTATGTTTCAGTCATAGAAGCGTACATGGTATTATGGTGAATATAGTGGCGTTTAGCGGCTCTTACCATATGATTACATCGATTTCACGCAGCTTTGCATTTTAAAGAATTGAGTTCACAACGGTTCTGCTTGATTTTCCTGGTTCCCCGACATAACAGCCCCGGACAGAATAGCCCCGACAAAACAGCCCCGACAAAACAGCTCACCGACAAAACAGCCCCCGTCAAAACAGCCCCCGACAAACCAGCCCCCGACAAAACAGACAAACAACAAACAGACAAAACATAAAAGTATAATAATAAATAAATAATTATAAAACTAAGTAAGTAATTTACGAAATATGATCGTTGTAGGTAGTATAATATTATTACTTTGCTAGTTGCATTGATAATCGTGCTTTTTATATTCAGAGTATATTACATAATGAAAATATAATATAATAATAATAATTATTTCTGTGAATATATTGTGGAATTTTATATTCAGCTTTCAATTTAATTAACTAACCTATTATGAGTAGGTTCCAAGAAGGGGCGATTTACGTTTCGGCCGATTAGCAGATTTGAATAAATGTTATAATAACTTATAGTCCGTTCATCGCTTTAAGAAAGTGATTTGTAATGTGTCTACAATACCTATTGTACCTCTTGCGGCGATAATCCTCTTATTGCTATTGAACGAGTATGGGTCATTTAGAAATACATGGGAAGTTTTAATAAATTCCTTATTTTTAATTATTCTATAATTGCAGCACCAGGTAAGGGGATAATCCCCCGTAAAAGAAAAGTTAGTTTCTTAAACCGATGAACGGACTATACCTATTATGAGTAGGTTCCAAGAAGGGGGGATAAAGTAATATATAAGAACATCGGGACACACAAAATAACTATAGTCTTGTAGAATTTTGTCTGGTGAAGATCATGGAACTTATTCAATCGCAGAAAGGCAAAGATTTACTGTTGAGCGATGGGTACCGGTATCGTAAGGCGAGAACTAATACCGATGGCAGTGTATCATGGAGATGCGCCGAGACACCTTGCCGAGGACGTGTCAAAGTGTCATTGGAAAATGTCGTGGTAAATGTGACTCGACACACTCATGCTCCAGATCCAGCTAAAAATGAAGCAAAAAAATCTGTGTTTAATATGAAAAGGCGAGCAGCGGACACCCTTGAGAAACCAAGGCAGTTGATTCAAGGATCGACAAGAGGGATAAATTTGGAAGCATCAGTCCATTTGCCATCGTACAATGCATCTCAGAGAACTGTTGAGCGTGTTCGGCAAAGGCGTGAAGTGTCGTGCCCAAACCCAGGCTCTGTTGCCGATATTAATATTCCTGTTGCACTACAAGTCACTTCAAGAAATCTAAATTTCTTGTTATGGGATTCTGGACAGAATGATCCTCATCGCATCTTCATGTTTGGTACTAAAGAAAATTTGGAAGTTTTAGAGGAGCACCGGCACTGGCACGTAGATGGAACCTTTAAAGTAGCCCCACAATTATTTTTAAAAGTATTTACCATTCATGCATTGGTAGATAACCGTTCTATTCCGTTGATTTACGTGCTTCTACAGGATAAACGAGAAGAAACATATGTTCGAGTGTTTCAAAAATTGATGGAGTTGAAACCCACTTTAAATCCAATAAGCTGATTATCCGACTTCGAGAAAGCGATCCAAAATGCAGTTTGCCAGGTATTTCATGGTGTTCAGGTGATGGGTTGTTTATTCCACTTAGGGCAGTGTGTGAAAATCCAAGAGCTACATCTTGTAGAAGAATATCGCAATGACGAAAATGTGAGAATGCATTTGAAAATGTTACTAGCGTTATCTTTTGTCCAAGAGGGCGACGTAATCACTGCTTTTGAGGAGCTAACCGAAAGCTGTCCACGAGAAATTGATGCAGTCATCGATTACTGGGAAGATACTTATATAGGACGGCAAAGAAGAAATCGGAGAGCAGATCCAAAATTTCCTATTCATGTATGGAATGTTCATGATAGAGTGCACCAGGGCCTTCCGCGTACAAACAACTCTGTAGAATGGCATCATGCTTTCCAACACACCGTTGACTGTCACCATCCATGTATTTTCAAATTAATAGACCACTTCAGGAAGGAACAAGACCGGGTAGAAATAGAGTTGGAACGTTTTCGAGCCGGCTTCAGAAATCCCGAAGCTTCCAAAAAGAAGTATGTGCAACTTAATCGTCGATTGGAAACTCTTATGGGAAATTATAACAACGACGACCTTTTACCGTATCTCCGTGGAATTTCCAACAATCTGACATTATAAATTGATATATTATTATATGACTTCATTTATTTTTATTTTATAATAATTATTAATAATTGTAACCTTTGTAATTAATAACCTTTGACGAATATAGTTTGTAGAATTTTGTTTGTAAATATACATTATAATATAATTTTATACCTACATTTATTTTAGTTTTTATTTCGTGTGTAGCTAATAATAATAGTTAATAATAGACGATGCAATAGTTTTGTTGAAAACAAAAAATACATAAAATGAACCAAAAAAAGTCGCGTAAAGTATTAACATTCGTTTTACACCACTTACAATTTTTTCAATAATTTCTTGCTAAAACTCACAATAGAAAAGTTTCCCATATATCGCCAACTGAAGTATAAGTAGGTATGTATGGTATTTATTTTGACTTGGGCTGTTTTGTCGGGGGCTGTTTTGACGGTGGCTGTTTTGTCGGTGGGCTATTTTGTCGGGGCTGTTTTGTCGGGGGCTGTTTTGTCGGGGCTGTTTTGACGGGGCACCGATTTTCCTATATATCTAATCGCGGTGAGACATGGCTTTACGGATATTTTCAGTAATCCATGGCGCAGACGAGCATTTTAAACTAACCTCACGAATAGGTGCGAGTTTGTTAAACAGCTTATGAATATTAGAGTTAAATGTGGTTATCTTGTCAGCAATACTCTCTGCGTTAAATGTATCGCTCCAGACTAAAAGCGAAGCATCATGTTGAACCGTTAAAATTGCGCAGAGGCTCTATTACTAGCTTTACTTTGACTGCCTCTTTGGTCTAGTGGTTGTAGTAAAGCGACTACTGATCATGAGGTCCTGGGTTCGAATCCCGGGTCGGGCCAAAAAAATCAGTTATTGGGTTTTTCTGTCCAGAATTTCTCAGTAGCTGCCCGGAGTCAGGAAGTTGGCGGTGTCTCACCCCCGTGCCTCGGAAAGCACGTTAAGCCGTTGGTCCTGCGCCTGACCTCTCTCCGATGGTGTCGGTTTACCGTCCCATCGGATTATGAGAGTGAGGGAATAGAGACTGCACCTGTGCTTGCGCATATACTTGGGCACTATAATCCTGTCCTGCGCCCATGGCTAGCCTCCGTTGAGGCAGGCCGCCGTGACCGAAATTCGGTCTGGAGGATATTATTACTAGCTTTACTTTTGGAGGTTTAATTTTATAGGAAATGAACAGTCATGTCTCGAGAAACGAGGATCAGGGATCTATCCGTGGTAGGCAAGACGTTCTTCTGAGGAGACTAATGTCAAATCTAACAATGTATCATCAGTAGTAAGATTATGATGGGTGGTATCAAGTGGAAGTATTGAAAAATTTGCCGATTCAATAATCTGCGTGTATCACTGAGAAGATTTGTATTAAGTTACTCATTAAAATGATAATTAGAGCAAACTGAAAAAGTGCCTCTTCAAATTCACATAAATAACTGGAATTGGGTGGACAATAAATTAAACAAAGCATAATTTTATTTCCACTAACAACAATCTCTAAAAAATATATTCAAATGATCCAGTACATTGTGAAGGTGGGGTGATAAAATTTTGTAAGGAATACCACTTCGCAGGTATACTGCCACACCACCTCCTCTTTTATCAATGCGATCGTTACGAAGTTAAATAAAACCTGGTATTTCGTAAGAAATAGAAGGCAACGTTGGGTTTAACCAGAGATAAGTAGGTATCACGTGGATGCTTTAATTATTAAAAGTTTCTAAAAGGTCATTGTAATGCTGCGGAATACAGCGAATACTATACTGCATTAATGTGACAAACGTTGAAAATTTTATTATAATTAATCTAATTTTGAGTTAGGAGAGAAGGAAGTGTACTTAGTTCTAAGTCAGAGCACAGAATAAATAATATTACTACGTACAGAATTTACAGTCCTTTGATACTGACTGCTTGCCGATGTTTAGTAGCCTACATAATTATTATTAATTATATAAATAGCGCTCGCAAGATAAATAAAACTTTATCTATTTATTTATTTTTTCTGTTAAAGCAGCGCAGCGTTCTTATTAAACAGGTTCATCCTCTATCTTTTATACACATATCCTATACCTTTAAACGAGCAATACTTATATATATATATATATATATATATATATATATATATATATATATATAATCGGAATCAGTGGCGAAGCTTCTATACAAGCCCAAAAGCCCGGCTTGCCTCATTAAGATGATTCAATCAATTATATCAAGTAATAAAATAACTCGTAAACTGTTTCAAACTATTTCAAATTTCCCGTGCACTCTGTTCGACCTCGTAGCCTTACGAATACTGCAGTTATAAAAAGATACTCTATGACTGCAGCTGTCATACATAAAAGGAGAGTTGAATTGAGCGATTGGTTTTCTCCCTCGCACGCGTGGGCTTTTTACCGGGCTTTCGAGAAGGCGATCGCTCCCTTTCTAACCTGTGGCAAAATGTTCTATAATGAAATATAACTACGATTGTATAAATAGCAATTAGTATGGAGATAAAAAGCCCGGCTTTTTAGTGACCATTAATTTTTTCCTCAGAGCGGGATGCCTTTAAAATTATTATAGTTCTAACACTTTTGACTGCCTTCTTGGTCTAATGGCAGTAAACGCAATTGCTGATCATGTGTTCCCAAGTTCGAAACCCGAGTCGGGTCAAGAATCATTTATTGGGTTTTTCCGTCACAAAATTCTCAGTAGCAGTAGTATTACACTTATTGTATATGTTAGTATTATACTTACGCCGTTACCAAAATTCAATCTGGAACCCTTTAATATAGTTTTATAAATAAAACACATAGTTGTTTGAGTCTTTTAATAATCAAAAGTGAATTCTGAACATCAAATAAATACTAATTGGAAATATCTTATGTTATTTGATAATTTATTGTAGATTAATTAAAAATTGTCACTTCATAACTTTAAATTCAAAAGTGTAGCTTTTCAGAATAATCATGTAACTAGACAAGCTATACAAACCTGGTATGCGCGGTGTCATAATGATGGCACGGGTGACAGGGTTTGCATGATTCTCACGCCTTTGTTTGTCAAAGCGGGACATTTTTACGTATTTTGGGGATAGCGCGGCACAAACCTTTAAATCGGGAACGTCCCGCCTAAAGCGGAACGTATGGTCACGTTAGGTATGAAGTTAGTTGAGAGAGGAGGCGCGCGGCTGACGCCGATGAGCCGATGATATGTTAGCAAGTTCACGTCACATTTCAATGTTTAGTGTTTACATTGTGTCAAAAAGTACTTTGTGCATTGTGTGTTGAGCTTTAGCGAATGTATTGCGAGTTTAAAATTTATGCTTTTTTTAAAAAAAATGAAAATGGAGGAAAAGAGTGTTCCTTGTGATGAATTGAAGTGTATTAAAGTGCTAATCGGCGAGGAAAAGGTAAAATCTTTAAACTTTATGAAATAATATACAAGGTCAAGAGTGTATTTCAGACTTATCAATTATCGCAATTAAAAACAGTTATTGGTACATTTTACGTGGACGTAATTAAATCTTTCCTTAAGAAAGCGAGACGATTCCACTTATCTTATCTTATCTCTTATCCATTAGAATGTAAATAATTTGTTTTTTTTTTTTATTTTGTACATAGTTTGTTTGTACTTTGTTCATGTTTTACTTTTGTTCATGTATTGTATTGAATGTAAATATTTTTTTCTTTCACTTAAACAAACTCAAACGGCCTTCTTTAAAGCCACCGAAGCTATGCAATTGCTGATATGTAATAAAATCTATCTAGCAGTAGTATGCCTTCTGTGTGCTTTGTTAAATACGTCCTTGACAGCACTGAATATGAAACTAAATATGAAGCGTGGAGACAGATCAAGATTGGTGTATTTTTATAAAACTGCTAAAAACAACAATCTATATTTTTATCAATTTATATCTTGGGCTTGCCCTAGTTTGGAGCTGTAGCTTCGCCACTGTCGGAATCTCGGAAACGGCCCCAACGATTTTCGTAAAATTTAGTGTCCAGGGAGTTTCGGGGGCAATAAATCGATCTAGCTAGGATTTATTTTTAGAAAATGTCCTTTTGTCCGTGTTTTCAGGCAATAAAAAAACTACTGCAATATAAGAAGGTAAATTTTGACACATCACTAACGATCGTAATAGCTCAGGTGGGATGTCGGTCGGGCGTGATATCGGAGTTCCGTGGTTCGCGTCCTGTCTCTGGTCCGGCTTTTTTCTTTTTTTTTTCAAGTTCCCTTCTTTTGTCAGAAAATCTATTATTTCAAGCCCTTTTTTTAGTATTGTTTTAAAAATACGAAAATGTTAATAAAAGTAATTGCAATCACGATTTTTATTCAAATAACCAGTTCTGTTTTTTCTATTCTGTCAATAAGATCAAAAAATATTATTTTGATCTTATTGACAGAATAGTATCATCAGTATGTAATAGTTTCATCAGTATGTAATTTATAAATGTAATTTCAAAAAAAAAACCGAGCAAAGCCGTGTACTTTGGTACTGACACATGCATGACTAACACACGTGCAAGAGCCCCGGTTTTCGACAGATTCAACTCGGCTGGACAGCGTTCGGGAAATTACGACATATCTTCTCGTCGAGTATACCTAAAAACCTGAACACTAGATTGTACAACCAGTGGGTGTTGCAAGTGATGAATTACGGATCTTAGAGGTGGTCCTTCACTGCTGGCCGTATGTAGACGCTCAAGGTCGCTCAACGAGCTATGGAGAGGACTATGCTCGGGTTTTCTCTGCGTGATAAACTTAGAAATGAGCATATCCGCAGTAGAACTAGAGTGACCGATATAGGCCAACGGATTAGTAAGCTGAAGTGGCAATGGGCTGGCCATATAGCTCGAAGAACTGACAACCAATGGGGAAAAAGGTTCTCGAGTGGCATACTCGTACCGGTAGGCGTAGTGTAGAGCGACCCCCCACTAGATGGAGGTATGATCTGGTAAGACATGCAGGAAGTTGATGGATGCAAGTGGCTCAGGACCGTGCTTTGTGGCATAGCTTGGAGAAGGCCTATGTTCAGCAGTGGACTTGTGAATAGCTCTTATGATGATGATGATTACCTCCCACAAGTTCAAGGTTGGTACAGCAGTACTGGTTAACCTTCTTTTATTGATAGCTTGGGGTATTAAATACGATTTATCAAAATGTTAGGAGCAAATGGTGCTAGTCCGTTTAGGTATCCAAGATTCATGATTTCTAAGGGCTGCAATCCAAGTCTGTTGCTTACTATAAATTCGGCAGAAAAAACCGAAAGGTTAAATAACTTGTCGATAGCTAGTGTGGTTTTACAGTGACACTTTTGCCAGCGCGGTTGATATGCGTCGTGGGCCACGAGCGTTGCGTCTCTTGGATCGTTACATAGTGTAACCAACACGCGCGGATGGCCCGCGGTGCCGTCATTCAGCCGCGCGTTTTACAGTAAACGAAACCGCGCGACTCTAAGCTCGTTTTATAGTTTTGCGCGGGTCATCCGCGCGTTTACGGGCCGCTCTTACCACGCGCGCTGGCGAAAGCGTCACTGTAAAACCACACTAAAGTTTTGGCGTACATTACCACATTGTAGTACTTTCGGTTGCAGGGTATACCAATTCATTTTATAAAAATTGCATACCTTTGCTGCGAGGTGGAAAGTGTCGATTTTATTTTATTTATTTAGAAAACCAACAGCTTTAAACTATTAAAATTTACAACAGCTCGGATTATCTTAACATAAGCCTTATTACAGGTTTCCCTATATTATCTAAACATAATTTAAAAGAATGCGCGACGATTCCTTATCGGCACAAAGAATAATCAGCGGTACTACTATAAACATTGTATATACAACATAATGTGTGTGTGTGTGTGTGTGTGTGTGTGTGTGTGTGTGTGTGTGTGTGTATGTGTGTGTGTGCGTGCGTGCGTGCGTGCGTATGTTTGTGTGTGTGTGTGTGTGTGTGTGTGTGTGTGTGTGTGTGTGTGTGTGTGTGTGTGTGTGGTGTGTATGTGCTCATATATTTGATCTGAGTTAATACCTTAATCATGAATAACTATTGAAGAGATTTTTGCATACTTCAGTTTTATAGTTTTCTCTCTTTTTCGTAAAAATATCAATATTCTCAAAAAAATATTATAGGTGCAACACATCCGGTTTATTGGTGAGTTTTTGGTATATTTCGTATGAGAGTGAGAGATGAAAAATAATTTAGTGTGTCTAGTACGATATATAGGTGTGGAGAAATTGATAAGTCCAAGTAAATGCGAATTATCTAGGCGGCAGTGAATGAGATTTACTCATTTAACATTTATTTTTTATAATATTTGGTAAATACTAGTTATCGATTATATTAAATTAAAATATATTCAGAATCGTATTGAAATTGAGCTTAATATTCGACTATACTTTAATCGTTCGACAAAATCCACTACACATCTTAATGTAATGATTATTATTCATCACAAACTTAGTTAATAGGAAATAAATTTTCCTTAATATATTTATTTTGAGTAGTAAAGTATATTTATTTTAATATCGCTTTTTTTACTTTATGAACTATGCTGGCAGCACTTGTTATTTTACGAAAATATTCAGAAAATACGAGCTTAAAACTATACACAGGTGAAAAGTCACGTTGTCCTTTTGTAAATTTGACGGTTTTGCTCGTTTTTGCATCAAAATACACTGCAATTCGGCATTTCTATCGGAGCTCGATTGCCTGGCACGATCACTTGCGGAATGTCGCACAACGATGCGCAACTAGTTTTATATAACGGGTATGAGTCGGACTCTCGTATCTTTTACAGAGGGGTATGCCTTGCGATGCCGTCTTCTTTGGTTTAATACTCAAAGGTTTTTATGGTTTATTCTAATAACTTTTTCATCCAAAAATTGTCACTTGAGAATTTTTTTATCATTTTGTTTTTGGTGAACTTCTGTTCCCCGATTTTGAAAAAAAAATCGTTGATTAAAATTTTAATTAACATAATAATTAAAAGTAAAATAATCAGTTTAAAATGTACGCTGCTGCTATTGTAGCACCACTCCATTAGAACATTTTAGTTTAGCTTGCTACATATTTATTAATCTGTGTTCTGTTCCGTTTCTGTCATGTCATTATCACAGACATGAAGGCTAGAGAACAGGAGAACGATCTCTATATCTTTAGTACGTAGTGATCAGTCATAGCCCGCCTATCCTTGAAAATTGTATAATATATAGCGGCGCTGACGTCGGTGAGTAGTAACTGCGAAGTTAGCTTTTTATAAGTACAAATAGATGAAGTTAGTTGAATAATCACTGACCTCTATTTAAACAAGTACGGACTTGTATATATAGAAGTCAGTGATTAACCCCTCACCTGATGAGCAGGTAAGCGCTACGTTGCCGTAATTTGATAGGCCAGCCGTTTTGAGATAACTTCGCGCGGTGATACCTATGTTCTTTTTTATTAGTTTTACGGTCTCATTGTTCACAAATTCCAAACACATTATATATCATTGGATTGCTATATAAATTTCCTATAATTTGAAAGTACCTTTATTCGAAACTATTATAATATGACCGAACTATATGTAAGTGAAAAAAGAAAAACGGTTATTTCTGAATTTCCGATCTAAAAGAAAAATAATCAAACAATTTATAATCTTATTTCTGCATTTTATTTTACCTCTTTCTATCTAGTAATAAGTATGCATAAAAATATTTGCATCTTTAATAGTAAAACGTTGAGAAAAATTACGATTTCTAAAAAGAGATTTTTTGTAGATGAGAAAATATATCTAAAGTAGCTCAACTTTGCACGTTAGTTTTGTTCACTCTATTTATTCAAATCCAGCGAAATATATACTTTTAAAAGCTTGATTTATGATTGTATGAATACAATCGGAGATTGGACTCAAACCTTCTTTTGTTTTTCAATAGAAGGTAGAAATTAAACCCTTAGTTTTGGTGGCCGGAAAGAGACCTTCAAAACTACGCCAATTTTGAAAAAGCTAAGCTAAAAAATTGAACAATGAACTTATATTCTTAAAGTAGGTACACAAAATAAGCTTTCTATTACAAAAAAATCACTCTATAATCCTTGAACATAAAAATGTTGAGCGATTCAAAAATGTTAAAAATATAGTCTCCTGTCATATTATGACCGGTCACCAAGCAAGATACGAATTGAAAAAAAAGAAAAGCGTGCAGTGCACTTATTTTTCAAAAATATGTAATGATAATATTTACACAGGAAAAGAAAAGAATAATTAAAATCTAAGCAAAATTATGCAAGTAAAAGGTGTATCTATATTGTTACGCCCTCAAGTCGACGACACACTAGCGCCATCTAGTGTCAGGAACGAGAGCGAGGGGAGCGTTGCAGAAAATGACATCACAAATCTCTCAACCGACAGCCCCATCCGAAGAACTAAGTTTCTAGAAAATCTATACTCACACACTCTTCCCTTTGCGCGCATTTACTTGAATATTCCGGGTGCTTCTTTGCTAATTTAAATTAATAGGCGCTGCGAGATGCGATCGTAGTAGTATTGAATTGGCGATACGGGCGAAGCTTCGGAGCGGAATTAAGTGAATTAGTGTGTTTAATTATTAGTGTTTTAAGTTTTAATTTGTGTAAAGTAAATTAAAGTGTTAATTTAGGTAATTTTATCGGCAATTTTTATTGTCACGAACCCTAAGCTCGTAACAATTGGTGTCAGAAGTGGGATAAAATAATGCCGATTTTACCTAAGGAGGAAACGGAGGGTGTCCGTACCCGAAGTCAACGCCAGCAGGAGACGGACCAGAGGAGATTTGGTGGTGCAACGCCGCAGATGTCTGAGGGCCAGCCGCCAGCCACGGAAGCCGGTCCGTCAGCAGCTTCTACGTCTGTGGCACCTGACTTAGGTGCTCTGATGGTGATGCTGCAGCAGCTGCGGGGCGGACAGGAGGAACAGGCCCGCCGGCAGGAGGAACAGGCCCGTCGTTTAGAAGAGCAACTCCAACGCGATAAGGAAGAGCAGATGCTCCTCATGAAGGACCTTCACGCTATCTTCGGAAAAGAGATACGGGAGGTGAAGGATAAGGTTGCTCAACATGACAACCGCCTGTCGGAGGCCGAAACCCGAATCGACCAAGTAAACAATCGGGTTGACAACGTAATGGCTGACGTGAAGAAAACGCTGGACGACCTCAAACTTGGGGATGGAACAACAGCTCCCGTAGTAGCTACAACACCTTCGCTACGTGGATTCAAAGTGCCGCCGTTCGACGGGACCTCTTCCTGGTCAGCCTACAAAATCCAGTGCGAGGCTGTTATGAAGGCGAACGGCTGGAATAAAAGTCAGGCCATGACTGCTCTCACACTAGGCCTGCGCGACCAGGCCTTAACAGTTCTGGAAGCTCTCGGTGAGGAAGTGACTTATGAGCAACTCCTTGAGGCATTGGAGGCGAGATATGGCGACGCTCACCTGGAACACGTCTTTCGTGCGCAGCTTAAAGATCGTGTGCAGCGCATCAACAAAAACCTGCAGCAGTGGGCTCTAGAAGTGGAGAAGCAGGTGCGAAAAGCATACCGGTCTGTACCTGCGCTCATTGAAGGGAACCTGGTGCAGACATTCATCGACGGCATCCGCGACCTGGAAGTCAGAGCTGCTGTGAGGCTCGGGCACCACGAAACGCTTAAGGGCGCCTTGGCACATGCACTGGAAGTGGAAGCCGTGCGGCAGGATCATCGTTCCCATCGCGTCAGGGAGGTTGCAGCAGCTACAGTCCGTGACCGCAGCAAAGGATACAGCCCTAGGTGCTATGGCTGTGGGGAAACGGGCCATCTTCGATCCAGCTGCCCTAAGCGAACCGCAGAAAGGGAAAGTGAACGATATCAGGAGGGTAGTGCAGCTAACGGCACTGCCTGGCGGCGACAGGATCATCGTTCACCTCACGCTAGGGAGGTTGCAGCGCTTACGGTTAGCGACCACAATAAAGGATACAGCCCTAGGTGCTATGGCTGTGGGGAAAGGGGCCATCTTCGGTCCAGCTGCCCTAAGCACACCCTAGGAAGAGAAGGTGAACGGTCTCAGAAAGGAAGTGCGGCTAACAGCACCGCCCAGCAGCAGCAGGAATACGACTTTCCTATCTGACACTGCAGCGGGAAATCTCACGGCAACGCAGGTGCATTGTCAAGAAGACCTTGTCCTGAAGATTGCAACCATTGTAGTAGGCAAGAGAGTAAGGAAGTGGTATCCGTGAGGATGCTCAGGACAGAGCACCTCAGCAACGGGTGGAAGGACAGCCTACGACATGCACAGCAGGAAGATCCGGACATCAAGCCGATTCTGGGATGGATGAGGGCCCGTGCTACTAAGCCTAAGTGGAGGGACGTCTCAGCGATGAGTTCAACCACGAAAGGCTATTGGGCCCAATGGGGCAGCTTGCTGATTCAGGATGGAGTCCTGTGCCGTAAATGGGAGAATGGTCGAGGAGACAGCTGTCGTTTGCAAATGGTTGTCCCTAAAGCTAAAGTGCTGAATGTTCTACAGCTGTGCCATAATGGTCGTTCAAGAGTCCATCTGGGAGTTAAACGAACTCTACTGAAGGTCCGAGAACAGTTTTACTGGGTCCATTATCGTGACGATGTCGAGGATTGGTGTCGTACATGTACAAGTTGTGCGGCCGTGCGGGGACCTCAGACACGTAGTAGAGGAGCACCGAAATTGTACAATGTTGGTGCACCACGGGATAGGACAGCCCTTGATATTGCGGAGCCGTTACAGAAAGGCGCAAGAGGGACTCCTAAGATCGTCCATGTGGATCGCTTGGCGCGTTATTATGGGGCCGATAATGCTCGGGACGAGCATGTCTTAGGAGGGGGCAGTGTTACGCGCTCAAGTCGACGACACACTAGGGCCATCTAGTGTCAGGAACGAGAGCGAGGGGAGCGTTGCAGAAAATGACATCACAAATCTCTCAACCGACAGCGCCATCCGAAGAACTAAGTTTCTAGAAAATCTATACTCGCACACTCTTCCCTTTGCGCACATTTACTTGAATATTCCGGGTGCTTCTTTGCTAATTTAAATAAAGCTTTGGAGCGGAATTAAGTGAATTAGTGTGTTTAATTATTAGTGTTTTAAGTTTTAATTTGTGTAAAGTAAATTAAAGTGTTAATTTAAGTAATTTTATCGGCAATTTTTATTGTCACGAACCCTAAGCTCGTAACAATATTATTATAACTCTGCTTGATAGCCGGTCATATCATGACCGGCTGGAGTACGCATTTCTTTTAACCTAAATATTTCAAATACAAAAGAATTTATGTACTTCTACATAGTACAGATTACTTGCTTATGAAATTATTAACTTAATAAAACAAAAACAATACGAACAAATTTGAAAGTAATCAAAAAATCTTAAGAAATACGGCGGTTGCGGATAAATTCTCGGTTAACCATTTGAGAAAATGTATTTTTAAAGTATGCGTAGGAATACATTATATTTTTTACAAAAATCGAATGAGTACTTAGTTTGGTATGATTTTTACGAACTTTGAGTGGATTCGCTGTAAAACATACTAAATTTCATTGAATAAAACTATTATTTACGGATTTTATCGCGTTTAATTCAACTTTAATTTATTTTTATTATCCCGACGTTTCGGGTGCTTTACAGCACCCGTGGTCACCGGGGGACTGAGATGTTTGACATCCCAATGTCATAGTTAGTCCGGCTACCTTCAGTTTTTGAATATTAATTTTTGGTCCGATTTACGCAAAATGAGCTTATAGTATCATGAAATCTTGCAGTTGATGTACATGAAGAGTACCTTTTTATGAACGTATCGCTAAGGCAATACGAGGTCATTGGTCGACATGTATCAAACAGTGGAGTGCGCGGGAAAATTGAAATAATTTGAAACAGTTTATGAGTTATTTTATTAGTTGATGTTATTGATTGATATTATTGATTGATTCGGTTTTAATAAGGCAAGCCCGGCTTTTCGGATTTTATGAAAGCTTCGCCACTGCCTCGAGACTGCAGATAATTTCTTCGTACGGGATTTTTCGCAGTGTTAATACGAAGTTCATTCCCTTCGCTAATAGTTTCATTGTCGGTTCGTCCAATGTATGTTTTGACAAATTATAGACAGTGCGTTGTTTATCGTTTATGTCTATGGTCAACGGTTACGTATTGTTCTGGCGTTGACTTGTTTATTTTTGCATTCATTGTATTTCGATGTTTCTCGTTTGTTTAAAGTTTCGATGCAATTATTATCATCCAAAATCCTGATAACACTATTGGTCACACTGTGTATAGAAAAAAGACCCATACCAACCGATATCTAAATGGTGAATCTCACCATCATCCTTCACAGTTAGCTACCGTGGGTAAATCTTTGTTTCAGAGAGCACGAGGGATCTGTTATAGAAAATATCTGGCCGCCGAGCTTCAGCATGTCAAGCGAGTATTGCAAGACAACAAGCTTCGGGTCCCGCGCCTGCGTCACAGTGAACGAGTGAAGCCGGCCACAGTCGAGCGCGCGCCTGCTGTACTACCGTATGTTAGAGGAGTCACAGACAAGATCGGATACATCTTGAAGCGAGCGTCCATTAAAACATACTACAAGCCGCCGAAGAAGATTAGTCAATTTTCACCATCCATCAAATGCAATATTCCTCTACAAGACGCAGGTGTGTACAAGCTAGATTGTGAATGTGGTCTCTCTTACATAGGTCAAACAAAAAAATCTATTAAAACCCGCGCGTAAGGAACATATAGCTGACGTGAAGCACCGACGCTCCGGGAAGTCTGCAGTCTGCGAACATGTTCAAGATCGTCCCCACCATTACATTAAATTTGATAAACCACAAATCCTCGCAAAAGAACACCGATTCCTACCAAGGATGATACGCGAGGCTATTGAAATTAAAAAAACATCCAAATTTCAATAGAGAAGATGGATGGCTGCTGCCAGCTGCTTGGGATCCTATAATTTACAAAATTAAATCCAAACCCAAGCATACCACTGCAAGACTTCATGATACTATAAGCTCATTTTGCGTAAATCGGACCAAAAATTAATATTCAAAAACTGAAGGTAGCCGGACTAACTATGACATTGGGATGTCAAACATCTCAGTCCCCCCCTGAACAAGGGTGCTGTAAAGCATCCGAAACGTCGGGATACTAAAAATAAATTAAAGTTGAATTAAACGCGATAAAATCCGTAAATAATAGTTTTATTCAATGAAATTTAGTATGTTTTACAGCGAATCCACTCAAAGTTCGTAAAAATCATACCAAACTACAGTAGGCGCGCGAGTTCATGTCCATCCTGAGGAATGCGGTAGTGCTGTGACCTAATCAATTATGGTAATGTCGATAATTACTACCGATTTAGTCAACAGCTGTCAATTCGGTTTATTGTAACTTAAGGTGATTTTGCAAATAATGAAATAAAATAAATGTGATAAGTACTTACTTGTTTATTGCTAATAGAGAAAAATATTTTTTAAAATGCAATTTAATCACTATCAGATGCAAAAACAACCGACAGAGCAGAGTCGGAATCAGTATCTTCGCCGTCGCTGACTTCAATTACGAATTTGTCGATCGTATTTTCCATTAGTCCGTCTTTTTGCCAGTAATGCTCTTCCAAAATTATAACGTGATCATCGAATCCACACCAATCTTTTTCTGTCACCTGGTTTATAGCCATTTCCGTTACTTCTTTCAATCTTGTTAGGGATAAATCTGAGTTAACGTTGTACTCCCTCACAACTCTCTTGACTTTTGCCCATGCTAACTCAATTGGGTTTAAGTCGCACATGTACGGTGGCAATCTTAAAACCTCATGTCCGTGACTACGGATGAGCTGGTCTATTTTAAAACTTTTCTCTTGGGGCGCATGCAATTTTATCAAATCAAAAAGCTCGCCTTTTCTCATGCTTAGTGAAGCCTCTACATTGTTTCTAATAAGCCATTCTAACATAACCGTTTTAGTGCTTGATTTTGTAGGAACTTTATTTTCCTGAACACTGTGATATGGTGCGTTGTCCATAACGACAACGCTGGATGGTGGCAAATTGGGAATGAACATGTCAGTCGCCCATTTCTCAAAGTTCGTACTGTTCATTTGCCCGTGGTAATCGCCTGTAGCAGTACCAGCTTTGAAAAGCAATTTTGCGCTATCCAAAAAACCACGTCTGGATCCGGCGTGAACGAGAATCAGCCTGTTCGTTGAGCTGGTGTCAGTCAGTATCGCGTCTATATAATCGTTTCTCCAACACTTTTTAAATGTGAGGTTATTGTCGATCCAAGTTTCGTCTAAAAAGAAAATATCGCGATTGTTTTCTCTGTATTGACGAATTTTTTGCAAATAATTTGACCGCGCAAATACAACAGCTGGTCTTTCTACCAAAATCCTTCGCTTGTTGTGACATTTTTGCCATTTATAGCCCATTTTCTTTAGAAGTTTTCGTAAACTTGTAGTCCCCCAGGGAAAATTTATTTTTTCCCGGATTGCCGCCAGAAGTTTAGGACAAGTGGGAACGATATTTTTTGTCAAATAAAATTCTTCTATACATCTGTGTATTACACTTCTATCGAAATCATCTACATTTAAATTCCCCATTTTATTACACGATTTCCCTTTTTTAGAAGGCGAATGAAGAGGTCCATTTTTTGCTTCTGTTTGAATTCCAGACAATGTTCTTTTAGTAAGTCCAGTGTAACGGGCCGCTCGATCTAAAGCATTGTTAACGGGAAAAGCGAATTTATTCTCTTTTTTCTCTTCAACACACATCTGTAGGACATTTCTCGCCATTTCACGTGCTTGCTTATGTATTATAAAAGGTTTTTTCCTACCCGAACTTGCTGGAAGCGAAGTAGTCATGGTTTATTCACGATAAAATAATACAATCTCGACTAATTTTCTGTATCGATAAGCGCGCGTCACAACCGTCAAGGACAACACTCGACTGCAGACAAATGCGGCGAGGTGGTTGAAAGCGGGGCGAGCTGCCCCCGCGCGCCGCCTCTGTCCCCGATGGACATGAACTCGCGCGCGTACTGTAAGTACTTATACGATTTTTGTAGAAAATATAATATATTCCTACACATACTTTAAAAATACAAACATTTTCTCAAATGGGCAACCGAGAATTTATCCGCAACCGCCGTATTTCTTAAGATTTTTTTGATTACTTTCAAATTTGTTCGTATTGTTTTTGTTTTATAAGTTAATAATTTCATAAGCAAGGAATCTGTACTATGTAGAAGTACATGAATTCTTTCGTATTTGAAATATTATATGATATTGGGACGTCAAACATCTCAGTCCCCCGGTGACCACGGGTGCTGTAAAGCACCCGAAACGTCGGGATAATTAAAATAAATTAAAGTTGAATTAAACGCGATAAAATCCGTAAATAATAGTTTTATTCAATGTGTAGTGTTCGCGTAAATTTTAGAAATCATTATACTAAATTTCAGCTTATAAAACTTTGTAACGGCACTTGTAACAATGGTACACAGCAACTGTGACTAAAAGTTTTTATTTTATAAATAAGCCTGTTTTTATAGAATATTATCCATGTTTATATAAATTTCTACAAAACTACCAAGGCATAAACCACAGTAAAGTATTTTAGTGTAAAAAAACCGGGGATAAAACAGACATAATATGATAGGTCATAATATGACGGGGCATCAAACGTCCGCTTGCAACATGCAGTCATAATGTGACAGCTCATCAAGAGAATGGTTATTCAACTAACTTCATCTATAGTATGTTTCTAGGGCAGGCGAAAAAAGTACATTGACCTCAAGTATTATATTAGCATCGAAACAAAACGACAGTTATTGCTTCCGTACATTTCTTTATAGATTATGTATCGTTATGCGCTAAGCGTGTCCCATGGTACGGGGTAGGGTGAAGTAAGCGGTCATTCAGAGATAATAAACCTGTTTCGACGCGGTTTGCCATAGATCTCACGCCGTGCGTATTTGAGAAAGCGGATTGAGCAGAACTCATTCTGCTTTGGGATGCGCTTGGGTGTAGATAGTTTGAGATTTAAAATTTTCGGTTATAGTAGTTGTTTTAATTTATATTAAGTTTGTTTTGTTAGTTATATTATTACGTTTTGTACCAAAGTTTTGTTATTGTTTTGTGACGTTTCACTAAATCTCATAAAGACTTTACGTCACCACAAAAGAAGCGGAAAGTGTCGCATATTTCGGAAACTGAAAAAATAATGATTGTAAACATCTATAAATACGTAAAAGAAACGTGGTCTAGTGACGTATATCCATCCAAAACGGATATGAAAAAGAAGACTGCCAATATTTTAGGTCGTCAATGTGACGGACTCTTCTATGTCTTCATTATCATAAAATGATTCTGAAATAGATACTTACAGATGAATAATCTGTCAAGTGTCTCTGACAATCTTTTATGAGAAGTTTTATGCATGCTTCAAGGTTTGCTGCTTAAGAATGCTTAGCATTAAAAATTCGTCTTTTTACCTGACTGCCAAGAAATGGTTATGTTTTATACAAATACCTACCTACCTACTTATTAAAGTACTTACCTACTATTAACGTAATAATGAAAATTGTAATAACTATTGATTTATAAATAACTCAAATTAATATTAATTTGCTTTTTAATTCATTTAGGTGCAGGATAACCTCTTTCTTTATTATATAATAATAGACATAGGACCTGTAAAGAACTTCACACTTGGCACCCTTATCTTTCACCTTATCGATGTATGTAATAATAAAAGGATAAAAAAATGAACCTAAACAAAAAAAAGATTGCCTACCCCGATGATATCGTCAAACGTCAATGTACTTTTTTCCGCCTGTCCTAGAAACGTACTATACTTGTTACTCATAAACAGCTAACTTCGTAGTCACTACTCACTGACGTCAGCGCCGCTATATATTCTACAATTTTCAAGGACAGGCGGGCTATGAGTAGTACGTAGTAATCGTTCCCCTGTTCTCTAACCTTCATGGTCATAGATAGACAAACTATCACTGTTAGGTTAGGAAGGGCTAGAACCCAGAGCCGTAAAGCCAGTTAATAAAAAAAAGACAAACCGTCACTGTCATTTATTTTATATTTACCGAGCGTAGACAGAGAATCTATGTCTACGTTATCGAGCCTCTTTTTTCTATGCTCAAAGTTTTCATGCTTCTTTTCATAAATTAATTATTACCACAAACTAACTAGATACACCCGATTATTACTGTATATTTATTATTTACCAGAGCCTCTTCCTCTTGGATATCATCATATCATCACAAACAAGAAAGATATCATTAAAAATTTACTTTAAATCTCCGTTTAATAATGTATTTCAATTTTTGTATGGTTTATGAACATTAGAAGGATTTTCTTCAAACGTTCATTTTGCTGTAATTTAATATTGCATTTTAATTGATCATCATACCGCTAATACTGAGCCTTACTTTGGATTTCTGGAGGTAAATAAATTCGTCAATTTTTTAACTATTTAATTATATTATAACATGTTTAATAGTTTAAATATATAGTTGTTTTCTAGTCCAGCTATGGCGGATCAGTCATCGGTTTTAGCACTGGTTATATTAGCAGTTGGAGTAACGGTACATTTTTCGTTACATAAGGTAGAGGAGGGCCATGTAGGAGTTTATTATAGGGTAAGTAAATTTATCACATTGTGCATCATTTTTAAAATTCCTGCTGGACACAGACTTTTATATGTAGTAGAGCCATGCTGCAGCCATATTATGGTTGTGGCATGAGCAGCTACTCATGCTGAGCTGTGTTTCCCATGGTGGTTGTAGAGAACTTATTTTATTACTTTATATGTCATAGAGCCACACTGCAGCTATATTATGGTTGTAGCACGAAAGGGTCAGCTTGACCGGGGAAGAAACACACACTCACATAATACCAGCGTAAAACAGCAGCTTGATGCTGCTGTTTTATATGATGAATGTAGAGAACCAGAGGTCTGTTTTACTGGAATCAAGGCATTCCTCCTTAGTCCTAAGGAGTGACAACGGATCTGAATTTTGATTCTTAATCGAGGTTAAATGTAGATGACTGGGCCACAGCATCCGCTTACCATCAAACGGACTGTGTGCTCGTTTGTCACCCTAATTCTATAAAATAAAAAAACTGGAGACCTTTGTCATACTTATTCTATAAAAAGAAACATTAAGAATATACTGTCTGTTCTATGAGCATGTTATTTGTTATTAATGTGTAATTCCAAAAAATTGCATTTCCATATTATAAATAAAAAATGGCAAAGAATATACATAATCAAAAGTATTTCAATGGGAATTCATAAATTTATAAATAATATTTGTATAGTGACTTAGCAATAACTCAGAAATCAATATGGGGTGCAGCTACATATATTACAATTTAAAATTTTCTGGATTAGAGTAGAACATAAATAATTTGTGACACAACCACTCAGATTAGGATGATGAAATTGTTAGTTAAGTATACTGCAAGTGCAAAGTCAGTTGGGTACGTAAAGTGGTGACCGGTGGCAACAATGTGATTGATTATGGCAGTGGCGCTAGTGGACATGTCACTGACAATACTCGACTTGCCATTGAGCACATTTTTGTAGTTTAAAATCATTATTATTATGAGTGTCATGAGGTTTTTGAATACTGCTTAATTTACTTATAATTGTTTTTAAATTTGTTAATATAAAATTACAGGTATTTTTTTTATCTTAATGATTTGATTGTCCTTGTATCTATGGTGTGTATGCTTACTGGTTTAAGACACCTGTATGCCCGTTTTGAATTGGACTGAGTGGACAGTTTTATTACCTAAAGTATGTTTATTATGGGAAGTGAAAAAGTTCACTGACTTACCTTCACTATGAAACTGATGGATGATTTCATAACCATGTGAAATCTTATATATATATCTCTTTCTTGCATAGAGGTGCTATTTTTACATGAGTGGTTTTCAAAATAAAAGTTGTGGATGTCAAAACGGCAAACTTCCTTTGCAGTTAACATATGAACCACTTTTTGATTTAACATTTGCACAATTGACAATACTTATCCAAATTTGTAAAAAAAAAGATATAAATATTACATATTTATTGACTTTTACTTTTAAGGTTGCCCAAAGATATGTTATAACTTTTATGTGATACCTAGTATAGTCTTCATTGTTAGAATCACAGAGTGAGTTTAAAAAAAAACTGTGCAATAAGGCCTGGGCATAAAAAATAAACATTCATAAGTAATTTTGCATGCTCTTAAATATACACATCAAACCTGGGGGTATAGCCACAGTTGAAAGATCTATATTTAAACTGTGGTATAGCCAATTAGTAAATCAATAATGAAAGAAGAAATACTATAATTCAGATAAAACTAGTGGCTAGTGGGTAGACAAGCCGCAATATTTAAAATATTTTTCATACTTTTACAGGGTGGAGCGTTACTCCCAGTGACCAGCCAACCTGGTTTTCATATGATGGTACCTCTTTTGACCTCATATAAAGCTATTCAGGTAAGAAGATCCTTAAAGTATAATATGTTCTCAACTTTGTAAATGTTTTTGCTATAGATATTGTTATAATGTCATGCTGATATGTTGCTATAGTCAGTTTGGTCAGTGTGAAAAAAAGGAAATAATGCACACATACAACTTGCTTGGAGATGTAAGCAACATTAAGGAAACCTGAAAGATTGATGTTTTTTTAAATATTTTGTGGATGTGAGTCTGCCAACTCCAATACTCTCATGGAAGCAGAGGACTAAGACTTACATATTTACATACAGTGAACACAAATATTATTTACAATTTACATCACTTTTACATAATTCTCACTAAATTAATATTATATATATATTTGTTGTAGACCACGCTTCAGACTGATGAAGTAAAGAATGTACCATGTGGCACTAGTGGAGGTGTTATGATTTATTTTGAAAGAATTGAAGTTGTTAATAAACTAGAACCAAATATGGGTATGTATTTATTGTATAATGTGAGCACAAGCTAGTTTTATCTGAATTATAGTAATTTCAATGAAAGCATTTTTTAATCACATTAATAAATTTGAGCCCATGATAGCTCAGGTTAGCTTTTGCCTTAAATTTCATAGTATGTAAGCAATCTGGGTTCGATCCCTGCCGGCACCAATGAAATTGTTAATTGCAATTTTTAATACTGACCATGAGTCATGAGTTTTGCACTTGTCTAAGGAGTTGAATATTTCTAGGACATGTGAAGTTTGGTAACATGCATCCTGCAGTCTGGTGTATTAATTTCTCCATAACTCTCTCAGAAAGAAGCCTGTGTCCAGCAGTGGGATGTATTTAAACTGTTAGACACTGGCTCTTCCAAGAATGTTCTAGTTTTGCATCACTTGGAAGCTTTATACAGCATACATCGCATGCTGGAGCTTAAGTACAGAGCCAATACCCTTGCACTGCTCACAATTCTTAACAGTTTTCCTGTCCACGAAACAGACACAATAGTCAAACAATTGAAATGTTCATAATATATGATTCGTGGAACTTGGAAAGGGTTAAATTTTAATAAAATTTTGATAATTATATATATACATCACAATATTGATTCTACGTCCTTTCATTTCGCATTATTGTAGCGTCCACCACTTGTAGGCATTTTTTATACATTATGACAGCGTATATTGGTCCATTAAACAATTTTAAAGATAGTGTTTAACTTATTTCTTCGAAAATTTACCATATGTCGATATACAAATATTCATATATTGCCAGACGGAGGGAAACCAATCAGGACTCCCTTCCATATTACAAATTATCCAGAATCCCCATAATATACACTTTATATGCTTAACGCAATTCCTTTGTGTGGTGCGAGGTTGCCACTCTTATTAGTTATTCCGCTTTGTAATATTTTATTTATAGGTGATATTTTGTTTACGTAGGTATTCGATAGATTCCTGTAGTCTGTTTTTTTCGCAGGAGACAAAAATAACAGATCGTTATTAGATTCGTTTAGCACGAATAATACAGTTTTTATGATTCTAGTTTAGATTAGATTTAATTTTAGTCACTTAAGTTTCGTATATTGTTCAAAATAATGAAATAAATCCACAGAATGTGGAGTTACGAAAAATACGCAATATCATTTTTGTTTCCGGCGAAAAAAAAAACAGATAGATATCATGATTAATTCACCAACTAGTTATTCGTTTACTAAATACGAAAAAATATCTGGGATTGCCCAGCCGTGATACATTATAGATTGACTATATTGTACAATTTTACTATTGTAAATAAGTACTAATTGTAGATATTGACAGGTTTAATAGAAGTTCATTTTCTTATATTGTGACTAATAACCTAATACGACATTGGGAAGAAACTCTTCTTCTTCTTTCTTTTGTGGCGGTTTGATTAAATTCGCCAATGACGTATAGAGTAGAAAATGAAAGCTTATGAGTTTAATTAAAATAAGAGTCTGTGATAATACAAGGATTCAGTTTTCCTCCGAGAATTTTGACAAATCTATTTGTTGAGTTACCTAGAACAAATATGACAAACACAGGTGTTAGACTCTTACCCGTATGTTAAAAGTGACAAGGATTTAAAGTTTCATATTATTAGTATTAATAAAATCACATAAAATATACACAAAAGGAGTACTGGTATATGTTAAAAGAGAATTAAAATCTATAGGTCGAGGAATATAAGGAGGAAGGTAATCATAAAGGGAGGAGGATAATTTGGGACAGTTGAAAAAAATATGGTTTGTGGAACCTTCATCTAAGCCACATTCACACAATGAGCTATCCCTTACTCTGATTTTCGCCAGATGTGCATGTGTACAGGCGTGTCCAATTCTTAATCTACAAATGATTGAAGTTGCATGTTTATTTGCTTTGTTAAATTTAAAGAACCAAGGCTTGGGAGGAATAACCTCTTGGATGGCAGCATAGTGCTTACCTTTAACATTTTTGGAAACTTCCCATAATTTATTCCAATTTTCATTCAGTTTCCTTTTAGCTAGCAAAATTAGGTCATGTGAGTAAATTAAATTTTGTAGAATGCCATTAGCAATTGCATTTTTAGCGAGTACATCAGCTGTTTCGTTACCATGGATACCACTGTGGCCTGGAATCCAGGCCACTGAAACATGGATTCCTTTAAGATGGCATCTGAATAGGGTATTTTTTATTTTAAGAATTAGTGGAAATTTATGTTTGTTATGGAATTGATTGGACAAAATAGCTAACAAACAACTTTTTGAATCTGTGAAAATAACTGTTTTATTAAGATTATGTGACTCTACATATAACAAAGCTTCACTGATTGCAGTTGCTTCACCGGTAAAAGTGGAGGATAGTGAGGGGCATTTAAAGTTAAGAATGATTTTGAACTTAGGAATCCAAACAGCAGCTCCAGTATAGTCTTCATCAGACTGTTTTGAAGCGTCTGTGTACATGACAAGCCAATCTTTAAAGGTGTTTTCTATAATTTCTTTTAATTTCAAATTTGCCATTGGAGAATCCTTTTCTATACCTAGATCTAGATGAATGTCGGGTTGGAAAACAATAGCCTCGTAAGGAACATCAAAGAGTGGATTTATTTTACATTGAAAGATTGGGTAAGGAAGCTGAAGAAAAATTACAAAACTTTTAAACAAGCAGGGAGAGTCCTTATGGGTCCAGTATCGGTCCGATGAGATATACTCTGAAAGAAGGTGCAATTTAGGAATTAGGGGATGATCTGAAAGCTGGCATATCTTAAATAAGAATCTGTCTGAAAGGTATTGCCTTCTTAATCTTAAAGGAGGATCTACGCACTCAACCTGAAGAACATTTATTGGTGAGGATTTCATTGCCCCTGTAATAATGCGAAGGCATTTCGATTGAATTTTGTCCATTACTTTTAGGGATGATTTATTGCAAGGCTCCAACAGAAAACATCCATAGTCAAGGTGGCTTCGTATTAAAGCATTGTACAGTAATTTCTGAGAAAAAGGATGGGACCCCCACCAAACACCTGACAAAGACCGAAGAATATTTATGTTTTTTTCGCATTTTTGTGTTATATATTCAATGTATGGACCAAAGGCCAATTTCGAATCAAGGATAACTCCCAAAAATTTAACATTGCCTCTAACTGGAAAAGGTTGCTTATCATATACAACGGATATATCGGGAACTCGCCTTTGGCGGGAAAAGATCACCACACTACTCTTGGCCACAGATAAAGAGAGGCCATGATTAGTTAACCATCCTTGTAAATAATCCATGGATGAGTTTAGACGGGAACATGCCACTGTGAAGTTGTTTGAGGAGATGTATAGAGCTAAATCGTCTGCATATTGAAGAACATTACAAAAAGAATTTACTGAAAGTTCTAAATCGTGAGTATATATAGAATAAAGGAGAGGACTAGGAACTGAGCCTTGTGGAAGTCCTTTCCATATAGTTTTTGGGGGAAGCAGGAACATTTATAGATATTGATCTAGAAGAGAGAAAGTTAGAGACGTAATTGACTATCCTCACTGGAATGCTCAGATTAAGCATTTTCTGCCTGAGCACAGGAAGTAGCACATTATCATATGCAGAAGAAATATCCAAGAAAACTCCTATGAGAAATTCATGTTTTGAGAAAGCAATATGAATATCTGTGACCAAAGTACTTAGGCTATCCATGGTACTTAAACCTTTTCGGAAACCGAATTGGCTTTTAGGTAAGAGATTATTCCTTTCCAAAAACCACTCCAAGCGATTTTTTATTAAATGTTCCAAGATTTTTGCCAAAGTACAAGAAAGGGCAATAGGTCGGTAACTGGAAGGGTCATTGCTAGACTTACCTGGTTTGAGAATGGGCAAAATAATTTAGGTTTTCCATTCAGCAGGAGGATTACCAGTAATATAAATAAAATTTAAAATGGATAGTAAGACAGTTTTAGTGTTCTCACTACTATTAATTATAAATGAATAAGGAATCCCATCAATACCTGGTGAGGAGTCTTTAAGGCCATTGAGTACAGTAAACAATTCTTGAGAAGAAAAGGGGGAATCAAATTTATCATTTGTTTTTAAAAAAGCAGAATTAAAAACTAGGCATTCATCATAAGATGGGACTGTTTGTGGTGCAAGTTTATTAGAGAATTCATCTATCCACGGGGAAGGATCATTAGAAATTATATTTTCACTAGAAACTGCACAGCGATATTTTTTAACATTTCTCCAGACCAAAGATGGGGGAGTCCTAGGCGACAGTGACTCACAGAATTTAAACCAACCAGTTCGCTTTTTGTCTGACAGTAATTTTAAGGTTTCTGCAGCAATTTTTTTATAGGAGATATAATTCTCTGCAGTCATAGAACGGGAGTATATTAATTCAGCCTCTTTTCTTCTCCTACAAGCTGCTGAACAATCTTGGTCCCACCAAGGAGGGGAAGGATACTTATTTTTGGAAGGTTTTTTTAAGGGGATTGACTTATTAGCAGCAGAAATAATTGCATTTCTGAACTCTATATATACAGGAGCAATATTATCATTGTTAATTGGGGGAAGATTTGAAACCTCTTGTTCCAAAACTGTAGAATATAATTGCCAATTAGCTTTGGATAGATTATACTTTAGTCTTGGGCAAAATGTAAAATTTATTCTAGGTGAAGTAGGAGGAGTGATGAATATAGGAAAATGGTCACTGCCATAGCTAGAAGGTAATATTTGCCACAAAAGAAGGGAAGCAATATCTGGGGAGCAGAGAGTTAGGTCAACGGCACTTCTAACATTTTGTAATGGGGATACTCGACGGGTAGGAGACCCGTCATTTAGAATACAGAGATTAAAATTATCAATAAGATCTAAAAATAAGGGAGCCAGTGAATCACACAGATGGGAGCCCCAAACAGTATGATGCATATTAAAATCTCCCAAAATAACCATAGGAGGTGACAGAGAAGAAATAAGTGTTGCAAGTTCTGTTAAAACATTTGCATCAGGATTAGGAATGTAAACAGAGAGAATAGAGACATCAAGGGCCTTAATAGCAACAGCATTTACTGCTGGGCTATGAGAAGGGAGAGGAATTTGTGAAAATGTAACTGTTCTTGAAATTAAAATAGAGGTGCCAGCACGACCATCACTCCTATCATCCCGGAGGCATGCATAGCCTGAAACCCTAAAATGAGACTCAGGTCTAAGCCATGTCTCCTGGATGGCAAGAATGAAGGGATGAAATTTATTAATGAGGTAAATGAGTTCATTTTTTTTATTTCTAATGCTCCGACAATTCCATTGAAGAATTGGCGGGACTGCGAATGTTACGGGCTAAGGAGGAAAGCTGAGTAAGTTTTTGGTGTAAGCTGAGAGGAAGTTCCGTGTCACTAAAACGGGAGATCATGTTAATTAGAATTGATATCATAAGTTCGCAGAAATTATCATTACTAGAGGAGTTGTTGTCATTTCCCGGTAGAGCACACCCATTAGGAAGGGAAGAATTAGGATTCTCAACAATTGCCTGATGGGCTGCCATATCATATCCAGAATTTAATGATTGGCTATAGGTACGTTGAGGGATAAAAATTGTTTTTTTGTATGATGCAGTTTGTGAGAGCTGAGCCGAAGGGGTTGAAAGACTGTCAGTTATGGTATAAGGGGTCTGTTGAGAACAATTACGAGGCTGGATTCTTGTTGTATCAGCAAAGGATCTTTTTGTCTGAGGGAATCTAGCTGAAGCTTCTAAATATGAGATATTTTCTTGTGACATAACAAGTTTAATAGATTTTTGCCTTAGATGTTCAGGACAAGTAGGGTCTTTTGCGGTGTGGGGACCTGAGCAGAATAGACAAGTAGGAGTTTGTCGAGAACAAGCTAAACCTTCATGATTCTGTGCACACACAAAGCAGCGAGGAGATGATCGGCACTGGGAAGTAACATGGCCAAATCTACAACATTTATGACACTGTATTAGTGGCAAAATATATTTTTCTACTGGCATTGAAGTGTAAAAACAGTAAATATGGGGAGGAAGTTTTTGTCCAGAAAAAGTTAGAACAACCGTCTGAGTTGGAACCCATGAAACGCTATTGCTGTCACTAACTGATCGTCTATTAAGTCGCCGTGCTTTAATTATAGAACCGTAGCCAGAGGGAATTTCTATAGCTGCTATTAATTCTTCTAGTGTCCACTCTATGGGAACTTGTCTAACTAGCCCCATACGAGTGATACTATATGAAGGGATGGTTGCTTCATATTTGGAAATTTGGAGAGCTGGGTGATCGATAAAGGTGTTTGCATCTGCAGCTGTTTTAAACTCCACTGATATTCTATTTCGTCCAACTTTTTTGACTCCATCATGGACTATATTTTTAATATTGTTATGATACAGAAAGTGACCGAATTTAATTGGTTTAAGAGTTACTCCAGACAGCTGATCATTTGAGATTTTACTTACGTGAACTGGAAAAGGAGCGGCATCATCTTGAGAGTACTTAACTTTTTTATTAATAAAATCAGGATGGGTATATGAGGATTGTATTGAAGGAAACTGTTGTTTTGGATCAGTAATAACTATTTTTTGTGGATGGGCAGACTCGTTACTTACTTGGGCACATTTACGGTTAATTAGTTCTACATTATCAATGTTAATGGGTAAGGAAAAGGAATCATTGCGACCCCTTCCGGGATCGGGAGGTTCGTCCTCCATTATATTACTACAACAAAAAATTACATAAAAACGGCACAACTACAAACACTTACTAATTTACAGATATTAAAACCTCCACCAAGACAGAAAAATTTACTATAGTAACTCAACAACACTTAATAAAATAATAAATTTTAAGCAAAAAAGGCACGACACTTGTATCTCTCACTTCCTCCAAGTCGCGTCCCCTTAGTTTCTTTTCTTCAGAAAAAGTTGCATTTGCTCACTCGGGAAGAAACTCATTTTAATATAAGGTTTTACTGCATTAACTGCCATTGGGTTGATTATTTCTACAATAGACCGTGGCGTATTGTTGCTGACATGAATAACTCCGAAAATATAATTTGTTTACTTGATCGTATTAAGTTTTGGTGCTCTCACTGCAAGTTTACTTTTTATGATCACATATACGGACGTAAGAATATCCTAAAATATTCACACTAAGTTTTATTTGACGTCCACTTCTTCGATATCCGATGTCCAAAGTTTTTGTTGATTATTGCATTTTACTACTTATTTATGTTGATTATTTATTTAGTGCTCAAGGCATATTTTGGTATTTTTTGTCGGTTTATACTGTACTCAGTGCTAGTAGATAATTTTACTTTCTAATTTGTTTTTGTGTCCTTAGATTTAGCTACATATAATAATATGGACGTCCGAATATCCTAAAACATTCATACTGAATATTTGACGTCCATATTTTTGAATTTTGTTATATTTCTATATGTAGACGTCAGATTATCGGTAAAGTTTCATACCGCACGATATTTGACGTCCATATAACCATGAATATATTTATATTTTAATTTATTGTGCATAAGACACACATTAATGATCATTACTTTAATGACATTTTTTGCTATTGTTTTATTTCTATTTTAGTGTAGGGAGCTCATGCGGTATAAATAGTCACTTTGGTGTTTCATAAAATGCTCCATTCTCGAAATGATAAAACGCTTAGAAAATCTTTCTTATTTCTTTTTTTAATAAATGTTGCCGTTTGTAGCGGTTTTTGGGGCACTGTATGCGCCAAAATTTTAACTTTAAATTACTACCTGTATACACATAATAATATGGACGTCCGAATATTCTCAAACATTCATACTAAACGATATTTGACGTCCATATTTTTGAATTTTGTTTTATTTCTATATGTGGACGTCAGATTATCGGTAAAGTTTAATAGCGCACGATATTTGACGTCCATATAACTATGAATATATTTATATTTTAATTTCTTGTGTATTAAACACACATTGATGATCATTGCTTTAATGACATTTTTCACTATTGTTTTATTCGTATTTTAGTGTAGGGAGGCCATGCGGTGTAAAAAAGTCACTTTGGTGTTTTATAAAATGTTTCATTCTAGAAATGATAAAACGCTTAGAAGCTCAGAAAACGTGTGTGAAAAATTAAATTGTATTTCCACTAACTGCAAAACCAAACATAATATCATAATTTAACAAAAATAGTCTTTCACAAAAATGAATCTAGTTAAGTAGAGAGTAATTTCGTACAGATTAGGTACAACAGTCGCACTCATCCTTAAGATGCAGTGAGAGCACCAAAACTCAACACGATCAAGTAAATAAATTATATTTTCGTAGTTATTCATGTCAGCAACAATATGCCACGGTCTATTGTAGAAATTAATAATCTATTGGCAGTTAATGCAGTAAAACCTTATATTAAAATGAGTTTCTTCGCCAGACCAGATTAGCTTATTAGTCAGAGGTTATTAGTCACAATATAATAAAACAAATTTCTATGAAACCTGTCAATATCTACAATTGAGTCCATTTTCCTGTACTCAATCAGAAGGTAACTTATACTCAAACAGAATTATGGGTTGCTTACAAAGTACCAAATGTAAAATGTTAAAATATAGTGCAGCATGAAATAAACAGATATGCCGACGTCCGCATCTACATTTATAAAAATATGACTAAATTCAAAAATACGGGTGTCAAATATCATTCAGTATGAAAGTTTTAAGATATTCGGACGTCCATATTATGTGTAGGTAAATGTAAGGTTAAGAAAACAAGTTTAAAAGTAAAATTACTAGTACCAAGCGCAGTATAAACCATATAATGATGTCCTGCAGACCGAATTACGGTCACGGCGGTCTGCCTCAACGGAGACTAGCCATCGGCACAGGACAGGATTATAGTGCCCAAGTGTATGCGCAACCACAGGTGCACTCTCTATTCCCTCACTCTCATAATCCGATGGGACGGTAAACCGACATGACCGAAGAGAGATCAGGCGCAGGACCATCGGCTTAACGTGCTTTCCGAGGGAAGGGGTTATACACCGCCAACTTCCTGACTCCGGGCAGCTATTGATAATTTCTTGACAGAAAAACTCAATAATTGATTTTTTGTCCCGACCCGGGATTCGAACCCAGGACCTCACGAACTCACGATCAACAGTCGCACTACTACAACGACTAGACCAACGAGGTAGTCATAACCATATATCACCAAATACAAGTAACACGTTGGCAACGGTGACGGAACGGCAACGTCGCATCTCCTAATTTTGTGCGGAAGTCAAATACGGCCATAAATGAAAGTATTAAAAAATCGACAGCAGCGCTATTATTTTTCCAACCAAAATTAGCGGAACTACGTAAATATTCAGTAAGTACAGCAAGATTGGAAGAAAAATGACGTCCGTTTTTTTTTAGATTTTGACATTTCTGTGATCAGCATGACAATTTGCGAACATTGCGCTCCTATTTGACGTCCGTATATTGGACGTCGTAAGCAGGTTGACGCCACATTATATGCAAAATTGGCCATAGTGGACGTACAATAAGTTACGGGATGTATATATATATATGTTAAAGATATAAAAATTAAATATTTTTTTATAAATTCCAGTATTAGATGTGGTTCGAAACTTTACTGCGGACTATGACAAGACACTTATATTCAACAAAGTACATCATGAGTTAAATCAGTTCTGCAGTGCTCACTCTCTTCATGAAGTTTACATTGATCTCTTTGATCAAATAGATGAAAATTTGCGAACAGTGGGTATTACTTTATTTATTCTTTATTTTGAACACAATACCTTAATATTAAACCTATTAATAACAAGAATAATAATGTTCCAATTATTTGTATGTAGTAAACATATTAATTTGTAAAAGTGACATATTTTGTAATTGATAGTATGGTTTTTTGTAGTTGCCTGATGTCATTGAAAGATGACTCATTAGTTTACAAACTTAAATATATCTTTTTTTCTTTGTTTACTAAAACGTCATGAAAAACCAATAACAGTACATTTTTAAAAGTACCTGCTAGCAAATGCCCAACAAAATCTTAACCTTTAAACCTAATGTTTTAGGCTTTACAAAAGGACCTGCATGAAATGGCACCAGGCTTAAGAGTGCAGGCAGTGCGGGTCACTAAACCAAAGATACCTGAAGCCATAAGGAAGAATTATGAACTTATGGAGTCAGAAAAATCTAAACTTCTTATTGCAGCTCAGCATCAGAAGGTGAACTGATTTTGATATAGATGAGTGTTTTAAATTTACTTGGTAATTTTGAATTAGTTTTTTTTTAAATTATTTATCTTAATATTTACCTACTAAATTATAAATAAATTAGTGAATTATTTTTTCATATTTTTGATATTCAAGTGAAATTGAAAGTGATAACAAATTATAGTAAAATATTGAAATTTATTTCTGTCTTGTCTTATAGACCCAAAAATCTTTGCTAACAGGTTGTAGAGAAAGAAGCTGAAACTGCTCGACGTAAGGCAGTCATTGAAGCAGAAAAAGAGGCTCAGGTTGCAAAAATTCAGTATGAGCAGAAAATTATGGAAAAAGAATCTTTACAGAAAATTGAATTAATAGAGGATAATATTCACAGAGCAAAGCAGCAGACCAAAGCTGAAGCTGACTTTTATCACTTGAAAAAACAAGCAGAGGCAAACAAGCTGCTTTTGACAAAAGAATATTTGGAATTGAAGAAGTATGAGGCTCTAGCACTAAATAATAAAATTTACTTTGGGAGCGATATTCCTAACATGTTCTTGCAAGCCAATGTTGGTGAGAATATTCCAAAGAGCGTTCAAGTTCAATGAGTAGTAATTACACTGTCAAAAAATTTACTAGTCATCAAGTAGTGTCTTCAAATGGTCTGAGATGCTTGGCACATCAAAATTGTGTGAGTAGTATAGTGACGATTTTATGTGATATTCATTATTGTGGCAAAGACACTATAAAAAAACTGATACTATTTATTTGTGTGTTATTTAATTAGGATTGGTTAATACTCCATTAGATATAAGAAAAGGTTTTTATGTGTGTAAAATAAAATTGATATACACAAATTTGTAATTTTATTGAAAAGATAACTTAATATTATACTGGCAACATTTAAATCTTGTTGAATGCAGCAATATCAACAGACTGGACAAAGTCTTCGAATTCCTGGATTTTCTCAGTCAAAAGATCCACAGATACCTTGTCATCTTCAATAACACACATAATTTGCAGTTTGTTGATACCATACCCTACAGGAACAAGTTTGGCAGCACCCCACAAAAGACCATCCATTTCAATGGTGCGAACTTGTTTTTCCATTTCCTTCATATCTGTCTCATCATCCCATGGTTTTACCTCAAGGATAATAGAAGATTTTGCTATGAGGGCTGGTTTTTTCGACTTCTTGTCTGCATAAGCCTTTAAACGTTCTTCACGAATTCTAGCTGCTTCAGCATCCTAAAATAGAATACATTGGTAAAGTGAACTTAGCAATGTAAATTGGCTAAGTTATATAAAAGCAGAACCATTATTCTTTGGGATAAATTATATTTGAAAAATTATCTATAATTATTGGGCAGTGATCATGTGACTTCTGATGACTAGATTGATTCAGATCATATTCACAGAATATGAAATAATGGTTCATATCTAAGCTAAGATGTGATAGGTGGCACTGTACTAAAGTTATTAACAAAGTTACTCATATTCACAATGTATGTAGGTTAAGTGTAAAGAAAAAAAAATCACAGAATGTGGACCTGATAAGGTGGTAGTTAACATGGTGGTAGTTAACCGCTCAATCCCCTAGCGGTCTTATGAGACCATGGTCATATTCCATGCACTATAACCCATAAAAACTTGTTTTTAAATACTACTTTTCTATGAAGAAGTTTGGCATTACAGAATCAATATGAAATTTTCTTTATAGAAAAGTACTCTATAAATATAAGTTTTAATGGTTTAAAGTGCTGTGGGTGGGTGCAGTCTCATGCGACTGCTCGGGATTTGATGGACGCATGCAACTGCATGGGAATTTTAAGAGGATTGGGGGGTTTTTTGTAAATGCACCGTTAAGTTTTACATTCAGAGTGAACCTCATCACACCACCAATGAGAAAATGGCCTGTCAGGCTTGCACCAGATAAATATTTACATTAGATTACTAGGTATAACGCTAAGAGAAAATCACAAAATTTGGATCCAATGTGAATGCTTACATTTACTCTGTAGAAATTACAGAATGAACATATTATTATCAAGTCTCTGAGATGAATGTTTGTGTCACACGAGCAGATGTTGATCCTGAACTTTTGCTAAGGAAAACTAACGATGTTAGTATACTCATGTGAGGGAAATATGCTAGTTGTGTACAATAACCCATTATACTATGATATTATGGACTTTCACTTACACACCTCACTTCAACTGCCGATTATTATGACTCATTTTAATGCTCTAACTTTAAGGGATCCTAAAGAATAACCCTTCACTTGATGAGCTGTCACATTATGACTGCATGTTGCAAGCGGATGTTTGATGACCTGTCATAATTATGACCTATCATATTAAGTCTGTTTTTTTACACTAGAATACTTTATTGTGGTCTATGCCTTGGTAGTTTTGTAGAAATTTAAATGAATATGGATAATGTTCTATAAAAACAGACTTCTTTACAAAATAAAAACTTTTAGTCATAGTTGCTCTGTACCATTGTTGCAAGTGGCCGTTACAAAGTTTTATAAGCTGAAATTTAGTATGTTTTACAGTGAATCCACTCAAAGTTCGAAAAAATCATGCCAAACTAAGTACTTAGTCGATTTTTGTAAAAATATTAATATCCCTATGCATACTTTTAAAATACAAACATTTTCTCAAATGGGTAACCGAGAATTAATCCGCACACCGCCATATTGCTTCAGATTTTTTTGATTACTTTCAAATTTGTTTGTATTTTTTTTGTTTTATTAAGTTAATAATTTCATAAGCAAGTAATCTGTATTATGTAGAAGTACATAAATTCATTCATACTTGAAATATTTAGGCTAAACGAAAAGCATGTTCTGGCCGGTCATGATATGACCGGCTATCAAGCAGAGTTATATTAATATAGATACACCTTTTACTTGCATAATTTTGCTTAGGTTTTAATTTTTCTTTTCTTTTTCTGTGTTAATATCATCATTACTTATTTTTAGAAAAATAATGCATGCTTTTAAATTTTTTCAATTCATATCTTGCTTATAACTGGTCATAATATGACAGGACACTATATTTTTAATATTTTTGAATCGCTTAACATTTTTATTTTCAAGGATTATTTGGAGTGATTTTTTTTTGTAATAGCTTATTTTGTGTACTTTAAAAATATAAGTTCATTGTTCAATTCTTTAGCTTAGTTTTTATAAAAATGGCGTAGTTTTGAAGGTCATCTTTCCGGCCACCAAAACTAAGGGTTTAATTTTACCTTCTATTGAAAAATAAAAGGTTTGAGCCCAATCTATAATCATTAATCAAGCTTTTAAATATATATTTTGCTAGATTTGAATAAACAGAGTGAACAAAATAATGTGCAAAGTTGAGCTACTTTAGATATGTTTTTTCATGTACTATGAAAGATGCAAATATTTTTATATGTACTTATTGCTATATAGTAAGAGGTGAAATAAAGTGCAGAAATAACCCTATTTCTTTTTTCACTTACATATAGTTCGGTTATATTATAATCGTTTTAACTAAAGGTACTTTCAAATTATAGGAAATTTATCTAGAAATCCAATGATATACAATGTGTGTGGAATATGTGTACAATGAGACCGTAAAACCTATGAGGCCTATCAAATTACATCATAGCGCTTACCCGCTCATCAGGTGAGGGGTTAAGCTTTATTTAGGGGTAGTTTACCCTAGAGCCTTATACTACTATCTATTAGTTAAATGGAGACATTGCATCCGTGATTATTTATGATAATCAACCATTCATTCTATGATGTAGACTAACTAGTAACAACCTAATAAGAAGCTTAGTAAATTTTGAGTTTTAGATTTAGTATCACTAACCTCTTCTTCGTCACCAGAACCGAATAGATCGACATCATCGTCATCATCCTCTTCCTTTTTAGCAGGCGGAGCTGTTGTAGTGGTCTTAGCACCAGCGTTAAGTGGAGTTACTCCTTCAGGGAGAGTTTTACGCTCGGCTACTGAATATGAGGCGATATGCTTATACCAACGCAGTGCATGAGGAAGGCTAGCGGCCGGTGCCTTGCCTACTTGCTCGAATACCTTGACATCGGCTTGAGTTGGTGTGTATCTAAATAAAAGATGAGTTTACTTTAAAAGTCGTCTCACTTAAATGTAGAGGTTACAATGTGAATGTTACGTGTTAAATTAATAACCTAAGTATAATTTTATGTGTTTACCCTGATATATAACTCTTGTCAGACAAAAATGTGTTCAGTTCCTTGATGCCTTGATCAGTTTTTACGTCTCCGAAAGCCATTTTTTTAAATATATATAAAATTTAAGAGAGCAAGTGCCACACACACGCCCGGTTTGAAGAAGCGAGAGGGTAAGAGGAATTGAAAAGAGATAGAGTAGAGGATGCAATCAGTGTGACCATCTTTAAAATACAGATCCAGTAATCTATGTACAGATCCCGCCTTACTTTATAGTTAAAAACCTGCCAAAGTCTGTAGCGAAAAATGACTAAATACTGCATTGAGCTATTATGTACTACGTACTAGAGGCGACACTGCATTCAGCTACTCTGTTCCACTCAACTGCGGTGCATACACCGCACTTTAATCAGTCACTCGCTAGGCGCTTGTAGAGTTGTCACGTGTTGTATTGATTTATAAAAATCTCTTGATAAAAATATGCCGTCGTGTGTACTTAGATATTGCACTAATAATTCAAGAAATGTCAGTAAAAACCAAGGAATTACTTTTCATCGGTTAATAAGATACTTAATCAATAAAAAAGTATTACAGATTAATAATGAAACAAATTATTCCTAGGACGCCATCTCGTGTCATGTAATATAGATTATGAAATTAATATGTTCAGATGCGACATTTCTGTGGGTACTTCAGTATAGGATGAATATATACACATTTTTTTTTTGTAGAAACATATATAAGTGATCATAATTAGGCAAAATTTTTCATGTTTAAATCTGCTTATTATTCTATTACTATTTTATTTTTAGGTTTCCACATCAAAGTCAAAGTAGTATAAATTCGTCCATTTATAACTGTCGCGTGCCCAGCATTTATGAACGACTCTTATTCTAATTCTTTTAAAATATTCAGATAAAAATATCATTAAAATGTAATTATGATATAATATTATGTAATATTATATTAAATAAGCAAATATAATATTACATAATAGATGACACAATTTAAATATTGTTCTCGATTTATTTACCTAACACTACAATCTACTATTACCTACGGGTCATTCTGCCTATGTTTATTCTATCATAAAAAACCAACTGCGCGAACACAGAGTAGCGCACATTTTTTGTTTGAGATAGCTATTCTAGTACGTAAGTACATATTACTTCAATGAAATACTGCCAACTTTATTTACCATTGTAATAAACTAATAAAAGTAAAAATTCACATTCGAATGCTATATTTTATTAAATCAAATTTAAACATTGCAGTTAGCAGCATATTCTTCATTTTTTTAATCATTATACACGGATTTATTCATTCGATTTAAACATAATATCTTTCGTTGGTTTGAACGCAATGCAATCGCCATATGCACCAATGTATTGTGCAACGTGTCAGATAGACGCTACATGTTTGTTTATAAATCTGTTTCTTGTTTTTGTCTTAATTAATTTTATTTGAGAGAATATCCCTTCGCATGCAGCGTTGGACATTGGGAATTCGCAAACATAGTCCCTTTGCGAAATTGGTAATACATACCTACATATTTTAAGTGTGTCTCTTCTATGACTGATTGAAATATTAACCATAAACTCGTGTTTATGAATAAGCACTTCTTTTAAAATTATCAAAACATACAAACTTTTAAAGTTGTTTATTTTGAAAGAAAGAAAGAAACATTTACTTGCACAGAATACCAGAATACTGGTGGTACCAGATTTTACAGTGGTGCATAGTTCAAGCTATATTTTGCCTTTAATAGGCATGCAAATATTTATAATTATACTAGCTGGCCAGGCAGACGTTGTTCTGACCTTCTCGACGACCCTTTGTCATGTCCTATTAAAAATCCTTAAAAAAATAAAAAATAAAAATTGTGGGTCATTCATGGGCATAAAAACTACCCTATCTCTCAAGTTGGCAAATGGTTAAAATCGGTTTAGTAGTTTAGAAGTCCATCGCGGACAAACAACGTGACACGTAATTTATATATATTAAGATAAAACAATTAAAAGATTATTATATTAGTTACAAAAATGTCACATCATGTTATTTATTATTATTTGGGGTATCTATATAATTTTCTCATCTGGTTGGGTTCTATAAATATATAATTTTAAATTAAAATGAAAAGATAAATATACATAAATATCAATAAAATAAAATAAATACAAAAAATGCATAAATAAATAAGATCCAACCAGATGGAAGCCCTCGGCAGGGGAGACCAAACGGCCGAGGGTTAGGAGGAAAGGGAAAGAAACCGGCGGACGATGCGGGCAGTGTCGAGGAGCACCGCCTTCTGCATTTGAGCCCGGAGCGGTCCGTCACGGAGTCCCAGTCGCCTCAGATGAACCGAGAGGCTGACTGGGATTAGCCCATTCGCAGAGACGACTACAGGAATAATTTCGGCCGGCGGACTACACCACATGTCGGTCACCTCGTGAGCCAGGTCCAGATATTTTGTTCGTTTATCTGTTTCGGCTTACACGAGGTTCTCGTCATACGGAATGGTAATGTAGACCAAAAATATCCTTGACTGTGCCCGGTCCATCAGGCTCATTCGCATTCAGGCTTATTCGCAAGAATAGTCCTGTCTGTGATGATGGCCCAGTCCCAGTAAAGCCTGGCGCGGTCATTTTCGAGCACGGCTTCCGGCAAGTACTTGTAATACGGCAATTTCCGGTCCACGAGACCGTATTTCAGAGCGAGCTCCTGGTGTAGAATTCTGGCTACTAGGTTGTGCCTGTGCAGGTACTCAGAGTTAGAAAGCGCCGAACAACCGGAGAAGATACGCCTAAGTGACTCACCAGGATGTCGACAAGCTCGACAGATGTCGACGGTGCCATCCTTTAGGATGTATCTCCGATAATTGTCGGTCTTAATAACCTGATCCTGTATTGCACAGACAAAACCCTCGGTTTCCCCGAAAAGGTCACCGAAACGTAGCCAGTTGAGGGAGGCGACTGTATCTACGAAGGGCTCATGTAGAGCCTTGTAGTACCTCCCGTGGAGCTCCTTCTCCTTCCATACGGTCTCCTGGTCGGAAATGCTTTGTACTGCTGGGTCCCGCCATTGCTCGTTGGCTACGGATAGAGGGGTAAGCCCTTTTTTACTAGAAATGACGTATTATAGAATGGATCATCCGATCTAGCCAGGAAGTAATTACGGAGGCTGCACACTTCGCGATTATGCATGGTGAGCGCGCAAAGGAAGCCACGCCCACCATGCTTTCGCGGCAAGTACAGCCTCATTACCATCGATTTCGGATGATGCATCCTATGGAACGTCATGGTAGTGCGGAATTTTCTATCCAGGGTGTTAAGTTCAGTCTGAGTCCACCTGAGTATGCCCAAGGTATGCGCGTGCTTTATTCACACCGGACAAAAGGCTGTTAAGCACTTTGATCAAGCGTGCATAAAACATGTCGCAAACTCACTATTTCATACCAGCCTCATCGATACCGACGTTCTGTGACATATCAGCCTCGGAAAGGGTCTTAAGTTGACGGGCATAGTCGAGGGAGACGTCTATGCCCTCAGAGTTAGCAACCCTTCCCCTTTCAACATGGAGGACCGCACACTTATCCGTCCCCAGCTCCATTCCAATAGAATTGCTAAATTCACAAGTGATGTTTAGCAATTCCACAAGATGGGAGCGACTGGAGGCGAATAACTTGAGGTCATCCATATAAAAAGGTGGGTCACTTTTGTACCTCCTTTTCGAAGTGGAAAACCCCTCCCGGAGCCCTCCAGTAAAATACTGAGAGGGTTCAAAGAGAGGCAGAACCAGATTGGGCTCAGACAATCGCCCTGGAAGATACCCCTTCTTATCCTTATGTGGTTTTCCGCAGCCATCATCCGCTCGCCCAGATGACAAAGGATCGTACTCCACTGCCTCATACACTGCTCGAGGAAGTCTCTAACTGTACAGTCAATCTTGTACAGCTCGAGGACCCTCCTCAGCCATGTATGGGGCACCGAGTCGAATGCCTTTCTGTAGTCTATCCAGGCAGCGGATAAGGTCCGACGGTTGCGTTTCATCACTTTGCCAACGACCGCGTCAACGAGGAGTGGTTCCTTGGTTCCACAACCGCAGCCCTCACATCCATTTTGAGCGCGCCGACATCACCTAATTTGAGTCCAGGTGACGAGTGATTTTCGCACTCAAAATAGAAGTTAGTGTGTCTGTGGGTCTGTGGTACCCTGGTCTTTAAGAACCAAATGAGTGATCTCAGTAGTGAAGAGGCTTGGGAGCGAGTTCTGGTTGAGAGCCTCTTAAAACTGAGTCCGTCTCGCAAAGGTCCCGGCTGGCTTCCAAGTAGGTCACCAGCATTGGGTTCAGAGCCCTCATGACGGGGAAGTCGCGTTCGATTTCCGAAAGGCGTACTACGCGTTTCCACAATCGCCTCTTCCAATGAACTCCTCATTTGCTCTAGTTCGAGCTCCTGGGTGATTGTTCCATCATCGTTTGAATCAACTACAACTGGGGTATTCACGGCGGCATCCACGTTTGCCGTTTGCTCTGCAAGTTGTGGCGTCGCATCCTCAGCCGTAACATTTTCACCGACGAAGGAACAGCCTCACGTCGTAGCCGTTCGAGTTCGGCGACATCAAATATATTTGAGCGCAAGATATACCGAACTCGGTCTGCCAGGTTTCGCTCTGTGACGGTTATAGATGGCTCCAGCTCAGCAAAAAGACGATGCATCCTAGTTCGGTATGCCAAACATCCAACTTCTCCCCCTTTCGCCCTAAAATACGCCCGCAGTGCGTTGGTATTCATTTTGATTTTCCATCGCATGTGGCGTCCTCCACCAGTGGCGGGTGTCGATTGCTGGGTCCACGAAGATCCTGCCGACACCAAGCCAGCTGGTGGGGATGATGTATGCGAGGGGCTGATGGGTGGTGGCGCAGCACCTCTCACTTGACTGGTGGTTCGCATGCTGGCGCGTCCAGCACCAGCTCCAGACGCGCCCTGGCAATCCGCATTCGCATTCTGTCAAGAGTCCTGACTGGACACTGTTTTCTTAAAAACTACATGGCATCCTGAGACTAAGCAGTTCAAGGATGTGTCGGTTCTGTTCCATAACGGAAGAAACACCTCTGCATAACCTAACTGATTGCGGACCCTTAATGCGCAAACGTAACACTCATCTGGGAAACTATGTATTTTGCCCAGAAGAAGTGAAATTGCTAAGCAACTCCTGCTAACTAAATCCACAATTCATTGAAGACTTGGGGCTTAGGAGTGAACTATGGCCTTAGCGATCACAATAGATCTTTTAGGTCGCAGTAATACTGGTCTCTTTCCCTAGACCTGCATAGCTGCTCGCACATAATAAAAAAATACCCCTTCGCTTATGCCTTATTACATAAGAAAAATCTATACCTTTGGTCTAACAGTCAAAAACCTGAAAGTCTTCTTTGGTATTCAGATGGTTAGGAGTATTATTAACCAAAAATAGCATTATTATGGTCTCAGAAATACGTAGTTTTTGACACTGAGGTATGAGATGAAGAAAAAGAGATTGATGAGATTTGCACACTCTGTCCGTCTATATCATAGATATATAAATATGTAGGAGTATATATTCCAAGTCTATACCTATACGTTACTGACTGATGCTGATAACCGAAGTGATATAGTATATATAACTATAGTGTTGCCGTTTCAGCGTATTTGGCGCTAGATAAATTGCAATTCTAGGGTCTTAGCGCTTTTTTTTTAAATATGTAGTGGTATCTGGCGAAAAATTTGGTATCAGTTGGCAAACCAATATGTGATAATAAAACTAACGAGTCGATTGTATATTCTCCGACCAAAATGTTGCTAATGCGTTAATAGTTTTAATCTTTTATATCCCTTTAGCATTGTAGTATTATATAGCTGTTTTGTGTTCCATTATATTAATCCTCTAAGCTTTGATATCTGAGAAGAATAGGTTTTTCTCGCTTTGAAGTTTCGTGTTAGTCTTTTAGCGAAGTTTTGTTTGTTTCGTGATAAAATCAAATGGAGGTGCCACCGAGGAAGAACGCTTATAGCCAGGAAAATAGATCTGAGTGGGAGCAAATAGTATGGAAATCAATTGGTCAAATAAGAAGGTGATGGTGATAATGTAGTGAAATTTTGGGCACTAGTCTCCAGATACACAAATGTGGCTAGGATGAATGCCTTTCGGGAATTAGTGGACTTAGCTATCAACGTGCTGTCGCTTCCATATTCAAACGCCGAAGTATAGTGGATTTTCAACGTTATGACTATTGTCAAAGTAAGCTACGTAACCAGATGTCAACTGAAATAGTGAAGTCAAATATTGTGATACGCCATCAATAAAAAAATTCATAAGAAAAGCTGCAACACTTATGACTTACCTGAAAATGTTCTCGACAAAATTACCAAAACTGTGAAAAGGAACAGTGGCAGGTTTGGGCTCGTCATTGGCATCTGGAGGTGACAATGTCTATGAAGTCGTAGTGGAATTGTTTAATTTATAGTATGTGCCAAATTGATTGAGAAAAACGGACAATGACCTTTCGGTCGTTTAACCAGGGGTTACAAACCTTCAAGAAATAGGCATATTTTATATCTAGTACTTTCTTTATTAATAATGATTTTTTTTTGATTTTTTTATAATGATTGGTAAAATATACATTCACTGATTATTATTAAAAAGTAATGTAAAAGATCGCTGTAGAAGAAATATCATCTATTGTTATAAAGTACTTTATTCATTTAACAACAAAAAGCATTAATTTATAACACAAAAGATTTAAGTGATAACGACTCTGATTAAGTACGTAATTATTCAAAAGTTAAAACTTTATTTTCAATATTATATAAGAACTTTATTTATATTCGGTGCAATCATCACTCGTATCTTCACTTGATGTGTATTCAGATAAACTGTCTGTAACATTAATTATATAGCGATCTGCAGTTTGATCAATTCTATCATCCATGGTACTCATTTTTTGTTCAACCTTAAGGACATGCTGAACACAGTTTTTCCTTTTATCTGGCGTGATTTGAGTTAAACCATCTTTAAGTAAATTTTTAACATCTGTTAACTTGAAAGTTGTATTGGCCCAAAAAAGTTGACGCATCTCCGGCTGCCATTGTCACGTTTCTATTAGAACGAAGTGACGTAACGCGCGTTTTGTTTATTTTAAATGGATGAATTTGCAAAAGCTCAATATGGTGATTATATTGCTTCAAATATTTTTTTAATATGAAACTGTTATTAAATGAACTGCTGCGTTACTTATCATAAATTGAAATATAACTTATAAAATATAATTTTTCGCGATGTACCGTAAGATTTTACGATGTTTATAGGAACCACAGACAATATTATTTAAGACACAAAAAAACAAAACATATGTGCTGTCGTCGTGTAATCGAGATTTTTAAGTTACGCCTTTTGACACTCGGCTAATATCTGAGTCTGTTTTTCTCAATCAATTTGGCACATACTATAATTGATTTGGTAAAAAAGTGAATAAATTTATTTTTTTAATTTATTTAAGACAACAAACAGTCATGTAAGTAGATGGTAACATGGATAAATAATAATATAACTAAAGACCTATAGTGCCTTTAACTAAACTTTTACAATATTTTAAACTTATTGAGCCACTTTTAGGACTAAAGGACATTATTAATTTACATACATACATACATAAACACTCACGCCTGTCACCCAGAGGGGTAGGCAGAGACTACAGACTTCCACTTGGTACGATCCTGACACACCTCTCTTGCCTCCTTCACATCCATACACTTACGCATACATGCTCGTCGGTTAAGGGTACTCCTAATTTGGCCCGTTTTCAATAAATCGCCAATTTGGTCGATAAATTTTCGCCTAGGACGTCCCTTTCCGACTCTGCCATTCACTTCTGCAACATAAATTTTCTTTGTCACTCCTTCCTCATTCATTCTTTCCACATGACCAAACCACCGAAGCATTCCTTTCTTAATACTGGTCACCACATCATCTTGCAAACCACACTTCTTCTCTTATTACACAATTTCTTACCCTGTCATTCAGATTCAGCCCTAACATACTCCTTAACGACCGCATTTCTACTGCGTTTATTCTACTCTCGTGCTTCTTCTGCCACACCCAACTTTCACTACCATACGTTAAAGTAGGGACCAACACAGCATTGTGAATTGCCATACGTGCCTTTTTCGACACATTTTGACTCTTCACAATAGAGTGCAAGGCCCCATTTACTCTATTTCCCGCATTCACTCGTCGTTATATATCCTTATCATATCTCCCATACCTGCTAAATACGCAGCCCAAATATACAAACTCATCTACTTGCTCGATCAACTCCCCTTCTATTCTTATTTCACAAATCGTTTTACTTTCTTCTCTTTCAAAAACCATAACCTTCGTCTTACTTGCGTTCACTTTCATATCCCTTTCTTTTAATGATCCGTTCATTAATGTAACCATCATTTGCAACTCGGCCGCCGACGACGCAAGAATAACTTGATCATCGGCGTACAAAAGGCATTTGACGGTTACCTCACCCATTCTTAATCCGCATTCTTCAACTTTCAAATTTTGCAAACAATTGTCCATAAATAGGTTGAACAGCCACAGGGAAGCCACACAGCCATGTCTGACACCTTTATGGATGTCAAAACAGTCTGAGTAGACCCCGTTGATCTATAAAGAGACTCCAATGCCTGTATCAAGCCAGCGCTCAACCCAAATGAGTTCAGTGTTTGCCATAGCAAATCCCTACCCACTCTGTCATAGGCCTTTTCCAAGTCCATGAACGCACAAATAACCTTTTGGTTTTTGGCCAGAAACTTCTCCGCGCTCATGCGCATGGAAAAGACTTGATCTGTACATCCCATTCCCTTTCTAAGTCCCGCTTGCACATCCCAAATTTTTCCATCAGTTTCTTTCATGACCCTTTCAATCAGTACCTTAGCATACAGTTTTACCACAATGCTAAGAAGGCTGATGCCACGGTAGTTTTTACAGTCCTGCTGCGACCCTCTTCCTTTATATACTGGGACTATCACGGCTTTGCACCAGTCTACCGGTACCCGATTCAGTTCCCAGCATTAATTAAACAAGGTGTGCAGCAGGCCTGCCACCACTTCCTCTCCAGCCCTTAGCATTTCGAGTGAAACTCTATCATATCCGGCAGCATACCTGCTTTCATGCTTCTCACTGCTTTCATTATTTCATCTATACTTATATCGCTACCTCTTTCCTCTTCTTTCGGTGTTTCTACTTCACTTAGTACACACGTTGTCTCCTCACTCATAAACACGCTTTCAAAATATTCCTTCCATCTCTTTAAACTCAAAACTTCATCATTCAGAATATAGCCATTCTCGTCTCTTATAGCATTCATCATAGGCTGTTTTGAATGTCCCCTGGCAGTTCTTACAAGTTTCCAGAACATTTTAATATTTGCCTGGAAGTTATCCGATATGCTTCTATCATTCTTATCCGTTCTTACTTGCTTTTTTCTTTCAACTACTTCTTTTACTCTCTTATTAAGATGTCTAAAGACTGCCTTTTTTCTTTCAATATCACCATTCGTACCGCTAGAATTACCAGCCTTTGTTGCTAGGAAATCTAGCCATGCTCTCTTCTTTGCTTCAACTTCCATACGTATCTCATCATCCCACCATAACGTATTATTTTTCCTTTCATTCTTTCTCTTACTAACACCACATACTTCGGTAGCTGCATCCACTAAACCTTTCTTTATATTTTGCCATATATTCTCCAAGTCTAACTCCTTCATACATAATTCATCCAAACCACTTATATTTTTTTTCAGTCTACATTTGAACTTGTTTTTATCAGTTTCATCTTGTATCCTTTCTGTTCTAATACGCTGTAACGCAGTGGTAGACAGATGATCTATGGCGCCAACGCCTGAACAGACCATTAATTCGGCATAAAACTAAATAATGATCCGTTCCTACGTTAGAACCTCGGTAAACCCTCGTATCTACCACTGCGCCCCTCAATCTTTCATCCACAATTAGGAAATCTATCATGCTCCTCTTTGCCAAGTATACATGTGAATCCTCTTGTGGCGAAAGCAAGTATTCGTCACAAAAAGATTCTTTTCCATACATACGGTGAGGAGACTTTCACCATTCTCATTTATACTTTCATCACCAAACGTTCCCAATATCCTTTCATAACCAAGCCTCCTCACCCCAACCCTTCCATTAAAATCTCCTAGCATAATAATATTTTCATTTCCCTTATACTTCATTAACAACATCCTTACCATTTCCCAATACTGCTCTCGGATATAAGTGGGCTTAGACCCCTAACACAAACAACTTCTTTAAGTCCACTTTGTCTGGGGCGTAGTCCCCTAATACAAACAACTTCTTTAAGTCCACTTTCATTCGTATCCATAGCAGTCTTGGGCTTACACATTCATACTCTTTCACACATTGGCCCATTCTTTCCGAAAGGATGATAACTACTCCCTGGCATGCCCGCTCGTTCTCGTCTACACCAGACCAGTATGCGGTATACATGCCATGTGTAGTGACATCCTTCCCCTTCCTTTTCGTCTCATTTACGCATAACACATCTATTCTATTATTGTAAGTGTTAGTGGAACGATACACAAATGAGTTACGTGTATAATTTTTATGATATCGGCGAGTTACGCAAAGTGGTTTTGGATGTGAGGGGTGCACAGGCAGACGGACTCGGGAAACAAATGACAATCTGCTAAGTAACAACGAGGAGTCGACTTGGTTAATAATAATTTTGTATAGAAATACTATGTCAAACATTTTACGCCTATTGCAAAAAGAAAGTAAATTGTATTTTTTTAGTGAATCGATGTATGACTGTTTTAAAATATTTTGGCGATAATTTAGGAATTTAATAAACAATTTTTGAACTTTTTCTATTCTCCTTATATGAACTTCATAACAAGAGCTCCAAACAGTGCTGCAAAAATCAGGGAAAGTTCTGACAAAAGAGAAGTCTAAAATTTTTAAGAGTTTCGAGACGTTTAAAAGATTTACTTATTCGTAGTATAAAACCTAGATTTTTAAAAGCCGAAGCTAATATGTGCTGAATATGTGGAATAAATGATAAGGTCAAATCCATGATTATGCCTAAGCCCCTGATTGTGGTTACTCTATTCAAGGCCTTCTGATTTATGTGGTAGTCGTAAGTAACGGGATTTTTTTTTGCGAGTATACGATATTATGTAGCATTTATCGTTGTTTCGGAACAGATGGTTAAAATCACTCTTGGAGTTTGTGGCAGTCAGTAATTGATCTGATGATTCGATACAACTTAGTATCATCAGCATACAAGAGATGGTGACTATGTTTCAGGACATTGCCAATGTCATTTATATAGACTGAAAACAGTAAAGGCCCAATATGAGACCCTTGAGGCACACCCGAAGGTACTGGAGGAAATCGTGACGAATAACCCTTTACAAAGACTGCTTGACTGCTATTACTTATGTAGTATTGGATCCATCTAAGGAGGCTGCCATGCACACAGACCCTTGCAAGCTTCTTTATTTTCAGATCGTGATTTATTTTATCGAAAGTTTTGGAAAAGTCGATGTACACGGCATCCACCTGTCCATCCATGGCATGCAACAGAAAGTCATTAAAGTTAACATATTGGTGTCAACGCTACGGCACTTAAAGAAACCGTGTTGTTCCTGGGAAATGTGATTACAAAACGAGTACGACATTTAAGCGGTTACTATCTTTTCTAGGATTTTGTCAAATATACAAAGTTTCGATATAGGCCTGTATTCGTCTATACGAATACGTCATACATTCACGTCTCTTATTTTTTGGAATGGGGGTTACTAAAGACTCTTTCCATACACTGGAAAATGTCCCAGTTTGGACAGAGAAACGAAATATGATTGTAATGGGTGTTGCAAGTTCTTTGGCACATTCGGATATCAGAAGAGGATGGATCCCGTCGGGCCCTGCACCTTTATGAATATTTACTTGTTTCAGTTTTTCGATAACATTATCGTGGTAGATGTTAATAGAATGTATATCTACGGCTGAATTGCCTGGGTAAGAAATTGTATGATCAGACCTTTGACGGGTAGAAGGGATGAAAACTGAATGAAAATAATCATTAAAAGCCTCGCATTTTTCACGGGCAGTGGAAATAATTTTAGCTTTATATATCATTTTTTCGGGAATGCAACTAGAAGCTTTTTTTGACTTTATGAAAGATCATAACAACTTTGGACAGGCTTTGATATTATCCTCAGAAAGTTCAATGAATTTTTTATAACATTCTGCCTCCATCCTCTTAAACCTCTTCCGAAGACAAGAGAAGGTCTGATAGTCTCGTAAGTTGTTATAAAGTTTCCAATTCTTATGATATTTAAGCTTTTCCTTTTCTAGTTTTATGAGACAAGAAATAAACCACGGCGGGCGTTTTTTAAGCTACAAAGATTTTGAGTAAGTACGTATGTGTCTATCAAATTGTTTAAAATTTTATAAAAATAACTCGTCATTGAATCAATATCCGTCATGGTATTAAAAACTTCCTCCCAGTTAACAGTGTTAAGTCCAGTTTTTATCGAGCCAGCATTATGAAAGTTTTTTTTCTTAATTTTGGCGGGGGGTAATGGGGCGGGGGTTTTAAATTCAAACAAATTTCTAGGGATTTGTGGTGCACGTCCTCGAGCCCTAACGGAAATTAAGGTCGCGTAACATTACATGTTGTATTACTAAAAATTAAATCTAATAATCTATTATTAATATTAAATTAATTGTTGTATTGTAATAGTGAGGATATATTCATAAAATCGGTAGTAAGACATGCGAGACTATTAATGTTTGTACGTATTTCCATGCAATCACTAGAAGAATTAAAATACCAGTCAGCATAAGTGACGTTAAAGTCGCCCAGTATTAGATAAGTATCGTCGGGATTTGAGATTATAAAATCTCTTACTCTGGTATACCAGAGTAAAAGAGTTCTATAGAACGATGTCAATTGTGATTCGTGGTTGCAACCATGGGGTATATAAGTTGCTATAATATGTAAACGGCGCTGAGCCGGCGGTCGAGCATTAGACTCGTGCGGTGACGTCACGCAGCCCGCACGCGACAATGTTTCAATTAATGGGATAGATAACCAAACCTCTTCTGCCTGCGTCGGCGAGTACTCGTGAGTGTGTTGCGACGCACTGCGATCAGTACGCCGCCACCCATCCCGTGACTGCTAACCGTAACGATGCGATCACATCGGTAAACTTCGTATTGACTGTCGAAGTATTCACTGTCATAAAAATTACTATTAAGCCATGATTCAGTGACACATACCACATCATAATTGTTACACAGAACATTTTTCAGAAAATCGTGCGATTTTGTGCGTAAGCCTCTCACGGTTTGATAGAAGATAGACAAATTATTGTTATAAACCACTATATACAATATACGGCAAAGTAATATCACAGAATGAAAGATTATAGGTTCCACTAACATTCACAAATAATAGAAGACAGCAATAACAGGATTTAAAGTTTCGTGAGAAATATATTTTACAACACTTTTTAACAGGTAATGTTGTCTTAAGATGTAAGTATTTATAACAAAAAAAATCCAATCCTTCAAGACATTAAAATAGATAACGACATACAGTCATTTGATTTTACTAAGATCCGCATAACATGATATAAGTTGAACTTATTATACTTCTAAATCATTTTTACGCAATAAAATCTTACAGTCAGACAACCACACGTATTTGTATTCTTTCTGTTTGGCAAGAAGGAGGGTTTGTTTGTATATTATTGTTTGTTGTGCGGCGCGAGGTGGTAATTGACGTAGATGGGACTGGTAGGCCCGCTTAGACCCGCATCAGCAGTTGTTAATCCTCGTCGCGCGCGCACTGCAGTCAGTAAATCGTTCTTGTGATATCTTTGTGAGAATCTGATGATGATGTTCGGTATGGAACATGAGTCTAGAGAGGTACTGCTATCGTGTTTGGTAGAGATTTCGTTCCTCGTCGAGTTGAAACGTCGGACACGGTGTATGTAATCAATATATGTTGGCAATGACGTAAAACCGACCTTTGTAGCGATATTATGTATAATATTATTTTAATTTTCGCCTTTTAAGAGAGGTATCCCAGAAATTTCCACGTTATTTATCCTCCCAAGCTGCTCCTTCGCTTTCAGCTGGTCAGTAATATTAGTTGTTATGGATCGCAGCTCGGAAATCTCGCTTGAAACTAGATCAACACGCTGGGTAATTAAACCTGTTGTGGAATTCAACTCGCAAACATCTTTTATCACAATACCTTGTTCGTTAGCCAATTTTTTTTATTGAAGATTTTACATCACCAATCTCTTTCTTAAATAAATTGATGTCCTCGCGAATGCCATTCAAAACGCCCTTTATGGTATTGTTTTGAGAATGCAGCTTTGCTGTGAGCATGGTCATCATTCTATTACAAAAATCATCCATGAGTTGCTGTTGGTTGCAGTGACAGTCGGGCGTTTTCCTCTTTCTTGCAGTTACATTTAGGAAGTCACCATCGCTTAACCTCGATAAATCCGGCTGTGAGTTGGTTTTGGTTGGACTCCTTTGTACGCTCATATTATCAGGTGTTGCGAGAAAGGAGGTAGGTAGCAAATCCAAGCAAGGAGTGTGGAGCAAACACTAAAGGTGTGAATGAAAAGTATGCACACTCGTCGCTTCTACTTCGCGCGATGTCTGTGTCGAAGACCGTCGAAAACTTCCGACAGAGCAGAGACAGGGACGGAGGACCGGTCCTCTCAAACGTCACACGCGATAAGGTCTCAAGCGAGTTTCAACCACAATGCTCAATTACAGAGAATGCAAAATTATTTAGTAAAGTTACTCTAATCGGACAATATTGCGGCACACGTCCAGCCTAGAAGGCGATCATAATAAGACTGATGACTGCTCATAATAATTATATAACTAATATTAGTTAAATAAATGAAGATGGCAGGATTGAAAGATGACCTTATCACAAAAATTTATAGGGGCGTACTCCAATGGTTTGGGCACGTTGAGCGAATGAGTGAAGACCGAATGGTGTCGAGGTAGACCGAGACTAACTTTCGAAGACCATGTGAGCAAATTGCTCGAAGAGGGGAGGGTCAAGAGTACTCGAATAACTAGACGTGCATGTATTAAAAGGTTCATGAACCTGAAAGAAGTGAAAGAGGTATGTAAGGATCGTGACACTTGGCGATCTGTTCTCTCTGGCTACCCCGTTAGGGATTGTGCGTGAAGATAAGGAAGTAAATGAAGATGCCTTTAAATAATCCCATTTTTTCTTACTTCCTTATACATTTACACCGTACAACTTAACGGAATTTAGTAGGTTTTAGAAAGTGGATTTTCGTAAAATATAGCGCAATTTTCAGAAAGGTTTACTTACGTTAGTGCTCTTATAAGTTTGTGGGTTTAGTGCACTGACTTAGAAGTATATGGACTGGGCATACCTACAAAATTAGCGTGACTACCTACAAAAACCTGGCGCATAAAATGACCGCCTTTTATAAGGTTGTAACTCTGCAATATGCGCAGCTGATATCGATATTTTAACTAATATGAATTTTTTTCTCATTTTATATAATTGGATTTGTTGCTTAATTTACTTTATTCCGTAGGTATTTACATAGATACAGGGCTGAATTTTCAATCGTCAAATAACTAATCTGGCGAATAAATGTGACTGACTGATTTATGGCTTTTGTGTAGATAGAAATTAAATCTTTTTTTTGTGTTGAAAGTATTACTGGGATGGTGATCCCAGATCCCATATTATAAAAATAAAATAATAGTGATTAATTGAGTCAAAATGAAATAAACTGTTTTAAAAATCAATACTTATTTATTATTAATTTTTCTGCAGATAATTCATCACAAATAGTAAGTTATACAAGCAAGTTGTATATCATATTTTATTTATTCATTCGGATTTTAAATGAAAAATATTATCAAATTTCGAAAACTTCGAAAATCTGGCATGATCACGAAATGTGATATGCAGGATAACATCCTGGATATCATATTTCATCCACCGTTTCATGATCATGATAGATTTTTGTATAAACTATTATTATTATTATTTGTTCATTTCTGAACAAAATTATTTTTTAATATAATTTCTATAAGACAGTTTGTCACTGCTTCTTCTTGCACGGTATCCGAACCTTTTTCTGCCACAAATCCCACAATACATTCTAATACAGCAATTAATAAGGTTTTTTAATAATTTAAATAACGACTCTAATAGAGGCATACTGAAGACCACTCCTGAAAGTTTTTGTTTTTTCTCCCCCAACTAGTAGCGACAAACATACATATACTGTGATTTTTAATAATTACAAAACTTCTTAGCAGTTTTTATTGGCTACATAAATTACAAAATTATGCATCTTACATAAAGTAATAATTAAAAAATACATCCCTACTATAACACTTGAAATAAACTGTAAGACACTTATTTGACATAATAAAATATAAATAGAAGAAAAACACCTACTATAAGATAAGATGAAGGCACTGCACTACACAACAAAAAAACTTTTAGCATTCAACAGTTTGACAGCAGATCTACCACAAAACTCAGCGCTTAACATGGCGACGCAGTCACGCATGGATGAACTAATGACGTCAAACGAAAGTGTTGTCAAAAAAAGCAATTGAAAAACTGTTGTTGTCTCCCTTTTTTTGATAAAATTTAGATATTTAATTTATATTACAAAAATTATAATAAAGAACTTAACTAAAATGATAATTAAAATTATAATATTTACGATTAAAACTAATTATATACAATATAAAAGAAGAAACTATAATATAAAAAACCTAAAACTAAAAATTTAAATCGTCAAAAAACCTGCTCCCCGTGGTATAGTGCCAAGAATGCTGGCTGCGTTTCCTCGCTGAATAGCTATACTTAGCCTTTGAGCGAGGAAATAACCAGCCCTCTTATCACCAACAGTGACGATCAGTCGTGGATACAGTTCCTTTAGAAACTTCATTGCACGTGGACCCCACGGACCGATAGTCTCCACAGCAAACGGCACAAATATATAGTCATTTCTCAAAGACTCATATTTGCACCATTTACTAAATTCTGCTGCCTCTGATGCCGCCCCGGCTTTAAAAGAGGTACCCTTGAGATGAGAGGCCGCCAAAGTGTCAACGCAAGTAGCATCCCACACTAGGGCTTTACCTCTCTCCCAAGGGACCAAAATACCGTCGGGTCTCTTGCCATCGTCTCTAAATATCCCGCAAGGCTCTAAAACCGAGGGGATATTTATAGAGACAAGAGCCACAGACTAATAAGAGTACTACGTACAGACGACAATCTTCCATAGTAAAAAATTGGTCTATAGCAAGCCTCAAAAATTGAAAGTGACATTTAGGTTTTTAAATTTATCTAAGGCAAAGGTATTTATTTGTTTCAGCCTAGTAGCCGGTGGCTGAAAATAATCCTCCCAAAACTTCGAAAATTTATCATTATTGGTTTAAACTTATGTACGTGTTCACAATGTGACCACGTACATAAATTTAAACCATTATTAACGTTTATTTAGATATAAAGAAATAAAATACAGAAATATTTATTAAGTCTTTTATTTTAACATTTCAGTGTAAGTGCAAGCATATTCTTTCCTTCTAGGTGCAAAACATCAATTTCTTTTAACTATTGCCACAGCCATTGAAACCTCTATAATTACAATATAATTTTTTTATAGAAGGAACTGATGGTTTTTTGCACACAGGTCACATATTCAATTCAATTGATGTAACAACTTTTCTCAAATTTTTCTCCATGTAGTATTTATGGTTTGTGCTTGTTGCTCCCCCATTCACCAAATATGCAGCAATATTCAAAGCTATTTAATAGCTGAGTGATCCTAGGCAGTGTAAAAACCTGCAACAAAAATAAAATTTATTTAAAAAAGTAACATTGTGTGAGTATTGCAAAGGTCCTTTTTTGATACAATCAGTCACTAAGGGTTAATTTTTCAATGGTCACATATAAGTTATTCATAAAATAAAATCCAACATAAAAATGAGAATTACAATTGAATTAATAAAATAGTTCAATTGTTTGAATTCACATCAGCGTGTAAACAATCTACTATTGTACTTGGCAGATTAGCATTCACATTCTACTTTTTCGGTCGCCAGTTTAGATATGGCTATATTTTTTAGATATTCTACAATCTGTCTACAATCCGTAAGATTTCCACTAGTAAACACAGGATAATATAGATAAGTGTATTTTGATGGCTACTTTAATTTGCTTGTTTGTATAATAAGAAAAAGATGTGACAAAAGTATAAATGAATATTTTCCTATATTGATATTCATTGTGTCAATCCTCCTTTTTTCTAGAAGTAGATGGCATGGGCATTTGTGCATGTATCAAAATATATATTATTATCATGAATACTGAAAATAGATTAAATATAAATACTCTTTCCTCAGTTACCATCAGATTTGCATGAATTAGATATGGGGTAATATTCTATTTTGACTAAAAAAAATCTCACTTCTTGTAGATTCATAATGTGTGCCTAAAATGATCATGCATTTGGAAGAGAATTGTCAGGAGTTTAGTCAAGTCAATCACACACCATTTAGTGTTACTGCTACTAGTTATGTTAAGTGCAATAAAACAATTTATTAAAAGTTAAAATGCCATCTTATGTCTTTAGACATTGTAAAAATTATTATGGAAGTGTAAGGTTAAAATGTATCATTTAATATAACTACTTTTAAAGATCAATATAGCTCGAAGAACCGACAACCAATGGAGAAAAAATGTTCTCAAGTGGCAGCCTTGTAAGATATACAGGAAGTCGATAGATACTGGTGGTTTAGGACTGTGCTTTGTGGTATTCCTTGGAGGTAGCCAATGTTCAGCTATGGACTTATAAATGTCTGTCATGATGATGATAAAGCAAGTTTTGTTAACATTAAAATAAAAGGAAACAAAACCACTAAAAGCAAAACAATTTTTTATAAAACTTATACAGATATTATCCCATTTAAATTTCTAACTTTTAACTTCCGATATTTTCAGTGCTATGCAGCACCCATAACACCTATGACCATTATAACAGTTTTATTCAACATGTATTTGTATCTAGTTTGTAAAGGTATATATAGCAAGTATAAGGTATATATGTGAATCTAGTTTGTTTTTAATATGTTCAGTGTGTGTTTTCCAGTAGATGTGCATGTCTTTAATTATACTAAGTAATTTGAATGTATACACGGTTTCTATTTATATGTTGTTGTATCTTGTGTCAATATTTATGGGGGTGTTTTTGTATGTTCTACATTGGATGGTTTTTGTTTTGTTATAGTTTATTTCTAAGTAATGGTCTTTGAGCCACTGATTTACTGTGTAGTTTCCCGAAGTACTGGTGTTGGGTTTTTGTTTTGTCATAAGTAATCTATATTGATATATCATCAGCAAATAAGATTGGCAATGTTTGTTCCCTATTTAGGACTTTTGGCAAGTGGTTGATGTATCACAAATAGCACACAACCCAACACGCTGCCTGGTGGGATTTAACATTTTATGCTCCTTTTTCGGATCACACTAATTTGAACTATTTGCAATTTATTTTCCCATACGATTTAAACCATGTGTAAGCTGAGCCACAAATAGCAGAACCATGTAGATTATGTAAAATATCACACAGTACTATTTCATATGCTTTTGTTATGTCAAGTAATACTCTTACTCTCCTAATACTCTCCCTAAGTGGCAATCAATGGGGGATGCCTACAGTCAACAGCAGACTTTCATAGGATGTATATTTAGAGGAATAATGAATTAAGAAAAAATAAATAGAAAAATTACTGACCGGTCATGATCTCAGCTTCTGTAAACAACGTGAGATATGCATCCTGGTAGGGCAGTTACTTTAATCTTAGATCCTGGTGAATAACAGATTTATTCGGGATAACAAATCGTAGCTCAATGTATCGGTAGCACTCATCATCATCATCAGCTTGCGGCAGTCCACTGCTGGAAATAGGCCTCTCACAAGGCGCGCCACTTAGCCTGATCTTCGGCCACACGCATTCAGTTGCCATCAGCCACCATGCGCAGATCGTCGCTCCATCTGGTCAGAGGCGTCCCACACTACGTTTGGCTAGACGCGGTCTCCACTCCATAACAAATATATAATAAAAAGTAACACACATGCAACTTATTATTATATAAGATCTTGTACATAACCCTTGAATTTTTTACATATTTAACTTTATGTCGTCGTATAATGGCCGTGGCGCTTGCCGCGTCACGTGGTGGGATGTGGACAGAAATGTCAAAACAAACGTCAATCTAAATCCGTAGCTACATATTTATACATTTGTAGCCAATAGCTGTCAACATCGATTTTTGAGGGCCATAGACATAAGGCTAGGAATATTTGTATAGAGATTACCACCCGTGGACAAGAGCCCTTCGGAAGATTTCGTTCAAAGAACCGTGACGGGAAAACCTACCTGCACTTTTCTTGCATGAAAGTCCGTGGAGCCCAAACTCATCGACGCTGCTACCACAGGGGCACTGGTGAGGTTGACAAATAACCACTCCTAGCCGGATTCCTACGGCGATGCGCAAGCTTTCCCCATCAAGCAATCTGCCGAGATTACTTGATGGTAGAGCATGTAACCAGTGGCTAGATTCCTTAGTCGAAACAGCTAGAAGGCGAGCCTGATCTTGTTGAATATGGAAATTTTGAAATAAATTTTTCTGGACACTCCGTACCAACCGAATATCCCACTGTTTTTGTTGGTTAACTTCCAGTGGGACATTTTCGCCGGGACAGAGCGTTAGCCATATTTGCTTTATTATTTAAAATTGTGTTACATAGGTCATTGACACTATGCACGGAAGCAGGGAAAGCAGGCAATGCGACGCTAGAAATATTTCTTATACCAATTCTACCAAATTTGATAGGTAAAGTGGCTTGATTCCAGGCTATTGTATTTAATCTCAAATTTAGAATGTTTTCTAAAGCAATTTTAAGATTACTATCAATATCTTTTAAAATATCCGAACATTTCCAGACTGGACTTGAGCGTAACAAGTATGTAAATTTAGGTACAAGGAGACAATATTTTAAAATGGTAAGGGCAATATACTTACTTACTTACTTACTTACTTACTTATCGTCACGCACAACCCTAACGGGGTAGCCAGAGAGAACAGATCGCCAAGTGTCACGATCCTTACATACCTCTTTCGCTTCTTTCAGGTTCATTAACTTCTTCATACATGCACGTCTAGGTATCCGAGTACTCTTGACCCTCCCCTCTTCGAGCAATTTGCTCACATGGTCTTCGAAAGTTAGTCTCGGTCTACCTCGACACCTTTTAATATTTACTTTCGCTCTATATATTTTCTTCACCATTCGGTCTTCACTCATTCGTTCAACGTGCCCAAACCATTGGAGTACGCCCCTATCAATTTTTGTGATAAGGTCATCTTTCAATCCTGCCATATTGCGAATCTCTTCGTTTCGCTTTCGATCGGCTATGGTAACGCCACACATTTTACGAAGAGATCGCATCTCCACTGCATTCAACTTGCTTTTATGCTTCTTCTGGCATACCCAGGTTTCGCTGCCATATAACAAAGTCGGTACCAACACTGCGTTATGTATTGCAAGGCGTGCACTCTTCACCACGCCTTGCCTTTTTACTAATGCATTCAGGGCACCATTGACTTTGTTTCCGGCAGCGACACGCCTATCCACATCTAAATCACATCTTCCATCCCGGCTGAAAGCACTTCCCAAGTATACAATTTCATTTACCTGTTCTAGACATTCCTGATTTACCCATATTTCACATTTCGTTCTCTCTTCGTCCTTTTCAAATACCAGAACCTTAGTTTTATTAGCATTCAAACGGAGACCTTTAATTTCACATTCCTCTTTCATACACGTGACTAATGCCTGCAGTTCTGCTTCTGATGGTGCAATAAGCACTGCATCATCAGCATACAGCAGACAATTAACTTTTATGTCACCCAATTTCACACCCAAACAGCTATCTTTCAGCTTCTGTAAACAGCTGTCGAGATACAGTATGAACAGCCAGGAAGACATGACACAACCCTGTTTTACGCCCGCTTGGACGCCAAACATGGGTGACAGGTCATGCCCTACCCGCACACAGGCTTTACAGTCATAGTAAAGTGACTGCACAGCCCTTAACAATCGACCATCCACACCATATCCCGGCAACAGTTCCCACATTTTCTTCCTTATAACCTTATCAAATGCTTTCTCCAGATCCACAAAAGCACAGAAAATCCTCTGGTTAACACTCAGAAGCTTCTCCGTGATCATGCGGAGAGAAAACATTTGATCCGTGCATCCTTTTCCAGGTCTAAATCCGCATTGTGCCTCCCATAAGAATCTTTCCGATTTCTCTTGCATCCTGCGTGTCAAAACCTTCGAATAAACTTTACTTGCTAAACTGGTCAAGCTGATCGCCCGATAGCACCCGCAGTCAAAATGTGAACCTTTACCTTTATATAAAGGCACAATGACCGCGGATCGCCAATCATACGGGACATCTCCCGTCCGCCAGCACAAATTGCACAGCAGATGAAAGCTGTCCCAGACGCGAGGCCCACCGTACTTGACCATTTCAGCAGTAACTCTGTCTAGTCCCGCAGCCTTACCACATTTCAAACTTCGAATCGCACGTTCAATCTCTTTCATGCTGATGACCTCAGTGTCATCGAGGTCCGTGTCTGGCGTGCCAGTCACGGCGTCACCCCCGGATCCTTCACTAAGATCATGACACGCATACAATTCTCTATAAAATTCACTCCATCGCTGCATGACGTCCGATTTTTCTGAGAGGACGTCATTGGTTCTCGAAAGCACTTTGTTCATTCTTAAAGCTGTCGCACCACTCCGGGACCTTCCAACCTCTTTCCAGAAGAGTTTGGAGTTTTCCCTAAAGTTGTGCGACAACCTCTCGTCCGCTTCTATTCTACACCTTTCACGTACTTCCTCAATCAATGTTTTCGCATGAACTTTCTGCAGCTTATATCTTTCTTTCATCTTCTCTCTCATATGCTCATCGTTACTAGAGGCCAAGTAGTCTAACCATGCTTTTTTCTTCTTTTTTACAGCTTCTTTCACTTCATCATTCCACCATGCATCTCTTCTTTTACTACTACCTCTTTTTGTAGTACCACATACTTCTTCCGCTGCACTTACCATTCCATCCCTAAGGTTCTGCCATGTTCTCTCCACACATTCTTTCCTGCCATCGATGGTGTCAAGCTTTTCGGCTACCCTCATGTGATATTTGTCCCTAGTATCCGCTTCCTGAAGCTTCCAGCTTCAGATGCGACAGACCGACTGTGGTTCTGTTACCGCCGTCCGGTGGCGCCAACCCGCGAACAAACCCCTAAATCTAGTAATTACTAGATAATGATCCGTTCCCAGGTCAGCACCCCTGAACACTCGTGTATCCATCACCTGTTTTCGCAGTCGGTCATCCACCAGGAACAAATCAATCATACTTCTCTCATTCTTTCTTTCTCTAGTGTACATATGGATCTTCCTGTGATTAAACATAGTGTTTGTCACAAGAAGACCCTTTTCCTTGCATACAGCCAGTATAAGCTTGCCAGCATCATTAACCCTTTTATCGCCAAACTTTCCAAGCACCGACTCGTATCCTGGTCGAGCGATACCTACCCATCCATTCAAATCACCACATACAACAGTTCTTTCGTTTCCCTTAACCAAATCTAGAACTTCTCTTACATTCTCCCAAAACTCCTCCAGCTCAGCCCTGGACGACGAAGCTACCGGCGCATAAACAGCCAAAAGGAATAACTTCGTCAGTCCCATTTTGAAGCGAACCCAGAGAAGTCTTGAGTTCACAACCTTGGACTCAGTCATAAGATCGACCAACCGGGACGACAACAGCACTCCCACTCCTTGGCAGGCGTTCTCGCTTTCCGGGACTCCGGACCATATAGCTAACGTCCCGCCAGGGAGCTCTTCAATACCACTGCCTTTCCGTTTGGTCTCCGACATACACACGACATCTAATTCTCTTTCTTTCATTATTTCGATCAACTCATTCGTCTTATCTCTCATGCCTCCTCTAACATTCCACGTGCCAACTCTGCACTCCGTCCTCCACCTTCCGCCGTGTCGGGCTGTGCGTGACGGGTGGCGGTCCCCATCGCCGCTTTGCGCGCTGCATTCCACACCAACGGGGACGAGCTGGTGTGCGTCGCCTTGGGGGGACGCCCTAACCCTCGTTCGCAGTGCGCAGCTGTGTAGAATTGCAGCCCTGAAAAGGGCTGGCAGGGGTCGCGACGAGCACGCTTCTACAATGACCCCCAAGCAAGGGCAATATGGGGGTTTAAAATATATAATTTATCAACGTGATTTAAAAATTGATCAAATTTTGTTTTTAAAACAGGTTTAATACTATCGAAAAACAAGGGAGCACCAAGCAGGTAAAGCGATTCCGAATTGACAGTTTTTATTGCTGGAGAAATCTGATTGAAATTTTAAATTAAGGTATCTCTTTTAGAATTAGATAAATTATTAGAAATAAATATTTCACATTTATTTGTATTTGGTTCAAGACCAATATTTTTAAAATTTTGAAAAATATGAGTAAGATCATTGAGGACGTCATCTGCTTTACTTCCCAGTGTACCGTCGTCCAGATACCAGACATTCAGCTTGGATTTTAAATTTGAAATAATAGGTTGAATTCCCAAACTGAAAAGAGCTGGACCTAATGGATCACCCTGCTGAACACCGACAGCAGACTCAATAATACGGTTTTGATAAAACAAGTTTGAATTTTGACTGTAACATTGCCAAACGTAATGATATATTTCGGGGGTATTGTTAGCCACTTCTTTCAGCAGGGTTATTCTATCAATAGAGTTAAAAGCATTTCTAAGATCAACCTTCAGAAGAACATCTGCATTGGAATTAGTTAAGAAAGTACGCACCGAATGTACCGCCGCCTCACAGCCACCTTTGGTGCCAAAGCCTAGTTGAGTAGGTTGAAATTTTGTCTTAAGGTTTGAGATTATGTGCCTGCAAGCTAATTTTGAAGTTAAGCGTGGAAATGTAGAACCAACAGCAATAGGACGGATAACGCTATCCTTTTTTTTTTTGAAGGCACACAATCTTGCCCCATATAAGTAGGGAATGAAATTGGGATTGACATTACCAGAAAGCATAAAATTACATAATTTTGTTATGTCATTAAGAAGTACCCTACCGGCGTCACCGGCAGATACGCTTACAAGGTCTTTGAGATGCTGAGGCGTAATCCCGTCAATGCCGCCGGCAGAGCCATTCGAAATGACAATATTGCGTCTAAAGTGTCTTTTTCGGAAACTTGTAATGGTTGCATAGAAGTATTGAGAGGCAGCGGTAAATTCTGGACAGCATTGACCGAAGGATGTTTCTGACGAAGGCCTTCAAGAGTTTCGACATTACGAGGAGCGAGGATGTCATCTGAGAATAAAATACGGGATGCATTTTTTAAGTCGCCGTCCATTACTTTTGATTCAACTACTTTTTTTAAATCAAATTTAGGATAAGGTCGAGGGAAATGAGTATTAATCGGGTAATTCAAATTTTGAAAAGAATTTTCTTTTAGTTGAGACGTAATTGATTTATTTATTGTTTTACTAAAATGGAAGTGGGAATACGCCAGTGTAAATAAATAATTTCACAATTCGTTAGATAATTTTGAATAGTTAATGATAATGCTTTAGCAAATTGCATCCTCGCGCCTCTTGGAATTCTTTTAACCAATGGTACGTTACTATACAAATTGTATAATTGTTTCGAAAAAAGTGACGAATTTGTGTCATTAGGTATATTATCAGAAGAGTTATGAATTTCTACGGTAGGCTGTGAAGCCGAAATATTTTTACTATGGCATCGTTTAATGTGTATATTTAATCCCTTTTTACCTTTAAACCGCTTACGGTCGGTACAATTTTGACACCGTAGGAAATCCGGCTGTGAATGTATTGGAGCGATAATATTCATAGAAAATGTAAAAAGTTAAAAATGTTAAAATATATCTACAGCACTCAAAAGTCTATAATTTAGTAAAAATCAAAATCTTGAAAATTAAAAGAAAAACCTAGTTCTCGAGCTTTGTTTATCGCCTTAAAGCAATCTATTAATATTGTGTACCATGAATCACCAGGCGTTGCATCTTGAAGTGACCTACAACTATAACCGCTTACAGATGATGGTTTCAAAGCTTCTTTTGGTGACAATCTCAATAAAATGCTCAAGCATCTCAATAAAAACGCGGCATTCGTTGTTTTCTTGGGATCAATAGAAGTGTAGTGAGAATTGATTTCGTTATTTTGACGTTGTTCTATTTTCTCATTTAATATTTCTTTAAAGTTCTCCCTGGCATTAATGTTGCAAAATAAAATATATTCTTGGTGTATTCGGCCATCGTCATTTCGTGTCATCACTTCAGGCAAACGAATTTGTAAATATATTATCACATATTCATTAATATTGAAATATATTATTTACATAACATTATTTTTCGGAATTTCAGGAATAAAATACAGATATATTTAAATAAAATATTTGGTTAAAATATACGACAGTTGTCACCTGTCACTTTTTTCTTTTTTTTGTCTCCCTTTTCTAATGAAGCTATTGCTTTGTTAAAAAGAAACAAAGGTATTTTTGACAAGTGTGTGTCGATATTATAGATATTTGTATAACTATTGGGTGCGTTTGGCAGAAAAAAGCGCTAGCAAGCGCTTGTAAGCAAAATGGCGATCGTAAGCGGTAAACACTGTCAAATCGTAAGTAGCTATTTTCCTCCAGGACACGATGTTAGTTTTAAACGGGGAATCTAACCTAATTTAAATATATGTTTGTAAAGTATTCATATTAAAAACTTACCAATCATGAATTTTTAATAGCATGTATATGTTTATTCATGTCATTATATTACTTAAAACTAATATTGCACAAAAAACTTATAAACTCTACTTTAAAACAAACAAATTAAATAAGCAAAATGGCGGATTGTGTCAGCTCTATTGAAGTAGCAATCGTGTCCTGGCCGAAAACTATTTCAGTGCTTATAAGCGCTTGCTATAGTACGGCCGCTGAGTTATTACCGATTTGACAGATTATTCTTAAATTAATCGATATAACTTTATGTCAAAATGTCAGAATCAAGTAATTTTCCAATAAACTCTATTTCAAAACTTAAAATAGTTTGTAAATAATATGAAAACATTTATTTTTTGTTCTTTGGCGAGCTTGTACAAAGTTACATCGTGCATCTAGTTTTCATAGTGATGTGCTTGATAGTATTCGGTCCGAATTCATTGGAATAGATATGATATTTATTTTATTTGGATATTTTTATTTTACTTATTCCTTCAAGCAACTAGACTATAATGCTACCATTTTTTTGCGTCTCCTAATTGCACTGTGTTGCCAGTATCTCTATGATTTTTAAGATTTATGTGTGATCCAAAGACAGAAATATTGTTTTCTATGATTTAAAAATAAATACAATTAAAATGATTATGTATAATTTTTAACATTCATAATATATAAAACAACATTTAATAAATATAATTTTCTCCCTCAATTAAGCAATGTTATAGGTGTATTTTTTTAAGTAATTGGCGATACTATTCTAGCAACACCCTTACCACCGCTATTTTAATCTGTTTAGTCGTCTTCCCTACTCTCGTGCGCACAGACTACGTTCTCTTGTGTAACCGTTGTTTTTTGACTCGGCTTTCTCCTGTTTATCGTTGCGCTTTATTGGACTAATTTTGTTTGTGTTTGGTAATTTTGTTGAAAATGCCGAAACGAGGAAAAACATTGAATAGTCAATGTCGTGAGCTTGTACTAAAGCTACAGGATTACTTTGAGCGCGAGTCACAAAATGGCGGCCCTTTCATTCCTGTCACTCAAGTGAAAGATCGTTTTTCACAAGCTCTTGGAATTGGTGCAAAAACACTATATAATATAAATAAAGAAAAATTTGGTGCTTCTGGAAGTGAAGATAATGTTTTACGCACTCCTAAGAAAAAACGAAGACAAAAGCCCGTGACAGGTGTTGATGTTTTTGATGCAGATGCAATAAGAAACCACATATATGGTTATTATACTAGGAACGAGTTTCCAACTAGACGTTTGCTTTGGTCTCTTTAAAAGATGCTTGCAGCAAAATAACGAAAAAAGATTGGGTCAAGGTCGTCGAAAAGACTCGAAAACTAATAACAGAAGATTATGAACGCGATATAAGAGTGGACACCATTATAAAGAATGAAGTTGTCATACAAGTGACTGATAGCGATGACAGCTCTGGCAAATCTGGTTCAGAGTCTGAATAATTGTTTTAATAAATGATAGGTAGTCATTTATTAAAACATCTTGTACCTACTCTATTCATTAAAATGTGTAACAGTGTTTACAAATTTGTTTTATTTTGATATGTCCTCGACCAATTATCTACGACCATCAGGGATACTCCACCTAATAAAGAACCTGTGTCTTTAACTATTATTGTTTTGATTTTATTTAATTACACACTATACTAGAATATTTAAAAACAAACTGTTCCAAAATGATATTGGGGTTACTGGTTCAGTCACTTCACTAGTATTGTCAATTCGTTATGTGTCAAATCGGTAATAACTCAGCGGCCGGAGTATAGCGCTTTTTTCTGTCAAACGCACCCATTGGGTAGCGCTGACACAATCCGCCATTTTGCTTATTTAATTTCTTTATTTTGAAGTAGAGTTTATAAGCTGTTTTGTGCAATATTAGTTTTAAGTAATATAATGACAAGAATAAACATATACATGTTATCAATTGAATCATGAATTTTTAATTCATGATTGGTAAGTTTTTAATATGAATACTTTACAAACATATTTTTAAATTAAGGTTAGGTTCCCCGGTTAAAACTAACATCGTGTTCTGGAGGAAAATAGCTACTTACGATTTGATAGCACTTACCGCTTACGATCGCCATTTTGCTTACAAGCGCTTGCTAGCGCTTTTTTCTGCCAAGTGCACCCATTATTTCTATAGTAGAATACGCCGCCTCCAATGGTTTAGTGCATCTTTTCTTCATATGGTGGCACTGCTGAAGTGACACTGACATTTTTTACACAGCTGTCAACTGTCATTCTTTGAATTTTGCTTTGATTCGTACATAATTATTTAGGTACAGTTTTTACCATAATTTATTGTACAAATTAATTAAGAAAGAAATAGCAAACGCGCAGATAAATTTTTGATCTTTGCTTAAATTATCTGATTAACGTATTCCTTGTTACATAGTTTAGGTTAGGTATTCAACTTATGTAACATAACAGATAATTTTTGATTTTACGCTTTCTTTATATAGTAAACGTATAAATAAGTTAGGTTTGTTAATTAAAAAATCATAGAGTGGCATTTGTTTAGTATATTGGATGTTAAATGTTTTGTGTTGTATATTTTTGAATTGGGGTTACTGCAGACGATGCTGCGCCAGCCGCTGACACGGGCGCTTGCGCTTAGTTCTCCAGCACGAGCGGCACCGCTGGCTGTTCGACGTTACGCTGAGATTGCTCCTCAACCTGACAAAGTAGAAGTATTCATTGATGACAAACCTGTTTATGTTCCACCAGGCACTACTGTCTTGCAGGTAATTTTAACCCATAGGTTTAATAAAAATAATAGGTTTTATTAAAATTGAACAAACTTGCAATTATAAAATTAGAACTTTTGAATATCAAGCTTTTTTCTTATTAATCTATTATATTAATATGGATAGTTTAGAAAAACAGTGATTCAAACATAAGAAAGCTATGTACACAGAACAGTAATTATTTGAATTTTCTTCTATCTTTACTAGGCAGCTGCACAGGTTGGTGTTGAAATACCAAGGTTCTGTTATCATGAACGACTGGCAGTTGCTGGCAACTGCAGAATGTGCCTAGTTGAGGTGGAGAAATCTCCAAAGCCAGTGGCAGCTTGTGCAATGCCAGTCATGAAAGGCATGAGAGTGAAGACCAATTCAGACCTGACTAGAAAAGCTCGCGAGGGTGTGATGGAGTTTCTTCTTGTGAATCACCCATTGGATTGTCCAATTTGTGATCAGGGTGGGGAGTGTGACTTACAAGATCAATCCATGGCATTTGGCTCAGACAAGAGTAGATTCACTGATATTCATTTCTCTGGAAAAAGGTAACCTCTATTAACTGCAAATGTAGGTTTAAAGTTTCTAAATGAAGTTAATTATTTAAGTTTTTTGTGTGTTTATAAAATATTTTTATCATAGGGTGTTATGCTGAAATTTAGAAATTAATCAAAATGTTTTAAATTTCTATATAAAGATATTTTTAGCTTATCAAATATTATATGTACTTGCATATCCATACTTAACACAACAATAACTTCTAAATCATTTGAGTATATAAAGCATATATGAGTAATACTGTTTTTATAATATATCTAGTAACTGAATTAGAAGTTTTAATCTCTAAAGTAATAGCTTAAATTGCTTTCTAAAAGCAACCTTCAACTAACTTGCCATAAATAATTATTGTATTATAACAAAGGGAGGTGAATGAAACTTAAATCATTTGAAAGGTTCTGTGTTATAGATGTGTAAAAAATATTATGTGTCTAGGTAGTTGTTAAGACAGATAAAATAAAGTAAACACACAATTTTTCTATATTAAATATTTTTAACATTTAAATGAAAGTATTTCAATCATGTACATGGCTGAATAAGCATCCCTGTGCTTATTAAAATACCTTAATTTACAAATATAATTGGTTTAAATTAATGTGATAAATGGGTTTTGTTTGTAAATTAATGAAATAAACAATTGCTTTATTATTATTGCTTAGATATATTACTTTATGGATTGTGAAGGGAACTACTACTGCATTTGTAATAATAATTCAAAAAGTCGACAATATTTTCATCTTCTATTGTATCTCAATATCAGACATGTAGATAGATAGTTCTACCGCCATCTATTTGAAGTTACAAGATTCCTCTTAAACACGGGAGAAAATTGAGTAATGGATGGATCCTTTGCCATCACTACTTTTTTTTCAAATATTAACTGTTCTGATCTGAAGTAGAAACAATAATTGAAATTAGCTGAGAGAACATTGTGAATGTTTTCTTAAGGCCTTAAGTTAACAGGGCTGTGGAAGACAAGGATGTTGGACCTCTCATCAAAACTATAATGACACGCTGTATTCACTGCACCCGATGTATTCGTTTTGCTTCTGAAGTGGCCGGTGTTGATGATCTTGGTACCACAGGCAGAGGTTCCGACATGCAGGTAAGCAATTCATAATTCATTTAAGTTATTTAGTAACAATGTGTTATTTCAGGTGAGCATGGTAAGCCTTGATAGTCAAAAAGAAGCTATTAAATGGGAGTTATTTCCTATTAACTGAAACAGCAAATTTTCTTCATTCATTAATCACAGCCTAAAAAGCCCGTTGCTGAACGTAGGCCTTCCCAATAAATTGCTACATAGGTGTGTGGAGGGGGAATAGTCGCTATTGTTGCCAATATTGGTCTACCAGCTTACAACCACTTTATTGTTATAAGGAATATGCCGCTGTCCATCTCTTGTTTCAGTTGCCTTCTGAAGTGGCCAGTCTAATAAAACACATTATACGGCAATAGTTTTTTTTAATTTATTTTTTTAATTATATGCGAGCAGCTATGCAGCTCTAGGGAAAGAGACCAGTATCACTGCGACTTATAAGATCTATTGTGATCGCTGCTAAGGCTTCATGGCTAAGCCCTATGTCTTCAATGAATAGAAGGAGTTGCTTAGTTGTGAGCAATTTCACTTCTTCTGGGCAGAGTACATAGTTTCCCAGATGAGTGTTACGTTTGCGCATTAAGGGTCCGCAATCAGTTAGGATGTGTAGAGGCGTTTCTTCTGTTATGGAACAGAACCGACACATCCTTGAGTTGCTTAGTCCCAGGATGGACATGTGCTTTTTAAGACAACATGGCAATAGTTATTTTTTTATATTATTTTTACGCAGTTAAATGTCAATAGTAAGTGAGAAACTACTACCATTACGGCCTATTAACGTCACTGTTAAACACAGGCTTCCCCTTAGATTGCCTCATAGGGGAATATTTGCCATAGTAGCCACGCTTGGTAAGTGAATTGGCAAAGGTAGTTTTTTGTTTTAAGTCTTTATTAGAAAGATACTTCTGTTCATCTGATTTGTTTCCATCTGTCATCTGTAATGACACCCATGGGATAATATGGGGTAGTGAATATTCTTACATCTCCACTACACAGTTCTTGTTAAGTGAAACTGGAGTTCAGTTCTAGGTGTGCGTAACAAGTCCATGAGCTTGCATTGTGGCAGATAGTAGACTTTTTCCAATTGATAACTCAAAATTGAGAAGAGGTTTATGCTCAGTGTTAGGATAGCTGTTTCTTACTGTAAAACAGATTTGGCACATGTATTATTTTATCTCTGATTTTGAAATATTGGCTTTTTGAAACCTTCCTAATAAATATTTAATAAATAATGTTTTTTTTTCTTCTGCTTTGCTGTATTTCTGACCTGACATTTGAGCTAGAATCGATAAAGTAATTTGTAATTATAATTACATGTTACATGATTAAAAAAGAAAGTTGGAAATTGTGATCTTTTCCTGATAATTACTGGTTTTTAACTTCTTTTAAGTATGAGATAGCCATCCATAATCACAGCCAGATATAAGCTGGCGATCTCAAATACATCTGTGTACAATCTCATGACTTTAGTGAGTCTCAGTTAGTCAAATTACCTAACTCGCAGTCAAACATATTAGATACTTATCAAATATTACTGCTAAATGTCAAGGTACTGAGGAAGTCCTTGTGAAGTAATTATCTTAACTACCAAACTAACAACACAAAGTAGGAATTTACGAATATATTGGAAAATTAAATAAATATTATGTTTATTACTAGTTTCTTGTATGTGGTAGAGCCAAACTGCAGTTATATTATGGTTGTAGTATGAATGGGTTGGTTCGACCAGGGAAGTATTACGCTCTCACAGAATACCAACGTAAAGTAGCAGCTAAATGCTGCTGTGCTTCGTATGTTGAGTGTAGAGAACGGGATACTCTTTTTACTGGAAATGAGGCATTCCATCTTAGTCCTCAGGGTGACAACGCATCTGCATTTTGAGTCTTAATCGCGGATAAATGTGGATGTTTACAGTACCCACTTACTACCATAAAAAAGTTACTTTTTAATTAAATCTTATGATCCACCTGAATATTTCTTGGTCCCATGGTTGGGATTAGGATTATTTTAAAGGCTTCCATTATATTTGCCTTATTGCAGCTGTGAACAACTAATGAAATCACCACTTTAGTTTTTTTGTGACAATGTTATTTGTTTAAACTCTTAGCTATACTATGCTTAAACTACATGCTTAAAATATGAAATATATTCCATAATAAGGTTATTAATTTATAAATTGATGACAGGTTGGAACATATGTCGAAAAAATGTTCCTGTCGGAGTTATCAGGTAATATCATCGATTTGTGTCCCGTCGGTGCTTTAACGTCGAAGCCGTACAGTTTCGTCGCTCGGCCTTGGGAAACTAGAAGAGTTAGTACTTAAATAAAGTGCAGAATATAAAAGTATTGGAAAATTTCAATGCATATGAACTATTTTTTTTTTAATTTTCTAGATCGATTCTGTGGACGTTTTAGATCCCTTGGGTAGCAACATTGTCGTCACGACACGAACAAATGAAGTCTTGCGTATTCTCCCGAGAACTAACGAGGTAAGAATACGACAAACGAATTTACTTTTTAAGGTAAGTGGCTAATGTAGTTCATGTATGCAGCCAATTTCAAACAGAAGGTTACTGACGCTTTGCCACTTTGAGATTTAAGATAGAATGCGTCACAGCCTGTCATTATTATTAGGCTCTTTATATCCTTCAGACCGGAACATAGCAGTAAAAGCACTGCTTTTTACCCAGATGTACTCCTCCAACTGGAACCTGGAACCTTTAACGAAAAAGGAGTCCCGCTTACTAGAAAATACTCTCATTAAACAAATAATTATTCTACAAATAATTGTTCCAGGGAGGCTTCTTGTTTTTGAGTAGTTCTGAACATATATGCATATTATAGTGATCTAGATCAGACCAAGATGTGTCATCAATCATTTTAAATAAGAATAGATTTTAATATGTAAACTAGTGCTATATTTGGTTTCAATAAATAAATAAATAAATGTAGATAGTGTGAAATAGTTTATTTATGTGAAATGTATCTACGAAGCGAAGAACTTAAGTGAGGTGTGTGTGAGCAGGAGATCAACGAGGAGTGGCTGTCGGATAAATCACGTTTTGCGTGCGACGGATTGAAGCGGCAGCGGCTGGTGACGCCGCTGATGGCGGACAGCCGCGGAAACCTCACGCCCGTCGACTGGGAGGATGCCGTCGTAGCGGCTTCGCGTGCGCTACGGGACTGCCCGCCAGACAAGGTTTGTTGTTACGATTATTCATTCAATAAGTTAGGCAAAAGTCTTATACCATACAGCCTAGTCTGATTTGTATTTTGATCGTCAGTTTTTTTTACGACATGCAGAGGCATCACATCGCGAAATTCTTGATAGATATTGTCGACAGCTTGACCTAGCGAACAATTGATGGCGATAACTTAGAAAAGTTATCGCCGGAAAATGGAAATGGAATTGTCATGCTTGGCAAGAAAAATGGCGTTTGATGTAATGTGATCTATGTCAAGCACCTATGAATTTTGAGGCTACTCGATAATTTTGTTACTTTTTGGTCGACTTTTACTACATTCACGGGATAGGTTTTTTTAAATAAGTACATAATTTAAAAAAAATTAGTTCACATGAAATGTAATTTTTATGATTATAGCTGTTGGCTGTTGCCGGTGATATGGCTGACGCCGAATCACTGGTGGCGTTAAAAGACTTGCTCAATAGGCTTGGCTCTGAGAACGCTTGCACGGAGCAATACTTCCCGCTAGAGGGGGCTGGTATCGATTTGCGATCCACCTATTTGTTGAATACCGGTATTGCCAGTAAGTATATTATTATATTTACTAATTATATTAATTATACTATAAGAGCTTCCAAACTTTTTATAACAGACCTGCTCTGCTGATGGGGTTGTGGATGTGATATGGCATGGAATGGAATATTTTATTCCGTTCTCTGAAATCCCGCTCGATCACAATCCTTGGTCCTCGTATAATGCGGATTGTGCTCGTACTGAGGCCTGAAAGGAGTCCGCCTACCAGGCCTGGGTTCTAGCTCGCGATCGTTAAGCTAAGGCTCGAAGGGTTCCTGTGAAGAAGAGAGCTTTTAATTCTGTTGCCAAGTCCTGTCAGCGGGCTCTCCGCAGGGCGCGATTCAACCATGTCAGTCATATAGGGGCCAGACTTGCTTCCTACTCTCCTGGTAGTAAGCAATTTCGTTCCCTTTGGAAGGCTGTCTAATCCAACTTTTACTGTGCCCCATTGCCACCACTTTCTTACTACAATTCTCGGCTAGATGCTGGCTCTAAACAACCTCCAACCCGTCCTCGGTGTGATTCTTCGATGCCGAAAGAAAATTTAAGAAAAAAGTCACGTTCATACCCAAACCAGGTAAGAATGACCAGACCCTAAATCTTACAGACCCATTAGCCTCACATCCTTTCTCCTAAAGACGATGGAGAGGATGTGTGAACGGGAGTTGAGAGGGTCGGCGCTAATTAACTTACAGCTACACAAAAAACAACACGCCTATAGCTTAGGTAAATCATCAGAATCGGCACTTCACCATGTAATAACAAAGATTGAAGAGGCCATCCAAAACAAAGTAATATGTCTAGGCTCCTTCATAGACATAGAAGGTGCTTTTAATAGAACAAATTTCTCCAGCATAAAAGGTGCCTTAAGTAGACATAATGTTAAACCGGCACTGATTGACTGGATAGTAAACATGCTCAGTACATGAACGTAAAGATTGCTGGTGAATCTCGGACAATTCAGATCATGAAAGGATGCTCACAGGGTGGGGTTCTTTCACCTCTCATGTGGAATATGGTCATTAATCATCAGCATAAACGCTAACCATTTCTACACAGTCGGTTATGCAGATGATCTGACAATACTGGTCTCTGAGAGATGGTGCAGGAAATACGACCTAACCGTTAATCCAAACAAAACAGTTCTAGTAATGTTCACACAAAAATGAATGCTGAATAACTATCATCTTCCAAGTCTTTTCAGCACAAAACTCCAGCTTTCCTCCGAGGTAAAATACATAGGTCTTACCTTGGACAGTAAACTTAACTGGAATAAACACATAGAAAACAAAATCAGCAAAGCTAGTATAACTTTCTGGCAATACAGAAACATGCTTGGCAAACGATGGGGTTTGACGCCAAAAATTATACTGTGGCTGTACAAAACTGTAATTCGGCCCATGATCACATATGGCTCTCATAAAATATTTTGAATGTTACCATTGGTAACATTCAAAATATTTTATTATTGAATTACTTTTTTATGTATTTATTGAACAAAAAAATTCAATACAATATAGAGTATAAACAAAAGACATCGTAGTTTCTTGTTGTCAAATAAAATAATATTTGTGTGTTTATGAATAGTAAGATCCTAATTTAACATAACAAAAATATCATGTTTTAAGATACTAGTAAGAGTACTAGTAAGAGTACTTATTACAGATAGTGTGAACTGTCTAATTGTATAAAGTTATGGGATAAATAATTCTTTTACAGACGTCGAGGACGCAGACTTTGTGCTCCTTATCGGTACGAACGTGCGTTTCGAGGCGCCTCTCCTAAACACCCGTATCAGGAAGGCTTTCATCCAAAAGGATACCGACGTCGCGCTAATTGGACCTAAAGTTGACCTCACCTACGATTATGTGGTTAGTTATTGACATAAAAATCGAGTTGTGGCTAACGCACCTCCAAAAACAGTCAGTTGTTTGGGGATATCTGTAATATAGTGTCAAAAGTAATGTCATATGCGTCGTTTTAACCTACTTAAATTTGATGTGATGTAAATACTTTGATGTAGTGTCAAGTGAAACAAGGAAAATCCATAATTATTCGCTTTTACTGGGGTACGTTACTAGTACTCTGACCTCAGCTACTTCTTGTTATATTGGAGAAGACACATTGACCTACTACTAAATGGATCTCGGATCCCTCAAGTGTCCGAGTCAAAAGAGTTAAAAAATGCAAAAAGAGTTCCAATCTTGCGCCAGTCTTCATTTTGTCGATCGACTTAATACACGTCAAAAATGCCGTATTGTATTGTAAATATATTCAAAAAGTACTTGTAAAGTCAGAAAAGAGGATAAGTATCGTATTTTCGGTAAGGACTATTAACAATTAATTTAAAAGTAATACTTTGCTTAGATGCATAGTACTTAATTTAACATACATAAATACATAAACACTCACGCCTGTCACCCAGAGGGGTAGGCAGAGACTACAGACTTCCATTTGGCACGATCCTGACACACCTCTCTCGCCTCCTTCACATCCATACACCTACGCATGCATGCTCGTCGGTTAAGGGTACTCCTAATTTGGCCCGTTTTCAATAAATCGCCAATTTGGTCGATAAATTTTTGCCTAGGACGTCCCTTTCCGACTCTGCCATTCACTTCTGCAACATAAATTTTCTTTGTCACTCTTTCCTCATCCATTCTTTCCACATGACCAAACCACCGACGCATTCCTTTCTTAATCCTGGTCACAACATCATCTTGCAAACCACACTCTTCTCTTATCACACAATTTTTCACCCTGTCATTCAGATTCAGCCCTAACATACTCCTTAACGACCGCATTTCTACTGCATTTATTCTACTCTCGTGCTTCTTCTGCCATACCCAACTTTCACTACCATACGTTAAAGTAGGGACCAACACAGCATTGTGAATTGCCATACGTGCCTTTTTTGACACATTTTGACTCTTCACAATAGAGTGCAGGGCCCCATTTACTCTGTTTCCTGCGTTCACTCGTCGTTCTATATCCTTATCATATCTCCCATCCCTGCTAAATACGCACCCCAAATATACAAACTCATCTACTTGCTCGATCAACTCCCCTTCTATTCTTATTTCACATATCGTTTTACTTTCATCTCTTTCAAAAACCATAATTTTCGTCTTACTTGCGTTCACTTTCATACCCCTTTCTTTTAATGATCTGTTCATTAATGTAACCATCATTTGCAACTCAGCCGCCGACGACGCAAGAATAACTTGATCATCGGCGTACAAAAGGCATTTGATGGTTAACTCACCCATTCTTAATCCGCATTCTTCAACTTTCAAATTTTGCAAACAACTGTCCATAAATAGGTGGCAACCACGGGGAAGCCACACAGCCCTGTCTGACACCTTTATGGATGCCAAACCAGTCCGAGTAGACCCCGTTGATCCTAACACAAGCACTAGAGTCCCTATAAAGAGACTCCAATGCCTGTATCAAGCCAGCGCTCAACCCAAATGAGTTCAGTGTTTGCCATAGCACATTCCTATCCACTCTGTCATAGGCCTTCTCCAAGTCCATGAACGCACAAAAAACCTTTTGGTTTTTGGCCAAAAACTTCTCCGCGATCATGCGCATGGAGAAGACTTGATCTGTACATCCCATTCCCTTTCTAAATCCCGCTTGCACATCCCAAATTTTTCCATCGGTTTCTTTCATGACCCTTTCAATTAGTACCTTGGCATACAGTTTTCCCACGATGCTAAGAAGGCTGATACCGCGGTAGTTTTTACAGTCCTGCTGCGACCCTTTTCCCTTATATACTGGGACTATCACGGCTTTGCACCAGTCTCCCGGTACCCGTTTCAGTTCCCAGCATAAATTAAACAAGGTGTGCAGCAGGCCTGCCACCACTTCCTCTCCAGCCCTCAGCATTTCGAGTGAAACTCTATCATATCCGGCAGCCTTACCTGCTTTCATGCTTTTCATTGCTTTCATTATTTCATCTATACTTATCTCGCTACCTCCTTCCTCTTCTTTCGGAGTTCCTATTTCATTCAGTTCATACGTTGTCTCCTCACTCATAAACATGCTTTCAAAATATTCCTTCCATCTCTTTAAACTCAAAACTTCATCATTCAGAATATAGCCATTCTCATCTCTTATAGCATTAATTTTAGGCTGTTTTGAACATCCCCTGGCAGTTCTTACGAGTTTCCAGAACATTTTAATATTTGCCTGGAAGTTATCCGATATTCTTCTATCATTTTTATCCGTTCTTTCTTGCTTTTTCCTTTCAACTACTTCTTTTACTCTTTTATTTAGATGTCTAAAGACTGCCTTTTTTCTTTCAAAATCATCATACGTACCGCTAGAATTACCAGCCTTAGTTGCTAGTAAATCTAGCCATGCTCTCTTCTTTGCTTCAACTTCCGTACGTATCTCATCATCCCACCATAACGTATTATTTTTCCTTTCATTCTTTCTTTTACTAACACCACATACTTCGGTAGCTGCATCTACTAAACCTTTTTTAACATTTTGCCATACATTCTCCAAGTGTAACTCATTCATACATAATTCATCCAAACCACTTACGTTTTCTTTCAGTCTACATTTAAACTTGTTTTTCTCACCTTCATCTTGTAATCTTTCTGTTCTAATACGCTGTAACGCAGTGGTAGACACAGATGACCGATGGCGCCACCGCCTGAATAGACCATTAATTCGGCATAAAACCAAAAAATGATCCGTTCCTACGTTTGACCCTCGGTAAACCCTTGTATCCACCACTGCGCCCCTCAATCTTTCATCCACAATTATGAAATCTATCATGCTTCTATCATCACCTCTTTCCCAAGTGTACATGTGAATCCTCTTGTGGCGAAAGAAAGTGTTCGTCACAAAAAGATTCTTTTCCATACATACAGTGAGGAGGCTTTCACCATTCTCATTTATACTTTCATCACCAAACGTTCCCAATATCCTTTCATAACCAAGCCTCCTCACCCCAACTCTTCCATTAAAATCTCCTAGCATAACAACATTTTCATTTCCCTTACATTTCATTAATACCATCCTTACCATTTCCCAAAACTGCTCTCGGATATGAGTGGGCTTAGACATGTCTGGGGCGTAGACCCCTAGCACAAACAACTTCTTTAAGCCCACTTTCAATCGTATCCATAGCAGTCTTGGGCTTACACATTCATACTCTTTCACACATTGCGCCATTCTTTCTGATAGGATGATACCTACTCCCTGGCATGCCCGCTCGAGCTCGTCTACACCAGACCAGTATGCGGTATACATGCCATGTGTAGTGACATCCTTCCCCTTCCGTTTCGTCTCATTTACACATAACAAATCTATTCCTCTATCATACATCACCTCGCATACTTCATCCATTTTATCATTCATTGCTCCACATACATTCAACGTAGCCAGACGGGCCTCTGCAATCCACTTTTCGCCCCTCCGGGAGACAGAACGTGACGGGTGGCGAGCCTCGTCGCCGGTTTTCCTCCCGGAGATTCTTCGCACCCCTGCCCCATTAAAGGGGCGCCGGGAACTCGGGGCCATTTCTTTAAATTTAAATTTTTTACTTAATTTAAATTCATATTAATTGTAAAAACAAATAACCATAACGATAATTCTCGCTAGAAGCTTCATAAGTTGAAAATAGTCCGGCATCTATTCGAAATTAATAGGCAAGTGAAATTGAGCAGTTTTATAATGACAATATGGTTTGAATTAGGATGTTATAGTTATGATTTCTTAAATTTGCGCGAACACTACACATTGAATAAAACTAAATTTACGGATTTTATCGCTTTTATATCACTACCTTTACTTATTTTTAATTCCCGACGTTTTGGGTGCTTTACAGCACCCATGGTCACGGGGGGACTGAGATGTTTGATGTCCCAATGTCATAGTTAGTCCGGCTACCTTCAGTTTTTGAATATTAATTTTTTGGTCCGATTTTCGCAAAACGAGGTTTGGGTTTAATTTTGTTAATTATAGGATCCCAAGCAGGTGGCAGCACCCATCCGTCTTCTCTATTGAAATTTGGATGTTTTTTAATTTCAATAGCCTCGCGTATCGTCCTTGGTAGGAATCGGTGTTCTTTTGCGAGGATTTGTGGTTTATCAAATCGAATGTAATGGTGAGGACGATCTTGAACATGTTGGCAGACTGCAGACTTCCCGGAGTGTCGGTTCTTCACGTCAGCTATATGTTCTTTCACGCGGGTTTTTATGGATCTTTTTTAAAGATAAAGATAAAGATACATTTATTGCATAACTGTGTACAATAAGATCTTAGTACAAAAAACATATAGTTTTAGGCTCAACAGTTTACCCATTTCGGGTATGCAACAATAAAAAAAAATAACTTTTAAATTTACTACATACTAACATTTATTTTATTAAAATACTCATTGAGATTGTAAAAAACATTTTCAATTAACAATTTCTTTAATTTTTTTTTAAACATATTTCCATTTAATTGTTTAATAGCTGGTGGTAACTGATTGTATACACGAATAGCAGTAATGTAGGTACTTTTATAGTAAATCATATTTTTAATAATAGGTAAGCTTATATCATATTTATATTGATTGCGAATGTTTTTCTTTGAATCATATTTCAAATTAAAATATTGCATATTGTTTTTAACAAATAAACATAACTCTAGGATAAAGATTCCAGTCAGTGTTAGGAAACCCTTTGTTCTGAAGACATCTCTTAATGATTCAGTACTATGCATGTTATATATTGTTCTAAGACATTTGTTTGACCTATGTAAGAGAGACCACATTCACAATCTAACTTGTACACACCTGCATCTTGTAGAGGGATATTACACTTGACGGATGGTAAAAATTGACTAATCTTCTTCGGCGGCTTGTAGTATGTTTTAATGGAAGCTCGCTTCAAGATGTAACCAACCTGTCTGTGACTCCTCTGACATATGGTAGTACAGCAGGTACACGCTCGACTGTGGCCGGCTTCACTCGGTCACTGTGACGTAGGCGCGGGACCCGAAGCTTTGTTGTCTTGCAATACTCGCTTGACATGCTGAAATTCGGCAACCTGATGTTTTATGTCACAGATCCCTCGTGCTCTCTGAAACAAAGATTTACCCACGGTAGCTAACTGTGAAGGATGATGTTGAGATTCACCATTTAAATATCGGTTGGTATGGGTCTTTTTCCTATACACAGTGTGACCAATTGTGTTATTAGGTTTCGAATGACTAAAACATCTAAGAAAGCTAAAGAATTATTTGCCTCTAACTCCATTGTGAATTGTATTTTAGAGTTTATAGAGTTAAGGTGGTTTAAAAATGCAGTTACTTTGTCAGATGGTAAAATTGTGAAAGTGTCGTCTACGTACCGCTTGTAGAATCTTGGATTTACAGGAGCAGTAAGAAGGGCTTTCTCCTCGAAGTCCTCCATGAATATGTCGGCGACTAAGGGAGATACAGGTGAGCCCATCGCCACACCATCTACTTGCTTGTAGAACTCTTCCTTCCACAATAGATAGCCAGATGTGAGGCAGTGTTTGAGTAATACTGCATATTCAGCAGGCATGTTATTATCTTCTAGCTTCCTAGTTACAATTGATATGCAGTCTTCAATAGGTAGGCATGTGAATAGTGACTGAACATCAAAACTGACCATAGTTTCATTGTCATCGAGATGTAGGTCTTTTATCTCACTAACAAAATGGTATGAATCCTTTGTGTGTGCTCTGGTATGTCCTCTCAGTGGTGACAGTACTTTTGCCAAGTGTTGTGCCAGCTTATAAGTTGGTGAATCGATCTGGCTCACTATAGGACGTACTGGAGCGTTTGGTTTGTGTATCTTCGGTAACCTATACAACCTCGGTGGTTTGGTACATGATGGTATTAGCGAATTCACGTCGAACTTTAATTTTTCGGAGTATTTCTTTATTAAATCGCTAGTTGCTTTAAGCGTGTTAGTTGTGGGGTCTGTTTTGACCTTTTTGTATGTACTTTCGTCCGATAAAAGCTGTAGTATTTTAAAATTATACTCTGACGTTTCTATTATTACCGTAGCATTTCGTTTATCCGCGCGGAGAATCGTTATCTCTGGTCTGTTCCGTAAGTTAATCAACGCTTTAAATTCGTCTTTAGGAAGGTTTGGTTTCGGCACTGAACTACGACGTAACAAGGACGAAATATCTTGACGTATAACCTCCAAATCTTCCTTACCAATAAACAGACAATCCTCAACACTACAGATAATTTCTTCGTACTTTCGCTAATACCTTTATTGTTGGTTCGTCCAGTGTATGTTTTGACAGGTTATAGACCGTGCGTTGTTTATTGTTTGCGTCTGTGGTCAACGGTTGTGTTTCGTTCTGACGTTGACCAAAAAATTAATATTCAAAAACTGAAGGTAGCCGAACTAACTATGACATTGGGACGTCAAACATCTCAGTTCCCCCCGTGACCATGGGTGCTGTAAAGCACCCGAAACGTCGGGAATTAAAAATAAGTAAAAGTAGTGAAATAAACGCGATAAAATCCGTAAATTTAGTTTTATTCAATGTTATAGTTATTTTTTTATATTTCTATACATGTACCTATGCTTATATAGATCGACTCGGGACACATTATTTGTGAATTTTGTTCTAGACCCTCTGTGTATTTAGTAGTAAGTCAAAGAAAAGACATATTTTGTTGTAAGTTAAACCTTTGAAGCTCTTAGGTTATCCTTGAAGCACTTGTTCCAGAGTATTTGAATTATGTGGTTATTAGTATTGACTATTTTATTTTAAGTAATATTTCTTTGGGTGGAATTTTGCAATAAAATTTGGATATAGTTTACCATAATTTTAAATGTCTTCTGTAAGATAAACAATTAATAGAACAAAAGAGACAGAAAGAGGGATATACAGAGAGAGAGAGAGAGGAAGGGAGAAAGAAGGATGATAGACAGAGAGAGAAGGGGGGATATAGAGAGAGAAAGACGGATAGAGAGAGAGAGAGATAAAGCGGGATAGAGAGTGAGAGAGAAAGAGAAAGAAGGATAGACAGAGAGGGAGAAAGAGAGAGAGAGAGTGACAGAAATATATAAGATAAAGGTGTGTTGTATCCCTTGTTACTCCGTGATTTTTATAAACAGAAGCTAATAATTAATTTCAGGTTTAAACTAGACTCTTCTTAAAGCCCGAAACTCAAACCATGTTTTGTACCGATAAGTTTAAAAAAAAGTTTTATCGGTACAAAACTTGAAAGTTTAAAAAAAAGTTTGTTAGTAAAAGACCTCAGCCTAGTGGCAAAGTGGGTTTAGGCCCAATGTGCATGTGCATGCGCTTCAATTTGTGATCAAATTCAAATTACACGGAAGATATATAAGTATACTTTCTTCAAGTATAAAATTTTATTAGCATGTAGGAGAGTCAGCGTCGATCGTGAAGGATTTAGCATCGGGAACTTCCTCTCACGAAGTGCTGCGCAAGCTGGAGCAAGCGAAGCGGCCCGTTGTTATCCTTGGGGCAGACCAGCTTAAGACACAGGAAGGAGCTGCTTTGCTGGCCTACACACAAGAGTTGGCCTTGCGTTTGCAGGACAAACTCGAAGATAAGGACTGGAAGGTACAAATCTATACTAAAGTTTTATATTGTTTCTTCATAGTGTTACGTTCTCTTTGTCGATTTAGACTACAGCATTACATCATATATTATTGTTACCTTGTGGTAGAGCCACACTGAAGCTACATACATAGCTGCAGCACGAATTTGTCGGCTCGACCGGGGTAGACCACGCTCTATTACTGGTAACGCGGCATTTGCGTATTATACTTTTACTTCCATAGTACTTTTTCCTGCCAGCACCACTGAAATCTTATGTGGAATTTTAAGTGTCGATTTACAAGGTGGTTGAGAGCGGATAATAGTTTGGTAAGAATAATAAATATTATATTAACTATTTATGTTGTTTTTATTTAAGTTGGAACTGCTAAGTTCCTGGGTCTCGAAATAGATAAACATCTTAACTGGAAAGCACACATTAATACTTTATGTAAAAAAATTAGTAAAACCGCATATGCTTTACATATTTTGTCTTCAATAGTATACACTCCTCACTGCTTACTACGCCTTAGCAGAATCCCACCTACGATATGGAATAATATTTTGGGGTAACCCAACCGAAAAAGAATCGGCTTTTAAGGCTCAAAAAAGATGCATAAGGGCGATGTTTAAGCTTAAAACTACCGATAGTTGCAATCCATATTTTAAACAGTATAAAATACTGACATTACCTTGTTTATACATACTAGAAGTAGCAGTGTTTGTTAAATTGCATCCAAAACGTTTTAAAGCCTTGACCAAGTAGTTCCACGTAATAGACGCGACAATACCCTTTTGTGTCATAAATCCGCTAAGACAGCACTAATGCGCAAAAGTATATACTGCATGGCTCCAGTCATATATGATAAAATACCTAAAAGTTGGAAAGAATTGCCGCTATCGATATTTAAAAAAAGGCTTCGTAGCTTCTTGACAGTCAAAGCATATAGCGTAACAGAATTCTTGACTGAAAAAAAAAATATTTTGAGATTAAGACTGTATAATGTTAAAAATTTGAATTGTGTTTGTTTTTGTGTTATTATTTTATTTTGTTATAGCTGTTTAGGTGATTAGTTTATATTTCTGTATATTTTGCACGCCTACTGGTAAAATATGGCTGAACTCACTACCTATATTACCATGTACTGTACCCATATTTGCAAAATAAAATATCTTTATCTTTATCTTTATCTATGTTTTTTGACCACTCCGTGGCGCAGTGGCTTAGCAATGAGTGGCTGCGCTGGGAATCGCGGGTTCGAATCCCGCACGGTACAAGTATTTGTATGGCTTATTAATATGATTGTTCCGGGTCTGGATGTTTGTCCTTGTGCAATTTGTTTGTAAACTGCCCCCACGATACAGGAGCAAATCCTAGTGTAGGGGTAACGTTAAAAAAAGATTTTTTTTTAAGATGTGACGTCCAATTTTGAGCAGCGATGCAGACTATTCTTCTCCATAATCCTCTTAGTAATGATAGCAGGCCTATGTAGACAATTTTTTTTATAGAAGAGGGGGCAAACGAGCCTGCGGCTCACCTGATTTTAAGTGACTGCCGCCGCCCATGATCAACCGCAACACCAGGGGAATTGCAGGTGCGTTGCCGGCCCTTTAGAAAGGAGTAAGCTCTTTTCTTGAAGGTCCCCAGGTCGTATCAGTCCGGAAAAATCGCTGGTGGTAAACTATTCCTCAGAGAGGTAGTATGCGGAAGAAAACTCCTTTTGAAACGTACAGTGGTGGACCGCCAAGCATCCAGATGGTGTGGATGGTATCGGGACGTTTGCCGCGTAGTGCGTTCACGAAATTTGGTGGCTAGGATTAATCCGAACAATTCCTCAGAGCACTCTCCGTATATGCGAAAGAAAATGCAAAGAGATGCAACATCTCTTCGCAGAGCCAGTGAATCGAGCCGATCGGAAAGCACTCGGTCGTCGACGATACGAGCCGCTTCTGCGCTGGATGCGGTCAAGTGGAAGGAACTGATACTGATACTGGAGCCCCAGCCCAGAGATGGGAACAGTATTCCATGTGCGGCCGCACCTGCGCTTTGTAAAGTTGCAGGTGGTGTGCCGGCATGAAATACTGTCCCGCTCTGCTGAGCACGCCAAGCTTTTTAGAGGCCAATTTGGCCTTCTCTTCCAAGTGACCACGAAACTGCACGTCACTCGATATGTCGACGCCGAAGATTCCGATACTGGCTGAGGCAACAACGGGAGTGCCTTGAAACTGAGGAGGTACGACAAAGGGGTTCTTTTTAGCGGTTAACGCGCAAACTTGTGTCTTCTGGGGGTTAAACTGGACTAGATTTAGTCGCCCCCAATCCGAGACTCTGTTCAGCAAAGACTCGACTTCAGACACAAGTTTGTCCCGGCACTCGGAGTTGTTTTCCCGAGAAATATTGGCTCGGCCGGTGTAAAGAGCATCACCAGTCCTGTCATCTGCATAGCAATGAATGTTACGGGTTTGCAACATATCATTGATATGCAGAAGAAACAGCGTTGGCGATAGCACGCAGCCTTGTAGAACAGCAGCATTAATAGGCTTGCAATCGGAGCTTGCACCGTCTACAACGATGCTCCGATCTGCAAGAAAGCTGGTGATCCAATCGCACAATTTCTCGGGAAGCCCATAGTAAGGGAGCTTCGAAAGAAGCGCTTTGTGCCAAACCCGATCGAAGGCCTTCGCAATGTCCAAACTAACGGCCAATGCCTCCCGCTTGGACTCTACTGCCTCCGCCCATCTGTGAGTTAGGTAGATCAGAAGATTACCAGCTAACCGACCACAGCGAAAACCGTATTGGCGGTCACTAATCAGCTGGTGATCCTCAAGGTACCTCATGAGCTGGCAGTTTACAATGGACTCCATTGTTTTGGAGAACAATTAGGCGATGGCGATAGGCTGGTAGTTGGACGGGTCTGAGCGGTCGCCTTTTTAGGGATCGGGTGGACGAAAGCCGTCTTCCATGATTTTGGGATACGCCTAGGGAGTAGGAGTACCGGAAAAGACGCGTTAAAACCGGTGCCAACTCTGGAGCACACGTCCTCAGCACAATTGGGGGGATTCCGTCAGGCCCACTCGACTTGTGGATGTCCAGGGAGAGGAGTGCTTTGCGAACCGAGCGCTGTGGGAACTGCACTTCCGGCGTGGAGCACTCACACCGCGGGATGGTCGGCGGCGTACTCCCCCCGTCATCGAGAGTCGAGTTGGACGCAAAGAAAGAGCCTAGAAGATCGGCTTTCTCCTTTGCGGTATGGGCCAGTGAGTCGTCCTCCTTGTGCAGAGATGGAAGAGATGGCTGACAGAAATTCCCCTGGACAGCCTTGGCGAGAGACCAGAATGCATGGGTTCCAGAAGGAAGGCGAACTAGTTTCTCGCCAATTCTGCCTATGTGCTCTGACTTTGCCTTGGCAATGACTCTTTTGAAGGACCTAGAGGCGGAATTATTCTTCTTTTTTAGAGCGCTGGTGTTTACATCCCTGGACGCTGATGCGTTAGCCCAGGCTCGGTAGCACTCCTGCTTATAGCATGATGCTATTTTACAGGAGCGACTAAACCATGGCTGAGATTTGCCTCCAATGGGCACCACAGAGGAAGGAATAAAAAGTTCCATACCCTGAAGTACCACATCAGCGACAGAATCCGCAACAACGTTGGGATCGTCCGGTGAGAAGCAAACCCGCCCCCAAGGGTAGGATGCAAAGAAAGACCGCATCCCATCCCAATCGGCTGACCTATGGTGCCAAACGCGGTGGCAGCCTGCAGAATGCAACTGCGATTTCAGCGTGAGTGGCACCACACTCCGGACAAGACAATGGTCCGAGGAGCCTAAAGGGGCGTCGACGGAAATCTGATATCCGTCCGGGTGAGTGGTCAGCAGAAGGTCCAACAGGGAATGTGCATAATCCTCCACATCTAGAATCCGCGTAGGCGAAGTAACCAGTTGTGTCAGACCATATGCCAAGGCAAAATCATGAACATATTGTTACGAGCTTGAGGTTCGTGACAATAAAAATTGCCGATAGAATTACCTAAATTAACACTTTAATTTACTTTACACAAATTAAAGTTAAAAACACTAATAATTAAACACACTAATTCACTTAATTCCGCTCCGAAGCTTCGCTTGTGTCGCCGAATTCAACTCTGCCCCGATCGCATCTTGCGGCGCCTATTTATTTAAATTAGCAAAGAAGCGTCCCGAATATTCAAGTAAATGCGCGCAAAGGGACGGGTGTGCGAGTATAGATTTTCTAGAAACTTAGTTCTTCGGATGGCGCTGTCGGTTGAGAGAGTTGTGATGTCATTCTCTGCAAAGCTCCCCTCGTTCTCGTTCCTGACACTAGATAGCGCTAGTTGACTTATTCACACAACACTGCCCCCTCCTAAGACATGCTCGTCCCGAGCATTATCGGTCCCATAATAACGCGCCAAGCGATCCACATGGACGATCTTAGGAGTCCCTCTTGCGCCTTTCTGTAACGGCTCCGCAATGTCAAGGGATGTCCTAACCGTGGTGCACCAACATTGTACAATTTCGATGCTCCTCTACTCCGTGTCTGAGGTCCCCTCACAGCCGCACAACTTGTACATGTACGACACCAATCCTCCACATCGTCACGATAATGGACCCAGTAAAACTGTTCTCGGACCTTCAGTAGAGTTCGTTTAACTCCCAGATGGACTCTTGAACGACCATTATGGCACAGCTGTAAAACACTCGGCACTTTAGCTTTAGGGACAACCATTTGCGAACGACAGCTGTCTCCTCGACCATTGTCCCATTTACGGCACAGGACTCCATCCTGAAGCAGCAAGCTGTCCCATTGGGACCAATAGCTTTTCGTGGTTGAACTCATCGCTGAGACGTCCCTCCACTTAGGCTTGGTAGCACGGGCCTTCATCCATCCCAGAATCGGCTTGATGTCCGGATCTTCCTGCTGTGCATGTCGTAGGCTGTCCTTCCACCCGTTGCTGAGGTGGTCTGTCCTGAGCATCCTCACGGATACCACTTCCTTACTCTCTGGCCTACTACAATGGTTGCAATCTTCAGGACAAGGTCTTCTTGACAATGCATCTGCGTTGCCGTGAGATTTCCCGCTGCAGTGTCTGATAGTAAAGTCGTATTCCTGCTGCTGCTGGGCGGTGCTGTTAGCCGCACTTCCTTTCTGAGACCGTTCACCTTCCCTTCCTAGGGTGTGCTTAGGGCAGCTGGACCGAAGATGGCCCCTTTCCCCACAGCCATGGCACCTAGGGCTGTATCTTTTATTGTGGTCGCGAACCGTAACTGCTGTAATCTCCCTAGCGTGAGGTGAACGATGATCCTGTCGCCGCCAGGCAGTGCCGTTAGCTGCACTACCCTCTCGAGATCGATCAACTCTCCTTTCCACGGTTCGCTTAGGGCAGCTGGATTGAAGATGGCCCTTTTCCCCACAGCCATAGCACCTAGGGCTGTATCCTCTGTTGCGGTCGCGAACTGTAGCTGCTGCAACCTCCCTGACGCGATGGGAACGAAGATCCTGCCGCACGGCTTCTACCTCCAGTGCATGGGCCAAGGCGTCCTTAAGCGTCTCGTGGTGCCCGAGCCTCACAGCAGCTCTGACTTCCAGGTCACGGATGCCGTCGATGAATGTCTGCACCAGGTTCCCTTCAATGAGCGCAGGTACAGACCGGTATGCTTTTCGCACCAGCTTCTCCACCTCTAGAGCCCACCGCTGCAGGTTTTCGTTGATGCGCTGCACGCGATCTTTAAGATGCGCACGAAAGACGAGTTCCAGGTGAGCGTCGCCATATCTCGCCTCCAAAGCCTCAAGGAGTTGCTCATAAGTCACTTCCTCACCGAGAGCTTCCAGAACTGTTAAGGCCTGGTCGCGCAGGCCTAGTGTGAGAGCAGTCATGGCCTGGCTTTTATTCCAGCCGTTCGCCTTCATAACAGCCTCGAACTGGATCTTGTAGGCTGACCAGGAAGAGGTACCGTCGAACGGCGGCACTTTGAATCCACGTAGCGAAGGTGTTGTAACTACTACGGGAGCTGTTGTTCCATCACCCAGTTTGAGGTCGTCCAGCGTTTTCTTCACGTCAGCCACCACGTAATCAACCCGATTGTTCACTTGGTCGATTTGGGTTTTAGCTTCCTTGATTTGGGTTTCAGCTTCCGACAGGCGGTTGTCATGTTGATCAACCCTATCCTTCACCTCCTTTATCTCTTTCCCAAAGGTAGCATGAAGGTCCTTAATGAGGAGCATCTGCTCTTCCGACCGACGGGCCTGTTCCTCCTGTCGGCGGGCCTGCTCCTCTTGTCCGCCCCGCAGCTGCTCTTCCAATCGGCGGGCCTATTCCTCCTGTCCGCTCTGCAGCTGCTCTTTCAACTGATGGACCTGTTCCTCCTGTCGGCGAGCCTGTTCCTCCTGTCGGCGAGCCTGCTCCTGCAGCATCACCATCAGAGCACCTAAGTCAGGTGCCGCAGATGTAGCAGCCACCGACGGGCCCGCAGCCGGCGGCTGGCCCTCCGACGTCTGCGGCGTTGCACCACCAAATCTTCGTTGGTCCGTCTCCTGCTGGCGTTGACTTCGGGTACGGACACCCTCCGTTTCCTCCTTAGGTAAAATTGGCATGATTTTATCCCACTTCTGACACCAATTGTTACGAGCTTGAGGTTCGTGACAATAAAAATTGCCGATAGAATTACCTAAATTAACACTTTAATTTACTTTACACAAATTAAAGTTAAAAACACTAATAATTAAACACACTAATTCACTTAATTCCGCTCCGAAGCTTCGCTTGTGTCGCCGAATTCAACTCTGCCCCGATCGCATCTTGCGGCGCCTATTTATTTAAATTAGCAAAGAAGCGTCCCGAATATTCAAGTAAATGCGCGCAAAGGGACGGGTGTGCGAGTATAGATTTTCTAGAAACTTAGTTCTTCGGATGGCGCTGTCGGTTGAGAGAGTTGTGATGTCATTCTCTGCAAAGCTCCCCTCGTTCTCGTTCCTGACACTAGATGGCGCTAGTTGACTTATTCACACAACAATATCTCCCCGCATGATCGGTTAAAAGTGAACCAAGCCATTCGGCGTGATGGGCGTTAAAGTCGCCGAGGATCACGATCTCTGCGGAGGGGATCTGCTATAGCAACGAATCTGTAGCCATTTGGACGTGGTCGAAGAGTCGGTCTGTTTCGGCATTACCGCTATGGGACCTATAGAGGCACCCGTAGACGCACGGATGGTCGTGGCTGTTTACGCGTAGCCAAGGGATGGACAGGTCCCAACCTTGAAGTCTGCCGAGGCGTCGAGAATAGATATCCTCTCTGACGTAAACGTAAACTCCAGCCCGAGGCACAAAGGAGTGTTGACCCCCGGGGCATTTTGTACCCCGGGTAGGAGAGATGCGAGACATCAGCCGGAGAGGACACCTGCGTCTCGGTCAGAAAGAGCAGAGCCGGCCTCGCCGTCTCGAGATGGTAGTGGACGGCGTTTAGGTTAGAGTGAAGTCCCCTGATATTGCAGAAATTCACGGACAACGTGGCAGGGGTCGCCTTGATATTGTTGCTCCGTTTGCCCCGAGCAGTCTTGAGCGGAATTTCCCCCCCAGAATACGCGGGGCAGCCTGAGCACCCACGCCCAGAAGTGGAGAAACATGGTCGTGGATGCTCAGCGAGGGATTCTCCAGGGGTGCTGGTACCCTCCTGGGGTAGTCTATCATTATTTAATTCCGCCACCATGTTGGTAGGGGGGGGGGGGGATTTGGGCCTCCGGCCACCTGCACTCACCAGACGAAACGCGGAAGCAGAGCTTCCACTTCTCGCCGGTATTCTGTGAGGTCGTAGTACCACCCCGGTTTGAGCCGGCCCATACGTGCAACAGCAAAACTGCCGCGTGGCTCTACCACTGTTAAAAACTTCTACCACTGTTTTACTATACAAATATTTCTTAACTGTTAGTTCTGAAATTACTCCAATGATGATAGGAAGGTCTATGTAGACTACTATTTTACTACTTCACAAATATTTGTCAACGGTAGGTTCTGAACGTGCTTCAACGAACCGCGTCGCAAGTGGCCGCCCTGGACATCGGCTACAAGCCGGGCGTGGGCGCGTTGCTGTCGGCCGGACCGCAGGTCGTGTACCTGTTAGGGGCTGACAGCGGCGTGGTCACCCGCGAGTCCTTGCCCAAAGACGCTGTGGTCATCTACCAAGGTTTGCTTGAGAATTTTCATTCATCATTGCAGCCTATAAAAGCTCACTGCTGAAACCCCTCCCATAGCTTGTCTAGTTCAATATAATATATTGAACTAGACAATCTATACTTAAATTAAAAATATATTAATATACTCCTGAAGAGAGTATATTAATATCTACCATATTCCACTTTATTAATTAAACCTGCTTTTTTATCTTTAAACTTTTTTATTTAAGTACATAATTTATCTGAATAGTTACTATAGCTAATTTGCATTGTATTGATTGGATGATATTTATATTCCAAATTAACCCAAAATTGCACGACTCAATCTATGAATGTTATTTACACTTGTTATTGATATACATATCAGAGAGTATAGAAATGTGTATGTTTTCGTGATTGTCATATATGTGTATTGTAAGTGTACTTGTTAAATAAAATAAATAAATAAATAGTAGGAAGGGTTTTGCTATAGTTAACACGCTTATCAGGCGGGTTGGCAACCGCAGTTTTTTCAGTCTTCTCGTAGTTTGTTTCCTTTGTCGCTTTGACAAAAACCCCAACAACTGATTGTGGTTTGATTTTTGGATTCGAGCTTGGTACATCATTATCAGCAATTATGTTTACGAATAACGAGAGTTAAAAGTCAAATTTTATAGGTAGTTTTTTTAATATAGAATAAGAGTTACACACGGCTCATGTGATGGCTCATAGACATCCACATCTATCCAGATCCGTCGACACCACACTCACAACACACTCTAGCACAGTGTTCCACTGTCTATTCGTACCTGTTCGTGCTACAGTCATGGAGTAGTACAACAATAGTAAAGTAATATAGGAGTAGTAACATGGGTGTTGTGTTCGGCAGGGCACCACGGGGACGCGGGCGCAAGTATTGCAGACATAGTGCTGCCGGGCGCGGCCTACACCGAGAAGCGCGCCACGTACGTGAACGCCGAGGGCCGCGCGCAGCAGGTGCTGCCCGCCGTCTCGCCGCCCGGCCAGGCGCGCGAGGACTGGAAGATCATCAGGTACCGCCATCACTGCTGCCACCTCTACCACCTCCACCACCTCCACCACCTCCACCACCACCACCACCACCACCACCACCACCACCACCACCACCACCACCACCACCACCACCACCACCACCACCACCACCACCACCGCCGCCGCCGCCGCCGCCGCCGCCGCCGTCGCCGTCGTCGTCGTCGTCGTCGTCGTCGTCGTCGTCGTCGTCGTCGTCGTCGTCGTCGTCGTCGTCGTCGTCGTCGTCGTCATCGTCATCGTCATCGTCATCGTCATCGTCATCGTCATCATCATCGTCATCATTATCATCATCATCATCATCATCATCATCATCATCGTGAAAAAAAGAGTTGAACATAGCTATATGTTTTGTGTGTATCCTTTGATCGTTGTTTGTTCATGTGAAGCATCAACGTTCTGGGAAGTCTATAGTTTGTGATCATAGCCTAGATGGCCCCCTCCATTCCATCAGATTTGATAGACCACAAATCCTCGCGAAAGAACATCGGTTCCTAGGACGATACTTATAGAGAAGGAAGCTGGGTACTGTCACCTGTTTGGGATCCTGTAAATAATAAAATTAAACTAAACCCAAGTACACCACTGCCAGACTTCAAGTCAAGACACAGTACGTTTATTCTGCATAAATCGGACCATAAATTATAATTAAAAAGCTGAAGGTACTCCGGTTTAACACTGACATCGGGACGTCAGTCACTTCAGTCCACCGTGACTGAGTTGACTGACGTCCTGATGCCAGTGTTAATCTGCAGTACCTTCAGCTTTTTAATTATAATTTATGGTCCGATTGGGATGAGATGGGAATTAAAAATCGAATAAATTAAACGCGATTATATCTGTAAAAGTAGTTTTAATCAAGTGTATATTATATTTAAAGTTTATATCGGTTTCTATATCGATATAGCCGATTATTTACACAACAAACAATCTAGAAGATCTTCGATAGGCTGTAAGCTGTAACAGTGACGGTATATCATATCATGCCAGGTCGTTATTTCATCGTGGGCAGTTACCCTACAGCCCCTACACTCCGCTATGTTTACTTATTTGTTCAATATTATACCTATAAAAATATTAGTTGTAAGACTAAGGTGTTACTAAGTTAACGCCTGAGGCTGGTAAAGAATACCGGTCTAACTTAAAATTATAAAGAAATAATTGAGAGGAAGTCTATAGTAAGAAGATGATATTTGTTCTGTAAAAATAGGTAAAACACGAACTCAAGGATGTTATATTTTTAAACGAAAGTCGCAGAAAATATACAGGTCTGGTTCATCAAAGTTTAATTTTTTTATTTATTTAAAAAGGATTAGTATTATATTAAAGGATATTTATTTTAATTCGTCTGTAAATAACAGGGCCATATCAGAAGTGGTGGGTGTACGCCTACCGTACGACAATTTGGATGAAGTGAGGGACCGCCTCAGTGAGATCAGCCCCGCGCTAGTCACCTACGGCGACGTGCAGAACAACAACTACTTCGCACAGGCCAGAGCGCTCGCGCAGGTTTGTATTTTAAGTGTATTATAATTGTTATTGTAGAGATACTTATATGGCCAATGACTTACAAATAATTAATAAATAAATAAAAGCTTCTGTATGAAGTGTGGTGCTACCACACTAACTAGTTTAGTCAAATAAGGTTTCAGACCTAACCAAATAAAGTTTCAGATCAAAGTTTTGGCACTCAACTTTGCATTTTTGATTTGATGCAGTTTTAATGATGCAAAGACAATGTGTAAAGGTTTTCGTGTATGCAACCGCTGGCATGGGTTGATAAAAATTGTTGTGTTTTTTCACAATTACTCGAAAATTGTAAAAATAAGTCTAAAAAATTCTAATAAAAATGTGTAGAGCTTGAAATTTTACATAAAAAAGTTTTTATTTTTTACTCCGGTCAAAGTTAACCGAGTTAGGGAGGATTAAACGTTAAGGGATAAAAGTAAATTAAAAAAATCGTAGATAGTAGAAAAATAAGCTAATTTTAATTTATATTTTTAATGCAGTGTTTTGCGGTAAATTTTTCAATACGCGAAAAAAAGAGTTCGATCCCCATCGTCACCAATTATATTGTTAATTGCAGTTTTAAGTGCCGTTGAAAACGTTGCGAGAAAACCTGCATGTTTAAGTAATAAATTTTTCGTGAACATTTATTTTAATGACCTACCCGCGGATCTGCTCGCGTTTTTAAAATTATTTTTTTTATTACTTACTGAATTTATTTCTACTAAATTTAACATAATCATGGCACAGATACATTTGAGGAGAAGTTCTCATCCTAATAATACTATTTAGGAATAGATAATTTATTTTTACATAAAATATGTCATATTCTTGTTCATAATTTATAATATTGCCAAGTTCATCATTCAGTAGTTTTTGTGTGATTTGAACATACAAACATCCAAAACACTCACATTTATGATACGATGCATGCCTTTTAAGTTCTGTCGTTTACATACGAGGTCTGTTCAAAAAGTATCGAGAATTTCGAATTTCCGCGGGCTAAGTATATTTGATTTTTGATTTTTTTTTTGTAGGCTTCTAGTCCCTTATGCGGATAAGGCCAGCCATTTTGAATGTTTAGTTAATTTTTGACAGCTGTTTTGCTTGGAAGTGTTTTGGCTCGTCTTCGATTTTTGCCTATTCCAAAAAATGGATCAAATAATCAGTATTAAATTTTGTGTTAAAAACAAAATAAAGTGCGCGGGCGCATACCAAATGTTGACTGTGGCATATGGTGAAGCTACCTTGGACCAAAGCAACGTTTATCGGTGGCACAAAAAGTTCTCAGAGGGCCGAGAAGATGTGAACGAAGAACAGCGTGCCGGACGCCCGAGCATGTCAACAACAGACAATAACATTGATAAAGTGAAGAAAATATTATTGGCCAATCGTCGAATCACCGTTAGAGAAGTTGCTGAGGACCTAAACATATCGATTGGCTCGTGCCATTCGATTGTAAGTAATGATTTGGGCATGAGTCGGGTCGCCGCGAAATTCGTGTCAAAATTGCTCAATTTCGACCAAAAACAGCATCGCGTTAACATTGCTCAGGAGATGTTGCACTCGGTTCGTGACGACCCAAATGTGCTCCAGGTCGTAACTGGTAAAGAATCATGGGTTTATGGTTATGACGTGGAAACCAAAGCTCAATCATCCCAATAGAAGCTGCCACATGAGCCTAGACCGAAAAAAGCGCGCCAAGTTCGGTCGAACGTGAAGGTTTTACTCACAGTTTTCTTCAATTGCAGGGGCGTGGTGCATCATGAGTTCTTGCCATAGGGTAGTATGGTCAATAAGGAATATTACCTGCAAGTTATGCGCAATTTGCGAGAAGCAATCCGCCAGAAACGCCCGGATTTGTGGAAGAACAAAAACAGGCTATTGCACCATGATAACGTCCTTGCTCACACATCGTTGCTTGTGCGCCAATATTAATCCGAAAACAATATAGTAATGGTCCCACAGCCACCGTATTCCCTAGACCTGGGCCCCCTGTGACTTTTTCCTGTTCCCAAAACTGAAGAGGCTCATGAAAGGACGACGCTACGCCACGATTGAGGCGATAAAGACGGCATCTAAGGAGGAGCTGAAGAATATCACGAAAAATGTTTTTTTTCAGTGCTTTTAGGATTGAAAAAAACGTTGGCACAAGTACATTATATCCGAGGGGGATTACTTTGAAGGAGACAAAATAGATATTCGTGAATAAATAAATACTTTTTGAAAAAATACAAAATTCGCGATACTTTTTGAACAGACTGTGTATTTACCGTTTTTTGAATTTGGAACTGTTCCATATTCAAATTTGTTTAAAGTCAGAATCTCAAAACAATTGAAAGTATAAGGATTATTGTTTAGTCACAGAGTCGTTTTGAATCAGTTAGGTCACGTATGATAATAAATATCCGTGCAATAATTTTCTGCAGCTTTCGAAGAGGTCTATCATGGCTTCAGTGTTTCGAAGAGCTAACTTCTGTGTTCCATGATGAATGCCCATGTCTGAGGACTGTGGAGTGAAGGTATTTAGAATTCCAGCGTGGACATACCTATCTTAGTGAAAAATTTCGTGAAGGACGTCCAAAATCCGCCTTCACTGAAGATAACATCGTTGCTGTGTGAAAAGTAATTCTCGAAGATCGTCATGTGACTCAGGGACAACCATTCAGAAGATCGTGCGTTAGCGCTTGGTGTGAGAATGCTAATTTACCGTTGGATCCCGCATTTGCTTTCCGACGATCATAAGGCGACCCGCGTCAGATGGTGTAAGAAAACTCTTCAAAGGTTCAATCGAGGAGAGTCAAATCACGTCTACGACATCATCAGCGGTGACGGATCTTGGATCTATGCCTACGATCCCGACTATAACAATCTACAATCCGGGTATTCCAAGACGAGCCCAAACCGACTAAAGTAGTTAGCCCTCGAAGCACTTCAAAGAAAATGGTGATCACTTTCATTGCGAAAACTGACCATGTTGCGACAATTGCACTTGAACGTCGTATAACGGTCAATGCAGAGTGGTAAACCACAGTTTGTTTACCACAAGTCATCTTGTGGTAAACAAACTTCGGAAATCTAACCCAAAGCGACGCATCATCCTACACCATGACAAAGCAAGCGCTGGTCAAACGATAGAGTATTTGAAGTAGGAAAACTTACGGTCCTCCATACGGTCCTGACCTAAGCCCTAATGATTTCTTTACATTTCCTAAAGTTATTAAAAATCTTCGTGGTCAAAGGTTTCAGTCCCGTGAAGAAGCAGTCGACGCTTTCAAAACAGCCATATTGAACACCCCCACTTTGGAGGGGAATAAATGTTTTAATAACTGGTTCGAGCGAATGGATAAGTTTAATAAACTACGTGGTGAATACTTTGAAAATCAATAAAAATACTATAAGGTTCCGGTTGTATTTTTTGGTCAAACGACAAAACTTAAAAGCATGCCTCGTATTAGTAGGATATCTTGTACATTTTAATACAAATTATTTTAATTAGGCCTTAAGTCATTGATCATCTGTTACTTAGATTCGTTAGGTACGCCCTGTATATACTATTACTGCTGCCATCAAGCATCAGTGTATCCACAGATGTGTTCTGGTTAGAAAGGTAAAAGAGCCAATATATATAAATGCTGTGAGGCATTTGTTCTTAGTCCTCAAGGGTGCCAATGTATCTGTGGCTTTCTTCGTATGAAGTTGATGATAGGTGTTAATGGGCTGCAGCATAGAATACTATAATACACCATAGAATGGCTGTCAACATTAGTTTGTACGAGTATCGGTGTCGCCGGGAGCACACATACAAGCATTATTATTATCACTACTACAAACCCGATTCGCTGTATTGACAGACTGAGCGAATTTACACATTTTAAACTTTTGATTAATGTTTGACACATCAATATTTCTTTATTTTAGTTTCTAATATTCACAAAATATAAATAGTTTCGACTTACTGGTTGTAGGATATGTCTCCTTTATTTAAATTCCATTTCCAGCTGTTTTTTCTACACGTAATTACTGCACAATTTGCCATTTTTAAACAATTGCATGCGGCGACGCTTGACACGAAAATTGTAAACGATTGTTTGTGTTGACATTTATAGGTGTGAATTGACATGTTAGTGGCTACACGGGCTCCGCCCACTCCCCCGTTCTATTATGTATGTATTATAGTATTCTATGGGCTTGCAGTATTACTACCAACAGTTGGACTTATTAAACTAAGGAATTAAAAAAAATCGTTCATTGTATATTTTATTTACACGTAATTACGCCTTTTTTCCACAGAGCCTTCAAAAGCCAGTCTCTGGTAATCTAGATGTCAAACTGAAGACTCTCGAGGACTATTTCATGACCGACGCCATCAGCCGCGCTTCACCAACTATGGCTAAATGCGTGCAAGCCGTTCTCAAACAAAAGCAATCGACATACTAGACTATACAGTAATTTAGTTCCACACACTAATGCTTCAATTCTAAATTAATCACTTACTAGATCATGTCAAACCAAACTCAACTCTGTCGTAGAAAATATTTTGGATGGTTATTGTTCGTTTTTATATATTATACTGTACGTTAATACTCGATTTTTTCTGTGTAATAAATTTTAATGTCAAAAATGTGAATTAAATCAAGGTATTTTTTTAAATAGACAATTGATTGTACTTTAATCCTTTATTTGAATTTAAGGTGTATAGTATATTTATAATAAAATATACAGTATTAGTGTGCTGTTAGGAATAAATTTTCTTTGTGATTACTTCAGTCTGAGCGTGAATAAATATTTATCTAAATTCGACCTTTAACACGTTTAAAACGCTCAGTGAAAGGGATTTGTTATTTAGTAAACATAGTAAAAATGCCTTTCTGCAATCATTTTTACGATGAAAATACTTCAGAAATGCACCCCGTACAGTTGATAGCACATTCCTTTGTTGTTGAACTAAGACAAATTTAAAGCTACCAACTGTACTTGTACATTGTAATTTGAAGTTATTTATTTTATATTTTAGATTAAGTGTAGCAGTGTTGCCAACCATGTATATGAATGTCAAAACATAACCAATTTAAATTAATTATTACCCAGCTATGGAATAAACTTGGAATGTAAGGGAAGGAGATTGTTAACGGAGAAGCGGTTTTAAATACAGATGTTTGTAAATACTTGTCTAGATAAAATAAAATGTATAATGATTGTAGAATTTGAATATTTTATTTATATCCCACTGAAAGTACATTTTACTTTAAGGAATTGGCAAGATCTCAGTATTTAAACAATGTTCTCTTCTGTATTCCTGCAAAATTTTATAAAATATTTGTTAAGGCGCTGTACCGTATCTACTAAAAAAGGGGTATAAGGGAGAGATGCAACAAATTTTCTTTGAATTCAAACCTCATCTATAAGTGGTGCATTCTGCTTATTTCCTAACGACGTTCTGGCGAAACAAACAATAAAAACAACAACAAAAAACAGCAATATATTAATTTTTAAATTAAATTTTTATTTTAACTTAATTAACAGGCAGCGTCAGTCTTACGTTACAGTCTCCACGGTCTTGCTACCATTAAATGCATGTGAAATCAAATATAAACATAAAACATTCACTCTTAAACATGTATATATAATCTAAAAAATATATATCAAGAACTGACTCTATTATCTAGTAGTTTTAATCATTACATTTATTTATTTTGACAAACTATATTTCAAAACAATATAATTCGTCAAAATAGATTGGATTTTGGCGTGGACCAAAATTGATTTCGCGATTATATTATTATTAAGCTTTTATATTCGATAGCTAAATCAATGAATATATTTCTTGTGTATGCCATAAAATGTAAAAAAAACTGCAGAAAGTCGAAAAGAACAAAAACAGAAACAGAAACCTGGTTACTATTAACACGTTTGTTAATGAATTAATACCTACAAATCCTTGATCTGCTCAATCGATTGAAATTAAAACTTGTCTATATTCTAAATTTTAAATTGATCTTTAAGCTTTATTAATAAGCGATTTATTTGTATTTGCTTTTTGGGTTTCATGTAATGTGTGCACAGACGTTCCTGTATATACTTATTATATATACTCTTTGCGTATAACAGAATAGACCTAACAGATAAAAAATTATTCTACTTAATTTCAAAGTTGTCTGCAATACATTTTTTTTTCAAAATAAACAACTAAGACGAATGATGAAATTTGGTGGAATAACTTTATATACATATGTCAGACCTGAAATACATCGGCCGCTCACAGAGACCAACTATAGTGCGTCGCTTCATCATCATCATCATCATTACAGCCCTTCACAAGTCCACTGCTGAACATAGGCCTCCCCCAAGTAATGCCACAAAGCACGGTCCTGAGCCTTTTTGTCTTACCAGGTCGTCACTCCATCTAGTGGGGGGTCGGCCTACACTTCGCCTACCGGTACGAGGCTGCCACTCGAGAACCTTTTTTCCCCATCGGTTATCGGTTCTTCTAGCTATATGGCCTACTAGGACCTACTAGGACTATAGGATACTTTTTATCCTATAGTCCTAGTATCCTATAGTCCTACATAGGCATGGCAGCTGTACTGCCCATAGAACCTCTCAATCTCACTCAGAATATCAGGTGTCCCGGAAAAGATGCTGCCACACTCAGTCTTCAGCTTTGACTGTTGGCTCTTTCTGGCAGACAGATCTCTGTCAAAGACTTTGGAGCCCTGGTTCCGCTGGATCGCTTCTTTAATACGAGCAGTATTAAAGTTGCATAAGTATCGCCGCATGTATTTGGAGATCTGTCTGTTCAGTTGCCTGTATGCTGTAAAATATGTTGACGATTGCAGCCTTATCTCCCGTCTAACAGACATGGAATTAATAGTGTGATCGGAGAGTTTGTGTTCTTCTGCGGCATCCTGCGAACTTAGCTCCGACCGCATGGACAGTTTTCACGAGCTTGTCATTCATATCGTCCACTGCATTGCAATCTTCTGGGCACTGAAAGCGGTTACGTAACTCGAGCTGAAAGGTTTCGGGATTTTGGATTAGAGCACGAGGGGGACGGAGCGTTGACTTCATTAGACGAGACCTCTCCAACTTAACGTTTAGGTTCAGTGTGCATCTAACCATTTGGTGATCGCTGCCAGTTGTCACCCTTGCGATCACTGAGACATCACTGAACAGTTGGCGTCTGGTCCTCATAATGAAGTCAATCTTTTTTGTCGAACCGTCGGGGCTCAACCAGGTCCGCTTCCTGTGGGGCCGCTTCTGAAAGAAAGAGTTCATCATAAAAAGTCCCTATTTCTCCATGAAGTTGGCCAGCTGCTGGCCCCTTGGGTTCCGTTGCTCTATCCCAAATTTCCCCAACTTCAGCTCAGGTGATAGAACAAGTTGCCGGATTCGAGAATCACCGTGTCCTCCCCCTCTCTCCGAACCTCGGATAATCCTATAATATTCCAGCGCAACTTGTCTATCTCTTCTTCCAGCTCCAGGATCTTCTCGTTCGACCTCAGGGTGCGTGCGTTAAATGTTGCCTGGTCGAGTCGTCGTAGGTGGCAACCGAACCTCCACCGGAGATTCTTAGCACCCCCTGCCCCGCCATTACCAAGGTCGCCACCGTAGCTAGGAATAGCGGGGACTGGGGGCCGTCTATTTGTGTAATTATTCATTGCCATAGTTGTCACGCTTGGCGAGTGGGTTGGCAACCGCAGTTTATTGTTGTTGTACAGTTGCTGTTATCAGGAAGATGCTGCTGCCCATCTCCTGCCTGTTTCCCTCTGTCGCCTTTTACGACACCCACGGGAAGAAATCGGGTAGTGGATATTCTTAACCGCCACTACACGGCAATCTCTCGCTTAACGTAGTGGAAATATTTATATTTTGAGGCAGAAATGTTTGTTTATTATCCACCAATAGAATTAATACCGTACGATTATGGTAAAGATTTCTTTATTTCTAGTAGCAGCTCTTTGATAGCTTTATGGGCGCGACGTAGGAAATGAAGCAAGCCAGCGGACGCGGTCGGTTTCGCTTTGCTTCAACTCCATCTATCAATGTCGCTCGCATGCTATTTGTTCTTGATTTTTGCATAAAACTAACCGACGCCCCGCTGAATAATGGCCCAATTTACACTTGATAGTATCAGACTAACGTTAGATGAAGTCAAAAATGAATGCGCAAATGCTAATAATTATGTTTTGAAATTTATTCTTTGATAATATATATTTGGGTATCATTAAATATAGCTCTGTTGATAATACAGTTCTCTTGGACTGTTGGATACATTGTAAAATTTTCATGGTAGTACCACGCCGAAGCTACATTATGATTGTAGAACGAATGGGTCGGCTCGACCGAAGAAGGACCACACTGTCACAAAATACCAGCGTGAAATTGAATTGTTTGATTAGTGTAGAAAATCGGAAACCCTTTGGTACTGGAAACGAGGCATTCCATCTTCGTCCTCAGGGGTGAGAACGCATCTGCATTTTGATTCTTAGTTGAGGATGAATGTAGGTGTCTATGGGCCACAGCATCCACTTACCATCAGGACTGTGTGCTCCTATCCTCTCCTGTCTATAAAATAAAAAAAATATATTTTGTTATATATTTGATGGGGTTGGATTAGATTATTGTTAAATCTGGTTGTAATTTTAATTAAAACACTAATTATTCATTTGACTTAAGAAAATCCTCGATTTTCGATCCTCTAAAACAATTGTTGCTTAATGACCTGTCCTTCCGAAGAACGAGGTCACGAATCTTCAGTCGTCGCCGTAGAAGGCCGTCCCTCACGCAGATCATCGGTGAGATTAGTGAGGCTACGTTTAAACTCATTAAACCAGTTGTAAACAGTGGCACGAGATGGGGCTTTATCGTGAAAGGCCAATCGAAGTCTATCATAACTTTCTTGTTGGCTTAAATGACATCGAAAGTCATAAAAAATCATTGTACGAAAATTTTCTCGCGTTAAATTCATGCTGACGTGATACAGACAATTTTCAATTTGCCGCCAAATCGTAAACAAATGACAAATTTAATAAACTACATATTGTCCGTTCATCGAACTTGACGCGTGATCCGATTGGTAGCCCTGTAATTTACAGTGTTGCCTATTTCAATGCGAATGGCGTTCCCGAAATGTAGGGACAGGCATTATGGAACGGGATATAAGAGCATGTATGCATGCATCTCAAGCGAGAGGTTGCGGGTTCAAACTTGGCATGTACAGTCAATGATTTTATTAATTTGTCAGCTTTATACATGGGCTTTGGTTAATTTTTTTTATTAATTCATATAAAACATTTTTTGGCAAATTTGGTGAAAACAACAGAACCTTGTTTCGAAGCCACTCTACCATATCTACTTTGAGGCTTGCCATATTAGGGCTTTTATTTGTTTGAACAGTGTGATAACTTGCATTATCCATCACAATCACACAATTACGTGGCAGGTTTGGTAAAACTCAGTCGTTATGGTAGTCTGATGATTTAGTTTGTGACTTGAATAACAGTAACTCACTATTAATGAAGGCGTCTGTAGTTCCAGCGTGTGCAATTATCCAACGCCTACCCGTACCTGAATCCTCTGACCAATACACCTTCTTCGGAAACTGACTGCCAAATTTTTGGACCCCATATGAATAATGAATAAAAATCTCATTCCATCTAAGTAGACAATAGTCCGCCTCTCTTCTCGGTATTTTTTTTTAATTTCATTCAAGAAATTAAAAAGAGCAAGAGCAGATATATCTGGTCGTCTCACTAATTTTTTTTTTGTTTTGATTTACACTTTTTGTATTTATATCCTAGTCGTTTTAACATTTTCTGTAGTGTAGTACACACACCTTTAAAATTTATTTCATATCGCAATTCGACTAGTAATTTGTTCAACGTAGGAATTTTCTTTTCGTACGGTTATCGTACTTCTTCACATACTACTATTTTAATATCATTTAGCATTTTATAAACTGTTGTTAGTCTAAATCTTTGTAACTGGTCAACCTAAACACATACCGGTCATGGCGGCAATTCGGGCACGAACTTGTGGCAATGGCTAAATCAGCTTGTTTTCAGCCTTTTCTTTTTTTAAATGCGTAAACTTGAAGAATAGTTTGTCGTTTAGCAATTTTAATAACTTTCAGCATTTTTAAAACTAAGATTACGTAATTAAGAAGCAAAAGAGCATACAGATAAATTCAAAGAAAGATGACGGCTAAGGAAACAGTGCTACCAATCACTCACGCGTCAAGTTAAGATGAATGGACAATACACGATAATGTTGGCATAGAGTTCCATTTTCAAAATTTGAACTTATTTTTTTATTATATCGTTTACAAGTGGCCAGTTCTAAACACTTTCAGTGTCGCCCTCGTAGCACGAGCGAGCAACGAACTCATGCTGCTGTGTTTCGCATGGTAAGTGTAGAGAACTCAAAGACTATATAACCACTTGACTGGGCATACAATGCCCCGACGCTCGAAAACTGTTAGTATTTTGTCGCCTATGCATAGGATATGGTAGGTACTACAGTGTTGGGAAATGTACAATAATTATTGGATTCTTACAATAATTTGTTACACGAAACTAAATTGTACCATAAAACATAGCTGTCTCATTATTGTACGCTTTTATACAATATTTTCCTATGTTTACACAATATAAGTTCAATACTAGACTATATAGAATATAATAAATACATGTTTTCGTTGTAACTGATTGATTTTGATTAAATACTATTTCTATGATTTTAATTGAGTATTTTTCATAATGATAAAATCCATTTTATCGATATCGCATATTTTCCATTATTAACAAGAGCAACCCTAAAGATAGCCATAATAACGCAACTTGACCACTTGCAGCCGCGCGTTCTTCTTCGTCCCCCGGCTCGCAGTAGTGAGCCGTGTGCTTAGAAGAAATCTGCCTATACGCTCTCTAGTGGTTATATTCTATATGAGATAACTGGAGACCCTGTGGTCGTGGGTATTTTCAAAATATTGTACGTTAGGAAAACCGCCTTTATTAATAAAAACAGTCGTCACCTGAACTCTGTTGTTTCATGGTCACCAGATGGTACAGTGGCAGCGGTTAAAATACCTAAATAGTTTTGGTCTTTATATTGAAATAAAGTTAATTTGTGTACTATTTTAAGTAATAATAATATTAAAATAATCTTTATTGACATAAAATTTCTTACAATATTTTTTAAGGCTCTCTCGACTACTTCCGAGCTAAGTTCGAAAACCTGTGTTACGAGAGTAAGTGAGCTCCCTAATATAATGACAGCTAATTATTTTATGTAATTAAACCAATTTAAAAATTTGTGTGTGCACGTGTGTGTGTATGTGTGTGTGTGTGCGTGAATGTATGTGTGTGTGCATGTGCGTGTGTGTGTGTGTGTGTGCGTGTGCATGAGTGTGTGTGTGCGTGCGTGCGTGCGTGAGTGCGTACGTGCGTACGTGCGTACGTGCGTGCGTGCGTGCGTGCGTGCGTGTATGTGTGTGTGTGTGTGCGCGTGAGTGTATGTGTGTGCGCATTTGTGTGTGTGTGTGTGTGTGTGTGTGTGTGTGTGTGTGTGTGTGTGTGTGTGTGTGTGTGTGTGCATGTGTGCGTGTGTGTGTGTGTGTGTGTTTGTGTGTGTGTGTGTGTGTGTGTGTGTGTTTGCTTGCGGCTGCGTGCGTGTGTGAGCATGTGTATCTGTGTGATTGCGCGTCAGTATGCATTGTTTTGTTGTTTTTTTGCATGTTTGTTAATTTGTTTTACGGCGGCTCTACACGTTGGCCAACATAATGGCGAATGTAGTGGCGAAGATATAGGCCAAGAGTTTGTGACGGACGGTCGTTCGGTTTGCTTCGGTTCAGGCCAATGTGTGGACGAATTTATTTTATTCTAGACGACGGTTCCGTGGCGCAGTGGCTTGGCAATGAGTGGCTGCGCCGGGGTCCGCGGGTTTGAATCCCGTACGGAACAAGTATTTGTTTGTCCTACGAATAATTGTTCCGGGTGTGGATGTGTGATAAATTGCACAAGGACACATGTGCCTCCGCGATACAGGAGAAAATCCTAGTGTGGGGTTAACGTTTCGTTTTTATAAAAGAGTTATAAAAGAATAGTAAATATTAATGGGGCTGTAAATAGATATTCGAAATGTATGAAGTGCATATTGTTAGCCGTCAGGCTGATATTTGGTTTTACGTACCTAATAAGAAGTACTTTATTTCAGCCATGTAATATAAATCAGGGCTGTCATAAACGAGAATTTAATTTATTTATTTAGCTATATTTATTCCTTATATGCATCATAAACTGGAATAAATACCATTAATTAGAACTTAACTTATTTTAAAGTTAAAGGAGTTATAATCGATTCGTCTATGTTTTAAAATTGGGTTTTAAATTTAAAGTTTAGCAAATGATGTATTGCTTTTCTATCAGACATTTGATGTATATAAAGCACCTTATAATTTAAATTAATATTTTACATATATAAATTTAATATTTTTAAGTACTCTCTAAAAATAAGATTTAATGGTTTAAAGTGCTGTTGGGTGCGGTCACATGCGACCGCTCGGGATTTGACGGACGTATGCGACTGCATGGGATTTTTATGGGAATTGAAGGGATGAAATAAAAATTTTAAAGAGAAATTCCAAAGAATAAAGAAATGTTTATAATATACTGTGTTTTATTTCTGAATTGTTTAAAACTGACCAGATATATTTGAACACCCAGAAATACTTTCAGTTGTTATAGGTTAGAAGGTTGTGGCCGGAGCGAAGGCAACCTGACTTTATAGATAAGATATCTGATCTGATTCAATCTGTATTAAAATTGAATCAGCCCATCCAGACTCCACGTAGTCTTGTCTGCCCCACTCCTAGTGTTTTTGTAAAGGCGTAGCGCGGAGGGAGATCAGCCAGCGGAGGTGAGCATGAGTGCCTGTGATCCGCTGCACAAGGGTGAAGGGGCTGCACTTCCCGCACCGCCGAAGTCGTTGTAAAAGTAACTTTGGGTCAATATTCCTGTGTCATAAAAGTGAGGTTATGATTTTACAAAAAAAAAACATTACTCATAAACTATACTTTTTCGCAAGGAAGGAAGGGTAGAGGGGCTTTCCCTGATGCTCTCCTGACACTCCTATTTCCCTCTTCCTCCTCTTGCCGGAGACGATAAATGTTATCATTTTGAGGTTAGGTATATGGGATTTTATTTTTGATTTTTCTCAAGAACGGTGTATTTTAACTTTTTAATGGGAGTAGTGTCGAGGGTTAGGAGATGCTCACTCCCTCCCATCATCCTCTGCCTCCACCCCTCCCGCCAAACAATGCTAAATTTCAACCGTCTTAGGTTATAAGAAACTTAACGCTGGGATTAGGCACAGAAAAAATTCGTTATTATTACATATAAATAATAACTATGAATTTTTTTTTTATAGAAGAGGGGGCAAACGAGCATGCGGCTCACCTGATGTTAAGTGACCACCGCCGCCCATGATCAACCGCAACACCAGGAGAATTGCGGGTGCGTTGCCGGCCCTTTAGAAAGGAGTAAGCTCTTTTCTTGAAGGTCCCCAGGTCGTATCGGTCCGGAAAAATCGCCGGTTGTAAACTATTCCACAGAGAGGTCGTACGTGGAAGAAAACTCCTTGTGAAACGTACAGTGGTGGACCGCCAAGCATCCAGATGGTGTGGATGGTATCGGGACGTTTGCCGTGTAGTGCGTTCACGAAATTTGGCGGCTGGGATTAATCCGAACAATTCCTCTGAGCACTCGCCGTGATAGATGCGATAAAATACGCAAAGAGATGCAACATCTCTTCGCAGCGCCAGTGAATCGAGCCGATGGGAAAGCACTCGGTCGTCGACGATTCGAGCCGCTCTGCGCTGGATGCGGTCAAGTGGAAGGAGCTGGTACTGGGGAGCCCCAGCCCAGAGATGGGAACAGTATTCATGTGCGGCCGAACCTGCGCCTTGTAAAGTTGCAGGCGGTGTGCCGGCATGAAATACTGTCCCGCTCTGCTGAGCACGCCAGGCTTTTTAGAGGCCAATTTGGCCTTCCCTTCCAAGTGACCACGAAACTGCACGTCACTCGATATGTCGACGCCGAGGATTCCGATACTGGCTGAGGCAACAAGGGGAGTGCCTTGAAACTGAGGGGATACGACAAAGGGGTTCTTTTTAGCGGTTAACGCGCAAACTTGTGTCTTCTGGGGGTTAAACTGGACTAGATTTAGTCGTCCCCAATCCGAGACTCTGTTCAGCAAAGACTCGACTCTTCAGACACAAGTTTGTCCCGGCACTCGGAGACGTTTTCCCGAGAAATATCGGCTCGGCCGGTGTAAAGAGCATCACCAGTGCTGTCAATGAATGTTACGGGTATGCAACATATCATTGATATGCAGAAGAAACAGCGTTGGCGATAGCACGCAGCCCTGTGGAACACCAGTATTAATAGGCTTGCAATCGGAGCTTGCACCGTCTACAACGACCTTGATGCTCCGATCTGCAAGAAAGCTGGTGATCCAATCGCACAATTTCTCGGGAAGCCCATAGGAAGGGAGCTGCGAAAGAAGCGCTTTGTGCCAAACCCGATCGAAGGCCTTCGCAATGTCCAAACTAACGGCCAATGCCTCCCCCTTGAACTCTACTGCCTCCGCCCATCTGTGAGTGAGGTAGACCAGAAGATCACCAGCTGACCGACCACGGCGAAAACCGTATTGGCGGTCACTAATCAGCTGGTGATACTCAAGGTACCTCATGAGCTGGCAGTTTACAATGGACTCCATTGTTTTGGAGAACAAGGAGGTGATGGCGATTGGCCGGTAGTTGGACGGGTCTGAGCGGTCGCCTTTTTTAGGGATCGGGTGGACGAAAGCCGTCTTCCATGATTTTGGGACTACGCCTAGGGAGTAGGAGTACCGGAAAAGACGCGTTAAAACCGGTGCCAACTCTGGAGCACACGTCCTCAGCACAATTGGGGGGATTCCGTCAGGCCCACTCGACTTGTGGATGATGTCCAGGGAGATGAGTGCTTTGCGAACCGAGCGCTGTGTGAACTGCACTTCCGGCATTGAGCACTCACACCGCGGGATGGTCTGCGGCGTACTCCCCCCGTCATCGAGAGTCGAGTTAGACGCAAAGAAAGAGCCTAGAAGATCGGCTCTCTCCTTTGCGGTATGGGCCAGTGAATCGTCCTCCCTGTGCAGAGATGGAAGAGATGGCTGACAGAAATTCCCCTGGACAGCCTTGGCGAGAGACCAGAATGCACGGGTTCCAGAAGGAAGGCGAACTAGTTTCTCTCCAATTCTGCCTATGTGCTCTGACTTTGCCTTGGCAATGACTCTTTTGAAGGACCTAGAGGCGGAATTATACTTCTTTTTTAGAGCGCTGGTGTTTACATCCCGGGACGCTGATGCATCAACCCAGGCTTGGTAGCACTCCTGCTTATAGCATGATGCTATTTTACAGGAGCGACCAAACCATGGCTGAGATTTGCCTCCAATGGGCACCACAGAGGAAGGAATAAAAAGTTCCGTACCCTGAAGTACCACATCAGTAACAGAATCCGCAACAACGTTGGGATCATCCGGCGAGAAGCAAACCCGCCCCCAAGGGTAGGATGCAAAGAAAGACCGCATCCCATCCCAATCGGCTGACCTATAGTGCCAAACACGGCGGCAGCCTGCAGAATGCAACCGCGATTTCAGCGTGAGTGGCACCACACTCCGGACCAGACAATGGTCCGAGGAGCCTAAAGGGGCGTCGACGGAAATCTGATATCCTTCCGGGTAAGAGGTCAGCAGAAGGTCCAACAGGGAAGGTGCATGATCCTCCACATCTGGAATCCGCGTAGGCGAAGTAACCAGTTGTGTCAGACCATATGCCAAGGCAAAATCATGAACAGATCTCTCCGCATGATCGGCTAGACGTGAACCAAGCCATTCGGCGTGATGGGCGTTAAAGTCGCCGAGGATCACGATCTCTGCGGAGGGGATCTGCTGTAGCAACGAATCTGCAGCCATTTGGACGTGTTCGAAGAGTCGGTCTGTTTCGGCATTACCGCTATGGAACCTATAGAGGCACTCGTAGACGCGCGGATGGTCGTCGCTGTCTACGCGTAGCCAAAGGATGGACAGGTCCGAACCTTCAAGTCTGCCGAGGTGTCGAGAACAGATGTCCTAAAATGTCCTAAAATGAAATGAAATTACAGTCGTAAAAAAGTAAAATGTATGTTTTAAAGCTTGCAATAGCATATATTAATTGTAAAAGTGTGCTCGGTCGGCAAGCGTGTTCGGAACTAGCATTAATTGAACGGGTTTGTGGCATTAATATTGTAGAACGTTCGGATCTTTTAGAAGGTTTAGGATGCTTATCTGGTGAGTATCATGTAATTATTGATAAATCAATTAAACCGGTAGTTTGTGCTTCGCGAAAAGTACCTCTAGGATTATGTGATAAATTATTAGAAGAATTGCACAGGATGACTGACTTAGGAGTCATTAGAAAGGTCACTCACCAAACACAATGGGTTATTCAATAGTAATTGCGGCAAAAAAAGACATTTATTCTATGATGTAGACTTAGATAGCTTAGTCATAGTACTAGTTTAGTAGTGTTTAGTAGTAATGTAGAGTTAAGGGAGAATTTTAAGCTCAGCTACAGAATATCAGGCGATAAGCTTATACCAACGCAGTATATGAGGAAGGCTGGCAGCCGGGCTTTGTCTACTAGCTCGAATACTTTGACATCGCCTTGAGTTGCTGTGTATCTAAAAAAATGAGTACTTTGATTTAAATCCCACCTCTAGTCAGCTATGCTCTTCAAAAATTGTCACAAATAAATGCAGAGGTTACAAATGTAAAGGTTACGTGTGGTGATACATTTATAATCAAAAATGTAATTTTTAAGTGTTTATGAAGAACCAGAAAACGGTCGCGCTAATGACCAGAAAATTAATGAGCCAATTTAAAATCCGGGGTCAAGGAATAAATAGTGCGCAGCATTTCGTAGCAGAAATATGTACTTATAATTTCGAGACAAGAATGTTTAATTTATTTATGCAACAATAGAATTAATACTGTACGATTATAGTAAAGATTTAATTGTTTCTATATGTAGCCATACGTAAATTTTTAATAATAATTAGTAAATAAGTATATATTATATCAATCATTATAAAAAAATTATAAATAAACAAATTACTACATATAAAAAGTGCCTGTATATTGAAGGTTTGTAGCCCCTGGTTAAACGATCGAAAGGTCAATGACCGTTTTTCTCAATCGATTTGGTACGAACTATATCTGATGTCTTTATGGCGCGACGTAAGAAAAGTAAGACGTAAGTCGGCGGACACGGTCAGTCTCCCTTTGCTTCAACTCCATCTATCAACGTCGCTCGCGTGCTATTTGTTCTCGATTTTTGCATAAAAATAACCGACGTGACACCCCGTTGAATAATGATCCAATTTACACTTGATAGTACCAGACTTAAACATTAGATAGAATGGAAAATGAATATACAAATGCTAATACTAATTTGTGTTTTTAAATTTATCTTTTGACAATACGTTGGTAATATAGTTCCGTTGGCAAGACCTAGGTCACTTCAAGAATGTTCCGGCTTGTTTGCAAAGCGAGGGCGATCATCATGCGCAGATACTTTTAGGTTCAGCATTCTTGGATAGATTTATCTTGATTTTATAGAAGAAAGGAAGATAAACGAGCAGTTAGGGTAGCTATATTAAGTCGACGTTGTGGCCCATATATGTATACCTACATATATCTTTGGTTATCTTTGATAACAAGGCATTTTATGTTTGTTCTTAAGGGTGAAAACGTATCTACATTTTAAGTTTTAATCGAGGAAAGAGAGGAAATAGACGTAAATTGACCACAGCATCCACTTACAATCAGGTGGACTGTGTACTCGTTCGTCGTCCTTATTCTATAAAAAAACTGAGATGAAATGCATCGTTTCCAGTAACAAGGGTTTCTTTCTTTCGTCATCATACTCTGGTAATCTGCGTGAGTGTGGTCCTCTTTTGGTGGTAATAAAATTTCCTTTATCATTCTATTTAATTTTCCAGGTTAATTATATCTGAAAAAAGGGGTAAATTATAATATATTCCTAAATACATACCATAGATATTATATTATACTTTTCTAGTAGTAGTTAGACTGTGTTGATATTGATAAATTGAAAATATATCGTTAAATAATCCACTAAAAATTACTTGGTTTTGATTGTTTAGTTAATCTAAAAGGTATTTCGAGGGGTGCTTAAATTTAGGGGATCTTTAATAAAGTGACATATTTAAGTTGAGTTTCAGTGTTTGGGCAATAGTATTATTAAAACCTAAAAAGGAATCAAACGATTGGTACGACTGTCAAATGGTGTATAAACTATCATTGTTTCTAGGTTATTTATGAAGGCTATAATTACTGACCACTTTTCAATTCATAAAGGAGTAATTGAAGGAGCAAAGGCGAAATTTTCTTATAAAATATTCATCAAAGCTTGTCCCTAGCGTTCAATGCCAATAAAGATGTTGAGATAATTAAATTTTTCTAATATTTGAAATTATTCTGAAAAAATTGTCAACTTCACAAAGTATCGAAGTTGGATTATTATCTAGTTCGGTGTTTTATACTAAACCTAAAGATTGGTGATTAAATGTAAAGGTGTCTGAAGTCGAGTCTTTGCTGAACAGAGTCTCGGATTGGGGGCGTCTAAATCTAGTCCAGTTTAACCCCCAGAAGACGCAAGTTTGCGCGTTAACCGCTAAAAAGAACCCCTTTGTCGTATCTCCTTAGTTTCAAGGCACTCCCCTTGTTGCCTCAGCCAGTATCGGGTTTGCCTGATCAAATGCTACCTGTGTCAATTTTTACGACACTCACGGGATAGAATACAGTGATCGACTCTCTTATATCGCCACTTGCTATGTAGACTAATCATTTTAAACTAAATTTTGCAACGTTAATTAATGTACCATTTTGTTAATGTATTATATTTTGTTAATGTATTACGAGTACATTAGAATTTTTGAATTATATTTTTATCCCTACAATGGAGACGTCGTAGCTCCAGAGATAAACGCTTGTCTTAAATTTATGAAATTTCACAATCATACTACGTTAAATTCCAATAATATGTTAAATTTAAATAAGGAAATGATAGAGGTGATTGGAGAACTCAAAATTCTCATAACACCCATGTAACATCTCAGGGAGGAAGGAGTGCCTGAAAACCAGCGCTTCATGGGGTTTTAGTTCCATTTAAGCAATAGCTGATTCACCTCCGTTTGCCGAAATTTAATTAAGGTTAAGTAATTAGTTTAATACGTAAACATATTTTTTAAAGTGGCAATAAAGTGATATATATTTATTTAAATTTTCTCACTACGCGAACAACTCAGTTTGATCCCCACATTTAATCTATTAATAAATTCAATATAAACTTTATTGTACACCAGTAAACATTAAAATGAAAACAAAATAAAATTAATTATAATATAGAAGGTGCAATATGCGGCCTTATCGCTCTGGAAGCGATTTCTTCAAGACAACTTTTTGCCTTTTTACTTAATTGCGAATTTACTGCGTGTGACGATGAACAGAATGAACAGAAAACCTGTATAGAACCAAGGAAAATTAACTTTCAGCTCAATGAGGACCACTAGCTTATTAGTGACCACCAGTACGGCTTCTATCGGAGTCGGTCAGCTGGTGATCTTCTAGATTACCTAACTCGTAGATGAGTGGAAGCAGTAGAGTCCAAGGGAGAGACATTAACCGTTAGTTTGGACATAACGAAGGCCTTCGATCGCGTTTGGCACAAAGCGCTTCTTTCAAAGCTTCCTTCCTATGGGCTTCCCGAGAAATTATGCAATTGAATCACCAGTTTGATTGCAGATTGGAGCATCAAGGTCATAGTAGATGGTGCATGATCCGATTACAAGCCCATTAACGGTGGAGTTCCACAAGGCTGCATGCTATCACCAACGATAAGGTGATAAGACCCTTTTTAAGTAAAATTCATAGATCTTCAACTTTTATTTTAACTATTATCCCATATCACACATAGTTTTCGAGATAATAGCAAAAAACTTTCATGTTTTAGTTAATTTAACTACTTGCCGATAGACTACTATAGACCTACAAGTATTTTTAAAATATAATAAGGGTGACAACAAAGCTCACAAGCTCACAAGGGCACACAGTCCACCTGGTAGTAAGTAGTTGCTGTGACCCATAGACATCTATATTTATCCAATCAAAATGCAATGCGAATGTGAAATGGAGTGCCTCGTTTCCCGTAAAAAAGGTCTCCCGTACTCTACACTCACCATACGAAACACAGCAGCATTTACGCTGGTATTCCGTGAGAGCGTAGTCCTTCCCCGGTCAAGCAGACCCATTCGTGCCATAACCATAACATACTACCTGCAGCGTGGCTCTACCGCGTGTACAAAAGTACGTAGAACTTAAACGTATTAATGCAAGTGTTCTAAGTGGAAGAAATCGCGGATAAATGTTATTTTTATTAAACGGAATCAATATGTAAGGTATGTTTGTTGGAAGCCGTCATTGGCATAAATGAACCATGTATTTTTTTCCTTCTACGCGAGTGCGAGTCATGTAAATTTATTCATGAAACTGTTTTCTATGCATTGACATGAATCCCTTTAACGGAACTAACAAAGCTCATAGCAAACTGTTACTTTGGTTTCCGGTCTTGTTTAAAACTACATCTATTTTCTACCTGAAGTTTTTAATATATAATTCTGTAGAGATTTGCTGTGTATTAAATTATGAGTTACGCAATAAAAGCAAAATATGAATTGCCGCGTTGTGGTGGGTTATGAGAATACATTATCTCATCTAGTCCCGTGGATGCTGTTATAAGGACTATGGGAAATGCAAGAAATATCTTATGGCATTCACCATAATTATGTAAAATATCCCTCCTATAGGGTAATCTATAGGGGAGACCTATCACCGTGTATGTAGTGAATAATCTGTCGTCTGTGTCTAATCGTGTTTGTTCAAGTGAACTTCCACAGTTAAATTACATTCGTGAACAAGAATTCGAGTTCGATTTCCTATGATATCAATGATTAGTTAGTGCAATTTAAAGTGTTGATATAATTCGTGTACAGAGCTAAAGGAAATTGTTGTGAGAAAATTTACATGTCTAAAAAAATGGAAGGAAGCTGAACTCTTCCCTTCTCCAAAACCCTCATAGAAACACGATACGTATAAACGCCGTTATTGTATTTAATTTTTTATCTAGGCGATATAGATGCGTCAGGATCGTGCCAAATGGAAGTCTGTAGTCTCTGCCTACCTCTTCGGGTGACAGACGTGAGTGTTTACGTTTATGTTTTTAGTCTACTATAATGATGCAGTCCTATGATGTGGCGGACTTCTAAAGTCTTTAAAATATTTTATTTTTGCAAGCTTAAAACTGCAAAGGCTTTGAACAAAGTTAAATAGTTAAGTCAAGCAATAATGATGATAATCGTTTAAATCATTACTTTACAAAAGCGCAGTAACGCTTTCGTTTGACCATCAATTTTGTTGATTGTTATACGTTCAAGAAAAAATCATATAAGGAATAGTGATTCATGTAAGGAATAGGAATAGAGAAAAGAAATTTGAAGTTAAAATGTTGAAAGTTTGTTCCAATACTAGAAATGGATTGGAACTTTCCGCATATTGCATACAACTGTTACCGTGCAAATAGTAAAACTTCTGTTAGTATTTAGATTATTTCTCTTTATTTTCTCTTGTCTTAATACCCTTTCACAAGAACAGCCTTCCTGATTAAATTTCCCCATTTAGTTTAGCGTTTTTTAATAACTAGTACTGGTTGACCAAGCTTTGCTTGGTAATTTTTTTAATTCGTGTGTTTTGGAAATTATATTTAGATACAAATTACATACTGATGAAATATGAATAATATTTTTTGATTTTACCGACATAATAGAAAGAACTGAACTGGTTATTTGAATGAAAAATCATGAGTGCGCAATTAGTTTATAATTATATAATTTTCATGTTTTTAAAAAATACTAAAAAAATGGCTCGAAATAATAGATTTTCTCATAAAAGAAGGGAACTTGAAAAAAAAAGGCAAAAAAGTCAGACTGAAGATAGGACACGAACCAGGGCACTACGATTTCACGACGGTATCCACTTGAGCTATTACGATTAATAAAGTGTCAAAATTTATCTTCTTATATTGTAGCAGTTTTTCATTGCCTGAAAACACGGACAAAATGAAATTTTTTGAAATTGATAACCCCTGGACACAAAATTTTATAAAAATCGTTGGAGCCGTTTCTGAGATTTATATATATATATATATATATATATATATATATATATATATATATATATATATATATATATATATATATATATATATATATATATATATATATATATATATAATAAATAGTAGTAGTAAATAAATAATCTTTGAGTATTCAACCAACTGGAGAGGCCATGCGCGTTAATTCCTAAACAAAAATTCTGTCAACACAAGCTTACTCTTGAATCCAATAACAATTTCGATCCAATCTCAATTTCAATCCAATGCTGACAAATTAGCGTACACTTGAAAACAATTTTGACAACATTGGATTGAAATCGGAGTTGCGCTCGGATTGGCCAAAAATTTTGTTGTACCACATGAAGTAAGCTGCGTTAGTCTTAGCAACAGGCATGTTTTATTTATCGTTAAACCGGTAAAGTCATAATAAACACTTTGTAACTTTCATAAACGAGCGTTTAAGTGGTAAAAATACTTAATAAATGGTGTAATTCGTCAAACATAACATCTTTTCATACAGTTCTTATAAAAAAACGCTATATTTGCGAGTTTTAATTAATTATAAGGCTGTATAGGAGCGTGTCTTTGCCTCATTTTTTTGTTGTCAGAAAAAAATTGTTATCACGACGGTCATGAAACGTAAACAAATATCAACTTTCGAAGAACTCTTTTTAAGTTTAAAGGTTAAGTGCTTTTTAAGTATGTGTAGAGTAAATTAATAATAGACCTTTCAATTTGGGTATAACTATAAACAGTTTGAAATAGTTCATTACCGCATTAACACAATTAAGCATCATATGAAACAACGAAATGGGCACTGTTAGCTAATTAGGAGGAACAAAATAAATAATAATGGTCAAGGATAGGCTAAAGTAAGTATAACAATGTTTTTTAAAAAATTTATAGGTAGATATGTTTTTTAATTTGGGTACAGAAAAAAGGCAATTTCTGGCCTGTTGAACAACATTAAACTAGGGATTGATAGCAGTCATAGATGGTCAAGTGTTGCTTTTGAAGACTCAACTTACAATTAACCTTTCTCACTACTTAGTTATTACAAATAACAATGTTGATTCGTTAACTTCTCAATATTTTTGTGTGGCATCTAATAATAATAATTATTTTTTTACTCACTTTTAAAGACAAACATTTTAATATTATTTTATTTTTCTAGGAATATCTAATGGATAGGCTAGGGCCACGGCATCAAATGGGCCAATAGCTGGTTAATTTCATGGAGAAAAGAGACTCTTTATGATGAACTTTATCTTCTAGATATGGCCACATAGAAAGTGGACTTAGTCAAGCCCCTACCTACAGTTTGATAAAAATAAGGAACTTGCAATATGTATGTCTTACACTCAAGTGGTAAAAAGGTAATCCATCATTTTTAATTGCAATAATTTACATAAATTGACGTCATAAGTGTTATCTCTTTGTGTAGAGAATATAGATGTTTCAATAAATCTTAAACATCCTTTTAAATGGTTTGTGGTGGATTAAAACTTCTAATTCAAATATTCTACCTTAATTTTGTCATTGATTTATAATTAACAACTATTAAACATTACTCTACAGAGATGGGATGTTATCAAATATTTATTTTCATTTTAGAATCACAACTTAATTCCATACCACATTCCCCAAGCAACAACACTCTACCAACAAGAAATGATCAATATATGGAGCATCCGAAAATAAAGTTATAATCAAATGCAATGTCCAAAATAACCAGGACAATTGAGGGGTTTAATATTATTGTTTTAAATTTTCCAAACAGAGTACAACAACAATAACAATCCTGTAATTTAAAATAAGACTTTCATTTAATTTTATAAATGTTTTAATGTTATTTTAAATTTATTCGTTTTCTTTTAATTACTTTTGTAAAAGAAACTGATTTTTGGTTCACTGAAGATATAATTTTAAGATTTTAATTTCATAGTGTTATCATTTGATATATAATCAATATGTTTTTGATTACATATGTTAAGCTATATTATCAAATTTCAAATATAAATAATAGATTTAATGTAGAATTAGTACCTAGGTAAGAATATATACTAATAGTAATAGGTTGATAAAAATATGTTTGCATTATATTAAATAAATGATCAAATTTGTATTAGAATTTTATTAACAAATCCTTTTTAAAAGCAATGAGTGAATGCAGGAAATAAAGTAAATGGGGCTATAAACTCTATCGTGAAAAGTCAGAATGTGTCAAAAAAGGCACATATTATGGATGTTAGTCCCTTTTTAGGGTTCCGTAGTCAACTAGGAACCCTTATAGTTTCGCCATGTCTGTCTGTCCGTCTGTCCGTCCTCGCCTTATCTCTGTGACCGTTACCACTAGAAAGCTGAAATTTGGTACCAATATGTGTATCAATCACGCCGACAAAGTGGTAAAATAAAAATTGGAAAAAAATGTTTTATTAGAGTAGCCTCCCTATATGTAAAGAGGAAATGATTTTTTTTTAATTTTAACCCTAACGTGTGATATATTGTTGGAAAGGTATTTAAAAATGAATAGGGGTTTACTAAAATCATTTTTGATAATGTCAATAATTTCGGAAATAATCGCTCCAAAAGTAAAAAACAATGTGTCCCCCCCTCTAACTTTTGAACCATAACTTTAGAAAATATGAAAAAAATCTGAAAAGTAGAACTTTATAAGGACTTTCTAGGAAAATCATTTTGAACATGGATGGAAACAACAGTACCCACTACCGGGAGCAGTTGCAGGAGCGCGGAGCGCTGCTGGAGCGCGAATATAATGGATACCCACCTTTAAACTCATAAGTGGGAACACTTATTGTGACGGACGGGAAACTACAAAACCCTACATCGAGCGTGGCCCGACACGCTCTTGGCCGTTTTTTTTACATATGGTAGTGGAAGTTGGGTGTGGCAGAAGAAGCACGAAAGTAGAATAAACGCAGTAGAAATGCAGTCATTAAGGAGTATGATGGGTATGAATGTGAGTGAAAGGGTGAGAAATTGCGTAATAAGAGTGTGGTTTGCAAGATGATATGACCAGTATTAAGAAAGGAATGCTTCGGTGGTATGGTCATATACAAAAAATTAATGAGGAACAAGTGACAAAGCAAATTTATGTTGCAGAAGTGAGTGGCAGAGTTGGAAAGGGATGTTCTAGGCGAAAGAATACCAACAAAATTGGCGATATATTGAAAATGGGCCAAATTAAAGGTACTAGTATAATGATGTGGAGGAGGCAAGAGAGGTGTGTCAGGATTGTGCCAAATGGAAGTCTGTAGTCTTTGCCCACCCCTCGAGTGACAGGTGTTTATGTTGTGTTAAGTTATGTGTGATTAAAATTACGTTAGCTATATAATTTTATTTTTAATTCTTATAAAATTATACATTTATTATATTTATATTTCCTTTACGTGTGAAACCCGCCAATAAACCTCTCAGACATAATAAGAGACCTCTGCCTAGCAGTGGGATGCTTTATATTATACTTGAGATATCTAAACAATCCTCTTTAAACCTTTGCGCCGCCTAACTATTGAACATATTTCTTCTACAAAACAACCACTTTAAAACGAATTAAAAATAAAGGCTGTTACAATATGATGTAAAATATATTCTCTACGTAGGGTCATATTTAGGTTTTTATTCATGCACTATTTTCTCACTAAAGTCCTTAATAATACAATTATTAGCTCCATACTCATCATCACTCATAGAAAAAAACTTAAGTGCTTAAAACTCATAATTTGAAGCTCATTTCGTAATTTTTTTAATTGCAATGCACTATTACGGCGTAGAATTGAACATTAACACAAGAGTTGAACATGTCATTATTTTATCGAAAACAATAAGATAATTGCCGGAAAAAAAAGATTAATATGAACACAATTCCTAAAACGTTACTGTTTTGTTATTGCCTTAATTCCAATTCCAACACAATATCAAACACAATACGCTGCTGTCAACTAACTGTCAAAAGTGCGTCGGGAGTACCGATTTCGCTCGGACAATTTCAATTCCAATCCTAATTAGTTCACACAATCACCACGCAATACTAAACTAATTTAGCGCTAGAGTCGCTTTCAAGAGTACCAAACGTCATAATTCCAATCTCGATCGATCGGAATTGTTTTCAAGAGTAAGCCTACTGGGCGCAAGAGAAACACACAACTGTATACTTAACTACAAATGCAAAATTAAATCGTGTCACTATAAACGCACACTACAACATTTGTGTTTGTGTTCATCGCGTTTACGCATACCATCAAATCGTACACGTGTCGATACACTGAGCGCTGGCTGAATGTCGATATTTTTTATCGATAAACAAATCACCATAGTCCGCACAAGTTTTTATTTGATTATAAGTAATACATAGATAAATAATACCAAGGTGTTATTTGAAATTCTTTTTTTAAAATATTTAAAAATGATCTTCGGAAAAAAACTTATAAATTATTGAAAGAAACTTTATATTTTGCTACAGGTTTATTTTACATTATGCAGGATAAAATTTAAAATATTTAACAAATCAAAATAGGAGGTTTAGTTAACTTATTTTAAAAATAAGATTTATGAAAAGAAAAATCCTATCAGTTTATCAAGATGGTGTTAACCAAGTTTTTGTTTTTATTATAAGGCTTCAATCACAAAACCGCTATTTATAAAAAGTAGTTGATATTTAAGAGTTATTAAATGAACTGTCTGGAAAATATTTAATTAATTAGGAAAATAATAGCTGCTTAAAAATAAAATGTGACATCTACCTAGGGCTAAGTCTTCCCCAGAAAGATGTTTTGCTAAACTAATGTACAATTGATGGCCGACGACTTGGATACACAACAAAAAACGTTAACTGTTTTAAGACTTGGACTAGAGAGTAACCCTGACAAGAAATTGTATTGTATATTACTGATAGATGAAATTTAAAATAAAATAATTGACGGAGTACTATGCCAGTTCTAAAAGACATTTTGGTTATATACATAATGCCTTTGGCTGCTAGCGTGGTAATCCGTCAATTGCCTAATTTTCATTTTATCCATGACCAAGGTACAATAAAAAAAATTATAAGGGCTACTCTCCGCTCTCAATTTTAATGCCGTCAGCGCTTCTTGAGTAAAACCTGGTCGGCGATCGATGGTAGTGTATCACTTAGTCAATGTCCGTGATGCAGGCAAACATGTTCCAAAAGTTTTACGTACATAGCGATAGGCTTTCGGTGAGTAATAGGTAAGTGTTAGGGCAAAGTATTTCTTGCAAACTTGTGAAGCCTGTTTATGCTATTGTTTTTTATGTCAAGGCATTTTTTCAGTTTAATTTTCCTTGGCCTAAGTGTTGGCTCGTACTCGCAGTGTTTAGTAATTTGGGCTATATAAAGATTTTTTTTCGAATAGTGACTTTTGAGACAACTAATGGAATTTTTCCGGAACATCCAGCTTTCTTTTTTCGATGTTGCTGATGTTGTGCAATCACCACGATCACCCTAAATAAATAAATAATTTACTAATTTACTTACGTAAGTCTGAAGATTCAAGATATATATATATATATATATATATATATATATATATATATATATATATATATATATATATATATATGTATATAAAAAACTTTCTAGTAGAGCAATATTGGGGTCACAAAGGTAATAATAAAAATATTTAATCTAAATCTAATTACAGCCAAACATAGTTCACACACACACAAGTTCACACAAGTTCATGGTTGGTACTCCAGTGTCAGCTAAGCTTCTTTTATTGTAAGCTTGGAGTATAAAATATGATTTTTCAAAATGTTCGGAGCAAATTGTGCTAGTCCGTTTGGGTATCCAAGTTTCATGGTTTCTACAAGCTACAATCCAAGTTTGTCGCCTAAAAGGATCCTTTAGAAATCTGTAAAAACAAACCAATAATAGAAAAATTTACTACTTTTTGTAATACATTACTGTAACAGCTAAATAAAAACTACAAACCGGTTCGGCAGACAAACCCGCATGGTTAACTAACTTATCGATAGCTAAAGTTGTGGCGTTCATTACTATAGTGCAATACTTTCGGTTCCACTACATATACCAGTTTATTTTTATAAAAATTGCACACTTGTGCTGCGAAGTAACAAGTTTCGATTTGACTTATTTGGCCTTTAATATTTTGATAAATACTAGTTATTGATTATATTAAATTATATAATATTCAGTATCGTGTTGTAATTCTGCTGAATATATAAATCATTTAAGAAATTCCACTACACATCTATATGTAGTGATTATTATTCATCACAAACCGATTTAGTAATTAGGAAATATGTTTTCGTTAATATATTTAACTTGTGTAGTACCTAAATTATATTTATTTAAAAATAGATTATTTTTCACTTTATGAACTATAATGGCCACACTTGGTATTGGACGAAAATATTCACAAAGTACGAGTTTTAATGATAAAATTACTAGTTTTGTATAACAAGTATGAGTCGAACTCTCGTACCTTTTACAGAGGTGGAGGTGGTGGAGCGATGAGCCTAAGGCTACCGAAGTCTAGTTCCCCGGTCGAACCTTAAGCCTATTACGCGAGCTATTAACTAAAGTGGACTGTATATGCGATTGCTTCTACGCTTACGTAAAAGCGACTACTATAGCATGCGGTACAATGCACTCGCTCTTCCCTAAAAACAAAACTATTATTTGCCAAATCTATGAAAGGAATCCTGCTTGATTAGGAGAAAACAAAATTGGAGCGGATTAACACAATTAAACACAATTATACCAAGCAGGAAATATTATTAGGAACGTTCACTCACCGGGGTGTTTTCTTCTATGCTGCTTGGGCACTATAGCTGCGACTTCTGGAAGATACTCTGGGTAGAATCTCTGCCTTTCTTGTCCGATGACGCGTCGGAAGAGAGTGCGGTGCGCGACTATTTCTCACACCAGGTGAGGCGGGTTTCCTGGAGCTCGACTGCTTCCAGACTAAAGCGGTTCTACTAGTGGTGTGGTTCTAATGACGAGCGCGGCGGGAAGAGAGCGCGCGTCGGTCGCGCGTGCCTTTTATTCCTTCGGTTGCGATGATTACGTGATATTCTAGAATCGTCTTCTTTCCCCTCCCACCCCACCACCCCGATGTGTCGATAGGAGGGTATGAATGATATCGTTTAGAAAGGATAAACGATTTGGCAAATCACTACCGTCAAAATAAAATACGAATGGTTTTTCCGCGCAACCATCTCCCCCGCCCTTGAAGGATTTCCTTCAAAATTAACTAAAACAACTAGAGCTAAGATTACCCAAATTCAACTACAATTTCTAATTTAGAAAGCTAATTTAAATTATGGAAGAGGTAAGGGGCACAAACGGACAAAAGGACGCAGGTAAGACCCAACCGTGGTCTTAACGCGAGCTACCCTAATTACTCCGTCGGAACCGGGAAAGACCTCTTCGACAATTCCTAACGGCCAATGGAGAGCACAATGGGGAGCACAACTACAGTTCCTACAGCTAAAGGCTCAGTTGCTGTGTTCCATTTTTGCTGAGACTGCAAAGTATGCAAGTATTCCATGCTCCATCGTTTCCATATATATATATATATATATATATATATATATATATATATATATATATATTATATATATACATATATATATATATATATATATATATATATATATATATATATATATGTATATAAAAAACTTTCTAGTAGAGCAATATTGGGGTCACAAAGGTAATAATAAAAATATTTAATCTAAATCTAATTACAGCCAAACATAGTTCACACACACACAAGTTCATGGTTGGTACTCCAGTGTCAGCTAAGCTTCTTTTATTGTAAGCTTGGAGTATAAAATATGATTTTTCAAAATGTTCGGAGCAAATTGTGCTAGTCCGTTTGGGTATCCAAGATTCATGGTTTCTACAAGCTACAATCCAAGTTTGTCGCCTAAAAGGATCCTTTAGAAATCTGTAAAAACAAACCAATAATAGAAAAATTTACTACTTTTTGTAATACATTACTGTAACAGCTAAATAAAAACTACAAACCGGTTCGGCAGACAAACCCGCATGGTTAACTAACTTATCGATAGCTAAAGTTGTGGCGTTCATTACTATAGTGCAATACTTTCGGTTCCACTACATATACCAGTTTATTTTTATAAAAATTGCACACTTGTGCTGCGAAGTAACAAGTTTCGATTTGACTTATTTGGCCTTTAATATTTTGATAAATACTAGTTATTGATTATATTAAATTATATAATATTCAGTATCGTGTTGTAATTCTGCTGAATATATAAATCATTTAAGAAATTCCACTACACATCTATATGTAGTGATTATTATTCATCACAAACCGATTTAGTAATTAGGAAATATGTTTTCGTTAATATATTTAACTTGTGTAGTACCTAAATTATATTTATTTAAAAATAGATTATTTTTCACTTTATGAACTATAATGGCCACACTTGGTATTGGACGAAAATATTCACAAAGTACGAGTTTTAATGATAAAATTACTAGTTTTGTATAACAAGTATGAGTCGAACTCTCGTACCTTTTACAGAGGTGGAGGTGGTGGAGCGATGAGCCTAAGGCTACCGAAGTCTAGTTCCCCGGTCGAACCTTAAGCCTATTACGCGAGCTATTAACTAAAGTGGACTGTATATGCGATTGCTTCTACGCTTACGTAAAAGCGACTACTATAGCATGCGGTACAATGCACTCGCTCTTCCCTAAAAACAAAACTATTATTTGCCAAATCTATGAAAGGAATCCTGCTTGATTAGGAGAAAACAAAATTGGAGCGGATTAACACAATTAAACACAATTATACCAAGCAGGAAATATTATTAGGAACGTTCACTCACCGGGGTGTTTTCTTCTATGCTGCTTGGGCACTATAGCTGCGACTTCTGGAAGATACTCTGGGTAGAATCTCTGCCTTTCTTGTCCGATGACGCGTCGGAAGAGAGTGCGGTGCGCGACTATTTCTCACACCAGGTGAGGCGGGTTTCCTGGAGCTCGACTGCTTCCAGACTAAAGCGGTTCTACTAGTGGTGTGGTTCTAATGACGAGCGCGGCGGGAAGAGAGCGCGCGTCGGTCGCGCGTGCCTTTTGTTCCTTCGGTTGCGATGATTACGTGATATTCTAGAATCGTCTTCTTTCCCCTCCCACCCCACCACCCCGATGTGTCGATAGGAGGGTATGAATGATATCGTTTAGAAAGGATAAACGATTTGGCAAATCACTACCGTCAAAATAAAATACGAATGGTTTTTCCGCGCAACCATCTCCCCCGCCCTTGAAGGATTTCCTTCAAAATTAACTAAAACAACTAGAGCTAAGATTACCCAAATTCAACTACAATTTCTAATTTAGAAAGCTAATTTAAATTATGGAAGAGGTAAGGGGCACAAACGGACAAAAGGACGCAGGTAAGACCCAACCGTGGTCTTAACGCGAGCTACCCTAATTACTCCGTCGGAACCGGGAAAGACCTCTTCGACAATTCCTAACGGCCAATGGAGAGCACAATGGGGAGCACAACTACAGTTCCTACAACTAAAGGCTCAGTTGCTGTGTTCCATTTTTGCTGAGACTGCAAAGTATGCAAGTATTCCATGCTCCATCGTTTCCATATATATATATATATTATATATATACATATATATATATATATATATATATATATATATATATATATATATATATATATATATATATATATATATATATATATGTATATAAAAAACTTTCTAGTAGAGCAATATTGGGGTCACAAAGGTAATAATAAAAATATTTAATCTAAATCTAATTACAGCCAAACATAGTTCACACACACACAAGTTCATGGTTGGTACTCCAGTGTCAGCTAAGCTTCTTTTATTGTAAGCTTGGAGTATAAAATATGATTTTTCAAAATGTTCGGAGCAAATTGTGCTAGTCCGTTTGGGTATCCAAGATTCATGGTTTCTACAAGCTACAATCCAAGTTTGTCGCCTAAAAGGATCCTTTAGAAATCTGTAAAAACAAACCAATAATAGAAAAATTTACTACTTTTTGTAATACATTACTGTAACAGCTAAATAAAAACTACAAACCGGTTCGGCAGACAAACCCGCATGGTTAACTAACTTATCGATAGCTAAAGTTGTGGCGTTCATTACTATAGTGCAATACTTTCGGTTCCACTACATATACCAGTTTATTTTTATAAAAATTGCACACTTGTGCTGCGAAGTAACAAGTTTCGATTTGACTTATTTGGCCTTTAATATTTTGATAAATACTAGTTATTGATTATATTAAATTATATAATATTCAGTATCGTGTTGTAATTCTGCTGAATATATAAATCATTTAAGAAATTCCACTACACATCTATATGTAGTGATTATTATTCATCACAAACCGATTTAGTAATTAGGAAATATGTTTTCGTTAATATATTTAACTTGTGTAGTACCTAAATTATATTTATTTAAAAATAGATTATTTTTCACTTTATGAACTATAATGGCCACACTTGGTATTGGACGAAAATATTCACAAAGTACGAGTTTTAATGATAAAATTACTAGTTTTGTATAACAAGTATGAGTCGAACTCTCGTACCTTTTACAGAGGTGGAGGTGGTGGAGCGATGAGCCTAAGGCTACCGAAGTCTAGTTCCCCGGTCGAACCTTAAGCCTATTACGCGAGCTATTAACTAAAGTGGACTGTATATGCGATTGCTTCTACGCTTACGTAAAAGCGACTACTATAGCATGCGGTACAATGCACTCGCTCTTCCCTAAAAACAAAACTATTATTTGCCAAATCTATGAAAGGAATCCTGCTTGATTAGGAGAAAACAAAATTGGAGCGGATTAACACAATTAAACACAATTATACCAAGCAGGAAATATTATTAGGAACGTTCACTCACCGGGGTGTTTTCTTCTATGCTGCTTGGGCACTATAGCTGCGACTTCTGGAAGATACTCTGGGTAGAATCTCTGCCTTTCTTGTCCGATGACGCGTCGGAAGAGAGTGCGGTGCGCGACTATTTCTCACACCAGGTGAGGCGGGTTTCCTGGAGCTCGACTGCTTCCAGACTAAAGCGGTTCTACTAGTGGTGTGGTTCTAATGACGAGCGCGGCGGGAAGAGAGCGCGCGTCGGTCGCGCGTGCCTTTTATTCCTTCGGTTGCGATGATTACGTGATATTCTAGAATCGTCTTCTTTCCCCTCCCACCCCACCACCCCGATGTGTCGATAGGAGGGTATGAATGATATCGTTTAGAAAGGATAAACGATTTGGCAAATCACTACCGTCAAAATAAAATACGAATGGTTTTTCCGCGCAACCATCTCCCCCGCCCTTGAAGGATTTCCTTCAAAATTAACTAAAACAACTAGAGCTAAGATTACCCAAATTCAACTACAATTTCTAATTTAGAAAGCTAATTTAAATTATGGAAGAGGTAAGGGGCACAAACGGACAAAAGGACGCAGGTAAGACCCAACCGTGGTCTTAACGCGAGCTACCCTAATTACTCCGTCGGAACCGGGAAAGACCTCTTCGACAATTCCTAACGGCCAATGGAGAGCACAATGGGGAGCACAACTACAGTTCCTACAGCTAAAGGCTCAGTTGCTGTGTTCCATTTTTGCTGAGACTGCAAAGTATGCAAGTATTCCATGCTCCATCGTTTCCATATATATATATATATTATATACATATATTTATATATATATATATATATATATTATATACATATATATATATATATATATATATATATATATATATATATATATATATATATATATATATATATATATATATATATATATATGTATATAAAAAACTTTCTAGTAGAGCAATATTGGGGTCACAAAGGTAATAATAAAAATATTTAATCTAAATCTAATTACAGCCAAACATAGTTCACACACACACAAGTTCATGGTTGGTACTCCAGTGTCAGCTAAGCTTCTTTTATTGTAAGCTTGGAGTATAAAATATGATTTTTCAAAATGTTCGGAGCAAATTGTGCTAGTCCGTTTGGGTATCCAAGATTCATGGTTTCTACAAGCTACAATCCAAGTTTGTCGCCTAAAAGGATCCTTTAGAAATCTGTAAAAACAAACCAATAATAGAAAAATTTACTACTTTTTGTAATACATTACTGTAACAGCTAAATAAAAACTACAAACCGGTTCGGCAGACAAACCCGCATGGTTAACTAACTTATCGATAGCTAAAGTTGTGGCGTTCATTACTATAGTGCAATACTTTCGGTTCCACTACATATACCAGTTTATTTTTATAAAAATTGCACACTTGTGCTGCGAAGTAACAAGTTTCGATTTGACTTATTTGGCCTTTAATATTTTGATAAATACTAGTTATTGATTATATTAAATTATATAATATTCAGTATCGTGTTGTAATTCTGCTGAATATATAAATCATTTAAGAAATTCCACTACACATCTATATGTAGTGATTATTATTCATCACAAACCGATTTAGTAATTAGGAAATATGTTTTCGTTAATATATTTAACTTGTGTAGTACCTAAATTATATTTATTTAAAAATAGATTATTTTTCACTTTATGAACTATAATGGCCACACTTGGTATTGGACGAAAATATTCACAAAGTACGAGTTTTAATGATAAAATTACTAGTTTTGTATAACAAGTATGAGTCGAACTCTCGTACCTTTTACAGAGGTGGAGGTGGTGGAGCGATGAGCCTAAGGCTACCGAAGTCTAGTTCCCCGGTCGAACCTTAAGCCTATTACGCGAGCTATTAACTAAAGTGGACTGTATATGCGATTGCTTCTACGCTTACGTAAAAGCGACTACTATAGCATGCGGTACAATGCACTCGCTCTTCCCTAAAAACAAAACTATTATTTGCCAAATCTATGAAAGGAATCCTGCTTGATTAGGAGAAAACAAAATTGGAGCGGATTAACACAATTAAACACAATTATACCAAGCAGGAAATATTATTAGGAACGTTCACTCACCGGGGTGTTTTCTTCTATGCTGCTTGGGCACTATAGCTGCGACTTCTGGAAGATACTCTGGGTAGAATCTCTGCCTTTCTTGTCCGATAACGCGTCGGAAGAGAGTGCGGTACGCGACTATTTCTCACACCAGGTGAGGCGGGTTTCCTGGAGCTCGACTGCTTCCAGACTAAAGCGGTTCTACTAGTGGTGTGGTTCTAATGACGAGCGCGGCGGGAAGAGAGCGCGCGTCGGTCGCGCGTGCCTTTTATTCCTTCGGTTGCGATGATTACGTGATATTCTAGAATCGTCTTCTTTCCCCTCCCACCCCACCACCCCGATGTGTCGATAGGAGGGTATGAATGATATCGTTTAGAAAGGATAAACGATTTGGCAAATCACTACCGTCAAAATAAAATACGAATGGTTTTTCCGCGCAACCATCTCCCCCGCCCTTGAAGGATTTCCTTCAAAATTAACTAAAACAACTAGAGCTAAGATTACCCAAATTCAACTACAATTTCTAATTTAGAAAGCTAATTTAAATTATGGAAGAGGCAAGGGGCACAAACGGACAAAAGGACGCAGGTAAGACCCAACCGTGGTCTTAACGCGAGCTACCCTAATTACTCCGTCGGAACCGGGAAAGACCTCTTCGACAATTCCTAACGGCCAATGGAGAGCACAATGGGGAGCACAACTACAGTTCCTACAGCTAAAGGCTCAGTTGCTGTGTTCCATTTTTGCTGAGACTGCAAAGTATGCAAGTATTCCATGCTCCATCGTTTCCAAAATGATTGCACTAACCGGTCTAATAATTTGTGGCGTGCGGATATGCTAAGTCTGTTCTCATCCATATCTGCGGCGGGCAAATACTTTAAAGGCGTTAAATTCAAAAAATGTGCTGGAGTTAGAGCCAGCGGTTCCGAGAGGTCACTAGACAACGTACGACAAAGTCGGCGGCTATTCATTACGCATTCAATTTGAGCGAGCACCGTACTTAGCTCTTCGAAGGACAAAATTTGATCACCTATTACTCTGTATAAGTGACTCTTTAGACTCTTAATATTAGTCTCCCAATTGCCCCCAAAATGACTCGCGGCTGGGACGTTCAGAGACCACTCAATGCGGTTCTCGGCTAGAATGTGAGCGAACTCCGAATTATAATACTTGCTAGCTAAGAGCTCATGTAGTTCTGACAAAATACGTTTTGCCCCGACGTAGTTCGTACCGTTATCCGAATACAATTTACTTACAGGGCCACGGCGGGAAAGAAATCTTTTAAATGCACCCATAAAGCCTGCTGTGCTTAGATCACCAACGAGTTCTATATGCAGCGCTCGAGTAGTTAGACATACGAAAATGCAGACTTAAGCCTTTGTGGATCTTATACCACGCCCGCGAGTGAGCGTGACCTTAAACGGACCAGCGAAATCAGACCCGGTGTGCGTAAAGGGCTTTACTGATTGTATTACTCTACAAGATCTAAGTTCCGCCATTTCCGGAAATGACGGCTTGGGGCGTGCCCGAAAGCAAGCTATACATCTGTCCACCCGACTGCGTTTTAAACTACGTGCAGAAAGAATCCAATAATTCTGACGCAAGATCGACATCAGCAAGTCGGGGCCAGCGTGCGAGTTCAATTTATGATGGTAATCGACTAATAAATTCATGGTATGGTCTTTACGCGGTAAAACTATAGGGTGCCGTTGGTCGAAACTCAACTGCGAGTTGGACAAGCGTCCACCTACCCTTACAATCCCATCCTGTAAAAATGGCTTAAGGCGTTGAAAAGCGCGACAACAAGCTCTATTCGATTGTAATCTTGTAATTTCTTCAGAGAAATGCGCACGTTGAAGTTCACGCAATACTAGCGACTCGGCATAGTTGTAATCGGACGCTAAGACATACGAACGTCGCGGTAAAAGCTTCGGGAATCGACAAACGTAAATTACGCTACGCAATAATTTCGACCAAGAGGACAAGCGGTTCGCCAAAGCAATGATTGGAGAAACCTCGCTCGAAACGTTCGCCACTAGAGCGTGTCTCTTCTCTTCCGGCGGTTGTGACACTGACGAAGGTTCGAAATCGGTTATTGGCCATTGCGAGGGATCCAAGTGAACCCAAGCAGGTCCGTGGAACCAAAGCGGGTGTCCATTATTTGCATCGGGGTGAGTCCACGGGATAGACAATCGGCGGGGTTTTCCGTACCGGACACGTGATAAAAGTTCCGCGTTTCTAACTCGTCTTGGATCTTGGCCACTCGGTTCGCGACAAACGTATCCCAACGGTGGGGTGAAGAATGAACCCAGTATAAGGCGACGGTGGAGTCGGAAAAGGCAAATATCCTTTCTATGTGAACTCTATCCCTACATGCGCTGATAACTGCGGTAATAAGCTTGGTGAGTACTAATATTGCGCAAAGCTCTAAGCGCGCCAGAGAGACAACCTTACGGGGGGAGACTCTCGACTTAGAACTAATGAGGCTAATCGGATTTCTACCATTATTCTGGACGTGGAAATATACAACACCCCGTAAGCCTTCTCGCTGGCGTCTGCAAACCCAACGACCGTTATGACGCTATTTCTATCGACGTTTATATGACGCGGTATTTTAATTTCTCTTAATAAAGGAAGTTCCTCTCTAAAACGCTGCCACAACCGAACAATGCTGTTAGGCGGCGAGTCATCCCAGTCGCATTCAAATAACCAAAGTTGTTTAATTAAAAGCTTAGCGTATAATACCACCGGAGCTACGAAACCCATGACGTCCCATAATCTAGCAACGCATGACAGTATAGTGCGCTTTGTGCACTTCTCTACGGGCGGATTTACCTTAGGGCTAAACACGTCGGACTCTGGTGACCAACACAGACCGAGCACCTTGTGTGTATCTGAATCGTCGAATTCCTTTATCGCCGAAAGACGGTGTGATAGTGGGATTGTATCTAAAACCGGACGCGAATTACTAGTCCACTTGAAAATATTGAATTGACCCGATTTCATGAGCTTTATAACCTCGGCGGTGGTTAGGGTGGCCTCCTCCACGCTATCGACCGAGTACACAAAATCATCCATATATAAACCGCTCTCAATTGCCCTCTTAGCTTTAGGGTAAGAGAGACCTTCATCGTGAGCGAGCTGTCTCACCGTGCGTAACGCATGAAATGGGCTCGACTTTAAACCAAAACAAACGCGGTTAAATTCATACACCATTAGAGGTTCCTTTGGGTTAAAACACAGAACACTTAATACAGCTAGTAGAAATGTTATACGTGCCGGGAATGCGCGCCGTGTATATGGCTTAAAAGCCAACTACTAGAATTTCGTGGCTCAGTTCGAAACAAACCGTCGTCACGTGTTAGTCGTGGTGCACGTGGTTAAAAATGGTCTATTGCAGTGTTTCGAACTGTTCGACCTGTTCAGGAAAGGGTTATTGTTCTTCTAAAGGAATTTTTTATCATTGGTGAGTAAAATAATACATTTTTAAGTCGATTTTATTGAACGATACTTTGCCCTTCAACGCATCGTAGTATGGCCGCTGGTCCCAGATGCCAATTAAGGATGTGCTTAGATTTTAGTTTATCGACGCTATCGATATTCTACGCCTTGTATAATCAATTCTAGCAGGTTATTTTTAGAAATAAATTTTGCTGTTAAATAAAAAGCGTAACTTTTTATTTAACAATAAATATTTTTTCTTATTCAATCAATATTCTTATATTTTTTTAGTTTTCCGATAAACCCAGAAGTTAAGGAAAAATGGATTTTGGCGGCAGGGAAAAAAATTGGTTTTCTTCTAAACATAGCAAAATATGTTCAGCAGATTTTCAAGAAAAGGATTTTAATCCTACAAGAAAACGCCGTGTTCTTTTGGATCGTGCTTATCCGACTATTCACGTTTGGACAACTTCTGAAAATTTAAGTATCTTCTAAATAAATAAAGTATTTTAGTAAAATACAAACCATCCCGTGGCTATATTATGCAAAACGGTAAAGAAATTATGTGGCGCCACTAGTATATTTTTGATACTTTATAATTCGGAAACAGGATGCAGTAGTGATAATGAGGCTGCGTACTGGACACATTCCATCTAGAAAGTTTGCATTCCTTATGAAAAAGGTCCAGTCACCGAACTGTGATCAATGCGGTGTTCCAGACGACCTAATGCATGTCTTGATGGATTGTGCCCACAACGCTGCCTTTCGTAATGAGAAATGCCACCACATTTTAAAAGATTTCGCTGATTGTAATATAATTTTAGCTAAGCCACATTCTGACGATATAAAAATATTAGTCAAGCTTTACAAGGTGAAGTTCTCGGATCGATCACTCACTTCTCAATGTGATTGATCTGGGAACTTTTCATTTTACTTTTTGTAACTAATTGCATATCTTCTTCAACTTTCTCTAATTAATTATTGATTTGAGAACTTTATAATGTAATAAGTTTAAGTATACCTTATATAATTGTTGTGTAATTGTTTTTTTTTGGTGATGAATTAACGGAGCGACATATTCATATTGTGAATAAGCTCGTTAATAAAGAATTTAAAAAAAAATTCGGAAACTAAACGCTTTACGACATTCTGTGTAATTATACTGAAATGACGTCAGTCTTGCTGTCGCACGGATGGGCCGGCTTGAACCGGGGTGGTACCACGACCTCACAGAAAACCAGCGTGATTGGTGCGTGAGTGGTTTACTTCTGCGTTTCGCTTGGTGAGTGCAGGTGGCCGGAGGCCCTTTTTACTGGAAATGAGGCATTCATCCGTCGCCATATTTATTTCCACAACCAAAAAATGAAAGTTAAGATGGCGACACAACTGATGAGCAGTAGTGTGGCTAGAGCTTTAATTTTTTGTTCCAAAACTAACCAACTGGGGTTCAAGGCACAGTAGATTTTTTGCAAAATTTTAATGACTTGTTTGATATTTTAAATTCACGAAATATTAATCAGTTAAACTATAAGAAACCCATAAATTTCAAAAACAAAGATAAGCTTTTCATTTTTTAAACAATATGGAAGCATATATAAAAAACCTAAAAATGTATAACAAAACGAAAATAATTAAATCACCTAAAAAACCGGGTTTTTAGGTCTTTTGCATTATAGAAATGTATACAGATCTTGCTGTTGCTGTTGCTGTATAAGCCTTCACCATTTAATGAAAACCTCAGCACAAAAAGTATCAAAAAGACAACTTTTAAATAAATATTTGCATTTTACAGGACAATAAATAAATAAATATTTCAATAAATATTTTGTTTTTGAAATGATGAAAATGTCTTATTTTATTTTTTCTATTTTACTGTATAAGTTTTACTCCTTGTAATTAATTATTTTTTCTACTTTACGTTTTTTTTATAGCATTAAGTTTATTTCATTAAATTTACGTTTCATATTATATCATTATACTGTTTTATTTTATCACATATTTATTGCCTACATGGTTCAAGGAATTCTTTCATGGTTCAGAAGGGAAATCGGTCTGTAGTTCTTCAAGAGAGCGGTGTCGTCTTTCTTAAAGAACAAGACCACCGCACTTCTGCTCCACGCCTCTGGAGTAGTGCCACCATGGAGGACGGAATTGAAGAGCCTCTGAAGGACTTCAAGTACCGGTGTTCCACATAGCCCAACGGATTAGTAAGCTGAAGTGGCAATGGGCCGGCCATATAGCTCGAAGAACCGATAACCGATGGGGAAGAAAGGTTCTCGAGTGGCAGCCCCGTACCGGTAGGCGTAGTGTAGGGCGACCCCCCACTAGATGGAGTGACGACCCGGTAAGATATGCAGGAAGTCGATGGATGCAGGTGGCTCAGGACCGTGCTTTGTGGCATTACTTGGGGGAGGCCTATGTTCAGCAGTGGACTTGTGAAAGGCTGTAATGATGAATGATGATGATGATTGCCTACATTATTCCGTGTCGATATTTTATCGATAGTTTTTTGTCAAGCACTAGCGTATATGAGTTGAGTGTGTTAACTACCTGCAAGGAGTGGGGAGACTAGCGGCGGCAGTGGTACCGCAAGTAAATTGAAACAAAGGCATTTCTATTCACTATATTAGGTGTTCTGTGGGTTGAAACGATATAAAATGCGTTGGAATCTACGGTCGCATTCACGGACCCCTATGCAAAGGAACATTTGGCGAATATCGGCGGATAGTGCTATACTAAACAAACGAAAATTGGCTATTATATTAAATAAACTGCCCTGTAAATTTTGCCCACTATAGAGGATATCGTTAAGCGACAGGTGAGTGCTAGTTTTAGCACTAGCGTCGAGCACTACACGTAACTTAGATGTAAGCTTGTCCTCCCTAATGACCCCGTGATGTGGTATGAAATACGACGGTGTGTCTTCGTAGTTATCTAATTTCGAAGCCACAAGTGATATGTAACCTTCTCTTATATATTCGTTAATGACGCCGTCATAAGCTTCCTTTAACTGGGGTGAAACGAGTATTCTACGTTCCAAGCTGTAGAAACGTTTTTCCGCCATGTGACGCGAATCGCCGAGAGATAAAACATCTCCTTTAAAGGGTAGCGCTACACTATACCGTCGCGATCACGAACGGTCGTGCGGACGTAAATTTCCTCGCATAATCTGTCATCTGAGCTAGCTATGGGTGGGACGTTCACCTCCTCCATCTCCCAAAATTTGCGGACTAACGACTCGAGCGGTTCGACAGCCATACCACAATAAGAGGTTGCCGAAATGCTATCTATGATGGGGGTGGAGCCAACGATGACATAGCCCAATATGGTTTCCAGTGCGTAAGGCGCGGTATGCGAGGAGTTGCCCCTGACCTTATTGTTTAACAAAAGATGAGGGAAAAGCGATGCTCCAATGAGCATGTCTATCTTTCCAGGAACGGTGTAAGTGTCGTCCGCTAGAGTCAAATTTTTAAATTCAATCAATGCCGAGGTGTCAACCGAAACGGTTGGCAACCGTTCAGTGACTCTATCTACTACTAGTGCACTTATATCAAAGTTAACATTACGATCTATCCGAGAGTAAAATTTTAAATTTATATATCCCTGGGTAGCTTTACTAGTACCTCCGATGCCTTTGACTACAGGACATGAAAGTGACCTATTTATTACTAAGCCTAAGCGATGACAACATTGTCGCGTTATGAAGCTATTTTGGGCTCCGCTGTCCAGCAGTGCACGGACGCCTTGTTCGTTTCCACGCGAATCCCTAACCAAAATACGTGCCGTACCCAGTAACACGGTTGAAGGAGGTTGTGCTCCCATATTTGCCAATGAGCACAGAGCGACATCACCAGGTCGACCGCTAGAATCGTTGACTTTAGTAGGGGTGAATTCCTTGTCCGCTTTACTTGACGCCGCTATGTTGCTATTTTCAAAATGTAATAGCGTGTGATGTTTCCTGGCGCACTTGCTACATACGGAACTAGAATTGCATTTTGCTACTAAATGTTTATCGCTTAAGCAGTTCAGACATAGGTTGTTTGTCTTTACTAATTTATAACGTTCGCTTGGTGAATATTTACGAAAAGTCGCACAATTGTATAAATTACCGTGTTTATCTTTACATATGATACAGGCATGCTGAAATTGTGCCGACGTTGCGGTTACGTATGTTAACGACCCTGCTATTTTAAATGGTTGAGTCTGTCTACGGTCGACGCACTTTTTAATCTCCTGTTTAACGTTCGGGGAGCGCTGAATCACCTTTATTTGATCTCGCACAAACGATGCTAATGAATGAAAGGAAGGCATCTCCGAGCTACGATGCTCCATTTCAAACGCACGCACGGTGTCGGGGTCTAACTTCTTTAGTGCAATATGGAGAAACACCACGTCCATAAGGTCATTAAATTTCAAATTCTTAAGTGCAGCCACCGATGCCACAAATTTATCTAAAAACTGCTCTAAGCCGTTGATGCTCGCGGATGATATAGGTTTAAGATCGAATATCTGGTTCAAATATTCGGAAGCTAACATTCTCCTATCTTCATATTTAGTTTTAAGCGTTTCGAATATTAACAAGTAATTGTTTGCTGTAGGTGTAAAACCCGAGCAAATTGACTGTGCCCTGCCACTAAGTTTACTAATTAAATAATATAATTTTTCGGCGTCCGATAACGATGGGTTGTTGTGTATATTGTTTTGAAAACTACTGAAGAAGAAGAGCCATGTCTTAATATCACCATTGAATACCGGAATATCTATTGGCGGCAACCTAATTGAGTCACGTGGACGTACCTGTATTTCCGGCTTTGCTTCGTTTTGAGATTGTAGGGATCTCGCAGTTCTTTTCACGCGACACAATATATCTTCAAATGCTAGAAGCGGTTGGTAGTTCACTATATATTTCGGATCGATTTGTAATTCCAAATGATTAATTTGGTCTAATATTTTTTCGTAATCCGTCCGCAAAGAATCCACCGTTTCAATTTCATTCAAAAAGATTTCCCGCACTGCTTCTACAATAATGTTCTTTATATGATCACTTATACTTTGCATACGTGAAAAAAGTATGTCCCTCTTGGCATAAAGCGTTTTAATTTTGATTTCATTACCACTAACTGCCATTTTAAATTATTATAATAAAGTTATATTAATCACAATTAATCTCACAATGCACAAATAATGGAGGATGGACGCTCGTACGCCGTATTACGTAATTAAATCGAACACCTGTTACAACGAGTCGAGGTGACGCGTCGCTCGCTAAACTCAATATATTTTTATCAAAATTGTCGGGTAAGCGTACGAAATGGTTGCGATTACGCTGTTTCAATTATTTAAGCGACTGATAAGCTTTAAATTTAAACCAAATACGAACACTATTTAAATGAATAATTCTATTTTTAAACGAATACTATTTAAGTCTATTCCATAAATTAGAGTGCATTATCTAAATAATTAATCTAACAATTCGACCAGAAAATGGTTGAACGACTACTAAACACCAGTCCAAATCCTACCGAAGTGACCATAAAATGGTGGAGCGATGAGCCTAAGGCTACCGAAGTCTAGTTCCCCGGTCGAACCGTGGACTGTATATGCGATTGCTTCTACGCTTACGTAAAAGCGACTACTATAGCATGCGGTACAATGCACTCGCTCTTCCCTAAAAACAAAACTATTATTTGCCAAATCTATGAAAGGAATCCTGCTTGATTAGGAGAAAACAAAATTGGAGCGGATTAACGCAATTAAACACAATTATACCAAGCAGGAAATATTATTAAGAACGTTCACTCACCGGGGTGTTTTCTTCTATGCTGCTTGGGCACTATAGCTGCGACTTCTGGAAGATACTCTGGGTAGATTCTCTGCCTTTCTTGTCCGATGACGCGTCGGAAGAGAGTGCGGTGCGCGACTATTTCTCACACCAGGTGAGGCGGGTTTCCTGGAGCTCGACTGCTTCCAGACAAAAGTGGTTCTACTAGTGGTGTGGTTCTAACGACGAGCGCGGCGGGAAGAGAGCGCGCGTCGGTCGCGCGTGCCTTTTATTCCTTCGGTTGCGATGATTACGTGATATTCTAGAATCGTCTTCTTTTCCCTCCCACCCCACCACTCCGATGTGTCGATAGGAGGGTATGAATGATATCGTTTGGAAAGGATAAACGATTTGGCAAATCACTACCGTCAAAATAAAATACGAATGGTTTTTCCGCGCAACCAGGTATGCCTTGCGATGCCGTCTCCTTTGGTTTAATACTCAAGGATACACACACACACACACACATATATATATATATATATATATATATATACAAGAATTGCTCGTTTAAAGGTGTAGGATCTATGGCATAACGTATTGACTAATGATTTCTTATATTTACGCGAACACTAAACATTGATCAAAACTACTTTTACGGATTTAATCGCGTTAATTACTACTTTTAATTATTTTTATTTTTAATTCCCGACGTTTCGAGTGCTTTTCAGCATCCATGGTCACGGGGGACTGAGGTGACTGACGCCCCGATGTCATTGTTAAACCCGGAGCTTTTTTAAATATTGTTTATGGTCTGATCTATGCAAAATGAACTGACTATGTCCTGAGGTCTTGCAGTGGTATGCTTGGGTTTAGTTTTAATTTTATTGATTATAGGGTCCCAAGCAGGTGATAGTACCCAGCCTCCTTCCCTATTGAAATTAGGATGTTTTTTAATTTCAATAGCCTCACGTATCATCCTTAGTAAGAATCGGTGTTCTGTCGCGAGGATTTGTAGTCTATCAAATCTGATGTAATGGTTGCAATAATGGCTGCATAAACGCATCTACGGGCGTGTTGTTTACTTCCAGCCTTCTAGTTACAATTAAGATGCAGTATTCAACAGGTAGGCATGTGAACCGTGACTGCACATCAAAACCTACCATAATCTGCCGGATATAGGTCTTTAATCTCGCTGACAAAATGTTTGCGTGTGCTCTTGTTTGTTCCCGTTGAGAGTATTTTAGCTAAGTGTCGAGCCAATCTGTAAGTTGGTGAAGTGATTTGGCTCACTGCGGGACGTAGTGGAGCATTGGGCTTGCCTATTTTTGGTAAGTGGCACATGTAGGTATTATCGATTATAGGTACTGCAAGAATTTAAGAATTTTTGTTCAGATCTACGCAATTTGAACTTATAGTAAGTTCAAATTGCGTAGATCTGAACAAAAATTAATAATTTTAATATGGCGGTAGCCGAGGTTAACTATGATATTGTGACGGCGAACACCTTCCTCCCCGCCCCCCCCCCCCCGTGACTATGGGTGCTGTAAAGTGCTTAAAACGTCGGGAATATAAAATAAGTCGGGAATATAATATACGCGATAAAATCCGTAAAACCTAGTTTTATTTAAACGTGTTAACTATTTAAATCGTACACGTATTTATATCGTACAATTATATTATATAATAGGCAATAACGGATTGACTAAGCTAACGTTAGGATGGCTGAAATTTCGTGTAGATCACTTATGTGAATGAGATGGAGTGGTTTTGCCTGCTTTACGTAGGTGCGTTTGGTCGAGTCCAGCCGTTGAAACACGTCATGGTTTCGTAAACTAAGCGGTCATTAGGGTGGCTGATTCACGAATAGTATTATGATACTATGCACTGTATAAAAAGTGACATGATTGGTTATAATAAATATTCTTATTTAAGAATAACATTACCTCCACACTAGGATTTTCCCCTGTATCGTGGGGCAGTTTACATATATAAATTTTACAAGGACAAACATCCAGATCCGGAACAATTATTTGTAGGCCATACAAATGTTAGTTACGTGCGGGATTCAAACCCGCGGCTCTCAGCGCTGCTACTGCGCCACAGAGCCTTCATGGTGCGTTATAATAATAACGACAATAACAATTATAAATATAGCCATTCAAATGACCATAAAACTCACCACACCGTGATCGTTTTAAAATGTAATAGTTATTCTGATATAAGCTATAAAGTTAAAATAAAATCATCATTCAAATTAAATTTTGTATAAAATCCAAAATATAATAATTTCTTAGATTATGAGTTTTATGTACTAAAAGCATGCAAATAAACCTTTAAACTTATTAGAAGTTATATATTATATTACTTTCCAAATTTTATTTAATGTGCATATATTTTTAAGAATAAAGGTGACAAACAAGCATACATTCCACATGATTATAAGTGGATCCTGTGGCCCCATAGACATCTACATCTTTTTCGATTAAGAATCAAAATGCAGATGGGTTGTCACCCCTGAGGACTAAGATGGAATGCATTGATTCCTGTAAAAGGGGTTTTCGGTCCTCATACATTTTATGGTAATTTTTTTAGAAATTCAAACAAATGCAACATTAACTAGATTAAAAACAATACGTAAATAATAAAGAAATATAGGCGCCAGGCGACTGACTTCAAGTGCGACAGTCAAGTGCGAGACATTCTACTCAAGTATGTCCCACGGTGTGCGCACTCGAGATTTTAGCGGCTACCTGATAACCGCTAACAAGGCCTAGTTGAAGCCTACCCCTCATTACTATGAAACCCATAAATTCATTATATTCTACTCTACAATGGTGATTATAAAGGGGTAAGAATTGTCGGATTTTAATGAAAAATTCTGTAGGGATTTCTTGTATTTATCTGAAAATTATTTTATTATTACACGTTTGAATCAAACTATTTTTATATATGATATTTTTTTATACTCCTGATCCTTATCCTAATCCGACCCTTAATCCCGATCTTGGACTGATATATCTCTATAGAAACTCGGTCTTATGGGAATGAAAATGCTGTGTTGGATGTGCGACGTTGCCAAGCGAGACTGCATATGTAACGAGGACATCCGGGGCAATATTGGAGTACGTGATGTGGCGGATAAGCTTTTTTTGGTTCAGTTGTGGTTCAGAAACGTCTTACGTTGGTTGGTAGAGTACGTTGGAAGGAGATACGCTGTGATAAGGGCAAAATGTTTCGTATAGTGAGTAGAAAACCGGAGACCCTTTTTACTGGAAGCAATTTATTCCATCTTAGTCCTCACGGGTGACAACGCATCTGGATTTTGATTCGCCAACAAGGATAGATGTAGATGTCTATGGACCACAGCAACCACTTACCATCAGGTGGACTGTGTGCTCGTTTGTCACCCTATCCTATAAAAAAACCCTTACTTATTTCTACTGCCAAACTACAGTGTGTGCGCTGCTGTATTCAAGTTTGAAGGGTTTTGCAAGCCGATTTAATAACAAGCTGTAAGGCATTTCATCTAAGTCCTTAGAGGTGACAAATTGGCGCCGTCTTTGTCTGAAGTGGGTTGAAGGTATCCCATGAGTTGCAGTAGCCACTTACCATCTGGTGGACTGTGAGTTTGTTCGCCACTTCTTATATACAGTTACTCAGCGAGAACTTCCACCAGGTTCTACTATGTTTTTTCATACCTATCAGATCTTCTCCCATTTTAACCTTTTCCTTTTGGTAAGGCGCACCCACAGAACACTTAATATTTAGGTGTACTGTGGGCGCACCATAACACATAGCGCGCCTTCCTCCGCAGACTACAACTTCACCTGCGCAACGGAAGTCCCCGCGTCCGATGCGTGAAGGCCACGAGGCCAGGAAGAACGAGCACTCAGAAGCACTAACCAGGCGTTGGCTGTAGCCTATAGATAACTACAATTATCCTCGATTAAGAATCGTAATGCAGAAAGCGTTGTCACCCTTGAAAACAAAGGTATGCCCCATTCCCAATAAAAATGGTCTCCGGTTCTCTATACTAACCATACGAAATAGCATTAAGCTGCTATTTTAAGCTGGTATTCTGTGAGAGCGTGGTCCTAGCTCGGTTGAGCCGACCCATTCGTGCTACAACCTATTTTAGTAGCTCTGTCAACGGTCTGTTTTAATAAAACTATTTATACGGAGTTTCTCGCGTCTGATTAACTTATTTTTAATTCCCGACGTTTCGGGTGCTTTAAGCCTTGGTTACGGTAGGGACTGAGATGCTTGACGTCCCTATGTCATAGTTAGCCCAGCTACCTTCAGTTTCTGAATATTAATTTTTGGTCCGATCTACGCAGATCGAGCTTACAGTATCTTGAAAACTTGCAGTGGTATGCTTGGGATTGGATTTAATTTTGTTTATTGTAGGGGTCCCAAGAGATGGAAGCACCTATTTTTGATCCAATCTACGCAGATCGAGCTTACAGTATCTTGAAAACTTGCAGTGGTATGCTTGGGATTGGATTTAATTTTGTTTATTGTAGGGGTCCCAAGAGATGGAAGCACATATTTTTGATCCAATCTACGCAGATCGAGCTTACAGTATCTTGAAAACTTGCAGTGGTTATGCTTGGGATTGGATTTAATTTTGTTTATTGTAGGGGTCCCAAGAGATGGCAGCACCTATTTTTGATCCAATCTACGCAGATCGAGCTTACAGTATCTTGAAAACTTGCAGTGGTATGCTTGGGATTTGATATAATTTTGTTTATTATAGGGGTCCCAAGAGATGGCAGCACCTATACATCTTCTCTTTTGATATGAAGGTTTTTTAAAAATTTAAATAATTATTAAACTGTCTGAGTGTTTGAGTGTTTTACGTAAAATTGAAAATTTTAAAAACTCTCGAAACAAAAGAAGTGATGATCTTCAAACGACTGAAAAGATTTTATAGAATCATAGTTAAGAACACTCACGATCAAGTCAAACTTCAAAAAAAAAAAAACTAAATCTAAATCAGTTTATCCGATTTGGAGCAGGATGCCATATCCAGACATTCATCCGATTTGGAGCAGGATGCCATATCCAGACGTTCATCCGATTTGTAGCAGGATGCCACATCCAGACACGCAGATACACAAGTTAAACATATCCCTCTTTTTCGTCCAAACGCTTCATCAACAAAATTTTGAAATAAATTTTTGACGGTAGAAGAAGGAAGGGGTAGCAAATAATTATTTTCCGAAAAGATTTAGAAGGTTGTCAACCACCATGTCTCAATCTCACGTCGCTGAGAAGCCTGAAAAAATCTTCAATAAAGTTAAGAAAAAAGACGGGGCTAAGTAGCGCGTCTTAAGAGAGGCCCTTCAGCTGTGGACTACCTAAGACTGATAATTATGATGATGAATTAGTACGATAACGTTATGGACTTATATTTTTATGTATTTTTTAAATATTTATCAAAAAAATAAAAACGTTATTTTTTCAATTATCCTTGAATTGGCCTGCGGGAAGAGATTTCGATATGGAATATGCTTAACAAGCAGTGATTTTCTACTTCTAATTGCACTCGTATGTGTGTACTACATAAACTATTAAATTAATAAGCAATTGCAGCATATCCTTTATTGCCTGTTCATAATTTAAGACGGTTCCCCTAGCGAGAGACCTTGAGCGTTCGGTCCCATACAATCCACGCGCTCTCGCTACAATATATCACGGAAAAATACGCCCGAATATTTGGAATTATTTCAATTAAAAGAGATAAGCGAACTTAAGAAATTAAATAAAACGTGTAGAATATAGATTTTTAAATTATCTATCCATTAGTGTAATTCTCAAATGATTAGAGCATTTCCTTTAGCAACAGATGCATGTAATCAATAATTTTAGTTAATTTTTAAATGTAGATTTTAAATGTATTCATAACACATAAAAACAAATTAGAACGTGGAATGTGATGATAAGATATCGAACATTAATAATGTGCTTTTAGATGTAGCTTATTTCTCATAACTAATGAGATAATAGTCTCTGAAAAACGCACTTTTGAAAGGTTTTGGTCAGGGTAGCGCCTTAAGTGATGACGACAACGTAGAACAGCATTGTGCATGGGATGCACTTGTCCGATATTTGTAAAACTTATTCATGTAAAAATATACATAATGTACAAATAAATACGTACGTAAATTATGCGTTTCAATTTACTTCTCTTGCTAATACGAGTATCACCGTGCAGGTGAATGTAATAATAATAATAATAATAATAATAATATTCCACAACTATCACACAACGCCATCTAGCCCCAAGCTAAGCAGAGCTTGTGTTATGGGTACTAGACAACTGATAAACATACTTATATATTTCTAAATACATAAATAATATAGATAAATTACACCCAATATGGCTTATGGCAGTAATGGCTTGAACATCGTAAAGAAACATAAAACATTGCAAATAAATGGAGCATGTTCTTTTATTTAGTGTTTTTATGTCGTACTAAAAGCAATGCCTATTTCATCTTTATTACAAGTCTTTCCGAAAGATAAAAAGAAACAGCTGACATGAATATTCATCAAGAAAACATTTTTTAACTATATCCAAAAATTCGTGCCTATGATTGGTGCAAATTACTTATTTGAATCGCAAATAACAGTGATTCAGTGTTTTTCAACTACATGGAGTGTTATACCTACATTCGTACTTCTGGCAGTCGTAGATGCCAATCAAATTACTGTTGATGTAGGGCTTATGGTAAAGAAGGAGATAGTGGTATTTTTCAAAAGTCGTGTATAGGGAAAAAATTCTCGTAATCAATTTAATGTTACAAAGCCCACAAAGTTACCAGGAACAGATATGGTGCTTCCTCAATTCCTAATGTCGTCAATATGTACCAGAAATAATTCTTTGATTTATTACAGCCTAAAGTCCACTACAGAACATAGAGCTCTCCTTAGATTGTCACATAAGAGGAATGTTTAGTACAGTTGCCACGCTTGGAAGGCGGGTTTGTAACCTCAATTTTTTTTCTAGTAGTTTTACGGAAGCAGCTGCCCCTCTGCTAGTTATGGGATAGTGGATATTATTACATCGTCATTAAACGGTAACGAGAAAGTATTAAATAGAGCAACTTTTTTATTAACTTTACGCTAGAATTGTCATCATTTCAGAGCCTCCAAAGATACGGCGATAAAACTAAAATTGAAGTTCTTTAAATCTTTTTTTAAAACACTACCTACCCCTCCACGAGTATAAGTTGCTACTGTTTGTTGGGAGCGTTGAGCACATATAAATTATACATCAACAAACATCTAAAGCAGAGGACAACTAATTGTAAGAGGCTATGCATATACCAGTTATATGTACTATTATAAATACTTGTTATGTATAACTTAGCTAAAGTCACTCAATTTTTCCCAACCACCAAATTTATTCCTAGCATGTCGAAAATGTAACTACACTATTGACTAAGATTTGCCATCGTGATTTGCCCGGGTTGAGTTGGTGCAAGTTACTTAACTGTCTTTCTGCCTAGGCATAGATTGAGAATCAAAACGCAGGTGCGTTGTCACCCCTGAGGACTAAGATAGAATGCTTCGTTTTCAGTAAAAAAGGGTCTCTGGATCACACTCACCATACGAAACACAGCAGCACTAAGCTGCTATATTACGAGATGAGCGTGGTCCTACAACCATAATACGAGTATAGCTGCAGCGTGGCTCTACATTTTACTGCTGTATTTTGCCCTGAAATGTAAGAAAGACAATATAACTCTATCTACATCTATAGTTTTATTTGTTTTATGGGCTACGGTTAGAATTGCTAGATTTTAATATAGTGTTGTTATGGCTATTACTTTTAAGTATATAGTAGAGTAAACGGTAAAAGTAATATTGAATTGAATCCACTGTTTTGTTGGCATCACTTTCGATGCAAAGCTTCAATGGGGCCTCAAGCATACTAAGCTCTGCAGCTTATGCTGTAAAAAGATTAAAGGTCTAACTAGTGTCGAGACAGCCAGATTAGTTTATTACCATAGCATAATGTCTTACAGGATTTTGCGATGGGGACATGCGGTTGATTTAGAAACTATTTTTGTTTTGCAGAAGAGGGCCAAGAGTGTTATTTTCAACCAAAAAACCGAGAGTCTCTTAGAGAAAAATTAAAAAATAAATAAATATATCAACTTTGGCTTCTCAGTATATTTACGAAAATTTAATATATGTTCACAAAAAAAGGTAATTTAGTAAAAAAAAGTGCTATACGCTCTGGAACAAACACAAGCTAGTGATACCAGTTTCTCGTCTCCACAGAGTCAGTTATTCATTCTTTGGGAAATACACATGTCATTGCAATAATGTCCCAAAAATGTCCAAGGTCTCTCTATAATCAAGTTTAAATATTTAATTAGACAAAAACTGTTTAAAAAGGACTATTATAATATAAATTTATACACGGTTGATAATAACCCTGAATGAGGTGGTCGCTTCCAAACTGTTTCTAAAATAAATGTTGTAAATAGTTTGTAACCTTACATATTGTAAAATATGTTTAAAAAAGACGTGTGGCACTCGGGGACTGCCGCGGTAAAGCTATTGCATAGCATTTTGTATCAACTTATGCAATTATAATTATTTATTTATTTTATTTATGCAGTATTTCTTTTTCTTTGATTTTAATTCAAGTTACTTAGGTTAATCCAATCAAATTCAACCAGATTTAACCGAACCCGCGTTATAACGAACTCACTATTTGTGAAAAATACTGTATCACCGGACCGCGTCGCAAAAAACTCAGGTTCGCGCAGTACATACGTCAGGGCGGCCGTACGTCAATTATATTAACAAGACGCGCAAGTACTCAGTTCCACGCTCCACGGCAAGATTTGTTACTTATTATTTATTATTTATTGTCCAATTAATTGTCTTTAAATTCAAATGGCACGCTCTATTATAATCAATAAACGATAATCGCGTATAGTGAATTTCGAGGTAAATTATTATATGTAAACGTTTTTGAATCGTCGTAATGAAACATATTTCCTAAAGAAAATATCTTCACAATTAATTTGATATAAAATAACATTAGAAATAACGTATAAAAACAGAAAAATTATCAAATTTTTGATCGAGTTCCTAACCAGTACACAAACAAAAATGGCGAAATATCATTTTCAGATTTTTTTCTATATAGTTATTTGTTACAGAGTACACAGATAAAATTCACTCTCACAGATGACAAATTTCAAACACCACAATCTCTAATTTTTTACTCTGCTATCTTCAGCGCTGTACACGAACGGAACGATGTCGTTGAGAGCCGTGGTAGCTCACATGGTTAGCGCTCGTTATAGGTATCACAGTACGGGAGCAACCCGGGTTCGATCCCCACTGGCACCAATGAAATTGTTGCGTGCTGATTTAGCTATCAGTTGGAAAGTCTGTTTTTCTGGGCCGTTTTGTTTTGTTACACTGACATCTCGCAAGTCACCTAGGGACCTAGGAGGTTGTCGGTTGCTTATTTTTTATTTTTCTTTAAAATTTTCGTCGGTAGAATAACATATTTATAAAAGTAAAAAAAGTAAAGTTACAGCCTATATACGTCCCACTGCTGGGCACAGGCCTCCTCTAATTTCTGAGAGGGTTTTAAGGCAAGGAAATGTCCGCCACGCTGCCTCAATGCGTGTTGACGAACTTCACATTTCTTCGAAATATATATTTTTTAATTTCTCAGACATGCGCTACCAGCATGCGACGACGCGGCCCGCGCCTTGTCGCCACTTGCGTTTGCCGCGCTTTGTCTTGTCACATAGTGGCGAAATCACAGTAATATAGGTATTTTATAAACAGCACCTGTCTAATATTATGAAATATGTAGATAAAACTTACCTTGATAAATGTATACCCTTTTGTTTGTAATATTTTTTAGACCTCTCTTCAATCGTTTCTGCTTATTCCCCATGTTTTACAAACTAAACTTAAACATTAATAAAACTGTACAATTAATATAACTATAAAACACTACTATTAAACAAGAATCAGAAAAAACCTACTCCACTATTAACAAAATTAAATTTTTGCAGTAATATTTTACGATTTTATTTCGTAGTGCTGAGCTCTCGCAAGGCGGCGTACGTCCACCTAGCAACACGATGCGCCCCGCACTGAATTCGTGGACGAATGCGGGGGTGATATAGACGCAGTATTTAATCGGGACGCATTTTTAATTTATTATCATAAAAATAATACATATTTCTAAAAAGTAACCAAACCAAATTATTTTATTTTGTATTGCAAAGCGGATAGATATTTTTTTTATATTCCTTTGATAAACAATGAAGGAGTAAAGTGGTTTCATCTCAACGATTTGGAGATGATTTGGGTATTTTTTTATTTATTATGTGACACCGATAGAAAAATTATGGCTAAACCAAATTACGTATCAGATCATGTAGATTACTAGCTATTTTTTTCATATGTAATTTCTCTGTAAGTGTCGACGAAAAGTTGGTTCATATGCACGCTTTTTTCAAGCTTTTTGCGAGAGAGCAGCCTTAATAATAAATGCACTTTGTTCATTGAAGACATAAGTGGATGAAGGTGATATGTCGCATTTTCAGATTTTGGTGTTTTTTTGCATAGATGAAAGTGATATGTCGTTATAAAATGATTTTAGACCCTAAAACTATCGATTTAAGACGTATTTCAAAAATAGAAAGTTGATAAAGGTGTTATGTACAGTTTAGTTTGAAAATGGTACTGGATGAAAGAGGTAAGAGACCATATCACTACGTTCTTGATAAATAAAGTAAAAGTTTTGTTTTTTTGTCGTGGAAGAAAGTGACATGTACGAACATAACACTTTCTTCCACTCAGCGAACGATAGTCGAATGACACGACATCACTTCTCCGTGAAGGAAGGTGTTATGTAACATACAACATACATAGCACCTTCATTCGTTCACGTCAGTCAATTGTTTTGATTTTCGTTCTGTCATTAAAATTATCACATTCTTGCGGGCTTTCTAACAGAGTGCGTATTGTAGGGTGTGTTGTGTATAAAAATATTATTTATAATAGTGAATTAACGTTGGCAAAGTGGAAAAGTAATGACAGGAGGCAAAGCAAGGGCAAAATTATTACTGGATGCTGCTGTCGGTCACCACATAATAGCGGATCGCGAAAGTGTTGAACCTGGAAACGCACTTCTAAGATTTTTGGAGGTAGATCCAAGTTGTCAAAAACAAAGATCATTTATTGATCTGGTCGGCTTCATGTGCCGAACAGAACAAAAACTTTAACATGATTGCATTGCATCAATACCTTATATTAAAAGGATATTTCAAAGTAATAGACCAGAAATTCCCTGAGGTTGGCCATTCTTTTTAAGACTCGGATTGTGATTTCGGTAGGATAGAAAAAAACATAAACATAAACACTCACGCCTGTCACCCAGAGAGGTAGGAAGAGACTACAGACTACAATTTGGCACGATCCTGACACAACTCTCTCACCTCCTCCACATCCATATACCTACGCATGCATGCTCGTCGGTTAAGGGTACATTTGGCCCGTTTTCAATATATTGCCAATTTGGTCGATAAACTTTCGTCTAGGACGTCTCTTTCCGACTCTTCAGTTCACTTCTGCAACATAAATTTTCTTTGTCACTCTTTCGTCATTCATTCTTTCCACATGACCAAACCACCGAAACATTCCTTTCTTAATCCTGTTCACAATATCATCTTGCAAACCACACTTTTCCCTTATCACACAATTTCTCACCCTGTCATTCAGGTTCAGCTCTAACATACTCCTTAATGACCGCATTTCTACTGCGTTTATTCTACTCTCGTGCTTCTTCTGCCACACCCAATTTTCACTACCATACGTTAAAGTAGGGAAAAACACAGCATTTTGAATTGCCATACGTGGCTTTTTTGACATATTCTGACTTTTCACAATAGAGTGTAGGGCCCCATTTATTCTATTTCCTGCGTTCACTCGTCGTTCTATATCTTTATCATATCTCCCATCCCTGCTAAATACGCATATCAAATATACAAACTCGTCTACTTACTCGATCAACTGATAGAAACGATAGAAAAAGTTCTTAGGAAACACGATACAATTTTTGTTCTTGAACAGTACATGAATATTATTTGTAAAGCTCCCCGAAATAATACAGTCATTGATATAAGCGCGCATTTCAGAAAAATTCGTGAGTAACAGGAAAAACTTAATTTTTTTAACAGAAAAAAGATATAAACAATGATAAAGTAAGTTTTAGGGATGATATTAAATGGATACGCGTAGATGAATATCGTTCCTACCTATATAAAGAAACATACGATGAAATGACACCCTTCAAAAAGTTGGACATTTTAAAAAGAAGATCACAGTTGCGCTATTCTGTGGAGATTCCGCTTACGAACGCAAAATATGGTACCGTATCAGTGGAGAAAAAAAGAAAATTTCTGAGACCAACTTAAGTACATAAAGCCAGAATATCGGTACTTCTATGAGTCGATTTTAATTGAAAAATCGTATTATTTTGATTTGTTTTATTTTATTGTCAAGACTGATCTCTGTTTTATTAGCTTACGTTTCTATTTATAAAGTTTTAAGAAATATTTAAGTAATGTTTACCTTTTTGTAATACTTTAAGTACACAATGTTACTTAACACCTAATTTGAAATAGCTAAAATGCCAAAATGTTTTAAAAATGTTAGTGAAAGAAAGAGTTATGTTCGGTTTTTTCGAAATTATATACCATAAAGTATTAAAAGTGTTCAGTTGCTCACATACCCTAATTTTTTAAGTTTGTTTACCCAACTTTGCATTATAGTTTAAATCAAAAACCAATTTTCTAACAACTTATCTCAAAAAACAATAGTGAAACTTCAATCTTGATTTACTCAAAACTGGTAGAATGCGAGTTATCACCTTCATCCACTCACGTCTTCCATTCATATTCAAAATTTCAAAACTCTTCGACAAAGACAACAAAAACTGAGGAAAAGAAACGACGTTAGACCATCGTTAGACAATGCACGGCCTTCAAGCCACACCTCCGTGCCCGTCGGAGAGCGTGAGGTTTTTTTCATTACGAAATTTCTGGATTTTCCCGCACTCAAGGCCCGCGATAGAAGCTATGCAATAGCTTAAAAAATTGTCCCGCTTGGGTTTCTTTCTGTTTCTTCCCAGGACAGAGGTTTCTTTTCTGAACTAGTGATAAAGTAAAAATGACTTTCAGCAAGAATTTCATGTGATCTATATTGAATAAAATATTCTAATTTCTTCTAATAAAAAAATATATTGCATGTTTTAAATTATTGTTTTAATTTCTAGGAATATTAACAATTTCTTAAATTTACGCGAACACTACACATTGAACAAAACTATATTTACGAATTTTATCGCGTTTAATTAACTACCCCCCCCCCCCCCCCCCGAGATCATATGTGGAATTTAAAAATAAGTTGAAGTAGTTAATTATACGCGATAAAATCCGTAAATATAATTTTATTCAATTTCTAGGAATATTTTTGCTGCTTAAAGATCTTATTAACGCTATAGTCCGCTTTTATTAAAATCTAGTAGTTTCGACTACTATCTTATAGACCAATCTTCTAATAAAGTGGAATATTATAAATGTTATATAGTTGGGTTAGCAACCCTAGCTACTGTAGCCATTAATTATAGTGTGATAGATTAGGTAGAGTGTCTATGAGTACTATGTGCCTAGCGGAGTTGATAACTGCCGCTAATATTTGGAGATTATCGCCGTAATCAAAATCAGCCATTGGCGTAAATTATGATATATTTTATAATTAAATATAAACAATACTAAGAACATTTTTTTTATAAAGCTTCGAAAAATTATATTGCATTTCAGAATTATTAAGGATTTCCATCTTTTCGATTTTTTCTTACTAGAATTTTAACCTTAAAAATAATTAATTAAACACACTATTGCCGAAATACACAAAAGCTGCTCAATTTTTTAAGATGCCGTGCTCTTGTGCTTTCTCTATCATTTTAAGTCAAAATGACTGTGACACCACGAGACCATTTTAAAATTGAGTAGCATTTGAGTATTTGGCCATGAATATTACAATAATATACAACAACACATTTTGAACGTTAATCAAATTTTAGTACTTAGTTCGTCAGCAATTGTGTTAGAATACAATTTCAACCGAGTTTAAAATGAAGTAAAGGTTATATTTTTTTTATAGAATACGGGTGAAAAACAAGCGCGTAGTCTACCTGATTGTAAGTTGATGCTGTGGCCATAGACATATACATTTATCCTCGATTAAAAATTAAAACTTAGATGCGCTGTCACCCCTAAGGACCATGATGGAATGCTTCGTTTGCAGTAAAAAAAGTGTCTCCGGATCACTCTCAGTATCTCACCATACGAAACACAGTATTAAGCTGCTATTTTACAGAATGAGCGTGGTCCTTCCTCGGTCGAGCTGATTCATTCGTGCTACAACCATAATATACGAGTAGCTATTTTTTTAGTTTGTTTACTGTTTACTGTTACGACGTAACTGATGTATACGGCTCTCTTTTAATAAAAAGCTCGCAATTCACAGGTGGTTTCTTACGAATTAAAAAAAATCTATTCCTAAGGGTGGAAAAAAATAAGGAATGAAGATTTTAATGTGCCTTTTTAAACGACATTATAGTTGCTACTTCGAACTTGTAATACGAGGGTGGATTGAAAAGTACTCGGCCTAACCAAGAAAATAAACACATACTAAATCAGTTATATTTTTATTTTTCTACATAATCACCATCAAGTTCAATACACTTTTGCCACCTCCCCTCCCAAGCATTTAGACCGTTGAAAAAAAATGATTCTTCCTTAGAGTCAAAATATGCGTCTATAGCTGCTTTGACCTCGTCGTTTGTCGAAAATCTTTGACCTCCCAAGTGCTTTCTTAGGTTAGGGAACAGAAAGAAGTCTGATGGTGCCAGATCAGGTGAATACGGCGGATGCGGTAACAGTTCAAAGCCACAGTTGTGAATTTCAGCCATTGACTGTACTGACGTGTGAACACGGGCGTTATCTTGATGAAACAGGACTTTTCTCCTGAGCATTCCTCGACGTTTTTCTTTTATTTCCTCTCGTAAACGACGTAGTAAGGTGCAGCAGTAATCAGAGTTTATAGTCTGACCCCTTTCAAGATAATCAATCATAATCACACCTTTCGAGTCCCAAAATACTGAAGCCATCACCTTATTTGCCGACAAAATCGACTTAGCCTTTTTAGGGGGTGGTGAACCAGGTCTTCTCCACTGTTTTGATTGTTGTTTTGTTTCCGGTGTACAGTAATGAACCCATGTTTCGTCCATAGTAACAAAACGATTCAAAAAATCATCTGCATCGGCTTCAAATAACTCCAAATAGTCGCGTGAAATAGTCAATCGCGTCCTTTTTTGTTCAACTGAAAGCAGTCGCGGAACCCACCTCGCAGACACCTTGTGGAAACCCAACTCGTTGACAATGATGTTTTGAGTTCGTTCATAAGAGATGCCTATAATCTCGGCTATCTCTCTAATTTTTAATCTGCGGTCTCCCATTATTAAATCAAGTACTTTTTTAATATTTTCGTCAGTGGTTGACGTCGAAGGCCTTCCAGAGCGGGGTTCATCTTTCACACTCTCTCTACCACGCTTAAATTCTGCTATCCATTTTTTGACGGATGAATATGACAGAGCACAATCGCCTAATGTACTGACCATGTCATCATGGATGGCTTTTGATGATAGCCCCTTCTTATGGAGGTACTTAATGACGGCACGCTGCTCGATTTGCTCCATTCGCGGAAATTATGTCCGATTTTTTTGTTAATAAATTTATAAAATCACAACTAATTATCGCACACGTTTCGAACTTCCCACAACGAACTAGTCTGAACTGAACTAAATAATGTGGGTAGATTTGATTTTTAGAATTGAATGGATCTGTGTTAGGCCGAGTACTTTTCAATCCACCTAGTAATCTTTGTACCACTCAAAAACGTTTAGTTATTCAAGCTAATATTGACATGCAAACACAAATTGTCAAACTTGCATGACACTGCAGTTCATGACCTTTTTTGCCACCAGAGTGGTGCCACTTTGGAGTGAGGTGAAATATTTGACAGATTTCATAGCGGGGAGAGTTAATTTGTTAGAAAAGTGTAGATATTAATGTCTCTTTCTGTCTATTTATATCAGTTATATTTTATATTTATTATAGATAAATATAAAATGGAGAGGGCTATGCTCGGAGTTTCTCTGCGTAATAAACTTAGAAATTAGGATATCCGCAGTAGAACCAGAGTGACCGACATAGCCCAACGGATTAGTAAGCTGAATTGGCAATGGGCCGGCCATATAGCTCGAAGAACCGACAACCGTTGGGGAAAAAAGTTTCTCGAGTGGCAGCCTCGTACCGGTAGGCGAAGTGTAGGGAGACTCCCCACTAGATGGAGTGACGACCTGGTAAGACATGCAGGAAGTCGATGGATACAGGTGGCTCAGGACCGTGCTTTGTGGCATACCTTAGGGGAGGCCTATGTTAAGCAGTGGATAAACCAATGTATGGACATTCCAAAAAATAAAAAAAAATAATTAAAAATAAAACCAAAAATGGGAAATAATTAAAGAATTCAAAACTAAAACATTGTTTAATTTAGATTCATTTACTAGAAACCAAAAACTTATAATACAATCGCAACTTTTCAATGATGATGACACCGTGTGACCAACTGCTTAAAAGTTCACCTTAATCACAAACTAGCGACATCTGGTGAGCGTAACATTATTAGCCCTCATTAACAAAAATATTTTGTTTACATATGACTTCTTACCACCTTAAGGGTGAATTTGGTTTGGCATTAAAATTTCAACATTTTGTTGCTAAATAGCATAGAGTTTAAATAAGTGCTACGTCGTAGTCTGCGTAGCTTGTAATTTTACTGACTCTACATGCACTATTTAGGGACATTCCGCTTTAGTTCTCGAGGCTGATCTCGCACTAGCAATTTTCTTCATTTGGAGTGTTGATGGACCGCAGTCTTTGAGTAAAAGACCGCAGTAGACACTGACCATAACTTGAAGTGACTTCAAGATCGGTATCCACTGCAAGAGGTTTAATTCTCTCTTTTAATTATATAAATTATTTTATATACATTATTTCAATTGTGTATTCATAATTTTTAAATATAAACACCTCCAAAGTAAATTTAAAAAGAAAATAACAACCTACATACGTTCACAAACATCTTATTTTTGAGTCTCGTTACGTATAGGTATATCTACGCGTCGCGGCGGTTGATTTCACGGTATCTCGAATTAATTATTTTATATAAATATTTGTTTTTCAAACTTGCAAGTTTGCTAACAAGGTGTTCATTTAACGTTAAGTTCACGCTGGTATTATGTATGAGCGTAGTTTTTCCTCGTTACAGCTGACCCTTACATGCTGCGGCTATAATACTCGTACGTTGAGGTGTAGCCCTACCATGTATTGCATTTTTTATAGCAATGGGTAACAAAGGTTATCTTCAATTAAGAATCAAAATGCCAATGCGTTGTCACCCCTAAGGACTAAGATGAAATGCCTCGACTCAAGTAAAAAGGGTCTCCGGTTCTCTACACCGACCATACGAAGCACAGCAGCGTTAAGCTGCTATTTTACGCTGGTATTCTTTGAGAGCGTGGTCCTTCCCCGGTCAAACCGACCCATTCGTGCTACAACTGTAATATAGCTGCGGCGTGACTCTACCACGTATAAATATACCTATTATACATTTTAATATAAAGTGAAATTTGACAATATTTATGGTGCCGGCGGGTATTGAACTGTTTATTTGCGTTCTGTTTAAGGAGTGTGCTCCGCACTAATATTCTAAATAAAAAAATCTAATTAAAAAAAATGTAAACACTGTTACGTATTATAATTTTTTATTACGTAAATACGGAAAAAACTTTTTTACTTGTGAAATAACTGTGCAATCCATTTTCATCTTATATATTGAACAGCAATGAAGAAATATACGAACCGTGCAACTCCACGCCTGCTTCCAAAAGCCTCGAAGTTCAAAAACTATAAATTATACTTTGCGATCGAAAAGTTTAAATTTTATTACCACTGTATGGAAAAAAAGTGTACTTGCTGCTTTAATTTTGTTAAATATTAATATAATGTGATATATTGTATTATGATTGCGCTAAGAATTGGTCGGCTTGACTGGGGAGGAACTGTACTAGACCAAAATATCACTTATGCTGGTAATCATGAAAATCGAGGACCTTTCTTTTTGGTTACGAGTTAATTGTCCATTTTATCTCTCTCTCTCTCTCTCTCTCTCTCTGTCTCTCTTTTAGATGTAACTACACGCCTAAATTTTCATTTTAATCGTGAATGAATGTCGTTATCCATTGGTCAATATGCCATCAGGTGAACTATTTGCTTGTTTATCGCTCTTACTGTTTTTTTTTTAACAAATTAGTATTTTTTTAGAACTTGTCTGATGCTATATTCGACACTTAGAATTTTTATCAGACTCGCCAAATCTGCAGTGCAGTGTCTGCTGTGGTAAGTCCAGAGTGGAAAGCTGATATGGTCACATTAATAAGCTCACGCCATTACCGATCTGTGGTATTAAGGTTCAGTGTTTTCGAACAAATATAGATCTTCTATGAAAGAAGAACCATCTATGAAAGTGGATGGGTATAAGAGTAAGACTTAAGGAAAATTTGACTTTTTCGATTTGAGATGACGGAGATTGAAAGAGGAAAACACACTATGTCGAGCTCAAATAACTTGGAATAAGGGCAGGAAGAAGAAATTTACGAATAGATATAGCCATTTTTGCTGTGATTGAAGTGATTCTTTCTGCACGGGGTTGTTGTAAGAGGTAACTTTGGGAAATTCCGGAATAGTCTACCCCGAACTATTGCGTCATACCGTTCCGTAGCCAGTCGCAAAATATCCAGGACTGCGACGGGTAGCAGCATCGAAGGTGCGAACTGGGTTCATTAAATACGCATGCTATGTGGCGATTATGCCAAATTATTCTAAGAATGGGAAAGCTGAAGTTCAGTTTCTAGTAATATTATTAAGGACATCAGTCCTTAATAATATTACTAGAAACTGATTTATATCAATAAAAGAAAGAGTAACGTCATTTGTTTGTTACCATTACCCTGTTCTTCAGGAGTTAGCAGCACCCGTGATGGAGAGGTTGTCATTTGGAGAAGAAATTTGCAAATTATGACCATACCTTATCTTTTAGTCAATTGTAAAAAGAGACGTGAGCCCAGGAGCTGCTCAATAAAGGCTATGAGTCCCGCGTCGGTTATGCGCTTTTACTTTTACGTGATATAGGGAAGATGGAAAAAGGGAGATGAACCCGACACTCGCATTGCCTTACGGGCCTCTCCATAGTTTAATACTCCGAAGCAGCCCTATATGTTATGTGGGATGCAGTATCAATGGTGCATTTAGTAAATCATCAATTCATCTGCTATTACTTATTCCGTGGCAATTGTAGCAAATCCTTTTCCCATTAGGTCCGTGTAGAACAGTGGTAGGGAGAGAGAAGGAACATAGTAAAGTAAAAGTAAAGTTACACCCTATATACGTCCCACTGCTGGGCACAGGCCTCCCCTCATTTCTGAGAGGGTTTAAGGGCAAGGAAGTGTCCGCCGCGCTGCCCCAATGCGTGTTGGCGAACTTCACATGTCTTCGAAATATTTTTTTTCTTATTCCTCAGATATGCAGGTTTCCTCGCGATGTTTTCCTTCACCACCGAGCACGTGGTAAATCAGCACTTAAAATTGCAATTAACAATTTCATTGGTGCCGGCGGGGATCGAACCCGGGCTACTCGCGTTCTGTTATATGTATTTACAGCGAGCGCTAACCATCTGAGCTACCACGGCTTTTCATGTCACAAGGAACATAGGATGAATAAAAATTGCAAGTTATTTGAGTAACTTACAATGATGTGTGTCTGAAGAAATATGAAGTAAAGTTACAGATACGTCTCACTGCTTGGCATAGGCCTCTAATTTCTGTGAGGGATTTCGGAGCAGGGAAGAGTCCGATGTGCCATTTTTTGTTGGCGGACTACGCATTTTCGAAATATTTTTTTATTTTTCAAAAATATAGGTTTCCTGACAATTTATCGACTTAGCGACTATATAATATATTATCACAGTTATTTTTTGAAAATTGTCTTTAAATACACATATAAAAAACGAAACTTTCCGACAGCTTTCGTAGCAATAAAAAACACGTCAAAAATAATAAGGTAGCCCAAGAAGTATCAATTGACCGATGTAAAATATTTTTCTTAGTTCAGTCTTGGTCACATCTGTGCACCGTTTAAATTAAAAGTAATTTTCTTATGCAGAATTAATTAATGACTAACGAGCTCAATAGGGTTCATCAAGCGGAAGCGAAAAACAAAGATAACAACATTCACAAAAGCACTTGAAAGAAAAAGATGGATGCTGTGCTTGTGAAGTTGAATGAATTGATGCCGGTCTATTTAGTTACGCGTCAATTTGGCGCGAGAAAGGTTGTGTATTAGGTTCTTTTTTAGTGCCGTAAAAAGCGCGCGAGTTCGACGTACGTATTACAAGAATAAAGTTAAAATTATTTTATTAAAAATATTGCTTTTTACGTTTTACAAACTTATTACGTATATTTAAAAAAATCGGACATTAGTTTACATATTAATTAAAACAGTGTTTACTTTTTAAATAATGAAGTGGTCGAAGTTAATCTAGTGGTGTGCCTATCAGTTATCGTTACTAAGAAGTGGTAACATTGCGTACACATTATAAAGATAAGGGATGTCTGGTAGAACGCTTTGAAGTGATATATGAGAATAAGAGATGAACGGTACCAAAAATAACGCAGATATAAGCGATAGTAAAACTCTAGGTTTGTATTTATTTATCTTGTTTTGCACTTTTAACAATAAATAAATTATTATTGAAATAAAATATATATATCAAATTTCCCGTTTAGTGCAATAATAAATTTATAAAATTCTTCGATATATCTTTGACTTAAATTGGATTTTTTTGATTTATACTACATTTGTACAACGACAATTAAGTAAGATAATAAAATTAGGATTTATTTTTAGGATACGTGTTAGAGCCACGCTACAGCTATATTATGGTTGTAGCACGAATGGGCCAGTTTACAGAAAAATAGTCCTTTAGGGATCGAGGCATATCATCTTAGTACTCAGGGATGACAACGGATCTACGTTTTGATTTTTGAACGAGGACAGATGTGTCTGTAGGCTTCGGCATCCATTTATAAACAAAAAACTTATCTTTCGCAGTAGGCAAGGTTGTTAAGCAGTAGTAACTTCATTAAGTGTGAATATTTTTAGCAAACTAATAATTGTGATAGGTCCGTGTTGCGGTGGCTTAGCATTGGGCTGCGCGCTGAGGGCCGCGGATTCGATTCCCGTATGAAACGAGTATTTGTATGGCGTACAAATAATTGTACCGAGTCGGGATATTTGTCCTTGTCTAATTTGTGAAAGTAAACTGCCTTCATGACACAGGAGAAAATCCTGGTGTGGGGTAACGTTTTTTTATTTAAATAAGTTTAAAAAAACACTTTTTGAAGTTGGCCTTCGAAATGCTTTTCATCCTATCGACAGAGTTGCCGTACCGTTAAGGTAAATTTTAATCTGATTATGTATCGTTTGGCAATGTTTAAGTTCTGCTGGATCACTGTTTACAAAACAGATATAAACTAATAGATATCTGACTATTCAGAGTATTTAAAATAACGTTGCACATGTATTATGTACTGAACTTAACTAAAATACACGAAGTCAATAATAAAAAAGTAATCTAGTATTTTTTTCCGTTTAAAGAATCTTGTAATTAATTGTTATTTTTGTTATTATTGCTAGTTAGATAGAAAAGTTGAAAGATTTTGGAACCAAATAACTAAATAACAACTACGTATCGATGATATCTTTATTAATCTTACTAAATCGATGAAAACATTGCGTGTAATTACTGCATTTAAAAAATGAAGGTGACAAACGAGCATATGGTCCATCATCCATCTGATGGTAAGTGTATGCTGTGGCCCATGGACATCTGCATATATCCTCAATTAAGAATTAAAATTCAAAAAAATATATTATGAGTGTAGAGAATTGAATACAATTTTTACTTTGAAATGCCTCGTTCAAAGTAAAAATTGTATTCAATTCTCTACACTCATAATATTTATGAAACACAGCAGCATTAAGCTCCTATTTCACGATGATTTTCAGTGTCGTGGTCCTTCCCCGTTCGAGTCGACCTTTTCGTGCTACAACAATAATAGCTGCAGCATTACCACGTTCAAATTTTAGGTTTTTATAACAGTCTCCAAAACAATCCTAGTTTTCAAGGTAATCGCCCGATTTTGCAGCTTTCCGTAATTGTATTTTGTAAAGAAATTTCAGGAGATCTGAGATATTGTTACATGATAAGGGTCCTTATTTAGAATGCTGCCAACGTAAACAAGTTTTGTTGCCCCTTATCTCAAGAGTTTGGGTCAAGGTGTCATTAGTGGAAATTTTTGTGCATGATACCTATATTATCTAAAAATAGTTGAACCGCCAGGTAACGTACATTGCTTGGCACAGCTGGACCTAGAAGAAGTAGATGACTGTTTTTTGTATAGTTTTATATTTATTCAACTTGTATTGCCATCTTGGATTTTGATAACGACTCAAAATAAAAGTTAAAAATTGCGTAGTTTTGTAAGAACTGTACTTAAAAAGTTCGTAGGTCTACGTATACAGATTGAAAATTGAAATACAATAAAACTTTTTTGTTCCCAATTTACAGTAGAACCCCGATAAGATAAAGACCATGGGAAACGTTAAATAATTTGAGTTATTGAGGTTTTTACTAAGGATTTATGTTAAGTTTTTATTGGTTTATGTTTGTACTTACAGAGGTTCGTTTATAAATTTAGTTGAACAATTACACAAATAGACGGCCCCCAGTCCCCGGCGGCCCCGCTATTCCTGGCTACGGTGGCGACCAGGGTAACGGCGGGGCAGGGGGTGCTAAGAATCTCCGTGGAGGTTCGGTTGCCACCTACGACGACTCGACCTGGCAACATTTAACGCACGCACTCTGAGGACTGACGAGAAGATCCTGGAGCTGGAAGAAGAGATAGACAAGTTGCGCTGGAATATTATAGGATTATCCGATGTCCGAAGAGAGGGGGAGAACACGGTGATTCTCGAATCCGGCAACTTGTTCTATCACCGGGAGGGCGACCATCTGTCCCAAGGAGGTGTCGGATTTATCGTCCACAAGTCTCTCGTCAACAACGTTGTAAAGATTGGGAGTGTGTCGACGAGGGTCGCGTACCTGATACTCAGAATCACCAAACGGTATTCGCTGAAGGTCATACAGGTTTACGCACCAACCTCGGCACATCCCGATGAGGAGGTGGAGGAAATGTATGAGGATATTTCCAAAGCCATGCATTCCTCCAAAACTCAATACACTGTGTTGATGGGAGACTTCAACGCAAAACTAGGCACAAGAGAAAACGGTGAGCTGAAGTTAGGGAAATTTGGAGTAGGGCAACGGAACCGAAGGGGCCAGCAGCTGGCCGACTTTATGGAGAAAAAGGGACTCTTTATGATGATTGACTTGATGATGATGATTCTTCCAGAAGCGCCCCCACAGGAAGTGGACCTGGTCGAGCCCCGACGGTTCGACAAAAAATGAGATTGACTTCATTATGACGACCAGACGCCAACTGTTCAGTGATGTCTCAGTGATCGCAAGGGTGAAAACTGGCAGCGATCACCGAATGGTTAGAGGCACACTGAACCTAAACGTGAAGTTGGAGAGGTCTCGTCTAATGAAGTCAACGCTCCGTCCCCCTCGTGCTCTAATCCAGAATCCCGAAAACTTTCAGCTCGAGTTACGTAACCGCTTTCAGTGCCTAGAAGATTGCAATTCAGTGGACGATATGAATGACAAGCTCGTGGAAACTGTCCATGCAGTCGGAGCTAAGTTCTGCAAGACCCGCCGCAGAAGAACACAAAAATACTCCGATCACACTCTTAATCTCATGGCTGTTAGACGGGAGATGAGGCTGCAATCGTCAACAGATTTGACAGCATACAGGCAACTGAACAGACAGATCTCCAAATGCATGCGGCGTACGCAACTTTAATACTGCTCGTATTAAAGAAGCGATCGAGCGGAACCAGGGCTCCAAAGTCTTTGCCAGAGATCTGTCTGCCAGTAAGAGCCAACTGTCGAAGCTGAAGACTGAGTATGGCAGTATCGTTTCTGGGACACCTGAGATTTTGAGTGAGATAGAGAGGTTCTATGGGCAGCTGTACACATCATCGTTGGAGCCACACGCAAGTGTGAGTAACGATCCAAGAGCAAGTCTTATCCGACACTATTCCGATGATATCCCGGACGTCAGTCTGAGCGAGATTAGAATGGTTCTCCAGCACCTTAAAAACGGCAGGGCCCCAGGCGAGGATGGAATTACAGCGGAGCTTCTGAAAGCGGGTGGAACACCGGTACTTGAAGTCCTTCAGAAGCTCTTCAATTCCGTCCTCCATGGTGGCACTACTCCAGAGGCGTGGAGCAGAAGTGCAGTGGTCTTGTTCTTTAAGAAAGGCGACAACGCTCTCTTAAAGAACTACAGACCGATTTCCCTTCTGAGCCGCATCTACGTGCTGTTTTCGAGAACCATTACGAATCGTCTCGCACGCAGACTCGACGACTTCCAGCCTCCTGAACAAGCCGGTTTCCGAAAAGGCTTCAGTACCATAGACCACATACATACCCTGCGGCAAATTTTACAGAAGACTGAAGAGTACAATCTGCCACTTTGCCTGGCGTATGTGGACTATGAGAAAGCCTTTGATTCCGTCGAAATTTGGGCGGTGCTACAGTCCCTTCAGCGGCGCCAAGTTGACTGTCGGTATATCGAAGTGCTGAAGTGTTTGTACAGTAGGGCTACGATGGCTATCCGAGTACAGAACCAGAGCTCGAAACCTATCCAACTACAGAGAGGTGTAAGACAGGGCGACGTTATATCCCCGAAACTCTTCACCGCTGCATTGGAAGACGTTTTCAAGCTACTGGACTGGAAAGGATACGGTATTGACATCAATGGCGAGTACATCACTCAACTTCGATTTGCCGACGATATAGTCCTTATGGCAGAATCGCTGGAGGACTTAAGCACTATGCTCAATGACCTCAATAGTGCCTCCCAACGGATAGGTCTTAAGATGAACATGGACAAAACAAAGATCATGTTCAATATCCATGTCACACCTATGCCGGTAGTTGTTGGGAGCACTATGCTCGAAGTTGTTGACGAGTACGTTTACCTGGGACAAATAGTCCGACTAGGTAAGTCCAACTTCGACCGAGAGGTCAATCGACGGATTCAACTCGGCTGGGCAGCGTTCGGGAAATTACGACATATATTCTCGTCAGGTACCTCAATCTCTAAAAACTAGATTGTACAACCAGTGCGTGTTGCCAGTGATGACTTACGGATCTGAGACGTGGTCCTTCACTGCTGGCCGTATGAGGACGCTCAAGGTCGCTCAGCGAGCTATGGAGAGGGCTATGCTCGGAGTTTCTCTGCGTGATAGATTCAGAAATGAGGATATCCGCAGTAAAACCAGAGTGACCGACATAGCCCAACGGATTAGTAAGCTGAAGTGGCAATGGGCCGGCCATATAGCTCGAAGAACCGATAACCGATGGGGAAGAAAGGTTCTTGAGTGGTAGCCTCGTACCGGTAGGCGTAGTGTAGGTCGACCCCCCACTAGATGGAGTGACGACCTGGTAGGATATGCAGGAAGTCGATGGATGCAGGTGGCTCAGGACCGTGCTTTGTGGCATTACTTGGGGGAGGCCTATGTTCAGCAGTGGACTTGTGAAGGGCTGTAATGATGATGATGATGATGATTAGGTTTGTAAGTTAAAGAGGTTTTGGACTCCGAGTGGAAGGAAACACAAAATATGAATTTATACGTTAGCGTTGTCGAGGTTTGAGTTATCAAGGTTCTACTGTACATATGTACATGAAAACGGATGTGCATTAACCCAGATCAAGTACTTGAAAAATTTAAGAAATTCATTATTAGCAGATATATTTCACAAAATTATTTTTGTGCCTGGCTATATAAAGTCACAGGGTGTATAATTTACCAAAAAAAGCAAAATTGCGAAAAATTACTATTTTTACGAATTTTATTGAAAATACGTAGATTATATACGATACGCGCAAGAAGTCCTAAATATGTAGAATTACGTAAAATTGCCAGTGCTGTCTTCAGCATTTATTTTTTGTTCATAAATCTTTGTCCGTTACATGACGTTAAACTTAAACATAGAACAGTACACAACAGAATTTTTTTAAATGTAGATTATAAATAATGCTCATTGAAAGTCGCTCAAGTACATAACCTCTCACGCCTTTCACCAAGACGAGTAGGCAGAGCTAAAGACTTCCATTTGACAATATTCTGGTACATCTATTTAGTTTTTTCACATCAAATATATACTCGTCAATTTAGAGTACGCTTATTTTGGCCCTTCTTCAATATATCGCCAATTTAGTCGATAAACCTTCAATTGAAGAAGGTTTCCTTTGCTAACTCTGCCACTCACTTCTGCAGCATGAATTTGCTTTGTCTTTCTTTACTCGTAAATTAAACCAGTTTATAAACGTAAATGCTACAGCTACATTATGGTTGTAGCACGAATGGGATGGTGCGACTGGGGAAGTTCAACGTTGTCACAGAATACGTAAAATAGCAGCGTAATGCTGCTGTGTTTTGTATGGAAATTATAAAGAACCGGACACTTTTTGAAATTTTTCAATTCTTAGGGGTGTCAACGCATCTGAATTGTTATTCTTAATTGAGGGTAGATGTAGATGTGTCTGGGCCAGCATCTATTTACCATCAAGTGGACAGTGCGCTTGTTTATCACCTTAAGTCCACAAAAGAATATTAATAAATGGGTGCGTTTGGTAGAAAAAAGCGCTAGCAAGCGCTTACAAACGCCAAAATAGTTTTCGGGGGACACGATTGCTACTTCAGTAGCGCTGACACAATCCGCCATTTTGCTTATTTAATTTGTTTCTTTTGAAGTAGAATTTATAAGTTGTTTTGTGCAATATTAGTCTTAAGTAATATAATGACATGAATAGACATATACATGTTATTAAAAATTCATGATTGGTAAGTTTTTAATATGAATATTTTACAAACATATATTTAAATTAGGTTAGGTTCCCCGGTTAAAACTAACATCGTGTCCTGGAGGAAAATAGCTACTTACGATTTGACAGCGCTTACCGCTTACGATCGCTATTTTGCTTACAAGCGCTTGCTAGCGCTTTTTTCTGCCAAACGCACCCAATATGTTTAGTTTAGCCGTGCAGTGATGGCATAAGAGAATCCACTACCCGTTTGTGTCATATGAGGCAATAGATGGAAACCGAAACAGGAAATATGCAGCACCATCTTCTAATAACAATTGCCCAACCTGCCTACCATACGTGAAAACTATGGCATCATTCGCCCTATGCGGCGATCTATAGGGCAGGCCTTTGTGCAGCTGTATACATTTGATGGACTGTAATGAAATGTTATTGTTCAAAGGCGAGTTATTGTTTTATAGTAAAATTTTTAAAGTTATATTTTATTGTTCAAATTTATTACGTAAAAATTTAATGATGAAATCGGATATTTATATTAAAACCATTTTTAATATAAATATCTGACTTTACATTACATTATTTCGGTGTTACAAAGCTCTTTCCGTCATTAAAGTAATGGCTTTCTTTTTCATTTACTCACGTTATCATTCTATTGTTTGCCAGTAGTGATGAATTGGTCTCTGAGGTCTTATCTGTCGCTCATAACGATGCATTTGTTTACATGTACCCACGATGCTAAAAGATTCATTAACAGTTAGTAAAAATGAGGTAGTTTTATATGTTGCGAGTAAATCTACCTATTATAATACACTATCGTAATTATTAGACATTGGAATGTGCTCCTACTTTAAAAGGTTAAAATTATTGGTTTGTGATGAATATCACTAATTTATAGTACAGAAAAAAGTAATGAAGAAAATAAGTTTCTCAGACAGCTCTGGTAGAAGGCGACAAATGCTTGTCTCAAGTTCTGTAATAAGCGAGTAAACTAAATTTGATTCCCACCGCTAGCAATGAAATTATTGCAATTAAAACAATTTAAAAATGTTCAGTTTTCTTCGGTAAGTTTTTACGATGGTACGATGGATGAAAATAATCGACTGCAAAAAAGACAATTTAATCACTATGCACGAAAAAGACTGAAACAAGATTGAGAATAGATTTTTTTAAATAAACCATAAAGAAAGTAAACTCTACTTGGGTTTAACAGACTATATTATGAGCTGAAAGCCTAAGTTAAATACTCGCATTTAATTTAGTAGCAAGCGGAACTCGTTAATTTTCTTTCAGTTTATCATTTGCAATTGGATTCCGCCTGCTACTAAACTTTATGCGGGTACTTTACATAGACTTTCAGCTCATAATATAGTATGTCACTGAATTATATATATACACCACGTAAGAAGCTACTCTACGTACGTAGAGTTGAGGTAGAGTCGCTCATGCGCAGTAGATATAAAGTGCGCGTTACACCCGTGCGGACAGTTTTTGTTATCATAGATTATACGTAGGTAGAATAATCAATGTATTTTATGTGTATACTAAGAAGACAGAACATCAAATAAATATTCAAAAATATAAATTATAAGTATATTAATTATTAATTAATAATTATTATTAATTATAAAACAATTATATTAGTATATTAAGTAAATTAAGTTATAAAATAATTAAAAAAATAAAACTCTTTCTAAAAACAGTCATGAACAGACTGTTTTTAAAATATTTTACCTACATTCGGTTTTGTAATAGAACATCTGCATGTTTTAGTCTATGATTGTAGATGGCGCGGCATTTAAATGAAAAAATATTTTTTCTATTGTGGTATTATGATACTATTACCTATTTTTCCACTTGAACAACAACTAATATTACTAACTTGAATACTGAATTGTTATTCCAGGTTCAAACTTTGATTTGAATTTTCGTATTATTAGCTCCGCTCCGCACTGCATGAATATCGAAGTCACACTAACTAATAAATGACACTAAAGTAAGGTCTGCTGATCTCAGTACAGTTTATTTAACATAGTGAGTGTTTGGAATGCGAAATCTTGTGCACAGTACATATACATCTATGTAGTGTATTAAACCAAAGTAGAGTACTTTACTTATAGTTTATTTTAATTTTGTTCTCTATGCTCAATTTTGTCCCAACACACTCTTATGAACTAAATTTTATTTAATAGCACGAGGTCCGACACAAAAATGGCCTAATTTTACGGTATCAACAACTTTTTTTAACCAATTTATATAACATATAACTTATATATATATATTTTAATTCTCTGTTAATTTTCTTTGTTTTGATATTCTACTCGATAAGTTTAGTAATTTTTTAATTAACGTATTACTATCTCGTGTCCGCCATTTTTCTTTTTTTCAAACAATCTTTTTTTATAGGATAGGGTGACATACGAGCACACAGTCCACCTGATGGTAAGTGGTTGCTGTGGCCCATAGATACCTTACATGTCCGTCATCCTTACGAATACGAATCAAAATGCAGATGCGTGGTCACCTGTGAGGACTAAGATGGAATGCCTTATTCCAGTAAAAAGGGTCTCCGATTCTCTACACTCACCATACGATACACAGCAGCATTAAGCTAATATTTTACGCTGGTATTCTGTGGGAGCGCGGTCCTTCCCCGGTCGAGCCGACTCATTCGTGCTAAAACTATACTACTAATATAACTGCAGCATGGCTCTACCACGTATCTAAGAACACTTGGTTTTTTTAAGACAAATATGACGATACTGTCGAAATCCATCCAGCCGTTTGTAAGATACGAGGTAATAAAGAATTCTACAAACATACACACAAGATACGCTCGAAAAACATGATCCTTCCTTGGCAGTCGGGTAAAAGTACTATGAAAATATATGTATATGATAGTTTTTCTGTAATCGGATAGATCGTATTATACAGAGCCATAGTCTATCAAAATACTAATGTGTATAAATAAGATCGATAAACGAGTACACAATCCACCTTATGGTAAGTGAATATTGTCGCCCATAAACGTCTATATTTGTCCTTGATTAAAAATCACAATACAGATGCGCTGTAACACTTGAAAATTAGGATGTAATCTCGTCACGAGAAAAAGGGTTACTGTTTCTCGTCACTCACCATACAGAACACGGAAACATTATTCTGCTATTTTCACCGTGGCCTCCTCCTCTCTTTGAACCTCAGATACTCGTAATCCTATAATATCCTAGCGCAACATATCGATCACATCTTCCAGCTCCATAATCTTCTCGTCAGTCCGTAGGGTGCGTGCGTTGTATGTTGCCAAGTCGAGTCGTCTCAGGTGGCAACCGAACCTTCACCGGAGATTCTTAACACCCGTCGTTACCCTAGTCGCCAACTAGCCAGGTATAACGGGGCCTCCGGGGCTTGCAAATATCCCCGATTTGCCCGATAAACTTTTGTCATAATAGTTTCATCACTGGTGGGCAACCACAGTTTTTATTGAAGTTTTTGCTGTTATCGGAAAGAAGCTGCTGCCCATCTCATGTCTCAGTTTTCCTCTGTCACTTCTTACGTCACTCACGGGAAGATATGGGGTGGTGTATATTCTTGCACTGGTACGACGCGGTTTCAATGATGACTAAATGCCCAGAAAAGTCATTAGAATTATCTTTCCCTTATAAACATTGAAGCTCCAAGAAAATGCACGCTTATATTGAGAGTATAGTTGTTAACACCGTTCTTAGTACATTTTTCATATTTTGTTAGTGCATATTAACGTGACAATTTTTTTAAGCATATTATTGTACATCACCCTCGGTGTTTTATTTAAAAGATTTATCTACTTTAAGATAGTGAATAAGTAAACTAGAATTAAAAATTTTTATTTTACGATGTAAAGCCATGCACATTCGCAGTTAGTTATGATATACTACTTATTATAAGCTGGTGACCACTAAAAGAAATAGCTTTCAGCTTGTTTTTGAGAAAAGCTCCAGGTTTACGAGGTTACCAGTTTATTGATCGTTTACTTTTTATTCTTTTTATCATTGATTTTATTGGTGCCTTTTATTTACATTTATTGTTGATTTATATATTATAATAAGATTATCTCCCATTTTTGATTTCACAAAGGAATATATTATTTTTAAATCTATTTTATTACAATGTTTTTAAGCAGGCAATACACACGTCTTGGTGTTTTGATTAGAGTCGCTATCGGTTGAGTTGGGAATAGTCATAGAATGACATAATAATTTAAAATCAAATAATTGCTCTGAGTTGAATGAAGAATACAAATCGGTTAAGTAAGAAAAAATAATATCGTAGGATGAGACGTCATAGGATGAATACGAAATAAGCCACAAATTTCGATAGCGATTTTAGTAGTAATGCTATGGAATATCCTATATTAAAATTGTACATACGTCTGTATCCTATACTATTAAACGAGCAATTCTTGTATATATATATATATATATATATATATATATATATATATATATATATATATATATATATATATATATATATATATATATATATATATATATATATATATATATATATATATATAATCGGGATCTCGGAAACGGCTCCAACGATTTTTTCGGGGATAATAAATCGATCTAGCTAGGATTTATTTTTAGAAAATGTCTTTTTGTCCGTGTTTTTAGGCAATGAAAAACTGCTACAATATCGTTAGAATAAGAAGGTAAATTTTGACGGATTGTAAGTGATTATAAATAGCTTAATTGGTATAACGGTCGGTCACAGAATCTTAAAACCCTGGTTCGAGCCCAGACCGACCGACCGACTTTTTTTAATTTTTTTTTCATGTTCCTTTCTTTTTTGAGAAAATCTATTTTTTTGAGCCCTTTTTTAGTATTTTTTAAAACACGAAAATTTAAATTAAACTAATTGCACACATGATTTTTTATTCAAAAACCAGTTCAGTTTTTTCTATTATGTCGCTAAGATCAAAAAATATTATTCTTATTTCATTAGTATGTTATATGTATCTAAATATAATTTCCATAACACACGAATTAAAAAAAAACCGAGCGAAAAATACCGAGCAAAGCTCGGTCAACCGGGTACTTTCAACTAATACTAACATCTATCAATGGCTTAAAGCGCCTGTTAAAGCTAAGGGTCATTTATCTAAGAAGAAAATGGCTTGCTATTAGTATATGGGGATTACAGGTACCAAAAATGCTTTAATAACGAGCGCTCAGTGGTCACCATTTACTTTTTGTGTTTGAACCCCAGCTGGAGCCAACATTCAGGCAAATTTTTAATTGTTACTTTTCGGATGACTGTGTCGATGCCCATGTACTTCTGATATTTTTATCGTATTTATATCGTTTATTGACAACAGCATGGCCTAGTGGTGAAGTACTTGCTACTTCACCGAGGATGTTGGGTTTGGATCTCAGCTGGAGACAGAAGTTGTGAAAAACAAATAGGTTTTGGAGTTCGTTGTTATAATCAGTAGTTGTCTTCTTCTTCTAAGCTTATCGCATCATAACATCATTACGTTGGCTACGGTAGGTTATGGTTAGTAATTCTTTTTCATCAGTCCGAAGAAGCCCATTACAGGACATGCCCCTCTAATTTTGAAGGGTGTAGGTATTTGTCTTGATCATCACGCTTGCGACCACTCTATCTACCAGACATCTCTCACCTTTAACGCTGCTCTACGTTGCTGGAGTACATTTTTTACGTCTGACGTACGACGGAATTCTTTAACGGTTACTGTGTTCATCTCGGAATAAATTGCAATGTTAAATATAATTGATAAAGTTTGCACATGTGAGTTATAAACCATTTCAATAAAAGTTTATATTTGTATGTTTATTCAGCTACTACATTTCTTTGAATTCAAAACATGTTATATTAGTAGTGTGCCCCTTTACATTTTCTGTCCTTACAAAAGCTGACACACTGTCAAAGCTGTCTAATTAATAGCCCTACTGTTCGTTCGTGTAAAAGAAATCGCTAGCTATGGAAAGAATTTTAAGAGACACCTAGGTCGGCCTTTAAAAACTTTTCAACTTCTAACTTAATACTTGACTTGCTCCTCGTTCCTGAGAATTAATTAAATTTTAGCTTTAATTTCATTACACAAATTTGTCCATTCTTGGCATATTTAAATATCATAGTGTCTTAAAATGTCAATATATTTAGGGTTTCTTTTCTTTATAGGATAGGATGACAAACGAACACACAGCCCACCTAATGGTAGGTGGTTGCTGTGGTCCATAGACATCTACATCTATCCTCGATTACAAATCAAAATGCAGATGCATTGTCATCCGTGAGGACTTAGGTGGAATGCCACGTTTCCAGTAAAAAAGGGTCTCCGGTTCTCTACACTCATCATACGAAACACAGCAGAATTAAACTACTATTTTACGCTGGTATTCTGTGAGAGCGTGGTCCTTCCCCGGCCGAGCCGACCCATTCGTGCTACAACTATACTACTAATATAACTGCAGCATGGCTCTACCACGTATAAAAACTTTTCAACTACTAACTTAATACTTAACTTGCTCCTCGTTCCTAAGTTAATTTCATTACACAAATTTGTCCATTCTTGGCATATTCATTTAAATATCATAGTGTCTTAAACTGTCAATATATTTAGGTGTTTTTAAAATGTCAGATATTTGTGCTTAATTTTTTTTTGCTTAACTTTTTTTTAAATAAACTCAACTAAACTATAAAACTTAACACTAGGTACTTATAGAACATCAAGAGAAGATAGAAGGATCGTTCGTGTAGTGGCGATATAAGAATATCAGCTATCCCATATCATCCCGTGGGTGTTGAAAGAGACGATATAGGGAAACAAATCAGTAGATGGGCAGCAGCCTCTTCCTAATAACGACAAGAAATTGCGGTTAGAAGCCCGCTTGCCACGCGTGGCAACCATTGATTTCGTATAACTCAATGGTGGCAACTATGAAAAGTATGAAATAGAAACAGAAACTTTTTATTCAATATAGATTATAAATAATACTTATAGTCACTTTTTAAATTTACCATTGGTTTGGAAAAAAACTCTGTCCCCTGTCTCTGTTCGGGAAGAACCAGTAAGAAACCCAAACTTTACAAAAAATAACAGCTTACAATAATGTATGTTACAATTAACAACACAAAACAAATTAGAAATAGCTTGGTTGCGACCACCTTTCCCAGGGATCATTATCATCCATAAATTAATATTATAATAACAATTTTTATACAAACTTAGTTCAGTAAAGTTTTTGAACTTTGTATATAGACAATATGCAATCTGTGGGCGAGGCCTATGTTCAGCAGTGGACAATAGTGGCTGTAACCGTGGCGGTAATAAAGGTCTAGAAAAATCTTTAATATTCGTGTATATCAGGGTATACTCGTTTACACACGGCCGCGATACATACATACTTATAACAAACACATACGTATAACAACGAATAAACTCAGACAAATTCTGCTTTTGCCGTGTACATATTTCTACAATTTAAAAAAATACCACCGCTTATAAATAACGTAATAAAATCAATGTGTCAATCGCAGATTTTATTAAATATACTAAAAAAGAAGAGAACAATGTTCGAAGGATGGAGAAATTGCTTGGGGAAGCTTAAGTGGTTCGGAGTGGATCGAAGTATTGGAAAGATATCCCGGATCGAACATTGGGAGTAAGTTGTGAAATGAAACAGCTGAACAAAAATTAGAGTTGTATTAAGAATTAAAAGTTAACTTCAAAGAACTAAAAGTACAAAATAATTTCCACAAATAATGGCTGCATAAGTCGATGTAAGACATAATCTGTAGAATTGTGTGTATTATTAAATCCTCGTATTTTTATTATGTCTAATTTTTTACCCTTTTGAGTGGCATAAGACAAATTGTATCTGTTACCTATTTCTTTATTGATTCTCTTAAGTACAAATGTGATAATATGGAAGTGGTTCCTTCTGATACTTGATTACTTACTACTATGATTTAAGACAAACCTTGTGAAATAAGATATCATTTTATTATTTATTATAAGAAATATCACAAATCCGGAAGTCGTCTAAATAGACATTATTGATGATTTTTTTTCTATAAATTTATATGGTACTTCGGAAGTATAACATATTAAATTAAAAAAAAACGTTTATATCGGTTAACAATGGAAGAAGATAACCGATAACATCCCTACAAAAAAAGAACTGAGAATACTTTTTTTAAGTCGGCTAATCATCATGAGCTATATGTACATTTTATCAGTATGTGAATTGTGGTAAAGTATTATTTGCATTATATATGTTTTAATAAAGAAACTAGCAATTCGCCCCGACTTCACCTATGTGGGTTAATTCCGGGAGAGATGGCCACTCAACAAAAAAAAATTGCACTAATTTCTCGTTAGCGTTATTCGTGCAGCGAGTGGGGATGACATTTCGCTCGAACTCCGGCGAAAAAATAAGTAAGTAAAATGTACCTATCTTGTTTTGTTAATAAGGTATACAAAATATGTATTATTTAGTCTTTGTCTTTGGTTTATGACCCTAACTTTAAAAGCGAAATGCTGCGTTAGCTATCTACTTCAGGTAATTAGGAAACATGGTCGGTATGAGATGGCGATATTTTGCTCTATTTATGGTGATTTCATACTAATTATATTTTTGGATGCCAAATGAAAACCAAAGAAAAGCAGTCAGCTCATGAAGGAACAGGATTGAAAAATAATTTAAGACCATGATGTAGGCTTTTTGAATTTGTAGTGAAAATTATTATCAATACCGTTTCTATAACGAATATAGAAAGACGATATATATAAAATAATGACAAAAAAGGATCCATGGAACCATCAACTCTATTCGCTGAAGAAAACGTGAAAAAACTCGCTATTCGCCTTAAAACTATTCAATAAAATCATTAAGTTATCTGAAAGTAGTGATGAGGATGAAGAACCAATATTATGTGATTCGTCTGATGAAGAAGGCGGAAACAAAGAAGTTGACAACTGTGTGCCTAAAACAAAAAAAGTAAATTATGAGAGTAAGCTATGTTAAAGTTTAACATTTTAATGTGATAGTTTAGTTTAGTTTAAGACGGGCTGTTTTACGCAACTTCACATCTAAGCGCGCATTTTGCGTGATTTTAATGTGATATTCTAAGAGTTTATTGTCAAAAGTTTAATAAAAGTTGACTTTTGTTAATTAAGCTTTGTAGTTTTTTTATAGGATTTTCTAGATTTTTTTGTAGGATGGGGTGACAAACGAGCACACAGTTCACCTGATGGTAAGTGGTTGCTGTGGCCTTTAGACATCTACATCTATCCTCAAATACGAATCAAAATACAGATGCGTTGTTACCCGTGAGGACTAAGATGGAATGCCTAGTTTACAGCAAAAAGGGCGTCCAGTTCTCTACACTCACCATACGAAACACTCTGTTTTCTGTGAGAGCGTTGTCCTTCCCCAGTCGAGTTGACCTGTTATATACTATACTCCTAATATTCTGAGACATCACTCAACATAGGCGAAACACGTGTCGTATTATCGTCGATGGTGTGTCTTACCTGAAATAGTGGTGTTGGAAGTAGTGCTGCCGGAAGTAGTGGTGTTGGGAGTAGTGGTGCTGGGACTAGTGGTCACGGAGTTAGTGCATGCAATTGAGGCAGGGCGGGAGGTGCTCTTCAATCCAGGTAAGACACATCATTGTATTTAGTTAGCGGAAGGTTGCGAAGTAATTAATTTTTTATCATCACTGAACAGTTGGCATCTGGTCGTCATAATGAAGTCAATCTCATTTTTTGTCAAACCGTCGGGGCTCGACCAGATTCACTTCCTGTGGGGCCATTTATGGTAGAAAGAGTTCATCATAAAGAGTTCCTTTTTCTCCATGAAGTCAGCCAGCTGCTGGCCCCTTGGGTTCCGTAGCTCTATTTCAAATTTACCTAACTTCAGCTCACTGTTTTCTTTTGTGCCTAATTTTGTGTTGAAGTCTCCCATCAACACCGTATAGTGAGTTTTGGAGGAATGCATGGCAGTAGAGATATCCTCATACATTTCCTCCACTTCCTCATCAGGATATGCCTTCAGCGAAACCTGTATGACCTTCAGCAAATACCGTTTGGTGATTCTGAGTATCAGGTACGTGACCCTCGTCGACACACTCCCAATCTTTACAACGTTGTTGATGAGAGACTTGTGGGCGATAAATCCGATACCTCCTTGGGATAGATGGTCGCCCTCCCGGTGATAGAACAAGTTGCCGGATTCGAGGACTACCGTGTCCTCCCCCTCTCTTCGAACCTCGGATAATCCTATAATATCCCAGCGCAACTTGTCTATCTCTTCTTCCAGCTTCAGTATCTTCTCGTCAGTCCTCAGATTGCGTGCGTTATATGTTGCTAGGTCGAGTAATCGTAGGTGGCAACCGAACCTCCACCGGAGATCCTTAGCACCCCTGCCCCGCCGTTACCATGGTCATCACCGTAGCCAGGAATAGCGGGGCCGTCGGGGACTGGGGGCCGTTTGTTTGTGTCGTTGCTCTTGGGACAATGTTTGCCATAGTTGCCACGCTTGGAGAGCGGGTTGGCAACCGCAGTTTTTTATTATATAATTGCTTTTATCAGGAAGATGCTACTGCCCATCCTACCCTACCTCCTTCTGTCGCCTATTACGAAACCCACGGGAATATATGTGGGGTAGTGGATATTCTTAAACGCCACTATACGGCCCTACATTATTACGGCAATACATTTTCTATTTAACAATAATCCCCAAGTATTTTTGGAGCAGCTCTATCTGTTTGTGAAGTTTCATCGCAATCGATTCAGCCATTCCGAGGATTAGCTCGGACAGACAGAAAAACAGACAGACTGACAAGAAGTCAGACATACATGCAGACTGATTTGGAATTGAAAACTTATTAGCAACATTGAAGCTTTGTTTTTTAAATGATAGATATAGTGCATAGTCAATTCAAATCTTTAAAGAATAGTCATGGACCTAGAAAAAAGGGCGGACAGATTTTCGCTAAGAAACAATTGACGCACCGCAATGGCGGCCGTTTAACTATGTGTGAGATGAGTAACTACGCGAGCGCGGATTGGACGTAATGGCGGGCGGTAGACTTACCATCGTGTGCATGTGTGTGTGCCGGCTTGTTTGTATTAGCCGACTGACTTACTATGGGTGCGTCAGTAGTTGTTTTTAGAGACGGCGTCCGCCTTTTTTTTCGGGGTCCATGAGAATAGTGTAAAATCAGCGTCATTTTTAAAATCATTCAGTCAGATATTATGTTTATACGTATTAGGGTTACCTAAATGAGAAATGTGATCACCACAAATATCATATAATATGTGTGATGAATATTTATCCCGACTTATTATACAAGTAGAGAAATATTCATCTAAATTGGATTGTATTGTAGCCACGAGCGGAGTTGGAATCCCTAATTAATCTTAGTGACAAAGTCTTGTTTTGTTACATATTTTTTAACACACATGGAATGAAATAAATCTAAACGGTATTGCTTTCGTCTGGTTCACTATTGTCACTTTTGTTATTTATAAACGGTTCTAAAGAGAGTTGGACTTCGTTTTGAGCAAATTTAAGATACGTCCGCCAGATAATGTACATGTATATAATATGTATAATGTATGCAGATTCATTAATCTGTATTTGGTTGTAAATAATTTATTTATAAACACATATGGACAGTTTATAAAGGAAATTGAAACTGTAATTAGTAATATTTAAATTAATTGTTAAATTAATATTTCACTTTAATATTACACTTTACTTTGCCTTAACTTAACTTTAGTTTTTACACACCTAAGTATATCATGATGTTCGCTTGTTGTCGATGAGTTACTTAAATGTGGAAACTTTATTGTTAAATGTAAGATTAATATGTGTTATGTATTAGACTAAAATTATGTATGTTTCCCTAAAAGATAAAAGATAGATAGACTTAAAAGATAAAATAAATAAAAAATAAATAAAAATGTCACATCAAAGGTCGTTTAATAACAGGCAACTTCTAGAGAATCTTATAAGTAGGTATGTGCTTATTGCAATGATTGTGTTCAATTGGTCCAATAACAAGATCATTCACATCGCTGCTACTGTTACGAAATGAAAATGTAAAGTGTATTTTGTGTTGTTTTATAATGAGATTAATTATGCTGCCAAAATTGTTCTGTTTTACATTAATTTTCCAGTATTAGTATTGACATATAAGCCAGACTATGTAGTCACTACATTTTTGGCCATTCTACAAGCCAGTGTTTTACTACGATCCCAACTGATCCTAGTTCTTGATATAGCACGGAAGCTACGAGTATAACTATGGGTTTAAGGACACTATATGTATACTACATTATGTAACTACACTATATTAATGTAAATTAAATGGGGAGGGGGGCACTACCATTGAACAAGCAAACTGCTTAGTTTCAATAAATGCAATATCAACAATAAAGACGACGCTGGGTCTGCTTGTACAGTGGTAGAAAGGAAGATATATCCGTAAGGTCAACGTTGCAGACCATTTAATAAGCGATAGGAGTCTTAATAGCCTGTCTGGGTATATTCCATATTAAGGTGATACCTCGAAAATTTGGTGGTTTTTCTTCACATATTTTTTTAAGTTTTATAGATTACGAACCAAATTTTTGGTATATGATTTTTGACTATGTAACCTTGAATTTCATAAAGAGCCTGTACAACATCTGTATTATTGTTGTTATTTGGTGTGCAAAGAAACTATTACACTACAGATATTTTCTTATAAGTAATGTTTAAAGATAAGCGTTCCAAATTATTTATTATTTATATACTTTATTGAATGAAGGTGATATTTAATGTCAGAGTAAAAAAATATATTTAACATATTAATATTACACTCGAATTGCAGTTGATTTTTGACGGTGATAGTTCATGAATTGAAAGTGCATAATTAGATTTACGGTCAATTTTTATATGTTTTCTATCAAACAATTGACGCGTCAGCAAAAGAACCAAATACATAATATAAGGTAAAAATACAAAATACGGTAACTAAATATCGGTAGTATAGGTTAGAGTAAAAAAATTAAATTAATGAATATGAAGGCACTTTGGGGCACAGTGATCATTAATCAAACTGAAAATAATGGTAAAGGCTAAAAATAATGCCTAATATTCCTAAAATTATATTTTAAAATTTATTTATATGGTTTCTAAAATGGTGACAATTTGCTAAACAGCCTAAACGGTTTTTCGAGGGCCTTATAGGTCTTAGTAGATGTACTATGTATGTTATGGGTTCTATCATACGGCCATTGGTTTTTAATCAGTTATATAACAGAATAATTTTATTACTAACGCTGTGCGTATAGCAGTTTTTCCAAGTTTACATATAATTCTCTTTAGCGATAGACTTAAAAAATGAAAAACACTGTCTTAGGAACTGTGTTGAATAACTATATATATATATATATATATATATATATATATATATAGGAGAATATAGCATATATTACATAAAATAGTTCAGATATAGCTGTAGCTCAGAGACTTAACGCTCACTCTAAATCCCATACATAGTATGCGAGCAACCCGGGTGCGATCTCCGCCGTAATCAATGAAATTGTTAGCTGCTGATTCACCAAGTGCTCAGCGGTGAAGGAAAACATCGTTCGGAAACCGGCATGGCTGAGAAATAACAAAAAAAATATTTCGAAAATATGTGAAGTTTACCAACACGCATTGAGGCAGCGCGGCGGACACTTTTTTGCCCTAAATTTTTTTCAGAATTGAGGGGAGGCCGGAGCTCAGCAGTGGGACGTAGGTATATAGGCTGTAACTTTAAGCCGTATACTCCAAAATATCTTTTAATTTAAACGTAACATGAAAATAATCGCGGAAATAATTAATAAACTTACTCATTAATTTAGCATTCATAGATAATTAAAGTACAACTATGTTACAGGAGATTGTTAAGACTGATTAAAAATGTTGTTAAAAATATTAGCCCTTACTGAAAATTCGTTCATAGTTATAAGTGAAATAAAGTTTAAAAAAAGCTTTACTATAACTATAATAGCCCATCGCCAGCTCACTCCTGCTAGGCCATCCGATAGATTGACACGAAGTACAGTCTAAAGCCACTTGTATTCACCGATGTCTCGTTTATTATAACCATTTTACACTTTTTATTAGATATTTTTGAAATCTATATAAACATACCACACTTTGTGAATAAAACTTAATATTCTTTTAGATGAGATTCGAAAGGAAATAGACTCGTTTTATTAAATTAAATTTCACAGAACAGTACGGTAATTCTGAAAAACGTTAGGATGTTACATAACTCATTCTAGGAATGAAGCTGTGTTTCCACGTTCGATCGTATATCTATGTCTTCATTAATGCCGCTAACGTGCGTCTTCTACACATTTATATTCTTCAGACTTTGGATAATAGATTGTCAACAACGGTTGTGGAGTGCAGTGTTCATGATGGATATAATTATTCCTGATGGGTGTTTATTGATTTAGTTTTCTCGATATAATGAACAGTTTAAAATTTTTGGATGTTAGGACTCCTTTTCGCCTTTTACTTTATAGAATAAGGGTTACAAACGAGCACATAGTGCACCTGATAGCAAGTGGTTGCTGTGACCCATAGACATCTACATCTATCCTCGATTACGATTCAAAATGCAGATGCGTTGTTACCCGTGAGGACTAAGATGGAATGCCTCGTTTTCAGTAAAATGGGCCCATACCATCCACCATACGAAACGCATCAGTATTAAGATGCTATTTTACGCTGGTATAATGTGAGAGCGTGGTCCTTCCCCGGTCGAACGGGTCCATTCGTGCTACAACTATACTACTGATATAGCTTCAGCTTGTCTGGCTATGGGCATCCTTTTACATATTTTTTTCACCACATTTCAGTTCTTGCGCTGCTGCGTAATGAGAGCCACTATAGTTACAGGCTTAGAGACACTCCATGTTAGTCATCAGAGGTGACAACGCTGTAATATATAATCTGTAGCCCCTTTTGTGTGAAGTTGACTGCATGTTTCCACGAACTGCGGTAACCACCTAACATCAGGTGGACTTTAAGTTCATTTATCACTTCATTTAAAAAATATTTTTATGTTTGACTCTTAGGTACAATGCAATAGTTAAACGTATATTGAAAAAATTCGGGCTACCCCCAAGCCGACCAAGCCCCACAGTTGTGGACTATATGAGTACAAACTATAGATTGTAGTGAACTATAGACTATAGTTTGTATATAGAGTCCTTGAAAAAGTCTTGTTTCTGCTCTGGCAGAACGTATAGAAAGTTTTTACAGATAAGGCTTTCAGTAGTCCTACAGGGGTTATATTCCGCTAAGTTGTTCGGAAGTTCCACCGTAGAGCACAATAAAGCATTTTTATTCGCGTTTGTTCCGCCCCTCGTGATTTGTGCGCTGAAAGTTTCTTTTACAATTGGAAATAAAATGTTACTTGGCTATATCTTGTTTATGATTAGTGTATCTTTAGTGTCCCTGTAGTATATATAAAGCTTAAAAATACTACTGTACGGTAGATATACACTACACATACTTCATATACATAAACTAGTTATTCATTGACATCAAAATTATGTCACGTTATAATACATTGCGTCTTATGCCATATAAGAACTACCACGGCTTATAAAACATACGACGCAATGTACTACAAAGTGACTCTGACTACAAACGATAAAGCTATAGGGGCGTTGTCACTCTTGAGAACTAAGACGTCTGCCCTTATAGCCTGTAATTATACTTGATGTATTACGTTGTCAAATCGGAATATAGCAGTATGTGCACCTTATTAATTTAATGTAAGTGGTATAACTTATTAGAAGCAAATAAAGTTATAGCTTTGATACGTCCCACTACTTGACATGCCTTCTCTAATTTCGAAGACTGCCTCGTTGGTCTGGTAGTTGGTCTAGTGGTTGTAGACGGTGCAAGCTCCGATTGCAAGCCTATTAATGCTGGTGTTCCACAAGGCTGCGTGCTATCGCCAACGCTGTTTCTTCTGCATATCAATGATATGTTGCAAACCCGTAACATTCATTGCTATGCAGATGACAGCACTGGTGATGCTCTTTACACCGGCCGAGCCAATATTTCGCGGGAAAACGTCTCCGAGTGCCGGGACAAACTTGTGTCTGAAGTCGAGTCTTTGCTGAACAGAGTCTCGGATTGGGGGCGACTAAATCTAGTCCAGTTTAACCCCCAGAAGACACAAGTTTGCGCGTTAACTGCTAAAAAGAACACCTTTGTTGTATCTCCTCAGTTTCAAGGCACTCCCCTTGTTGCCTCAGCCTGTATCGGAATCCTCGGCATATCGAGTGACGTGCAGTTTCGTGGTCACTTGGAAGAGAAGGCCAAATTGGCCTCTAAAAAGCTTGGCGTGCTCAGCAGAGCGGGACAGTATTTCATGTCAGCACACCGCCTGCAACTTTACAAGGCGCAGGTTTGGCCGCACATGAAATACTGTTCCCATCTCTGGGCTGGGGCTCTCCAGTACCAGCTCCTTCCACTTGACCGCATCCAGCGCAGAGCAGCTCGAATTGTCGACGACCGAGTGCTTTCCGATCGGCTCGATTCACTGGCACTGCGAAGAGATGTTGCATCTCTTTGCATTTTATTTCGCAAATACCATGGAGAGTGCTCTGTGGAATTGTTCGGATTAATCCCAGCCGCCAAATTTTGTGAACGCATTACGCGGCAAACGTCCCGATACCATCCACACTATCTGGATGCTTGGCGGTCCACCACAGTACATTTCAAAAGGAGTTTTCTTCCGCGTACAACCTCTCTGTGGAATAGTTTACCACCGGCGATTTTTCCGGACCGATACGACCTGGGTCCCCATTCAAGAAAAGAGCTTACTCCTTTCTAAAGGGCCGGCAACGCACCTGCAATTCTCCTGGTGTTGCGGTTGATCATGGGCGGCGGTAGTCACTTAACATCAGGTGAGCCGCATGCTCGTTTGCCCCCCGTCTATAAAAAAAAAGTGGTGCGACTGCTGATCATGAGGTCCTGGGTTCGAATCTCGGGTCGGGCAAAAATCAATTATTGAGTTTTTCGTCAAGAAATTCTCAGTAACTGCCCGGAGTCAGGAAGTTGGCGGTGTCTCACCCCCGTGCCTCGGAAAGCACGTAAAGCCGTTGGTCCTGCGCCTGATCTCTCTCCGGTCGTGTCAGTTTACCGTCCCATCGGATTATGAGAGTGAGGGAATAGAGAGTGAAACCGTGCTTGCGCATACACTTGGGTACTATAATCCCGTCCTGCGCCGATGGCTAGCGTTCGTTGAGGCAGGCCGCCGTGGCCGAAATTCGGTCTGGAGGACTTATTATTATTATAATTTCTGAGAGGATTATGATGATATAGTCTGCCGGACAACCAATGCTAGTAGGTCACCTTATTAATACCAGAAGGTATTTAAGAAAGTATGTGACGATTTCTTAAAAAAAATTTGATCAAAATTAATACCAATAACTGTAAGTGCGGCTACAGCTAAAGTTAATGCTAGGCATAGGCCTCCTTTTACTACTGAGAGGATTTTAGGGCAAAGAAGTGTTCGCCGCGTTAAACCAATGCGTGTTGGCGGACTTTACATGTTTTCGAAATATTCTCAAACATGCAAGTCCCCTCACGATGTTTTCCTTTACCGACGAGCACTTGATGAATCAGCACTTAAAACTGCAATTAACAATTTTATTGATGCGGGCGGGGATCGAACCCGGGTCGCTCGCGTACTAGGTATGGGACTTGAGCGAGCTCTAAGCCTATAATTCTAACTATTATTAATTCTATACTATATATTCTAGCTCTAAGCTATAAGTGAACTATTTTATGTACTCTACTCAAAACAAAATAGGGCCCACCATGTTTTATAAATGAATTTTACAGATTCTTTTTCTTTTTTCAGTTTTATGATTAGGAATGAATAAATATAAGGTTTTTGAAAGTGTGTGAACATTAACAAGAGTAAGTTTTGCCAATTTTAAGGAATTTAGTAAAAAACAGTTTTTAGGAAAGTTTACAGAATTTATTGATTTAAGTAAAGTTTGATTTTGATTTTATTATTAACTAAATCAATGAGTTTGATGGTGCTTAATAGCGAGTAGGTCCTCCTCTGTTCCGTATGTACTCTCTGAATCTATCTGGGACACTTTCGATCAAGTGGGTGATGTTTTCCTCGGATATTCGCTCCCAACACAATTTTAGGGCGTTTATTTGCTCTTGTCGATTAGTCACATTACTGAAGTTCGATTTGAGCCTTCTTTTCAATTGGTCCCATAAATGTTCAATGGGGTTAAGATCGGGACTCATGGCCGGCCACGGTAAAACCGTAATATTGGCTTCAGAGAGAACTCTCTGGGTTGTTCGCGCTGTATGTGGGCGAGCATTGTCTTGCATAAAGACGAAGTTTTCACCCACTCTTTGTGAAAATGGGATGACATGGGGCCAAATTATTCGATCGACATACCGGGAGGCAGTTATGGAGCCTTCTTCCAAAATTACCAGCTCAGTTTTACCGAGCAAGCTTATTCCAGCCCACACCATAACATTTGGATCTCCAAAACGCTCCGTTTCATGTATGCAAGGTTCTGAAAAACGTTCTCCTTCTCTTCTCCACACGCGCACTCGACGATCATCGCTGAAATACTTCACTTTACTTTCGCCCGTAAAGAGTACATTTCTGAAGTTGGTTCATTGTCCACTTCGCATGCTCGCAAGCAAACCTCAAACGTGCTGCACGATGCACTCTTGTCAATTTTAGACGAATAACACGAGATCTGGAACGTTGTCCGTCTTCGTGGAGCCGATTTCGAATGGTTTGATCACTAATTAGTGTGCCAGTCGATTGCCGCAGTCGATTTTGTAAGACGCGGGCGGGAATCGTACGCTCTCGACGTGCAGTCAATCTGACATACCGGTCTTCCTGGACGGTTGTAGCTCGCGCTCTTCCAGATCCAGATCTCCTCGCGACACTGCCTGTCTCTAGAAAGCGTTCCCACGCGTTTCGAATAGCTCGTCGCGACACACCAAGACGTCTTGCCACTGATCTCTGACATTCTCCTTCCTGAAGCATAAACACTGCTCTTGTTGCTGTTTCCACATCCATATGACGCCGAGAACCAGGCATGCTCGCGATGATCGCGAGTAACACCGAAATCAAGTCAAAATGAAAAAAAGTAGACGTGCGTCTGTAACGTTCAGAATGTGACTGAGGTAAGGATATAAGTGACTGAGTCTGAGTAATAAACGTTTTTTGGAGTAGGTACTTCACTTTTTTTACCATTAAATTCCTGACTTGAAACATTGATAACGTTAGATAAACATGTCAACAATACTTCGAAATGTTTAACTTTACTATTCTACTACCCAAAATTTTTTTTTAGATGAAATTCGAGATTAGCTTAGAGTGGGCCCTATTTTGTTTTGAGTAGTTTATATGGAGCGGTTATATAATTATATTCTCTTCTTTATGTTACCATTATTACAAAATTTTATCATTGTGTAAATTACCGAATAACATACCTAAACATAATTTTAAAAAATTATGAATAATATAATTTTTTGCATTTTTCGCGTTTCATTTTAATTATAGTTAATTTCTGACGTTTAGAGCATTTTGTTGCAATCATGGTCACGGGGAGTCACAATTTTTTTAATTCATTTTAAGTATTCCCGTGAAGGGCTGTAATGATGATGATGATGATGTATTCCCGTAAATATAAGAAAATTCATCCAAAATTGTACTTCATTACTGGTCAATTTAATTCATGTATTTGAATATGAACCGTGTTTTATTTTATCAAAAAAAATTTTGCTTGTCATTATTACACACTGGAAAATGTTTTCAGAAAGAAAAACGGAAACAGATTTTTTTATTACAAGTTACTCTTTAGTTTAATTTACCACAAAAACTACCACTGAACTGGGAGGAACCAGGAAGAAACGAAGTAGGACTTTTAAAAAAAAGTACTTTAATCATTATATACAATCTTTAGGAAACGAAATAACTCATGAGGCATTTTCTTCAGCTGGAGATACTCAGGCCTTGTGGTTAGCTTAAAGCGGGCAAAAGGGACGTAGATCATCGTTCGACCCTTGAGGATTTATGCTCCGACAGGAACAAGATGGGTGGCCCGTTGGTGTAATATATTTAGGTAGTATAGGATTACTCTTGCTTTCACGTTTCGACATTTTAGTAAAAAGATTTATTGTTGTTTAATTCGCAAGGGAAGCGTTTTGTAACCCTTAGTGAGTAGGCAGTTGTTATTTGATGTAAACAACGATCCCGTTTTCATATATTTCTATATGTAGTAGCCTTGCTGCAGTTATATCATAGTTTTTTCACGAATGGGCTTACTCGACGGGGTAAGGATCACGCTCTCATATAATACCAGCGTAAAATAACAGCTTAGTGCTGCTGTGCTGATAACGTAGTAAAGAATCCGATCGTGACAATTATCGTAAAATCTTCCAAATTAGTAGTGACCTTTTTGCGGCATACTTTTTAATGTGGTAGAACTACTCTGCAACTATATTATGGTTCCAGCACGGATGTGTTCTCTCGACCTGGGAAGGTTGATACTTTACAGAATACCAGCGTTAAATAGTAGCTTAAAGCTGCTGTGTTTCGTATAGTGAGTGTAGAGAAATGGAGATCCTTTTCACTTGAGACAAGACATTCCATCTTGGTCCTCAGGGCTAACAACGCATCTGCGACTGCGTTTTGATTTTTTATCCAGGATAGGTTTAGATGCCCAAGGGCCCCAGCGTCCACTATCAGTTAGATTGTGCGATCGTTTGTCTCCCTTATTTCATAAAAAACCCTCTTTGTTTTGTTTTTTGGTTTTGCTGATCAGTTTCGATTTTGTTGAGTACACCTACATAGAGATCAAAATGAAATAAAACCGTTCACCGATTACTTAGCTGATCGAAAATATACAAAATCGCTTACCTAATTTCAAAGTACATAAAAAAGAGTAAATACAGTCGAATTGATAATCTCGTAATTTTTTCAAGTCAATGGAGAATTCAAGTAGGTGTCTTTACATATGCGACCTCTTTCCATTTATGCGAAGGTTGTGAAGTTGAGAAGAATGTTTTGCGCGTCTGCTTGTTACCGAACTTCGCATCTACCTAAAGTATTCTTAATTTCGGAAATTTCCTTCTGATATATTTCCTCCATATTAAATCAGTAGGTGTAGTTTAGAATTTCAATTTTACTGTCGGGGATTGCACTCTGTTTGTTTGCATAAAGTAAAATTTTAAAATGAACACTTATAAACTGAGCTTCCACGATGCTATATTTCTCAATTTATTGGGAAATCAGCTTATAACCTAAAAAATCTAATGAAGTTATATAAATAGCATAAAATTCATGAGAAATGTTAGTCAAAATTATTGCCCCTTCCTTCCTTTATTATTAAACGTTACCAACGAACTGGTAACGTTTACTACTGAAAGAATGCGTTGTGATTAATACCGACAGAGCGATAAAAGTAGCAATATGATAAATTAATGATCACTGTCCCTACTTTCTGACTTTGATATCAAACGTTTAGATTAGCGACATAAAAATACTCGCGAACCATGAAATATGTATGTTTACAAGACTAATAGTAAACTAACATTCTTTGTGTTCTAGAAAGACGCGAATTGGACCAAGGAAGTTGCATAAGTATGAAGACATGCAGAAACTTATCCGGTGACACAGCAAGTAAGAAGATGCAACAAAGCAGTCACAGTTGGTGGACTAAATTGGTCTTTGCAAGCTTTACTTTAGCCGTCGCTGAATCCCAAGGTGAGATGTGAGATGATATTTTTGGGTCGTTGAATAACTTTCTTTTTTCTTTGTTTCTTTTTTTAAGCCTTAACTCCACACTTTCTTCTGTATCACGGGGGCAGTTTACTTCTATAAATTTCACAAGGACAGACATCCAGGCCCGTAACAATTATTTGTGGGACTTACAAATACTTGTTCCGTGCGAGATTCGAACCCGCGGCCCTTAGCACTGCAACTTATTGCTAAGCCGCTGTGCCGTGGTGACGAAATGCAAAGAGTGAAACCATTAACTCCACACTTTTTTGTGATTTCACTCTTTGCATTTTGTCATAATCCAATATTACTCTTAGTGGTGTAAAATTATAAGTTCCTACAAGAATCAATTAGTATGAAAATCTTATCGGTATAAATACTCGTACGAGTATAATGTTAATAACGACATTGTAGCATAATTTACGACTATCTGGTCTTAAACCTTAATAAGCAATAATGAATCTATTAAGCGAATATGTCAAGCATTTCGTAAAGATGTGATTAGCCGACGGATAGTGTACAATTGGCTTAATAAATTTAAACAGGGGAAATATAAACTCGAAAACGAAACTCGGCCGTCCGCCGGTATTAGATGACGGCAGATTGTTTCGGCTCGTTGAAGAGAATCCATACCCAAATACCCGAGAATTGAAAAGACGCCCTAAACGAAAATTGACGCAATATTGAAGATGGGCCAAATTAAGAGTAGATACCCTCAACCGACGGACATGTATGCGTAGGTATATGGACGTGAAGGAGGCGAAAGAGGTGTTAGGACCGTGCCAAATCGAAGTCTATAATCTCTGCCTACCCCTTTGGGTGACAGACGTGAGTATTTATGTTTATGCTTAAAACGTTTGTTAGGCATTGATAACATTATTGTTGCTTAACAATTAGATAAGTTAGGAAAGATATGGAAATTAAGTTGATGATGAAAATCTGGTTGGATAATAACGTTATGGGTAATAAAATGGGTCTTCTACCGCAACATTTTACGCAAAGGACAGTGGATAATCAAAACCAAAATCACAAAACGTACCCCGATACCAAATATTCAATCAAAGTATTCAGGTAGTAATGTGTTATATTTGTTAGGGTGTTAAAGGGTTTGAAAGTTGATGACTAAAATCAGACCTTGGAAGCGCAACTGGAGACTGAAAATACTTAAGAAAAGCGTTCACGACGTAACAATGTATGTATACCTCCACAATAGTACTTGAGCACATGTATCACAAATTACACGTATTATATTATATTATCCTCTACCTTTAAACGAGCAATTCTTGTATATATATATATATATATATATATATATATATATATATATATATATATATATATATATAATCGGAATCTCGGAAACGGCTCCAAAGATTTTCATAAAATTTTGTGTGCAGGGAGTTTCGGGGGCAATAAATCGGTCTAGCTAGGAATTATTTTTAGAAAATGTCTTTTTGTCCGTGTTTTTAGGCAATGAAAAACTGCTACAATATCGTTAGAATAAGAAAGTAAATTTTGATAGTTTATTAATGATTACAAATAGCTTAATTGGTATATTGGGCGGTCACAAAATCGTAACACCATGGTTCGAGCCCAGACCGACCGACCGACTTTTTTTAATTTTTTTTCAAGTTCCTTTCTTTTTTGAGAAAATCTATTTTTTCGAGCCCTTTTTTTAGTATTTTTTAAAAACACGAAAATTTAAATTAAACTAATTGCACTCATGATTTTTTATTCAAATAACCAGTTCAGTTTTTTCTATTATGTCGCTAAGATCAAAAAATATTATTCGTATTTCATCAGTATGTAATTTGTATCTAAATATAATTTCCAAAACACACGAATTAAAGAAAACCGAGAGAAAAATACCGAGCAAAGCTCGGTCAACCGGGTACTCAATATTTAACTGAGAAATATTACCATACCCTTCGCACTCATCGGATTTTGTCAACTTATCTAGATCTTTTCCAGTCACTACAAAATTATTTGAATAAGGAATTCGAAAATTCTAAAGATATTCTTTAATATCTCGGATGATATCACAGACTACTAAGAGGATACTACGCATGATGATATATTCCCCCTCCGCTGGAGATCATTTATATTTATATTATAATATGTTTACATGGTGATATTTGTAAATAAACGGCATTTTTAATTGGTGTGCGTTGTTTTTAATTGTGTTAAAGTGGCAGTATGTATATGCACGTTAAGTAGTAAATAAACATGTCAGGTGCTCAATATGCAACAAGCAAGCTCAATAAATAACCGCGTGATAACATTTCAATTTCTATGCTGTAATCTAGTGTACGTTAAACATCGATAGACTATCGATAGTATCGATAGTAAATGGCTATCGATACTATCGATAGTTTTTAAAACTATCGATCGATTGTTTACTCGGGTACTACTTTTACATCCCTAGAGTCGAGGTATGCATGTATGTAAGTTATTCCCCGGCTATAGTGACAAAGGTATAGACATTGAGATTGTTCTCTATGGTAGGGGAATTACCGTGCGTATATCATACATTCAAAGGCGTAGACATTGAGATTCTTCTCTATGGTTGGGGAATTACCGTGCGTATATCATTCATTTACAAGACAAAAGTCAGTCAGTCAGTTTTTTATTGTGGATGTTTGAAGTTGAGTGGAGTAACAAACAATTTAGAATTAAACAATAAAACATGAGTAGTAAGTCACGTGCGTGGGATTACTTCAAAAAGACTAATGAAAAGTTTGCCAAGTGTTCTTTGTGTAAAAGAGAGTTTAAACTAAGTGGAAATACTACGAACTTGATCGATCATATGAAGAGAAAACATAATGAGGTATGGATGTGGTCATCCACTGTTTCTGTTACTCAAGACGTAGATACCACTGAGCAAAATGAGAAAATGGGCCCAAGCCCTAAAAAGAGAAATACGCTAAAAAATTATTTTGATAGAAGTAGTAAATATCCAGATGGGAAAACAAAGCAAAATTTGGATAACAAATACGTGCGCATGATTGCTGTTGACATGGAACCTTTGCGAAAAGGAGAACATGAAGGATTTCGGGATTTTGTAAATGCTCTCGATAGTAGATATGAAATTCCTGATACAACAACATTGAAAAAGAAATTACTGCCGGAATATTACGAAAACGTGAAACAGAAGCTCGTCATAGCATTATCGAAAGCAGAACATGTTAGTGTGACTACTGACTTATGGACATCAATTGCAAATGAAGGCATCCTTTCAGTTACTTGTCATTTCTTTCACAACGAAAAATTAATTGCACCATTATTGGAAGTTGTGAAGATGGAAGGAAGTCATAACGCAGAAAATATAGCCAGTGTAAGTATTTTTAAATTTTATTGCCTTGATACCTACCAATTCAGTGTTTCTTTATAATCAGACATAAACAATATTATTATTGTTTTCAGATGTTGGATGCTACTCTCTCAAAATGGGATATCAGGTCAAAATGTGAAGCAATAACGACTGATAACGCTCAAACAATGATTAACGCCGCAGCCAAACTGCATATACGACATATACCCTGCTTTGCGCACACACTAAACCTGACGGTAAGTGATTCGTTTGCTGTGACCTGCTTAGACCAGATTCTGAAAAAATGTAAATCGATTGTGACTTTTTTCAAGATGAGTACTCTAGCTAGCGATAAATTACGGGCTATTCAACGTGAATTAAATAAACCAGAACTGAAAGTGATCCAGGAAGTACCCACCCGCTGGAACAGTGCATACCACATGCTGCAAAGAATTGTCACAATGAAGACAGAATTAACTCTCGCACTTAATGAATGTAATCGGGCTCCACCAGGAGTCAATGCTGACGAATACCTAATTATTCAAGAAACAATTCAAATTCTGGAACCTTTCGATCTAGCTACAACAAAAATTTCCGGAGAAAGCTATATAACATTGTCACTGATAATACCATTGATTCGTGGAATAAAAACGAAATTAGTAGAAGTTGAATCTCAAATTGTTACTGAAAGCGGAAAAAAAATATTACTCTGCATGAAGGGATCAGTTGACAAAAGACTAAGTCCCTATGAAAGCAGGACACCTGTTGTACTTGCTACAATATTGGACCCCAGATTTAAGAAGAAGGGGTTCAAAACAAGTGACGACGAGAAGCGAGCTGGTCAGTGGCTGGAAAAGGCCTATGCTAGCCATTTAACTAAAGAACGCTTGGCTGTAGAAGAAACGCAACCAACACCATCCACGTCTTCAGGAACATCTAATGACCTGTTGGGATTTCTAGACGTTCCGGACGTATCGACCCCGTTGAGTAACTCATTGGTAGATGTCAGGCAATATCTCGAGAAGCCAGTAATTGACAGAAAAGAGTGTCCTATAACATACTGGAAATACACCAACAATAAATTGAAGGAATTAGCGATGCTCTATCTCTGTATTCCAGCATCTTCTGTGCCTTCAGAACGAATATTTTCGAAGGCCGGACAAATTTTAACCGAACGCAGAAATAGGTTAAAAGAAAAAAGATTAAATGAATTGTTGTTTATAAAACAAAATAGCTGTTATTTTAATGATTGATTTCTAACTATAATAATGATGAATACTGATTTTTGATTATTTGATTGTTATTTCGAATATATATATATCAAAATAAAATTCTACGTTTCGTATAACATTTGTTATTTTATTGATGTTACGCTAATCCTACAAGTTTTTAAACTATCGATAGACTATCGATACTATCGATAGTTTTTAGTTAAACTATCGATACTATCGGATTACCAAACTATCGATGTTTAACGTACAGTACTGTAATCGTCCGTGTGTAGATGATTCATCGAAAATGTGCAGATGCGATGTAATGGCGTAAATCGGTCTGTCTTTAAATCAAATACATTTTGTCGAAGCGTAAAACGAGATGTAACGCTGCAAATACGATAATGAGAAATAAGATTCTATTCGGTAAAATATTTCCGCGTTCTATTCGGTAATATGTTCTGCGTTTTCCCGGTATCTTTTAAAAAATGTCAAAAACTCATTTTCATTTTTATAAGTTTTAAATACTTAGTGGAAAAATTAAGTTAGTAAATCATTCAAAATTTTACCTTAAAATCTTAGTGCTCAAAGTTTTAGTTTTAAGATGAAAATTGTAGTCTCAAGTCTCATTGTGTAGATGATTTATCACAATTGCCTAGCATGGCAGGAACAGTGGTGACTGCCGTACCAATCGTCTTTCCTTGCCATCTTAAGGCGTGGCAGTGTGCGAACATACACTACGGTACAATCGTTCGTGGGTACGAGTGGGAGGGTATGAGGTAATAAAGAGGAACTGATACAGAAAATAACAAAAAACTGCGGTTCCAAGCTACGTGCCGAGCGTGACAAATACGCACACTGAGAGGCCATCTATGAGGCACATTTGTGTTCAGCATTGGGCTATTGATAGGCTGTTATTATAAAAGCTAAGCACTTTAATTTTTTTATAGGAATTGGGTGACAAACGAACACACAGTCCACCTGATAGTCATAGTAGTACATCTACAACAATCCTCGATCACGAATCAAAATGCAGATGCGTTGTACCTAACCCGTGAAGACGAAGATGGAATGTCTCTTTTCCAGTAAAAAAGGTCTCCGGTTCTCTACACTCATCATACTATTCTGTGGGTATTCTGTGAGAGCGTGGTCCCTCCCCGGTCGAGCCCACGCATTCGTGCTACAACTATACTACTGGTACTAATAATAATAATAATGCTTATTTGAGATATACATATCCATACACATTTGTTAGTTATTTAAATTAAGATCCAATATCTCTGAATAAGACTGTCAAGCTTATCTTGAAATATCCTCAAGACGCTATTTAAGCTCTTCCGTAGTCTACATAGCAATGACGCAGTTCACTTTCTTAACATGCCATAAAAATCATCAACACCTATTTCAGCAAACATGCTTGAAGCACTACAGTGTCTAGGAAGGTCCATTAGCATCCTGAAGGCATTATTATATTGATGCCTGACACCACAGGCTGCAAGTGTAAAATGTTTGACAGTACGCCTTGAAGAGGGTTATTTTTACGTCATTTGTACACCTAGCAAACCTGTGGGAAACTATATTGTATCGAACCGCCAACGCGCATCGCTCTCTCTATCTCTCTCTCTCTATATATATACATATACATATATATATATACATATATATATATATATATATATATATATATATATATATATATATATATATATATATATATATATATATTTCATTGTTATCTGTCAGATATTCGTTAAGAATGTGACCCAAATATTTAAATTGACAAACTCTACTAAATGGTACAACAAGGAGCTTTACTGGCGGCACAATCAAGACATCTCGTTACTGTTATCACGAAACACCGATAACTCACTTTTCTTGGTGTTATAGATGAGTCCATGTTCAACAGCGTATGTTTCACACATAGATAATCTACGCAACGTACTCATCGATGGACTCAGCAACACCATGTCATCAGTATAATTATTATTAATTATATGACCGTCAAAAGAAACATCCTTCAGTTTTGAAGTATCAATAAAATAATTAACCCAAGTCCAAAGTCAAGTCATCAAAGTTTGTATAATCATTGGAAATTTTCTGGTCGTTGTTTGCAAGTTCCCTTATGATGTTTTCAATCGTACCAAGTCAGTAATATGTGCATAAAATTGTAATTGAAAATCTCATTATGGCCGCACTAGAGAAACTTGATTACTAGGGCCCGGTTTCTAACATGTCCTCAAATAAACTGAGGATAAGCGACGGATAGGATAGAATAATGAGATGGAATAATAGACATACATACTGATAGCGGTGATTTTTTTTTTATAGAAGAGGGGGCAAACGAGCATGCGGCTCACCTGATGTTAAGTGACTACCGCCGCCCATGATCAACCGCAACACCAGGAGAATTGCGGGTGCGTTGCCGGCCCTTTAGAAAGGAGTAAGCTCTTTTCTTGAAGGTCCCCAGGTCGTATCGGTCCGGAAAAATCGCCGGTGGTAAACTATTCCACGTGGAAGAAAACTCCTTGTGAAACGTACAGTGGTGGACCGCCAAGCATCCAGATGGTGTGGATGGTATCGGGACGTTTGCCGTGTAGTGCGTTCACGAAATTTGGCGGCTGGGATTAATCCGAACAATTCCTCAGAGCACTCCCCGTGATAGATGCGATAAAATACGCAAAGAGATGCAACATCTCTTCCCAGCGCCAGTGAATCGAGCCGATTGGAAAGCACTCGGTCGTCGACGATTCGAGCCGCTCTGCGCTGGATGCGGTTAAGTGGAAGGAGTTGGTACTGGGGAGCCCCAGCCCAGAGATGGGAACAGTATTCCATGTGCGGCCGAACCTGCGCCTTGTAAAGTTGCAGGCGGTGTGCCGGCATGAAATACTGTCCCGCTCTGCTGAGCACGCCAAGCTTTTTAGAGGCCAATTTGGCCTTCCCTTCCAAGTGACCACGAAACTGCACGTCACTCGATATGTCGACGCCGAGGATTCCGATACTGGCTGAGGCAACAAGGGGAGTGCCTTGAAACTGAGGGGATACGACAAAGGGGTTCTTTTTAGCGGTTAACGCGCAAACTTGTGTCTTCTGGGTCTGGTTAAACTGGACTAGATTTAGTCGTCCCCAATCCGAGACTCTGTTCAGCAAAGACTCGACTTCAGACACAAGTTTGTCCCGGCACTCGGAGACGTTTTCCCGAGAAATATTGGCTCGGCCGGTGTAAAGAGCATCACCACTGCTGTCATCTGCATAGCAATGAATGTTACGGGTATGCAACATATCATTGATATGCAGAAGAAACAGCGTTGGCGATAGCACGCAGCCCTGTGGAACACCAGCATTAATAGGCTTGCAATCGGAGCTTGCACCGTCTACAACGACCTTGATGCTCCGATCTGCAAGAAAGCTGGTGATCCAATCGCACAATTTCTCGAGAAGCCCATAGGAAGGGAGCTTCGAAAGAAGCGCTTTGTGCCAAACCCGATCGAAGGCCTTCGTAATGTCCAAACTAACGGCCAATGCCTCCCCCTTGAACTCTACTGCCTCCGCCCATCTGTGAGTGAGGTAGACCAGAAGATCACCAGCTGACCGACCACGGTGAAAACCGTATTAGCGGTCAGTAATCAGCTGGTGATCCTCAAAGTACCTCATGAGCTGGCAGTTTACAATGGACTCCATTGTTTTGGAGAACAAGGAGGTGATGGCGATTGGCCGGTAGTTGGACGGGTCTGAGCGGTCGCCTTTTTTAGGGATCGGGTGGACGAAAGCCGTCTTCCATGATTTTGGGACTACGCCTAGGGAGTGAGAGTACCGGAAAAGACGCGTTAAAACCGGTGCCAACTCTGGAGCACACGTCCTCAGCACAATTGGGGGGATTCCGTCAGACCCACTCGACTTGTGGATGTCCAGGGAGAGGAGTGCTTTGCGAACCGAGCGCTGTGTGAACTGCACTTCCGGCATGGAGCACTCACACCGCGGAATGGTCGGCGGCGTACTCCCCCCGTCATCGAGAGTCGAGTTAGACGCAAAGAAAGAGCCTAGAGGTTCGGCTTTCTCCTTTGCAGTACGGGCCAGTGAGTCGTCCTCCCTGTGCAGAGATGGAAGAGATGGCTGACAGAAATTCCCCTGGACAGCCTTGGCGAGAGACCAGAATGCACGGGTTCCAGAAGGAAGGCGAACTAGTTTCTCGACAATTCTGCCTATGTGCTCTGACTTTGCCTTGGCAATGACTCTTTTGAAGGACCTAGAGGCGGAATTATACTTCTTTTTTAGAGCGCTGGTGTTTACATCCCGGGACGCTGATGCATCAGCCCAGGCTTGGTAGCACTCCTGCTTATAGCATGATGCTATTTTACAGGAGCGACCAAACCGTGGCTGAGATTTGCCTCCAATGGGCACCACAGAGGAAGGAATAAAAAGTTCCATACCCTGAAGTACCACATCAGTAACAGAATCCGCAATAACGTTGGGATCATCCGGCGAGAAGCAAAGCCGCCCCCAAGGGTAGGATGCAAAGAAAGACCGCATCCCATCCCAATCGGCTGACCTATAGTGCCAAACACGGCGGCAGTCTGCAGAATGCAACCGCGATTTCAGCGTGAGTGGCACAACACTCCGGACCAGACAATGGTTCGAGGAGCCTAAAGGGGCGTCGACGGAAATCTGATATCCGTCCGGGTGAGAGGTCAGCAGAAGGTCCAACAGGGAAGGTGCATGATCCTCCACATCTGGAATCCGCGTAGGCGAAGTAACCAGTTGTGTCAGACCATATGCCAAGGCAAAATCATGAACAGATCTCCCCGCATGATCGGTTAAACGTGAACCAAGCCATTCGGCGTGATGGGCGTTAAAGTCGCCGAGGATCACGATCTCTGCGGAGGGGATCTGCTGTAGCAATGAATCTGCAGCCATTTGGACGTGGTCGAAGAGTCGGTCTGTTTCGGCATTACCGCTATAGGACCTATAGAGGCGCCCGTAGACGCGCGGATGGTCGTTGCTGTCTACGCGTAGCCAAAAGATGGACAGGTCCGAACCTTCAAGTCTGCCGAGGCGTCGAGAACAGATGTCCTCTCTGACGTAAACGCAAACTCCAGCCCGAGGCACAAAGGAGTGTTCCAGTTTGTACCCTGGGTAGGAGAGATACGAGACATCAGCCGGAGAGGACACCTGTGTCTCGGTCAGAAAGAGCAGAGCCGGCCTCGCCGTCTCGAGATGGTAGTGGACGGCGTTTAGGTTAGAGTGAAGTCCCCTGATATTGCAGAAATTCACGGACAGCGTGGCAGGGGTCGCCTTGGTCTTGTTGCTCCGTTTGCCCCGAGCAGTTGTAGTCTTGAGCGGAATTTTGCCCCCCCCCCCCCCCCCTGAATACGCGGGGCAGCCTGAGCACCCACGCTCAGAAGTGGAGAAACATGGTCGTGGATGCTCAGCGAGGGATTCTCCAGGGGTGCTGGTACCCTCCTGGGGTAGTCTATCATTATTTGATTCCGCTACCATGTTGATGGGGGGGGGGGGGGATTTGGGCCTCCGGCCACCTGCACTCACCAGACGAAACGCTGAAGCAGAGCTTCCACTTCACGCCGGTATTTTGTGAGGTCGTGGTACCACCTCGGTTTGAGCCGGCCCATACGTGCAACAGCAAAGCTGCCGCGTGGCTCTGCCACTGTTAAATGGATATAATGGTTTATGGATAATAATTAAGGTGATGATGTAATTTCATTTATAACCATATATAACATAACCTTTCAAAAGTCTATTGCTAACCATCCTAAGCGGGTTGACGTCCGTAGTTTTTTTTATTATTTTCAGCTACTAACAGGAAGACGCTGCCGCCATGATTAGTGAATAATTTCATTAATTACATATTTTACTTTATTCTTTTGGTAGGCTTATTCAAAATTTAAAAGCGTTATTTACATTAAAAAGATAACCTTAAAATATTATGTGATTTGGAGATTAATGGTATTTCTTCATTAAATTCCATATTTTTTTAATTTGTATAAAGATGATAGATGTATATACTTCATTCTTAGAGCTATGATAATAATAATAATATAATAATATTCCAAACTTATTTGGCTTGGATGGACAGATATCAGGTTTCTGTGGATGTCCCTCTAGGTTCGTCGGACCATTGTCTTGTCCGGAGTGAGATGCCACTCACGCTGAAATCGCGGTTGCATTCTGCAGGATGCCACCATGTTTTGGTACTATAAGTCAACCGATTTGGATAAGATGCGGTCTTTTTTTGCATCCTACTCTCGGTTTGCTTTTCACCGGACGATCCCAGCGTTGTTGCTGATTCTGTCGCTAACGTGGTACTTCAGTGTATGGAACTTTTTATTCCATCCTCTGTGAAGCCCATCGGAGGCAGATCCCAGCCATGATTTGGTAGCTCCTGTAAAATAGCATCACGCTATAGGAAGAGTGATACTGGGCCACCTCTCGGGATGTAAACACCAACGCTTATAAAAGAAGTATAATTCCCGCTCCAGGTCATTCAAAAGAGTCATTGCCAAGGCAAGATCTGAGCACATCGGCAGAATTGACGACAAGCTAGTTCGCCTTCTTTCCTTATGTACGGGGCATTGTGGTCTCTTGCCAAGGCTGTCCAAGGAACTTTTGTCAGCCATCTCTTTCATCTCTGCACAGAGATGACGACTCTCTGGCGCATGCTACAAAGGAGAAAGCCGATTTGTTAGGCTCTCTCTTTGCTTTTCTTTCTCGAAATCCCGCGGTGTGAGTGCTCTATGCAGGATATGCGGTTTATACAGCGCTGGGTTCGCAAAGCGTTCTCCTCCCTGGACGTCAGCAAGTTGAGTGGGCCTGATGGAGTCCTTACCATTGTGCTGAAGACGTGTGCTCCGGAATTGGCACCGGTTTTAATCATTTTCTCCAATATTCCTACTCCCAAGGCGTAGTCCCGAATTCATGGAAGATAGCTTTCGTCCACCCGAACCTTAAAAAAGGTGACCGCTCAGACCCGTCCAACTACAAGACTATCGCCATTGCCTCCTAGTTCTCCAAAAATAATGGAGTCCATTATAAACTGACCACCAATATGGTTTTATTCGTGGTCGATCAGCTGGTGATCTTCTCGTCTACCTGATTCATAGATAGGCGGAGGCAGTATAATCTAAGGGGGAGGCATTGGCCGTTAGTTTGGACATAGCGAAGGCCTTCGATCGGGACTGACACAAAGTACTTCGTTTGAAGCTCCCATTTTACGGGCTTCTTGAGAAATTGTGCAACTGGATCACCAGTTTCCTTGTTGATCGGAGCATCAAGGTCGTACTAGACGGTGCTTGCCCCGATTACAAACCTATTAACGCTAGTGTTCCACAAGGCTGCGTGCTACTACGAACGCTGTTCCATCTGCATATCATTGATATGTTAACGGAAACCGTACTGGTGGCCATTAATAAGCTGGTGACTCTCAAGGTACCTCATAATCTGGCAGTTTATAATGGATTCCTTTATTTTGGTAAACAAGGAGGTGATAGCGATAGGCCTGTAGTTAGATGGTTCTAAGCAGTCGCTTTTTTTAGGGATCGGGTGGACCAAAGCTGTCTTCCGTGTTTTCGGAACTACGCTTACGGAATAGGAGTAACTCATTAAAACCGGTGCCAACTCCGGAGCACACGTCTTCAGCGCAATAGGAAGGACACCATCAGGTCCACTTGACTTGTTGGCGTCCAGGGAGTGCTCTGCGCTCCGAGCGCTGTGTAAACAGCACATCCTGCATGGAGCACTCACATTATGTTACAATTAAGTACACAAACAAATTAGAAATATAATTAGGATTAGGAATATAATTTCCCAAGGGTTATTATCATCCATAAATTCCTTAATATTATAATAACCCTTTTTATACAAACTTAGTTTAAGGGGATATAGAAAGTCAGCTCAAATTCTAATTTCACCCCCACTTCCCCACGCGGCGTATGCTATGTACCAACATGTTTGTAATCACTAATATTGAAAGTAGATAGCTCGTTAGATACTTATTTCAATAGGTTTATCATATTTATGCCTGTTTTTTACGCCAACCCAGTCGCTTCTTATTTTTATTACGGTTATTTCCCATTTTAATTTTACTTCGTCCTGTTGCGTATTGTGTATTCTGATTGTAAGCGACACAACTCCCCCCTTCGAAAGCCGAAGCAAGACTGATGGAGACTGATCGGGAGACAGAAAACATGCTTTAAGACGCCGATAGATTAGGTAACTTCTTTTTACAGCGAAAATAATGGTCATTTAAAAAAAAAATAAAAAACATAAGCCCCGCTTTATAGTTAGTTCAGTTAGTATGCAAAGTTTCATGATCTTAATAATATAATAATAATAATATAATAATATTCCACAGCTATCACACAACGCCATCTAGTCCCAAGCTAAGCAGAGCGTGTGTTATGGGTACTAGACATCTGATAAACATACTTATATATTTCTAAATACATACATATTATAGATAAATTACACACCCAGACACAGAACAAATGATCGTGCTCATCACACAAACATTTGTCCTGGGTGAGAATCGAACCCACGACCTCCGGCATAGCAGTCAGGGTCACTAACCACTAGACCAACAGGCCTGTCAAATGATATACATCAACCATCTTTTATTATTAATATAATTTAAAATTATTGTTTCGATCATTAATATTATCGTATTTTCTAGTTCATTTCAATGAAACTTCTTTTTATGCTAAATAATAATACGTATTTTGATATTTAATCCCTTTCATTGTAAAACGAGGACATACGTAAGGTTCATTATTAATTGTGTATTCTTTTGATGTACCCAACGAAACATTTTTAATTTATTTACTCGATGTGGGTACTGAATACGCAATTCGAAACGCCTCCGAATTACGAGTATATTTTTTTTTCTATCGAGAAAATTTTACGGAATCGTGTTTTCGTCTAACACAGTCCTTAACATTAATCCTCAACTTTACCATATATTTATTTCAAAATGAATGCTGCAAGTTCAGTATAACGGTTTCAGTATAACGGAGGATCTTGCTAAGCCATTTGAGTAGTATTTTTATTATTTCCCCTTAATGCAGTGTTTTAATTTTGTGTGTTATCTCTTTGTGTATATATCCAGATTTTAAGTGAATATGCGTATTAAAGCACTAACTTTATAGAATATGACGCGACCATCGGATCCGGTCTATGCAACTGTGCAATCAGTGCTAGTTAGTTGTCGTCTCCCTTATCTATCCACGTCTTGCTTCCTATAATTTTGTAAAATCAAGCTCTGGGTAAAGGCGTTTTTAAACAGGTTGCTAGAATTATTAAATACACAGTATATACAGTTTTTGCTTGCTCTAATCTTTGCATTAAAACTATTTTTTGAGTATTATTGGTTTGTTAAAAGTTGTTGAGACTGCAATTTATAAGTAAAATCGTCTACTTAACTATTTTACAAATGCTTTATATATGCATGTGTTCAAGATTAATATATATATATATATATATACACACACACACACATATATATATATATATATATATATATATATATATATATATATATATATATATATATATATATATATATATATATATATATCTTTCCTCCCTAAGACCTAAAACCGTGGAGATCTGATGATACGGATTATTAAGCTGAAGTGGCAATGAGCCGGCCATATAGCTCGAAGAACCGACAACCGTTGGGAAAAAAAGGTTCTCGAGTGGCAGCCTCGTATCGGTAGGCGAGGTGTAGGGCGATCCTCCACTAGATGGAGTGACGACCTGGTAAGACATGCAGGAAGTCGATGGATGCAGGTGGCTCAGGACCGTGCTCTGTGGCATACCTTGGGGGAGGCCTATGTTCAGCAGTGGACTTGTGAATGACTGTAATGATGATGATGTAAATAACTAATAAATAAGTTAGACTTCCCCAGTTTACTGAGTAAAATTAATTTCCGAGTACTACCACGCAGACCGGAGTAATAGCAGTACGCCACGCCGGTCGTGTCTCCACGCACCGGAACAGTCTTCGGCTCCAACTGCACTATCCCTCGTTAATTTAAAATATATAATAAATTCAGACAGTTAATTGACATCAACATTAATTCACCTGACACTTTATTCGTAAATTAATTATCAACAACCTAGTCTGCCAGTCATCCCAAGCCTGATAGGCTACTTTCTCATTTTAGTTATTACATATATTTTAATTTAGCTTCATTTATTATATATTTAGTTGAGTTAGGTTAGATTGCGATTTCAATTAAGACACTAAAAATTATATTTAGGCTGTAAATTGATAAGGTTTTGCAGGCTTTTACCAAATTATTCTTATACTTTTTTGTTTGTTTCTTGTTTTCATTTGTTTTAGTAATACTAGCAAAAAAACTTGTAGTGTTTACCTTTAACTGATTTTACATACTCTGTGCATATAATGGGGACTCCTGACGCAGGGATTATTTTTTTAAATTTACTAGGAGGACCAATCTACTATATTGTTTTAGTTTGTAATCTTAAAGATATAAAGCAATTTATTTATTTATTTATAATAATAATAATTTATTTGACTCTCAAATTGACAGATTACACTATCTATTTTAATTTACAAAATGTAAATAATCAAACAAATGTATGTAATGTAGCATCGCTGGTAGACCCAATAAATAAATAAATAAGGATTAGAAACGGTATCAAAAAAGAAATGGCAGTGGAAAAGCGTTTCGCTTTTACGCTGTTAGTTGCTGACTTATTTCCAGCATTGAAGAAGTATTTAAATGACCTCCAAATAATTTGTCTATGTAAAGTCTATGTAAAGTTTGCGTGAAACGCCTCGACGACGCAGGAAGAAGGACTTAAAAATAATACATAATAATATTTGTAATTTATATATATTTATACGCATGTCCCAACCAAACGAGAATACTATAAAATATCCCAAATAATTCCTGTAATAATGAAAGGCCATTAGTCTCTGAACTCCCAAGATATTTATTGTCGTTATAACTCTCCAACAATCGGGAACAATATCGCAAACGCGGGTGAGCGCTATGAGAAATAGATCAAAAGCTTTATAACCTCATCTGTAACTGTCGCAGGCACTTTATTGTGGTGTGGGCCCAGCTGTTGTCGTACGTCGATGTATCCAGCCGTCCCGTTCCAACTGAGCTTGAGTTATATTGTGTATTTTTCATTTCAGATCTATCCACGTGCTGTAACAAAGCTGAGGGCACCTGTCGAAGTGTATGCGAAAAGGTACTTACAAGATTTAAATATTGTATTATAATGATTTTGTATAAAATGGATTATACTGCTGTATACATCCTAAAATTCGTACCAAGTACCGATCCTGAGGAGGACACTTTGGTGATCCGTAACACAGGTTTCCGCCTAATATAGACACCAGGCTTTCTGCCCATAGTCTACATGTGTTTATAGCTTTACCTTTGTTAACCTAAATTGTGAGAGTAAATAAAATATTAATAATTAAAAAAAAGCTACTGACGCGTTGCGTTTTTCACAAGTACAAGTAGGTGAGGTGGGTACCGGTACATCTAAACACTTATAATCTATCCTTGATTAAGAACTAAAATGCGAATGTACTGCCATCTCAGGATACTAAAAAAAGTCTCATTATCAGCAAAAATGGTCTACGGTTTTAAATCCTCACATGCAACACAATGCCATTGTGTCGCGTGTGAGTGTAACATGCTACTACACTGTTGTCTTGTGAAAGCGTAGCTAAAACAATGAGTTGCCAATATTAAATATTTTACAATTATATAATTTTAAAATTGCGTTGTCAGAGCAGCGGCGTTCGCTACAAGTACCTACACTACCGAATGAAGTTGGCTTCATTATGAATAGTACATTTTATTAAAGGTATGTGTTTTTCTACTGCAGCTAGGGGATGTTATACGTTATAATGTGTTAAACGTTAAGAGGGTAGACGGGCTGCATTTTTTCCATACATATGTATTCCCCTATTTTCTTCCTGGATAATGCCTCTAGAGTAATCGTTTTTGTTTACAAAATCTATTGAAATTGATCTATTGAAGGCATGCCCCTGTCATTTACTTTTTTTTTCAAAAAATTACTACAAATCTGCAATAATCGTTTATTAAATTAATTTATTTTATATTTGTAATACAATTATTTTATATTACAAATATAAAATATCGTCTGCAGTCTTCATATCCTACAAGCCAGCTAGCTTCACAAGGTTCATCGCAGCACTGGAATAGTAATGCTTCCTGTTCCTTCAAGCTACTCTCTGCGCTATACAGTGTTCGGCACGGCTCCGAGCCTTACTGCTCGCCTCTGCTTCACGGCACTCTCGCAGATTACTTGCCTTCTTCTCGACTCACCGCAGACTACAAAGCAAATCCACTGGCACTTGCACATTCGTCGATAACGAGGCTGCACTATCGACCTCCGGTCTGAGCGGGGGGGTGATTTAGCGGCGCTGTCGTCGCGCCACAAGTGAAATACACCGAAGCCTAAATCACGATATCAACATTCCGAATCAGAAACAGTATATATAGAACATCTCTGAACTATCACACGGAGCGTTGGCCGCTCCCCGGGCAGAACACCTTGCCCGGCGGGAGATCTCCCCTTTTCCTTCCACGGCCACACAAAAATAAATATGACTTAATAAAAAATAAAAATATAAATTTCCTCGCAACCTTCCGCTAAACAAATACAATGATGTATCTTACCTGGATTGAAGAGCACCTCCCGCCCTCCCTCAATTGCATGCACTAACTCCGTCACCACTAGTCCCAGCACCACTACTCCCAACACCACTATTCCAGGCAAGACACACCATCCACGATAATACGACGTTTTTCGCCTCTACACGAGGCATCTTCGGGTAATGTAGACTCTACGGTGGCTGACCGCTAAGATTAGCGTGGAATAAGGAATAGTGATGTTGGGAGTAGTGGTGCTGGGACTAGTGGTGACGGAGTTAGTGCATGCAATTGAGGGAGGGCGGGAGGTGCTCTTCAATCCAGGTAAGACACATCATTGTATTTGTTTAGCGGAAGTTTGCGAAGAAATGTATATTTTTATTTTTATTATAATGGATTTCCGCAAAGTAACGCCTGATTCTATCAAATATGACTTTCCAAAAACCAAAAAAAAAATGCCCCATTTTTACCTCCGTAATCAGACGATTACCAAAGAATTTTGAAAAGTTTTTAAGATAAAAGCAAATGATAGAAGCTATTCTTATTATATCTATTCTTCCTTTAAATTTTGATACCAAAAATAATTTAATTGACTTAGTTTTCGAGGAGAAAACAGGGAAATACGAAACGACGATCGGTCATGGTTTTTGTTGGTAAAATCGTTTTGAGCTGCAGTTGTCCCTATCGCACTCTTCGGCTGGAGACCAGAAGTGAGGGACGGCAATAGTTTCTTCAAATACCTATTTTTCAATTCCCGCGCAGACCGTCTACCCTCTTAAAACCGTAAAAGTAAGGTTACAGCCTTTTCACGCCCCACTGGGCACAGGACTTCTTTCTCTACTGAGAGGGTAATGTGGCCAATGCTGAAAATATGGACTGTTTATAAATGTAGGTATTATTAAAACTCAGCAACAGAAACAACATCTTGTAAATGTCGCACCGCTCGACACAGGCCTCCTGTTACGTCTGAGAAAGTTGAAGAAATTGTCCACTGCACTGTGCACTGCGTCGAATTCACATTGCTTCGAAAATAATTTTTATTTCTTTCAGATATCGACTTATAGTAATGTTTTTTTTCATAACCGAGCACGCGATAATTCAGCACTGAAAAGTGCAAGGAACAAGTGCAAGCCCGGTCTGTAAACTTTTAAAATTTGACCAATTTTCTGTATGGTCCGTGTATTTTTATGTACATTGTAAGTCCTGTATTCGAATTTAAGCCAAATCTAATAAAACCTAATCTATCTAATAAAAAGTGTTTGAGATAGTAAAATCTTATGTGGTTACCTAGGTTTTCTTTCAAAGCAATAAATAAAGATCCTTTTGAAGACTTACTAAGTCATAAGCGATCACATCACAACATAACATCAACGTTATATCCTTACATTTCTTTCCTTTATTTACTTCTTACCAAAGATCAAAGAACAATATCATTCCGTTCTATGAAAAACTCAAAGAACTTAGAACCAATGTACTCATATAATGACATGACTTTAGTGTGGTGACCGTATGGACCGCGGCGTTTTATAAATAACACAGAAATGGCAGTTGACCGGAAGTAATAAATTGCCTTAATTAGTCAATTTTGTTTATTGGAATTTAAATTAATTGTAATAACAACAAGGATTTATTGTTTAAATAGGATGTTATTGTATTAAAGAACACATTCGTTTTGCGAGCCGCTATTGATTGCATGTTGTAAACAATGATGTCTCTCTGACCTATTTACACAATAGTTGAAGTTACTTCTTGCGCAAGGGATATTTTTTTATAGAATTAGGTGTAGCAAAAAGCTCACAGCTTAATTCATGGCAAGTGGATACTGTGGTTCATAGATTAAAAATCAAAATACGAATGCGTTGTAACTCCTGAGTACTGAGATGAAATGCATCGATTTCGTTGGGTCTGCTTGTGTTTTTCTGTGGTTCTTGCCTACCTCTGATTTTATCGCATAAGCGTTACTGCCATGATCTGCCATGGGCCCATGGGGCAGAACAAGAGAGTGCCTGTATGATAACAAAACTAGATGTGATATTATATTTTGTGTAGGTAAGGTAGAGCGACTGAGGAAGATCCACACTCACATAGAATAATCAACACCATCTTTATTATAGCCCTGCGCAAGTCCACCGCTGAAGATAAGCTTCCCCCACGAAGTGCCACAAAATACGGTCCTGAGCTACCCGCACTTCACTCCAACTAATATTGGACGTTCTCACCCTAAACTTTGGTTACCGGTACGAGGCTGCCACTCGATAACCTTTCCTCCCCATCGGTTGTAGCTTACCATAAACAACAACAGCGTTTTTGTGTTTCTCATGGTGACAGTCGAGTAACGGAGGCTGTTTTAACCGGTTACAAGACATTCCACTTAGTCTCAGTTAATCGAGGATAGATGTATCTGTGGGCCGGTGTATCTACATACTGTTAGATTAACTGTGATCTTTATCCCACTTCTATAAAAATATAATGTTGTGTATGTAATATTCGGGAGTCGAATATCGATACATATCATATTATGAACAATTCATAAATTATTCCTCACAACGCATGGCCTCTAATCAAGAATCGCGTCACATTGAGGATAGTGTTCTCAGAACGCGCGTCGTGTGAATAAAGAGAAAATTATTAAAACGTGTAAGCGGAGACGAATGCGGCGGACTATACGTTTGTATTTAATTCCGTCTCGTTAGGGAGCGCTGCGTGACGGTCGCTTCCTCCATCACGACACTCTTTGAATATTTTACAATCGAGTGGATCATTTGATGCTCGATTTAGTATCGATTATAATCGACACGTTGACAGATAAACACAGCTGATGAAGTAAATAAATGATCGGACGGAAGTCTAGTGGCATCTTAGTTTACAGTGCTACGTCAAATAAATTAGAACTACGAGTATGCAAGAGCGTGATGCAGAGCATAGAGTTTGTGGTAAGATTTTCATAACCAACGCGAACCTACGTGATAGTGGCATGCTGCGGCTATATTATAGTTGTATATGTGTTGCTATATTATAGTGCACCAATGGGTGGGCTGACCGAGGAGGGATCCGAATCTAACAAAATACCAGCGTAAAAGAGCAGCTCAATGCTCGTATGGTACGTGTAGAAAACCGGAGACAATTTTTACTGGATACGAATTATGATTCTTAATTGGGCATAGATTTAGATGTCTAATCCACGGCATCCATTTAATATCAGGTGGGCTGTGTACTTGCTCACTCTTATTATATTTAAAAAAAAAAACTAAAAATGGTCAAAATATTAGTTACGCAGTAACATTATTTAATTTGTGATCTAGGTATGCGACTAATTTCACAATTGTTTTTGTGTCTCAACCCTATATCATCCGCTTATTTTAAATACATTGTTCAAACGGGACAGAGACAATCTATATTGTCTTGTTAAGCTCTCCGTTAAATCTAGTCATGAGAATAATTAATTGAATCGACGAAAATGCAATTATGTGTAGTAAACGAACACTCACTTAATATGTACATAGTAGTTATAATACTATAGTTTGTAATATTCCATAATTATCATTATTGCAGTCTGTAATAAATCTACTATTGATTTCGGGCCTCCGCCTGGGGTTGTCACAAAGCACAGTCTTAAATCACCAACATTGGTTGACATCCTGCACGTCTTATTACATCCAATCACTGTCAATGGTTGCCTACCACACATGCTGTCACTTTGAAACCTTTCCTCTCCATCTCATGTTGGTTCTTTAGTATAAGTTTTACTATTGTCCCGTCAGCTTTTTATCCTTTGTACTATGATAGTCGTTGAATGTACTATTTAATGTGATGAAATTTAACTATGATAAGATTTAATATATAATATATATATATATATATATATATATTTATATATATATATATATATATATATATATAATACTAAGTAATTATAGCTTAAGCTTATAAATTTCTAGAATTGATGCTAGAGAACGACTAAACAAGTATTTTTCTTTTTTCATAAGAATGAAGTGACAAACAAACTTATAGTCCACCTGACGGCAAGAGGGCGACTGCAGTCCAAAGAAAACCATTAGTCAGACTGTTACCTGTAAGCCCGTTCCTTAGTAAAGTACAGATGTTATTAATAAAAATGCACAAAATGTTTCTTCTTCTTAGTTCCTTTCTTAAATTATGGCTTCTCTTGATAACACAAAATGTTTAATTTCTAACATTGTAGTAATTCAAATACTTTATAATATGCTTGCCATATTCCATCAGAAAAAACCCAATGAAACGTCAAATGAAAAGCCCATTACGATAACTATTTCCTAGTGTCATTATCCTTTGTCCCCCTTAAGCAATATGGCGGACATGGCCATTAAGTCATTACACTGTCTAGCTCGATCTAATGTACAGGTTGCACTATTAATTCTGTATAGCACGCTATTCTATAGGTTTTTTCTAACAATTGACGTACAGACTTAAAAAATGCGAAAAATACATGCACACAGGCAATAATAAATTCACTTTAAGTGATTCTTTATATAATGTTTTCTTAAATTTACGCGAACACTACACATTGAACCATCTTAACACCATCTTTATGTTAAATAAATAGTATAATATTTAATAGACATTATACAACATGTAACAAAAAACCTGTGGTTCCCGTAGTTCCCGTAAGTGCGTTATCAGAATCAGTATTCAAGCGTATGGAAATATTTTTTTTTTCATAACCGAGCACGCGACTCTGGTCGACTGATGGAGCTGTAAGAGTCGCATAGACTAACAGCGCTAACATCCAGAAACTAGACTCTGTAGCATTTGTGGCCGTGGAAGGAAGGAGAAAGAGATCTCCCGCCGAGCAAAGTGTTCTGCTCGGGGAGCAGCCATCGCTCTGTGTGATAATTCGGAGCTATTCTATATATACTGTTTTTACTTCGGAACTTTGATAGTGCGATTTAGGCTTCGATGTGTTTCGCTTGTGGCGCGATAGTGCCGCCACACCTTCTTTGTTTGAAGTTCGTCGCAAGTGCCAATAATTATCAGGTGAACTGTTAGTTCTTTAGTCCCATCAGTTTTATAATAAAACCTCTGAATAACCTACTTACTTACTACATGGATCCTGATAATTATTTTATTTTATCCTGGGGATTCTGATTGAGAACACTAGGATAAATTTATTAAATTAATGTATTGTCATCGGTCTTCGATACGAGTGGTCTAAGTTGGTGGCACAAGTTGGTAAAAAATACATTAAAAGATTTCGTTACATAGATAAATAGACAAATACACGCGAAACTAATAGAGGAGTGGATAAAACATACATTCAAAAATGACGAAGATTTCGCGTAATAAAATCATACAGTCAAATTAAAAACCTCCTTTTTTGAAGTCGGTTAAGAGGGCTATATATATATAATTTTATATATCTACTATAGGATATATAAACATGTACAAATTTATATACCACACCACATACTACAAGTACTAAACACACATACACACTGTATACGTATGTAAAATACAACCTAATAATTATTAATGTATTAATGCTATGAGACTGATGGAAGGATACTAAAGTCATGTTTTCATTATCGTCATTATTTCCTATAAGTTATTTTATTTAGTTAATAATATTGTAATTTTTAGCTATGGAAGAACGACGTCACCTGTTTCAGGCATTATTTTGCTTACTAGGCGACTTTGATCACTGATTATAATTTATCTTTAATGTTTGATGAAATAAATAAATAATTTATTATTATTATTATTATAGCCAAAGCATAGGGGATATAGTACTACGTTCTTGGAATGATTATTGAGCTTGGCGCCTTTTAAGATCTCAACTCTTTCGTCATTGAAAGTCGTTCGTGCCGAACTTACCATCTTTTACATTTATGTTTTTGGTGGGATCAATCTTTAATGGTACGGTAAAACTATGTAAAGTTAGTATATGCTTGATGGAGGATTACCCTCTTAGGAATAGTACTGTAAAACCGGTAGCTACTGGTATCCACTATGCATAAATAACATAAATTTTAAATGTAATGTATATACATAAAAACATATATAACTTTCGTAAGAATAAAGATGTTCATACTTTAAACACTAGCAACAAACATATAAGCTTGTAATATCAGTTACAAGACTCCACAGAATTAGTAATTCATTTATGGGGCAATGTATACGCTTTCACAACAAAATCCCAGAACATGTACAAAATTTGTCATTAAACAAGTTTAAATGTTTTATTAAAGAAAAATTGTACAAAAAGGGTTATTATAATATAAATGAATACATTAATGAAAAATACCCCTGGGAATGAGGTGATCGCCACCATGCTGGTTCTATAAAAATCATTCAAAAATTGTAACAAAATAAATTTATTGTAAATTTAAATATGTTTCTTGCTGGTTCTTCCCAATACAGAGGTTTTTTGCGAACCAGTGGTAAATTAAAAGATGACTTTCAATAATTATTTTATAATAATCTATGTTGAATAAAATCATTCATTTCATTTCATTTCATAAAATATTTATACAAATATATCTTGTCTACATAGGTTGGATTTTGTTACAAAAAACATAAAAAATATTCTATTACAAATTAATGATGTGATGAAATACCCGTAACAACTTATTTATTTAATACTCAAACTTTTAGTATTTAAAATAAATGAGGATATTAGGTAATGTAGATAAGTTTTTCCATCTATCTCATCGCATAGAAAACGTAAGAAACGACTATGTACAATAAAAGACTAATAGAATCATTGAAATATATCAAGTGTTCGTTGTTGGACAATTATTTATTGTGTGCTAGATGTTGGTGGCGTACCGACGGACAGGGCGACAGCTGATGGGCTGCGAAAACATACGCCTATAAAGCTCTCAAGCAAACTATCTGTAATACAAATGCCGACTGCAGTATTAAGTGTGAACATATGTGTTTATCAAATACATGACTTGGATATCTTGTTAGATGGGACATAATTGGGCGCATGAATCTTTGTGGATATAATACTATGTACATTTCTTAATTTTCTGTTAAAATTTTTCATTTTGTATTTCTTGTTTTGTGCTCTTGCTAAAATTACGATACTTAAACCTCTATATCGAATCATTCAGCCCTTCTGTCCGTTTGTGTCCATTAGCCACAAGTGATTATGTCTAAAACTAAATTATGTGATGACGCTTAAATAATTTATTACACTATCCTAAACGTTTATTATTGAAAGACTACTATTATTTAAAAATGTAAAAAAAATAATAAACACTAACAAATGTATATTAAACCGTAATTCTCAGGATAGAAAAATTCTAGCCTAATCAATTGTTACAAACAATCGGGTTGATGGCACGGGACATTAATTATCGCGATTACGAGAGTAACGATGACAAATGTCAATGTGAAAATACATCTTTTCTTGGTTAAGAATCAGAAAAAGAAAAGATATGTCAAACCTGAGAGCTAAGATGAAATGCCTCGATACCAATAGAAAGGCGGCTCCGTGGCGCAGTGGCTTAGCAATGAGTTGCTGCGCTGGAGGTTGCGGGTTCCAATTCCGCCCGGAACAAGTATTTGTATGACCTGCAAATAATTGTTGTGGATGTTTGTCCTAGTGCAATTTATGTTTGCAAACTGGTTCCTCGATACAGGAAAAATCTTAGTATGACAGTTACGTGTTTTATAAAGAGAAATTAAATGAAAAGGTTATGTTACTTACCATAAGAAACCTGTACCTGTATGGATTGATGAGCTATTTTTGATATTGTAAGTATTTCTACTGTATTTTTATTCTTTATATTTATATTTTACTGTGTGTGTAGTCTTTTTACTTGTAAAGAGATATTTGGTGATGTTTTTAAGTTTTTATTACAGACATAATATGACTATACATATTTTGTACAATAATATTATTTTTGATATGTACAAAAAGTAGTGACTCGTAAAACTAAAATTGTTACCTTGTTATACACTTTATGAATTGATGCCAAAAACTATGGATTCGTTTCCTGCTATTTTTCAAACAGCTTAAGGTTCTGCTAAAGAGTAATACCTCAGTGACAAACATTCGGTGGAGCGGGGTGTTCGGCGTGCGAACACGTGCTTTGTATTAGAGAGTCCTGTCCTGTCCTAAGTAGAGGCCCCACAAAATGTATGCTAAACACGCACTGCAAAGGCGTACTGTTTGTTTTTGTCTTCGCGCGGTTAGACGCGTCTGAGTCTGAGCGCGCGAAGACCTATCAATAATCTAAGGCGTACTGTAATAGAATAGTGTGTACTTGTTATTCATGCCGAACGTGCTCACTAAAGCCTTACCTTTATGCTTAGTATTTGCCGCTATCGTGCATTTGATTGACAAGTCGATCGAAGACGATCGGAGCACGTGTTTAAAAATTTAAGACAGTCTTTTAGCTACCCAATTCTGAAAATTATTGCGAGATGATCTTTCTCACATTAATTAAAGTACCCGGGTGACCGAGCTTTGCTTGTTTTTTTTTAATTACGTTTAGATACAAATTACATGAATAATATTTTTTGATCTTATTGACGTAATAGAAAAAACTGAACTCGTTATTTGAATAAAAATCATGAGTGCAATTAGTTTAATTAAAATTTTCGTATTTTTAAAAAATAAAAAAGGGCTCGAAATAATAGATTTTCTCACAAAAGAAGGGAACTTGAAAAAAAAAGGAAAAAAGGCGGACCGAAGCGGGACGCGAACCAAGGCATTAACGATTTCGCGACCGCTCGATATCCACTTGAACCATTACGATGATTAACAAAGTGTTAAAATTTACCTTCTTATAATATTGTAGCAGTTTTTCATTGCCTGAAAACACGGACAAAAAGACATTTTCTAAAATAAATCCTAGCTAGATCGATTTATATATATATATATATATATATATATATATATATATATATATATATATATATATATATATATATATATATATATATATACATCCCATAACTTATTGTACGTCCACTATGGCCAATTTTGCATATAATGTGGCGTCAACCTGCTTACGACGTCCAGTATACGGACGTCAAATAGGAGACCTAGCGCAATGTTCGCAAATTGTCATGCTGATCACAGAAATGTCAAAATCTAAAAAAAAATTGGACGTCATTTTTCTTCCAATCTTGCTGTACTGAATATTTACGTAGTTCCGCTAATTTTCGTTGCAAAAATAATAGCGCTGCTACCGATTTGTGAATACTTTCATTTATGGCCGTATTTGATTTCCGCACAAAATTAGGAGATGCGACGTTGCCGTTCCGTCACCGTTACCAACGGTTACTTGTATTTAGTGATATATGGTTATGTTATGACTGCCTCGTCGGTCTAGTGATTGTAGTAATGCGACTGCTGATCGTGAGGTCCTGGGTTCGAATCCCGGGTCGGGCCAAAAAATCAATTATTGAGTTTTTCTGTCAAGAAATTCTCAATAGCTGCCCGGAGTCAGGAAGTTGGCGGTGTATTACCCCCGTGCCTCGGAAAGCACGTAAAGCCGTTGGTCCTGCGCCTGATCTCTCTCCGGTTGTGTCGGTTTACCGTCCCATCGGATTATGAGAATGAGGGAATAGAGAGTGCACCTGTGGTTGCGCATACACTTTGGCACTATAATCCTGTCCTGCGCCGATGGCTAGTATCCATTGAGGCAGGCCACTGTGACCGTAATTCGGTCTGCAGGACATTTTTATATGGTTTATACCGCGCTTGGTACTAGTAATTTTACTTTTAAACTTGTTTTCTTAACCTTACATTTATCTACATATAATATGGACGTCCGAATATCCTAAAACTTTCATACTGAATGATATTTGACACCCGTATTTTTGAATTTAGTTATATTTTTATAAACGTAGATGCGGACGTCAGCTTATCGGTTTATTTCATGCTGCACTATATTTTAACGTTTTACATTTGGTACTAATCTGCCTAAAAGAACTCTTGTTGGGTATTTCGTAAGCAACCCATAATTCTGTTTGAGTATAAGTTACTTTCTGATTGAGTACAGGAAGATGGACTCAATTGTAGATATTGACAGGTTTCATAGAAGTTTGTTTTATTATATTGGGACTAATAACCTCTGACTAATAACCTAATATGGTCTGGCGAAGAAACTCATTTTAATATAAGGTTTTACTGCATTTACTGCCAATAGGTTGTTAATTTCTACAATAGACCGTGGCATATTGTTGCTGACATAACTCCGATAATATAATTTATTTACTTGATCGTGTTGAGTTTTGGTGCTCTCACTGCCTCTTAAGGATGAGTGCGACTATTGTACCTAATCTGTACGAAATTACTCTCTACTTAACTGGATTCATTTTTGTGAAAGGCTGTTTTTGTTAAATTATGATAATATTATGTTTGGTTTTGCAGTTAGTTGAAATAGAATTTAATTTTTCACACACGTTTTCTAAGCTTCTAAGCGTTTTATCATTTCTATAACGAAACATTTTATAAAACACCAAAATGACTATTTTACACCGCATGGCCTCCATACACTAAAATAGGAATAAAACAGTAGCGAAAATGTTATTAAAGTAATGATCATTAATGTGTGTCTAATAAACAAGGAATTAAAATACAAATATATTCATGGTTATATGGACGTCAAATATCGTGCGGTATTAAACTTTACCGATAATCTGACGTCCACATATAAAAATATAACAAAATTCAAAAATATGGACGTCAAATATCATTCAGTATGAATATTTTAGGATATTCGGCCGTCCATATTATTATGTGTACACAGGTAGTAATTTAAAGTTAAAATTTTGGCGCTCACAGTGCCCCAAAAACCGCTTCAAACGGCAACATTTATCAAAAAAGAAATAAGAAATGTTTTCTAAGCGTTTTATCGTTTTTAGAATGGAGCATTTTATGAAACACCAAAGTGACTATTTAATACCGCATGGGCTCCCCACACTAAAATAAAAATAAAACAATAGCGAAAATGTCATTAAAGTAATGACCATTAATGTGTGTCTTACACACAAGAAATTAAAATACAAATATATTCATGGTTATATGGACGTCAAATATCAAGCGGTATGAAACTTTAACGATAATCTGACGTCCACATATAGAAATATAACAAAATTCAAAAATATGGACGTCAAATATCATTCAGTATGAATGTTTTAAATATTCGGACGTCCATATTATTATACGTAGCAAATCTAAGAACACGAAAACAAATTGGAAAGTAAAATTATCTACTAGCACTGAGTACAGTATACACCGACAAAAAATACCAAAATATGCCTTGAGCACTAAATAAATAATCAAAATAAATAAATAGTAAAATGCAATAATCAACAACAACTTTGGACATTGGATATAGAAGAAGTGGACATCAAATAAAACTTAGTGTGAATATTTTAGGATATTCTTACGTCCGTATATGGGTAGATACTCCGTTTTATGTCCATGTCAAGTACATTAATCAACTTACACAAGTTTATTTACCTAAGTTACTAAATATAACCAAAGAAACTTAAATGCAAGCAAGCATAAGCGTGCAAAGTTCTCAATGTGCGTAGGTCACAATGCGGACGCCAATTAGAGCACAATATGCATGTTTTTAGTAATATAGCGTCCAATATTTACAAGAACAAACACAAACAAATTGTATTACAATTAACTGCAAAACCAAACATAATATCATAATTTAACAAAAATAGCCTTTCACAAAAATGAATCTAGTTAAGTAGAGAGTAATTTTGTACAGATTAGGTAAATAGTTCGCACTCATCCTTAAGATAGTGATTATAAAACGTAAACTCGCGGTGAGAGCACCAAAACTCAATACGAGCAAATAGGTATGTAAATAAATTATATTTTCGGAGTTATTCATGTCAGCAACAATACGCCACAGAAATTAACAACCTGTCAATGTCTACAATTGGTACTTATTTACAATAGTAAAATAAATAATAATGTAGTCAATCTATAATGTATCACGGCTGGGCAATCGTAGATATTTGTTCGTATTTAGTAAACGAATAACTAGTTGGTAAATTAATTATGATATCTATCTGTTTTTTTTCGCCGGAGACAAAAATGATATTGCGTATTTTTCGTAACTACACATTCTGTGGATTTATTTCATTATTTTGAACAATATACGAAACTTAAGTGACTAAAATTAAATCTAATCTGAACCAGAATCATAAAAACTATTATTCGTGCTAAACGAATCTACCTAATAAAGATCTGTTATTTTTATCTCCTGCGAAAAAAACAAACTATAGGAATCTATCGAATACCTAGGTACATAAACAAAATATCACCTATAAATAAAATATTACAAAGCGGAATAACTAATAAGAGTGGCAACGTCGCACCATACAAAGGAATTGCGTTAAGCAGGAGAATGAATTAAAAAATATGTATATTACGGGGATTCTGGATAATTTGTAATTATGGAGGGGAGTCCTGATTGGTTTCCCTCCGTCTGGCAATATACGAATATTTGTATATCGACATATGGTAAGTTTTCAAAGAAATGTGTTAAACACTATCTTTGAAATTATTTAATGGACCAATATTCGCTGTCATAATGTATAAAAATTGCCTACAAGTGGTGGACGCTACAATAATGCGAAATGAAAGGACGTAGGATTAATATTGTGATGTATATATATATATATATATATATATATATATATATATATATATATATATATATATATATATATATATATATACAAGAATTGCTCGTTTAATGGTATAGGATAACTTTAATTCGTTATTACTACACCCATATGTGAAGATGGTGTGATTGTGTTTACCTATACCGCCATCATAATCATATTGCGTAATATGGCAACATTATAATATGTATTAATTACAAAGACCTATATTCTCTACGATTTACTGTTAATATTAACGTACTTGGGGGTAATATGGTGACCTTAAGCTTTGCCGCCCTATAAAACCAAAACTAGGAGGGGAACTGAGACAAAAACACAAAGTCTTATAATATAACTAATATATTAACAAAAGAATAGCAAACAAGCTTTAGCAATAATTGGGAACACTTCGAAAAATCTATTTAAAAATACTAACCTCATTACACCATACTGAAATCGCCTAAAATACGAGTATTTACTCTAATGTCAACTGTCAAAATGGCGTAGATAAAATATCGCCCTTTTGTCTCTTATTTGATAGGCCGATGAAGAGCTATCGTATCACAAAGTCGTCTATACTATAATATTATACGAGTGTGTAGCGGCGCCATGTAAGGTGTGTGTGAATTGGAGGTGATAAAGAGAATGAAACATAGTATGTGGGCAGCAGCATCTTCACAACTACTCAAAATAATAAAACCTGCGTTTGTTAAATCGTCCGACAAGCGTGGCAAATATGGCAAATATCCGCCCACTGAGGCAATCTTTGCGCGAGGCCTATGTTCAGCAGTTAAAATTAAAAATTATGTACAACTGACTTCAATACGACCGAATCAATGAATTCGAAGTCAATTAAATACGAATTATTTAGGCATAACTCAAAAACTACTGGTCAGATCTTGATCTTTATATTGAACCCCACGAGAAGTACCAGCTTTCAAATAAAAAAGTATCATACAAATCTGTTCACCCAGAAAAAAATTCTGTGGTAACACACATAAAAAACATACAGTCGAACCTTTTTGAAGTCGGTAAAATGAATATTTATGTAATCTATTGTAGAGTAAGCAAATCATAGTTACCAAATAAATTAATTAAATGTAACAGAAGTCGAAAACCAGATGTTATTAAATTGCCTAAAGTTCGCATAGGGTATATATTCTTTGCCTAAAGCAAAGTATCGCCGGTCTGTTATTGGCGCCAGATGTTGCCATGTGTCATTAAATAAGGACATTTTAAAGTGTTGAGTAATTATTTGTAGTAGCATAGAAAAATGTTTAGGTTTAAAACAATTAGGCAATGAAGGTATACAAATTAATGTTAACTGAACTGGTGACACGGCCTGTTCCGAAAACCGACAATTTATGTAGGTATTTGCATTTTGCACAATTTTAGCCCCGACTGCTGTACTAGTGTACGTGGTCTTGCAACTGTTATTTTCTTCTTCACCTTCATTATCAGCTCATCAATGTCCACAGCTGGACATTAGCCTTTCCACATGTAAAACATAAAAAAATAAAAAAAAATATTAAATCTTATGTTATTACTGTTATGAAGCCAGGAGCCGAGTAGGTAGTACCACTTTTAGAAGCATGTGAGTTCGTTTTCCGTTGAATTGTCGTGATGCTGGCTGGCATCACTGATTTTTTTTGTCATGGCAACGCATATTTAACATTGATCGAATTAGTAGTTAATCCTTTCAGCACCAAAGAAATCGCAAATGATAATTTTAATATATTTATATACAGGGTTATTTTGAAAAGAGTAGCCAAATTTTAAATTATATAAATAATGATATAAAGTTATTGCAATTTTTGAAAATACGAGTAAATAAGGCTTTTAATTTTATTTGAAACTATACCAAATTGAATGTGATTTATGGGCTACAACGTTTTTGACTACCGACCGATTGACCCGTACGAATGTGTGCGTGCACACTAAAATCAGTTAAAATAATGCACTACCGCGCATTTTGATTATAAAAGAGAAAAAGGACAAAATGTTTGAGTTTTTTTTTAAATTAGTTTTTCTTCAACTTTTGCCTACATTACTTATTCTGAACCTTCTCTGCAAATTTGGCCGGTTATTGCAAAAAAAACCTTGTAGGTATACAATTATAAAAGCAGATGAAGTCATCAATTATTTAATGAACCGGTTTATTTTATATCCGACAACTGAGTCGCATGTCTACGACATATGTTGATTAACGTAGCATATGCCAACTAGATGAAAATGATTGTGAAATAGGAAAATTTTGTGTAGGATTTTTTCTACCATATTGATATGTTATACCTGAAATGTAAGTCGTAGGTATATATTATTTGAAAAAATGATTGTCAACAATATTACTCTATTTATTACAAATTAGTGGCTGGTTGAATGGGACCGAAACAGAAAGTTTTTCTCTTTAATTTAATTATTTGTATTAAAAGTTTAAAAAAATGTTTTAATTTTTAGTAAAAAGAATGATAACTTTTTCTTGTTCTACTGCGAATACCCTCATTTCAAATTTTACCACGCAGGGAAACTCCGAGAATTATCCTCTTCCTGAGCGTCCTTAAGTTTCCTCACATGGCCAAAGGTAAAAGACCACGTTAGACGTGGTCCATATTAAATTACTGGTAAAGCGCACTTGTTGTACATTTGTTTTTAACTTTGGATATAAACTTGACTAGAAGATGTATTTTAATCTCCCGAACGCTGCCCAGCCGAGTGGGATCCGTCGTTTGATTTCGGATCTCGACAACAGCGTCACTAACCGGGTCCAACTGTGAATCTAAACCATCAAGGGACCCATTCAAACGCACATACAAATTTAATCAAAACTGTTTAATTAAGATATTAATTAATTTGCAATCTTCCGCCAACTAAATACAATGATGTGTCTTATCTGGATTGAAGAGCACCTCCCGCCCTCCCTCAATTGCGTGCACTAATCCCATCACCACTAATCCCAGCACCATTACTCCCAACACCAATATTCCAGGAAAGACACACCATCGACGATAATACGACACATGTTTCGCCTCTACACGAGGCATCCTCAGGTGATGTAGACTCTACGGCGCCGCGGCTGACCGCTAAGTCTTAAGGTTAAAAATAATTTAAGGGAAATGTAATAGGTTATGTTTCAAATGTAACCTCAACTGAACTTTGCGTACCTCGTAAACGCTCTCTCTCTCTCTCTCTCTCTACCCGGAGTGGTAAGTTTTGTGCAAATTTTTCAAGACATACAGTCAAGTTTTCTTCAAAATCTTTTATGAAGAAATGTGTTTAAAGATTTTAAATAGGTAAATATTTTATTTCGAGTACTATTTGTTTTAGTGTAGTTAGTGTAAATGTATTATTATAATTCGAACATTATGTACAATATCGATAGTTAATAAAAGAATCGTTACCTGGGTATAAATGAAACAGGCATGGCAACTGCAGTGTGCATATTAAATAAATAATATTTAATAAGTTAACTATCTGACCCTGTAGACATTGTTCCATTGTTCTGCCTTTTTTTTGTAAGCGACGCGATGCGTTCCACTCCTAATTCACTCCAGACTGTTTACAGTGTTTTAAATTTATAAAATTTGTTAATTACTCGAATACAGAGCCGCCTTTTGGGCTTGGAATACAGATTTCGTGATTATCTTTTTTGGCACCAAAAGGTAACCTATCCGATCCTAGTATTGTAGTATGCACTAACTTCGAACGAATGTGGTTAATTCGTTCAAGGCACTAACGTATTTAGGAAACAAATATACTGTGTGAGTATGACTTCAATCGATCAAATCGTTTAGTAGTTAATACAATCACTGAGAGAACCAACAATATATATGAAGATAAATTATATACACCAGCTCATTTTGTTACGTATTTAGTTTATTTCCATTAAAATAATTATCTTAGCAACCTAGCTTCATAGAGCAAAATCGAAAAGTACTCGGCTTGTTTAAAGTTGCGGTATACATTTTTTAACGGTGTCGTAATCGTTTAAATCTATCCTAATTTTCTCTATTAATATTTCAGTTAAGTACGTCAGACAGCATTTCAGGCAGCTAGATCAAAGATTGCGGCGTCTTTGATGTAGCTACGTATGACCCAACTTGTCGCGGCCGTAGCAGCTGTTTCTAAATTTATTCATGTCCATGTTTACTTGTAGGTGTAATTCACACGTTTGATATTTATATGTCTAATATACATATAAATTTTTCTTTCTTTATTATTTTTTTATTTTTTATGTAATTGAAATAAATATTACATATTCAGCTAATGTTTCGTAGTTAATTAAAGAAATTAACTAAATTCTATTTTTAAACAAGTAAATTACGTTTATCCCTGTTTATATTTCGAAGATTTTTAAAAGAGGACCTTTCTATCGTATCAGAATCTGTAAACATAATGCAACATTGCTTTCAAATGAATAAAAGTAAAATCCATCTTCGCCGTTTCCATCACACTTCTATTGATTGATTTTTTTCTGAATTTGAATAACTTTTGTAATTTGTATTCCAACTTTAAGGAGACGAAAACAACTTTAAAATGATTTAATATGCATATTCTTATTCCTGGAATTTGAATAGCATTGCCATCATCAACGTACAGAATAAAATATAGGTACAGCAGAAATAGATATTTATGTAGCAGAGGCATCAATATTTCATAAAAAATAGTTAGTTGAAGACATAATAGTAAACGGTCTATGAATCATCTGTACATCAGTACTTGACTTCTACGCCTAGTCGAGTTCCGATTTTGTATCCCACTCCCAGGAAATATATGTGTATGTTCTCGAATTTTACTGTATTCTTTCTGACCTTTGGACACAGGTCAGTTAGGACGAGCGAGTGCCTTTACACTTGTAGCACTGTAATTCTCATTTGAGTGACTTTTATTATAATAACTTTATCACTATGTACGAAATTGACTTTATAAGTATTGATTTATATAAAAAAATTCTTTATATCAACAATCTAGTTACATAATACATAAATAAGTGTAGGTAGAGACCAGTAGAGACTACGGACTTCCATATGCCACGATCCTGACATATCTCTATCGCTTCTGTATAAAGTAATAAATAATAATTACTCTATTTATATGCAAAGTATATTTATACACATGCATTTGTCATCTGATTTCATTTCCAATAAGTTTCTCACATATAAATAAATGAAAATGAGCTTTTAAATTGACGTAAGATGGCAAGGCGTCAGTTTAACCTGCGGACAGTCTCATCTATTAAAAATTATAAAACGGTACGGTATAATACACAATTAAACTACACGCTTAATATGCTTGTGTTTTATTTAAATTTACTTTTGTACCATGCTTTTGGTAGTTTAAATTGTATGCCGGAAATTCTATACTTAAAATTTGTTGATTCTGACAGGTCTCGCCCAAAGATTGTCTCATAGGATTTGCCATAGTTCTACGCTTAGCAGGCGGGTTACTAACCGCCAAAAACCCCCATAAATTGTCTCATAGGTCTTTGCTATAGTTGCCAGGCGGTAGGTGGATAGGTAGCCGCAGTTTATTTAATCGTTATTTGGAAGACGTCGCAGTTTCATCTCCTAACTTGTTAACCTTTGTGTGCTCTTACGACGCCTACGGAACGATACGGGGTATTATTATTGACTGCCTCGTTGGTTTAGTGGTTGTAGTAGTGCGACTGCTAATTATGAGGTCCTGGGTTCGAATCCCGGGTCGGGCCAAATAATCACTTATTTAGTTTTTCTGTCAAGAAATTCTCAGTAGCTGCCCGAAGTCGGGAAGTAGGCGGTGTCTCACCCCCGTGCCTCGGAAAGCACGTAAAGCCGTTGGTCCTGCGCCTGATCTCTCTTCCGGTCGTGTAGGTTTACCGTCCCATGGAATTATGAGAGTGACGGAAGAGAGAGTGCACCTGTGCTTGCGCATACACTTGGGCACAATAATTCTGTCCTGCGCCGATGGCTAGCCTCCGTTGAGGCAGGCCGCAGTGGCCGAAATTCGGTTTGGAGGACATTAATATTATTATTATTACGGGGTATTAGATATTCTAACACTGCTACGACACGATGAATGATTGTTAGTGTTATAAATTAAAACGTAAATACAGCTCATTGATAAATCTGAAGACAGTATATCATATTATTACCTACATTCACTTTACATTTCCGGTACTTTAAAATAATAATAGTGGGACTTACTGACTAAAACATCGGGCGAAAAATTTTCTAACATTGCGAAGCAAAGACATTTTATATGATTAGCGTCAGGTTTCAACTAGCCTAGACTAACGACCAGTTTCTACGTAAGTTAAAGAATCAGTAAAAGTACTTACTTTTATTGGGACAAATACAGATATCATATCAACTATATTTCTTTATTCAAGTAAAAGTCAAAGTCAAAGGAGATGTCATAACCATCATCCCCAGTACCAGCTCCTTCCACTTGACCGCATCCAGCGCAGAGCGGCTCAAATCGTCGACGACCGAGTGCTTTCCGATTGGCTCGATTCACTGGGCACTGCGAAGAGATGTTGCATCTCTTTGCATTTTATTTCGCATATACCATGGAGAGTGATCTGAGGAATTGTTCGGATTAATCCCAGCCGCCAAATTTCGTGAACGCACTACGCGGCAAACGTCCCTATACCATCCACACCATCTGGATGCTTGGCGGTCTACCACAGTACTTTTCAAAAGGAGTTTTCTTCCACGTACAACCTCTCTGTGGAATAGTTTACCACTGGCGATTTTTCCGGACCGATAGGATCTGGGGACCTTCAAGAAAAGAGCGTACTCCTTTCTAAAGGGCCGGCAACGCACCTGCAATTCCCCTGGTGTTGCGGTTGATCATGGGCGGCGGTAGTCACTTAACATCAGGTGAGCCGCATGCTCGTTTGCCCCCTCTTCTATAAAAAAAACCATAGAATACTATAATACAATTAGTATTTTATGGTCATATCTCATACACAACACTACAGTATAAATTACTAATATTATACTATATACAAATATTTCCACTACACGAACACTAGTACTCTAAACTTACAACGAGAGATGCCATGTCGTTCCTACGGACTCATATTGTCGCAACGACACGACACGACAGTTCAATTAGCTTCTGCGTTTGGGTTTGGTTGAACGGACGCGGACGATCCGCGAAAAACAATGAACAGTTGTTGCTTATCAGTCATGACTTGTGGAAAGTGGTGTGTTCTGCTGTGTGAATTATTAAATTAAGAATAAACGTAAATTGAAAAAAGCAAGGTTGCATTACTAGTAATAGGATTATTAAAACGCGTGACATAAATAAAAAGCAATCTTAGTGAAATATCTTCTAAATTTACTAACACTGAAATCGAAAAGTTCAAGAAGCTGATAAATAATATTTAAAAGTTATTTTGAACGTAAAGATTAATCGAGGAAAACGATGAAACTTAGAAACATTGCCATAGAATTTAACGTAACATCCACTTATCGCTGTATCAAGCAATTAAAATGTAAATGGGAATAAATTAAAAAAGTGCAAGAAAAGGTCTTGGAAAGTTAACCGCATGCGTCGCCAACGTTCACCAGGCGAATATCTTTTTGAATAGGTGTTATTTTTTAGGTTTAAATGATACAAGACGTATGATAACTTTATCGATGAATTTGTACATTCATTAGACGAAGAACTTGATAACATATTTAATACTATTTTTATTATTATAATTATTTCTCCAAACATATTGGATGACCTTTTTTACCGTCTGGAAAAAACAGGATGTGAACGGAGTAGAAGCATATGGCACTGATATATTACAAAAACTAAAAACAAAAATCTTGAATTAAATAAATAAATAAATTATAATCTATCGAAATTCAAATAATTCAAATCATATCCACACTACTTTACAAACGGCAATAAAACAATAAATTTAGTAGGCATCTTTGACCTTGTCACTTCGTAGGGTCACTGGGTCAGGGCAAAGGGCAAAGTAATTGTTCAAAAAATTTCAAACGATTAATTCAAAATTTTTGTTTTTATTTTCTGTAAAATATCAGTGCCGTAGGCTTCCACTCCGTTCACATGTTACACCCTACTTTTTTCCAGACGGTAAAAAAGGTCATCCAGTATATATATGTATATTATAAAAGATGCTTCGTTGGTCTAGTGGTCATTAACGCGACTGCTGATAAAGTGGTCCCGGGTTCGAATCTCGGATTGGGACAAAATTAGTTATTGGGTTTTTCTGTCAAGAAATTCTCCCTTGCAACCCGGAATAAGAAAATTGGTGGTGTTTCACCCCCGTACCTCCAAAAATCACGTAAAACTGTTGCTTATGCGCCTCATATCTCTCAGGTCGTGTCGAATTGCCGACGTATTAAGAAAGTGATGGAATAGGGACTACACACGTACTTGCGTATACTACACACTCGTGCATTATACGAGTAATCCTGTCTCGCGCAGGTGACTAGTCTACGTTCAGACTGGACGCCGGGACCGAAATTCGGTCGTAGAGGACATAATTCTATGAAAATATTTTCATTTAATTTCTTATGACTGGACGGATATACTGCTGCATAATAACCGACAGACATTGATTTGCATGTAATCTGTAATTCTGACAAAATATGATTACTTTGACTTTTACAGTACCATAATATAAGCAGTAAAGGTAAAGGTAACAGTAAAAGCAAGAGTTAAAATTGTAAAGAAACTTTAACTCTCACTTTCAATGAAGAAACGAGCTAGACTGACCTTGATTTCCGAAATTGGTCTCTTTAATGGCTCCGAGAGTAGAAGATGAAAGAAGAACTGCTTCCCCTTAGATAGCTGTAATAACGTTTGCCATATTATCGCATTTTACTTGTCCCGTGTTGGTGTGAATATTGTTGCTATTTGCTATTTACGTGGTCGTCTATAGGTCAAAATTCTGGAGTAATTCATGAAATTTTTAAGTTTGTATTTAAAGCTAACCGACATAGCTAGCGTAGGTAGGCGAAGTGTGAGGCGGCCCATTAGATGGAGTGATGACCTAGTAAGAAATAAGGGAAGTCGATGGATGCAGGTGGCTCAGGAGCGTGCTTTGTGGCATTCCTTGGGAGGGGCCTATGTTCAGCAGTGGACTTGTGAGGGGCTGTAATGTAATGATGAAAAAGCAAGTTATATTTCATTTTTAACTGCACACATAACTTATACACAAAATATAAAATAAACGCTCATTTGCCTTGACATACACTCCAGTGACAATATTGAAAATGTATAAAATAATTGTAAATATTCAAATTGTAATAATTGCAATAACTACTCTATGCAAATGCTTGACCACAGTCTATTATGTGTTTGACATTAGCAGTATGAATGTAAACAATGAATGTTATATTTTATCTACTTTAATGTACTTGTGATACATATTATTTACAAAATTTAACTTTCTATATCCTTCTTAATATAGGCTTTAACTGTGTCAAATCTCACAAACCTCCGTGCGCGAAATAGCAACCCACAAGTTGCACACGTCATAAGACATAATTTGTAGTTATCCGGAGTCCGGAATTTTTATTACTTGACATGGTGCCTCTGAATGTGTAACGTGACAATCACGTCACGGCCCCGTCGCACGTTGTACGGAGAATTCATCAGCGTGATCTGGATGCCAACACCGTAGCATTCATCGGATTCCGATCACGTAGCTACAACTTTAGCGGCGTTTACCCGACGTCCACGATTTTGCTGCCTGGCTTCAATAAATTGTATCAATATTGATGTTAGATTTATTGCTATATTGTGGTGAATATGGAGAATGATTTGTACTACACAATCATTCAGCATTAAACTCTATATTTATTATAATATAAAATCTTATTATACAACATTTATGTAATATTTACTCTAAATAAATGACAAATGCTAAAATTATCATATGAGCTTTACCCTTCACGCTATAGTGCTAAAAGTGCGGGTTGCATGTACTCCCATAATACTTTGATAGCAAACAGTGACTATTGAGGATACACTTCCTTTAGAAAACTTTCCTCGCGTGGATTCAACGGATCAATAGTTCCTTTTCTTATAGAAAAAGGGTGACAAACGAGTACACAGTCCACCTGATGGTAAGTGGATACTGTGCCTCATAGACATCTACATTTATCCTCGATGAAGAATCAAAATGCTGATGCGTTGTTACCCCTGAGGACTAAGATGAAATCCTCGTTTCCAGTAAAAAAAGGGTATACAGTTCTCCACACTTACCATACGAAACACAGCAGCATTAAGCTACTACTTTTTGCTGGTATTCAGTGAGAGTGTGGTCCTCCCTCAGTCAAGCCGATCCATACGTGTTACAACCATAATATAGCAGCGGCATGTCTCTACCACGTATATAAATAACTACAGCAGAATGTATAAATACATAGTAATTTTTTACATATTCGTATTTGCGTTATTAACTCAAGGCAGCCTCTAATGCCGCTCTGACCATAAAATATTATGTATTCTTGCGGTGAGAAACCGCTTAATTATCAACGCACATAGCAAAATGTACTATCTGTAAATCCATTTTTCACAACAGCCAATAAAATTCCAATGCTGAACATAGGCATCCCTCATAGAATGCCTCACGGGGGATTTTGCCATAGTTGAAATTCTTGGCAAGCGTTTTGGCAACTGCAGTTTTTATCATTTTCAGTTATTATCAGGGAGATGCTGCTGCCCATCTTGTGTTTCGTATTATATTATAATAAATAAATAAAAATTCCTCTGTCGCCTCTTACTACACCGGGACAATATGGGCTAGTGGATTTTCGTACACCGCCACTACACGGTCTGTAAATATTTGTTTTTAATATGACTTTAACGTTTCCTTTGATTTGTATCCATTGGTGCATTTTGCTGCAGTGCCCTACAGTAGAACTTGTTTACAAATGCGATCTCCAAAAGCATTCATTTAAGTTAAGTTAATAGTTAAAGCAAAAGTATTGAGTAAATTTTAAACTTTTATTAAAAAAAAGTAAAAGCCAATTTATAAAAAGAATAAAATAACTTCACATACAGTAGTTGGTGCTAAGATATATAGGTAATATGTGTTTTGATGATATTTGTTTAGGTGATTTGTTATGTATAAATAATAAAAGCCCCATGTAAAATTTTAAATTATTTCTTTCTGTGTGTTTGTTAAAAATAAAATTATTTAAGATTCTTTTCAAATTTCGATAATTGAGGCTTTATACGTGGTAGAGCCACGCTGCACCTATATCATGGTTGTAGCACTAATTGTTTGGCTCGATCGGCGAAGGACTACGTTCTACAGAATACCGAGAACACCGTAGAGAACTGGAGGCCCGTTTTACTGGAAACGAGGCATTCCATCTTAGGCCTAGAGGTGATTGATTTTTAATCGAGAAAAAATATAGATGTCTATGGGCCACAGTATCCCCTTACCATCTAGTGAACTGTGTGCCCGTTTGTCACCATTACTCTATAAAAAAAGAATTACATAAAATAGTTAACGATGAATACTGAATATTTTATCTTAAGCGATTTGTTTTGTAGGGAAATATACTTCATGTCGGTCACTTTAGGGATCGTATGTATACTTAGTCGGGTCATAAGTTCTGTCAAAAACTTTTTATAAAATTAATGATACACTTTTTAATAATTATATTGAAATTGTATATGAAACTAGCATGCCAGACAGATTTTGTTCTGCCCTTTTCGACGACCCTTTGTCATGTCCTAATAAAATTCCCTAAATTCGCAAAAAAATATGGGTAACTCAAAAAGAAACTATCTTATCTTTCAAGTTAGACCAAACTGCATACAGTGTGCAAATTTGATTAAAATCGGTTAGGTAGTTTAGAAGTCCATCGCGGACAAACAAGGTGACACGTAATTTATATATATTAAGATAAAAGGTAACTTTATTTAGAATACAATTTTATTTACATTATTCATAATGTCCTCCCCTATTTTGAATACATGCCCTTAATCGACGCGGCCAATCATCAATCGCAGCACGCACCACTCTCATATCTATTTCTGCCGCTGCTTTAGCCATGACGAGGTTTAGCGCAGACTTTCTGCTCCAAATGTTGTCATATCTTATAATCCAGTGGGCTTAAGTCTGGACTAGAAGAGGGTCAGTCTTCATGTCCGATAAAGTCAATTCCATGGGTGGTCAACAAGTTTTGTGTGCTTCGTGCCCTATAAGCTGGTGCAGAGTCCTGTTGGAATAACCAATGTCTGTTTTTGTCATCCGAAAACAAAATTACGCGGTATTTTTTTCCCGCGTACCGCCGTAACAAAGCACGGGATCTATCCAGCCTAATTTTTTCCAAACGCTCGTTCAAAAAATTTCCGGTCTTCTTACGATAAACTCGTATTCCTAAGTCTTCATTGATAACTATTTTGACTGTGGTTCTGCTTAGGCCCATCTGAAGAGCTAAGATTATTTTTTACGAACAGAATTTCGTTGGATTCGTGCCTTCACAGCTTTGATGATCGCGGGTGTCCTAAATGTACGAGGTCGGCCGGTCCTCTTACGATCTTCAAAGCTTGAATCTTCAGTGAATCGTTTGATAGTGCGATAAACAAATCGTAAGGTTATTTTCAATGTTTGTAGAATATTGAAGATCTCTTTTGGCGCGTAACCACAGCGGTGCAACGCGATAACCGATGTATCTTCTTTCTTCGACCACTCCCTATTTGAAAATGAATGAAAATTAAGACGAGCTCTTAGCACGATTTCAAATTCGTTTTTCACCCGCGCGTCCCGCAGTGGGCGGAGCGCAACCGGCTGTCGGAGAGCGCCGCGTGAACACAGTATGCGCAAAGCAAGCAGACAATTCACCTCCAAACAAAAACTTTTCAGTGAGGTTTACTGTTCTCAACACTACTAGGTATTATAGTAATCATATTTTGAGAACCTACTCACTTATATCAAAACTGTTTACAATATCGGTAGTCTGGACATCATACTACATTTTAATTATCAATATTTTTTTAAAGTCAGTTTTATGATATGAGCAGGTACTTAGTCAACTATTTACATACATAAACATTTAAAACGCCACCTCACAAATTCTAAAAAAAACCAAGTTTCGTTTGCAAAATAGCTAAAATAAGAGAAAAAGAATAGTTTCAAATAAAACCATTAGAAAATTCAAATTTATTTTACTGTTTTCTATTACCTTACCTCCGGTCTTGATGGAGTGACCTGAAGGTGTACTTTGGTAATCGGTATTGGAACAGGTCGCCGAGTACTACTAGGTGGGCCGAGTTTGGGCTCGTTTTGTTAAGTATGACGAGCTCTTACCTCCGGACTTAACGGAGTGACCTGAAGGTGTACTTTGATAATCGGCATTGGAACAGGTCGCCGAGTACTATAAGGGGTGTCGAGGTTGGGCTCGTTTTGTTAGGTATAACGAGCCCTTACCTCCGGACTTGATGGAGTGACCTGAAGGTGTACTTTGGTAATCGGCATTGGAACTGGTCGCCGAGTACTACTAGGTGGGCCGAGTTTGGGCTCGTTTTGTTAGGTATGACGAGCCCTTACCTCCGGACTTAACGGAGTGATCTGAAGGTGTACTTGGGTAATCGGTATTGGAACAGGTCACCGAGTACTATTAGGTGTGTCGAGGTTGGGCTTGTTTTGTTAGGTATGACGAGCCCTTACATCCTGACTTGATGGAGTGACCTGAAGGTGTACTTTGGCAACCGGCATTGGAACAGGTCGCCGAGTACTACTAGGTGGGCCGAGTTTGGGCTCGTTTTGTTAGGTATGACGAGCCCTTACCTCCGGACTTAATGGCGTGACCTGAAGGTGTACTTTGGTAATCGCTATTGGAACAGGTCGCCGTGTACTACTAGGTGGGCCGAGTTTGGGCTCGTTTTGTTATGTATGACGAGCCCTTACTTCCGGACTTGACGGAGTGACCTGAAGGTGTATGGGAATGTTAGGCATATAAATATATTGGCCGAGAGTTGGTGACGGCGTCCACACGTTGGAAGGTCGTTCAGTTTACTTCGGTTCGGGCCAATGTGCGGACGAATTTATTTTATTTTAGACGACGGCTCCGTGCGCAGTAGCTTAGCAATGAGTGGCTGTGCCGGGGGCCGCTGGTTTGAATCCCGCACGGAACAAGTATTTGTATATCCTACAAATAATTGTTTCGGGTCTGGATGTGTGTCCTTGTGCAATTTATGTTTGTAAGCTGCCTCCGCGATACAGGAGAAAATCCAAGTGTGGGGGTAACGTTTTTATAAAATAATTATAAAAGAATAGTGGATATTAATGGGGCTGTAAATAGATTATACGATATACGATTAGCTATATTTATTCTTTACATGCATCATAAACTGGAATAAATACCATTAATAAGAACTTAACTTATTTTAAAGTTAAAGGAGTTAAGTTGGGCTGAAAAGTTCGTATCGTTTTATAGAAAAACACATTTTTTTGGCAAAATTCGATTTTATTGTTGTGTGAATAAGTCAACTAGCGCCATCTAGTGTCAGGAACGAGAGCGATGGGAGCTTTGCAGAGAATGACATCACAAATCTCTCAACCGACAGCGCCATCCGAACAACTAAGTTTCTGGAAAGTCTATACTCGCACACTCGTCCCTTTGCGCGCATTTACCTGAATATTCGGGATGTTTCTTTGCTAATTTAAATAAATAGGCGCTGCAAGATGCGATCGGGCAGAGTTGAACTCGGCGACACAAGCGAAGCTTCGGAGTGGAAGTAAGTGAATTAGTGTGTTTAATTATTAGTGTTTTTAACTTCAATTTGTATAAAGTAAATTAAAGTGTTAATTTAGGTAATTTTATTGGCAATTTTTATTGTCACGAACCTCAAGCTCGTAACAATTGGTGTCAGAAGTGGGATAAAATAATGCCGATTTTACCTAAGGAGGAAACGGAGGGTGTCCGTACCCGAAGTCAACGGCCACGGAAGCCGGTCCGTCAGCAGCTTCTACGTCTGTGGCACCTGACTTAGGTGCTCTGATGGTGATGCTGCAGCAGCTGCGGGGCGGACAGGAGGAACAGGCCCGCCTGCAGGAGGAACAGGCCCGCCGGCAGGAGGAACAGGCCCGCCGGCAGGAGGAACAGGCCCGCCGGCAGGAGGAACAGGCCCGCCGGCAGGAGGAACAGGCCCGTCGTTTAGAAGAGCAACTCCAACACGATAAGGAAGAGCAGATGCTCCTCATGAAAGACCTTCACGCTATCTTCGGAAAAGAGATACGGGAGGTGAAGGATAAGGTTGCTCAACATGACAACCGCCTGTCAGAGGCCGAAACCCGAATCGACCAAGTAAACAATCGGGTTGACAACGTAATGGCTGACGTGAAGAAAACGCTGGATGACCTCAAACTTGGGGATGGAACAACAGCTCCCGTAGTAGCTACAACACCTTCGCTACGTGGATTCAAAGTGCCGCCGTTTGACGGTACCTCTTCCTGGTCAGCCTACAAGATCCAGTTCGAGGCTGTTATGAAGGCGAACGGCTGGAATAAAAGTCAGGCCATGACTGCTCTCACACTAGGCCTGCGCGACCAGGCCTTAACAGTTCTGGAAGCTCTCGGTGAGGAAGTGACTTATGAGTAACTCCTTGAGGCATTGGAGGCGAGATATGGCAACGCTCACCTGGAACACGTCTTTCGTGCGCAGCTTAAAGATCGCGTGCAGCGCATCAACGAAAACCTGCAGCAGTGGGCTCTAGAGGTGGAGAAGCTGGTGCGAAAAGCATACCGGTCTGTACCTGCGCTCATTGAAGGGAACCTGGTGCAGACATTCATCGACGGCATCCGTGACCTGGAAGTTAGAGCTGCTGTGAGGCTCGGGCACCACGAGACGCTTAAGGACGCCTTGGCCCATGCACTGGAGGTAGAAGCCGTGCGGCAGGATCATCGTTCCCATCGCGTCAGGGAGGTTGCAGCAGCTACAGTTCACGACCGCAACAGAGGATACAGCCCTAGGTGCTATGGCTGTGGGGAAAAGGGCCATCTTCGATCCAGCTGCCCTAAGCGAACCCTAGAAAGGGACGGTGAACGATCTCAGGAGGGTAGTGCGGCCAACAGCACCGCCCAGCAGCAGCAAGGAAACGAGTAAAAGCCAGAACTGCGGGGCGGGTGCTGGCTGATGTTAAAAGAGCCCCAAGGATCTCGATCTCATAAACCCATGATGGGAACAGTCTAATCATCAAGGGCGAGGTCAACGGAATGCTGTGTAAACTGACCATAGACACTGGAGCCTCTCGTACGGTTGTTAGTTCCCAAATTATAAGTCAGTTCCTTGGGGATTCCGCATACAACCTAGAACGCATTAATTTGGTAACAGCCACCGGTCAGCGTATACGGGTCCGTGGAGAGAAGGAGATGGAGTTGAAGTTAGGCAACGTGATCTACCTGCGTAATGTCATCGTGGCTGATATAATGGACGACTGCATCCTAGACCTAGACTTTATGAGGAATAATTGTTGTGAGATCGACGTTAAGCAAGGTGTTTTGAAATGTGGACAGGAGGAACTTTTTATGGAAGATGCGTTACCAGGGAACGTGTACAGCATTAGGAAGATTGTTCTTCCGCCTAGATCGGAAACGATTGTTCCGGTTAGTCTTCCTCGAAACACTGGGCAAGCTCACCGTTGTGTACTTGTGGAAAGGGTAAACAATAACCTTCCATGGAAAGTAGCTCGAACCTTGGTCAGGTCCACTGACATCTCAGGAGTACGTGTGCTGAACCTTTGCGACCGGGAACAGATTATAGAAAAAGGCACACTGATTGGTACTTGTGAGGAAGTGGATTGGTTACGTCGGTGCCAATATCTATCGACTGGGACCCCCAGCAAGGATGCAGAAACGAGAGTGACCACACTTTTGGAAGACTGTCGCAGTGTTCTCTCCCCGAACGAATTGGTCAAGGCGAAGAAGTTGTTACTCACGTACGCCGATGTATTCTCATCAAACGATGCTGACATAGGAAAGACTGGCTTAGTTCAACACAAAATAAAGGAGGACACAGGAGAAGAATTGCCTATCCGTCAGCGGCCAAGAAGATTGCTGGTAGCACGTGAAAAGGAAGTGGAAACCATGATTGAAGGAATGGTGAAGGATGGTGTTATTGAACCTTCCTCTAGTCCATGGTGTTCACCAGTGGTGCTGGTGAAGAAGAAGGATGGCAGCATGCGGTTTTGTGTTGACTACCGCCGTCTAAACGACGTTACGAAGAAGGACAGCTATCCTTTGCCAAGAATTGATGACACGCTGGACATGCTTACAGGAGTAAAGTGGTTTAGCACGCTGGATCTAAAAAGTGGCTACTGGCAAGTTGAAATTGACCCTAAGGACAAGGAGAAAACTGCGTTCTCGACAATTTGCAATGCTCCAGCAACGTTTGAAAGGCTGATGGAGCTTGTACTTACTGGGCTAATTGGCGATGCCTGTCTGGTCTACTTGGATGACATTATCATCTTGGGCCGTACGTTTGAGGAACACCTTCAGAACCTGGAACGCGTGCTCATGAAGATTCAGAGTGCCAACCTCAAGTTGAGTCCGAAGAAATGTTCACTATTCAAACGACAAGTTAACTTTTTAGGGTATGTAGTGTCGGAAGAAGGTATCCGTACGGATCCGGAGAAAATCGCCGCTGTCAAGGGTTGGCCGGTTCCAAAAGACAAGACGCAGGTTAGAGCATTTTTGGGTTTGTGCTCCTATTATCGGCGATTTGTGAAGAACTTTGCAGATATAGCCAAACCTCTGCACAAGCTAACCGAGGAGAAGCGACATTTCCGCTGGGATGAAAGTTGCAATATCGCATTCCAGGAGCTCAAGGACCGTCTGCGCAAAACACCTATTTTGGGATACCCTGATGCAAGCAAAAAATTTATAGTTGACACAGACGCAAGTGATATAGGACTTGGCGGTGTGTTGTCTCAACGGAATGGTGACCAAGAGGTCGTGATAGCGTACTTCAGCAAGTCGTTGTCAAAACCGGAAAGGAACTATTGTGTCACAAGACGCGAATTGCTCGCTGTGGTAAAGTCGTTGCAGCATTTTAGCAAATATCTTCTGGGGCGAAAATTTCACTTAAGAACTGACCATGCTGCACTAAAATGGCTATTGCAGTTTAAAAATCCAGAAGGACAAGTTGCGAGGTGGATTGAAATACTGCAGGAATACAACTTTGAGATCGAACATCGCAGCGGAAAATCTCACGGCAACGCAGATGCATTGTCAAGAAGACCTTGTCCTGAAGATTGCAACCATTGTACTAGGCAAGAGAGTAAGGAAGAGGTATCCGTGAGGATGCTCAGGACGGACCACCTCGGCAACGAATGGAAGGACAGCTTACAACATGCACAGCAGGAAGATCCGGACATCAAGCCGATTCTGGAATGGATAAAGGCCAGTGCTCCCAAGTCTAAGTGGAGCGACGTCTCAGCATTGAGTTCGACCACTAAAAGCTATTGGGCCCAGTGGGACAGCTTGCTGCTTCAGGATGGAGTTCTGTGCCGTAAATGGGAAAATGTTAGGGGAGACAGCTGTCATTTGCAAATGGTTGTCCCTAAAGCTAAAGTACCGGATGTGCTACAGCTGTACCATAATGATTGTTCAGGAGGCCATCTGGGAGTTAAACGAACTCTACTGAAGATCCGAGAACGGTTTTACTGGGTCCACTGTCGAAACGATGTCGAGGACTGGTGTCGCAAATGTACAAGTTGTGCGGCTGTAAAGGGACCTCAGACTCGTAGTAGAGGTGCATTGAAGTTGTACAATGTTGGTGCACCATGGGAGAGAGTAGCCATTGACGTGGCGGGGCCGTTTCCGGAGAGTGAAAGCGGTAACAAGTATTTCATGGTTGTGATGGATTACTTCACTAAGTGGCCAGAAGTCTTCGCCATTCCAAATTAAGAAGCTTCAACAGTTGTAGATAAACTAGTTCATGAAGTCTTCTGTCGTTTTGGAGTACCTTTAGAGATTCACAGCGATCAAGGAAGGAATTTTGAGTCTCAAATATTCCAGGAAACTTGCCGAGTTATGGGTACTCATAAAACAAGAACGACTTCTTATCACCTGCAATCTGATGGAATGGTGGAACGATTTAATCAGACATTGGATAGGTACCTAGCAAAAGTTGTAGACAATCGGCAACGAGATTGGGACAAGCACATACAACCGTTTTTGTTGTCATATCGAAGTTCTGTTCACGAAAGTACAGCAGTGACACCAGCTTTCGCAAACTTTGGAAGAGAATTACGGCTGCCTGCAGACCTGATCACCGGGATACCACCTGATGCCCCACGCAGTATTACCGATTATGCAAACGACTTGCGGAACAAAATGAATGACATTTATGAGCACGTCAGACAATCGGGCCAGCAAATGTCTGAGAAAATGAAAACCCGGTACGACCGCAAAATGAACAATAAAGGGTTCAACGAAGGTTCATTAGTGTGGTTGCACAATCCAGTCCGCAGCAAAGGGAAATCTCCTAAGCTTCAAGCTAAATGGGACGGCCCGTACCGGATTGTAACCAGGATCAACGATGTGACCTACCGGATACAGAAAGGCGCAAGAGGGACTCCTAAGATCGTCCATGTTGATCGCTTGGCGCGTTATTATGGGACCGATAATGCTCGGGACGAGCATGTCTTAGGAGGGGGCAGTGTTGTGTGAATAAGTCAACTAGCGCCATCTAGTGTCAGGAACGAGAGCGATGGGAGCTTTGCAGAGAATGACATCACAAATCTCCCAACCGACAGCGCCATCCAAATAACTAAGTTTCTGGAAAGTCTATACTCGCACACTCGTCCCTTTGCGCGCATTTACCTGAATATTCGGGATGTTTCTTTGCTAATTTAAATAAATAGGCGCTGCAAGATGCGATCGGGCAGAGTTGAACTCGGCGACACAAGCGAAGCTTCGGAGCGGAATTAAGTGAATTAGTGTGTTTAATTATTAGTGTTTTTAACTTTAATTTGTATAAAGTAAATTAAAGTGTTAATTTAGGTAATTTTATCGGCAATTTTTATTGTCACGAACCTCAAGCTCGTAACATTATTATTCAACATAGTTGCCATCGACGGCGATACACCGATTATAGCGATCTTCCAACTTTTCAATACCATGTTTGTAGTACGATTTGTGTTTAGCCTCAAAATAGGCCTCTGTTTCGGCGATTACTTCCTCATCGGCTTTAAATCTCTTTCCAGCGAGCATTCTCTTGAGATCTGAGAACAGGAAAAAGTCGCTGCGGGCCAAATCTGGAGAATACGGTGGATGCGGAAGCAATTCGAAGCCCAATTCATGCAATTTTGCCATCGTTTTCATCGATTTGTGACACGGCGCATTGTCTTGATGAAACAACACTTTCTTCTTCTTCAAATGGGGCCGTTTTTTCGCGATTTCGTCCTTCAAACGCTCCAATTACGCTATATAATAGTCGCTGTTGATAGTTTTTCCCTTTCCAAGATAGTCGATGAAAATTATCCATGTGCATCCCAAAATACGGACGCCATAACCTTACCGGCCGACTGTTGAGTTTTTCCACGCTTTGGATTCGGTTCATCGCGTGCAGTCCATTCAGATGACTGCCGACTGGACTCCGGAGTGTAGTGGTGGATCCATGTTTCATCAATTGTCACATATCGACGCAAAAATTCACTTCTATTGCGGTTTAACAGCTCCAAACATTGCTCTGAAGCATCGACACGTTCTTGTTTTTGGTCGATTGTGAGCTCGCGCGGCACCCACTTTGCACATAGCTTTCGCATACCCAAATATTCATGAACGATATTTCCAACACGTTTCTTTGATACCTTTAGAGTGCCAGCTACCAGTACAAATCAACCTCAATTTACGATCTTCCAAAATCATTTTGTGGATTTTTTTTATGTTTTCGTCCGTAACAGCCTCTTTTGGACGTCCACTGCGTTCATCGCCTTCGGTGCTCATATGGCCTGTACGGAATTTGGCAAATTACTTACGAATGGTTGCTTCGCCCGGCGCAGAGTCCGGATAACACTCATCAAGCCACTTTTTGGTATCAGCAGCACTTTTTTTCATCAAAAAATAGTGTTTCATTAAAACGCGAAATTCCTTTTTATCCATTTTTTTCAAAATAACAAAAGTTGCTTCACTCAAAATGCTGTATCTCACAAATAATCAGACAGCTGTCAAATTTATACAAGTTTCTTTTGAAGGTTGGTACTACCTAAAAATGATATGGATTTTATTCTAGTGGCGCCATCTCATAGAGACGATACGAACTTTTCAGCCCAACCAATATAATCGATTAGTCTATGTTTTAAAATTGGGTTTTGATTTTAAAGTTTAGCAAAACATGTACTTGCTTTTCTATCCGACATTTGATGTATATAAAAAAACACCTTATAATTTATTTGGTAATTTAATTATTTTTTGAGAAAGACAAAAACAATAGCAATAAATATAATTAACACTGACTTAATAATAGGTACTAATTATAACATAGAACATAAATGAAAAACTCATGACGAGCAAAGTGGCTCAGGACCATGCTTTGCGGCAGTCTGTGGAGGAAGATGTTCAGTAGTGGACTTGTGAACAGCTGTAATGATGATGATGATTCGAAATTTTGCACGATTAAATTATAAGAAATCGACGTTTTTTTATAGGATAGGGTGACAAACGAGCACACATTTCACCTGATGGTAAGTGGTTACTTTGGCCCACAGACATCTACATCTATCCTCGCTTACAAATCAAAATGCAGATGCGTTGTCACCCGTGAGGGCTAAGATAAAATGCCTCGTTTCCTTTAAAAAGGGTATCTGGTTCTCTACACTCACTATACGAAACACAGCATCATAAGCTACTATTTTACGCTGATATTCTGTGAGAGCGTGGTCCTTCCCCGGTCGAGCCGACCTTCATGCTGCAACTATACTTCTATTATAATAGCATGGTTCTACCACGTATAAACGACGTGCTTCATTTTTTTTCATTTTAAAATTGTTCTCGTAATAATCTGATTGTAAAAAAACGTTAATTTTTTTGATAAATAGCTTATTGATTAAAACAAATGTTTAATAATAATTAGATCACGCTAATTAAAGTAATAGGAATGTTAAAAGTTGAAATTGGCACTAAAAGGCTGGTAATTGGGGCATCCACCCTACAAAGCTTAAATATAAAATTTAAATCAGATGCGTGTAATCACTGTGGGAGCTTGTAGCAAACTAAACGCGCGGCCAACGTGTGGACGCGGCGACCAAACCCTGCCAACAATCCTTTGATCTTTTGTAAAAAACCGACACCACACGGATCTCGCGCCAACTTGCGGGCCATCGTTCCAATACATACCAATGAAGCCCAAACACCCCGTCTACACGTTGGCCAATGCTATTGGCCACTACATTCGCCACTGTGTTGGCCAACGTGTAGAGGCGCCGTAAGAAATCAAAAACAAATTCGATCTTTCAAATTATTAAAATAATTTTATTTGACTACGATTCCCGCCACCAACCGTGCGTACACTTGTGTGCGTGACTCATGTCAATGTAATAGTTCGATTCTATACCTATATCAATTTTGTAAACGCGTTAACGTAAATACTGCGGCAAAAAGAGCGACACGTCTCTACAGCACCAGGCCTCGGCCGGCAGTGACTGCACAGGCGTTTACGCAAACATCCGTACGTATTATTTCAGAAATAAGAATATGTGATTTTATAAAAAAACTATTAGTTGGACTAAAAAATTGAAACACTATAACGATAATATGTTGAATGTATAAAAATCTGACAAAAAATCAGAATGATTGAATGTATACTAGTATGGTTTTTACTAGTTAAACGAAATTTTTGGAGGTATGTTTGTGATTTTTTTCTATCGTATTAAATTAGTGGTATCATGTTTTCAACACACTATCTAACTAGGATATATCCTGGACAGTATCATACATTTTTTTGGGTTTGTTTACTGCAGTGGATCATTTACTTTGAGTCATTATAAAACTTGCGTTTAGGGTCATGCCTCGTCTTAATGTCTTATTTTCGGCGGGCGCAAACGTATTTTTTTTAAATTGGTGAAGTTCATCTAGCCAGTATTTAAATTTTTTAAATAATAAGGTTTTGACGGAACTTGTGACCCGACTAAGTATAAAGTACATGTATAATATGGGCTGCAAATGTATAATGTTGGCTGCAAATGTATAATGTGGGCTGCAAATGTATAATGTGGGCTGCAAATGTATAATGTGGGCTCAAATGTATAATGTGGGCTGCAAATGTATAATGTGGGCTGCAAATGTATAATGTGGGCTGCAAATATTCTCTGTTGGATAGAGGTCTTCTTTTGTGGAAAGTACTAGTTATTACTTATCTAACATTAACGCCAACATTATTACCTGCTTTATAATACAATTAAAAATAATTGCACGTGATAATTAATAGAACCAATCGTAACTTTAGCTAGAGCCGTGGTAGTTCAGATGGTTAGCGCTCGCAGTAAATTGCACAGTACGCTTGCAGGTAATAATGAAATTAAACAAAAAATGAAAGTAACAAAAAATTTTAAGTGTTGTAATTGCAATTTTAAGTTTACCACGTACTCGACAGTGAATGAAAACGTCGTTAGAAAACCTGCATGTGTGAGAAATAAGAAAAAAAATATTTCGAATAGATGTGAAGTTCGCCAACACATATTGGGCCAGCGCGACGGACATTACTAATACACTACTAATTCCGATACTACTACTCCTAACACTACACTACACTAAGAAAGACACTTAGTCGTCAATAATACGACAAGTGTTTAACTCTAAACGAGGCATCATCAGGAGATTCCGGGATTGCTAACCGCTAATCATAATAAGCGGTTATTTTTTATTCTTCTTCTCTTAGCTGAATAATATTATATTCTATGTAATTTATTACCAACATCTTTAATAAGTTAATCACGTGCCCAAGTGAAAAACAATTAAGGCCACGACTTTTTCTGCCACCAGGGCGGCGACACTTGACACACACACTCAATGAGGTGTAATATTTGACAGATTTCATAGCAGGGAAATAAATTTGTTTGAAAAATGTATAGGTTAATGTTTTTTTCTGTACTATTAGTTATATTTTTATTAATTATATTAATATAAATTAAAAAAAACTATAAATATTCATAGTAAAAAAGTAAAGTTACAGCCTATATACGTCCCACTACTGAGCACAGGCCTCCCCTCATTTCTGAGAGGATTTTAGGGCAAGGAAGTGTCCGCCAAGCTGCCCCAATGCGTGTTTGCGAACTTCACATGTCTTTGAATTTTTTTCTTAATACTCAGACATGCAGGTTTCCTCACGGCGTTTTCCTTCACCGCCAAGCACGTGGTAAATCAGCACTTAAAATTGCAATTAACAATTTCATTGGTGCCGGCGGGGATTGAACCCGGTTTGCTCGCGTACTGTGAAATTTACAGGGAGCGCTAATCATCTGAGCTACCACGGCAAATATTCATAAAAGTAGAAAATTTTAGAAAAAAATTTAAAAATATGCAAAATTTAATGAGCAAACCACTAAGGAAATTGTTTTGTGTATTAATATAATATTCTAGAAACTGATAAAATTTTATTTAAAACTAACTTCTCAATTAAGTGGAAATATAACCTCAAATGGCTTAGCAAGATCCGCCGTTATGCCGAAAATATTGCAGCATTAATTTTGAAATAAATATATGGTTAAGTTGAGGATTAATGTTAAGGACTATGTTAGACGAAAACACGATTCCGTAAAATTTTTTCGATAGAAAAAAAAATCCAAAGTTACCTCCAAAATAAATAATAAACCGTTGTTATTCATAAAATACTAATAATAATAATAAGATCATGAAACTTTGCATACTAACTGAACTATAAAGCAGTGCTTATGTTATTTACTTTTTTAAAATACCATTATTTTCACTGTAAAAAGAAATTATCTAAACTATCGGCTTCTTGAAGCTTGATTCCTGCCGCCCGGTCAGTTTCGCTTCGGCCTTTGAAGGGGGAGGTTGTGTCGCATACGATCAGAATACACGTTAAGCAACAGGACGACGTAAAATTAAAATGGGAAATAACTGTAATAAAAATAAGAAGCGACTAGGTAGGCGTTAAGAAACGGGCATAAATATTATAAACCTAATGAAATAAGTATCTAGCGACCTATCTACTTACAGTATTAGTGATTACAAACATGTCGGTGCATAGCATACGACGCGCGGGGAAGTGGAGGTGAAATTAGAATTTTAGCTGTCGTACTATATCCTCTTAAATGACAATTTGTAACAAAAAATTAAACTCAGTTTCAACTAGCGATATCTGGTGTGCGGAAGATTATTAGTCCTCATTAAACAAGTCAACTTATTTGGAATACAAAAATATTAGAGGTCTTTTTTTCGCTTCATAAGCTTTAAAATTGGTATAACGCCTATGCCGATCTATGAAAAAAGAATCATAAATGAAACAACTTTTTAAAACAAGCTTTATTTTCTAACTTCACTGACACTTGTTTCAGAGCGAACAGCTCTGCTTGTGTTTTAGCTTAATTTCGACTGTGGCTTTACTGTTAATTGATCTGCCAATCGCTTTCTCTTATTTATTTAATGTTCGCTTATACATACGAAATGTGTCAAAATCCGTTTGATAATATTAATGCTCTATACCTGAAATGATTAAACTATAGAGATTAAATTTTATAATTTAACAACATTTGTAGGTACACAGCTAAACGATAAATGACTCATACGTGGTAGAGCCACGCTACAGCTATATTGTGGTTGTAGCATGAATGGGTCGGCTCGACCGAGAAAGGACCACGCTCTCACAGAATACTAGCGTAAAATAGCAGCTTAATACTGCTGTGTTTATTATGGTAAGTGTAGAGATCCGGAGACCCTTTTTTTACTGAAAATGCGGCATTCCATCTTAGTTCTCAGGGGTGACAACGCATCTACGTTTTGATTCTTAATCGAGCATAAATGTGTCTATGGTGTCTATGGGCCACAAAATCCACTTACCATCAGGTGGACTGTGTGCTCGTGTGTCATTTTTATTCCATAAAATAAAAAATAACAAACTTTTTTGATTGATGATATTAATCGCCTCCCTTAAAATTTATAATATTTGGAATGTCAACCAAGTGTCGATGGTAACCTGCAGTATGTCTGGTAATTCGATAGCCGGATATAGATAGCGATATGAGCTTATGAAGCACATAGGCACACTCTCTGAAGTACAACCTGTAGAAGATCGACATCATCGACCGTTACAGCCTATTAAAGACCACTGCTGAACACCTCCCCCATAGATTTACCACGCTTAGGAAGCGGGTTGGGAACCCGCAGTGTTTTATATTAAATCTTTTTTAGAAAGATGCTGCGAGCTATTTCCCGATATGTTTCCGTCTGTCGCTTCTTACGACATCCACGTGATGGTATGGGGTAGTGGATATTCTTACACCATACTAGACGGTCACGTACCACATCTTAATAAAAAGGAGAAAGAAAATGTTTTTTGCATAAACTTATAACCAATTTAAAACGTACGTTTATGTGCTGCCCTTAATTAAAAACTTTATTCCGAAAAGACTTACAATGCCGTTGGAGTCTAACGGTCCAAAGACCCAGCAATTAGATAAAGCTCATACAAACTATTAATGGAGTAATCCCTTACTAACACAAATGTTGCATTCCCCTTCAACTAGAAAGTTGCGAAAGCAAACAAACTAATGCGTCGGGGACGTTCAAAGCGGGTGAAAATAGACTCATCTGAAATCCTTTCATGTCTGTCCGTCGTCCGTCCCACGTCCGCGACACCGTGAGACGTCGATAAGCGTTTTGTGTAGTGTGACCATACAATGTTCTGCAATCAGGATGTCTCGACTCTATCTGTGTAGTTTGTATCTTAAAATAGCGTTCCTCGTGACAGAGACACATAATTTGATATCGTAAATCAAAATAGCTGCTAGCTAGCTAGCTGAAATAACATAAAAAAGTAAGCTCTCTTAATACTTTTAAAAGCGATTTAAGACTGTGCGAAATTTATTTTTCATCTTTATTGTTTTTAGAAGTTAAAAGCTACAGAGCGTTATTACACGTTTCTGTGCGGCACTTAAAATATTTTCCTTAAATTAGTTCTAATTCTGAACTCCGAATTTCTTAAATATTTATTTATATAAATCTAGTGTCTCCTGTGATTTGGCATAACAGTTGGCAGCATTAGCTTTCTGTTACTATATCACATTGAGACTAGTGTAACAGAGACTTCACCGACACCTTTGCGCAGTGACATTTAGGTGTGAAATGATATATTTTTGAACATGCGTGGATGCCTAGCGAAAAATAACTTCAAAGAAACCGGTTTAGATATAATGTAATAAGTTTATTTCGTTTATTTTTCGAGAAATGCAGATCAAACGGTAATTGCGACTTTGTTATTTTTTCAGTATTTTGAACTACGAGTTGTTTTAAATATTAGTTAAAAAGGGTTTTTCAACTGATCTAGCTATTTCTGTTAGAACTTAAAAACTTATATTTATTAATAATGATTAGAATATAATATAATCAATCCTCAAATATGCATTGTAATGTATATATAACATTGCTGAATTATCCACGCTATACCAAAACATCAGCTTCAATTTTGCTATTTTTATACAGTTTGGTCAAAATACAAATTTATAATTCACAAAAAATATATAGGAATATCTAAATTGTCACAATTGGTAGAAATAGCAAAAAGCATTTTGCAAAAATAATTAAGAAGTTTATTCAAAACATACTGCTTTCTATTTCAAAATTCACGAAAATTATTACAACAGTAATATTAATTTGACCTTTTTGAGTGTTATTTTAATAATCTATTAGTTTAATAATACTTTAGTAACACTAATAGCGTGCATTCACAATGTTGCCACAAACTACGTTGGCTGTTTAACTAGACACCGCAGACATTGCAAACGCAAGAATTATCGCTTTTTCATCGTTTCCCAGAACGTATTACTGAGATTCCCGCGTCAGGGGTATAGGTTAGGGGTTAGGGGAGGCAAAAAGGGGTAGCGTATCACTACGGCTCATTAATCACAACGCCTGTCAACGTCGCCGTGATGTCTTGAACGCTTTGCCTAAACTTTATTACTCCTCCGACAAGAGTTTAGTAAACATAGAGTCGTAAACGTCGGTGTTGTTTTAAATAAAGACTTTACGGACAACAACTGTGGTGATTTATTCGATAAAGCTTATTTAGAGTGAACTGCGGGCGTTGAAAGAGTCACGGCAATAATTCAACTTCATTTACGTTTTCGCTGAAATTGTTAGTGCAATGCGATATACTCGTAAATCATTGCTAATGTGCAGTTTGGAGTGTCGCTGTTGGGTATATTTTATCTGTTTGAAATTAAAAATTAAGAAATTTAAATATGAATATTTTAAATCTCGATTTGATAACGCAGTGGCTATACCGACGATTTACTGAGTTGTAGTACTTGTTTCCGGTCTAGGAGTTTTTTGGGTATGACACCCAAGAGACAGTATGGGGTATTCTTATACCGCCACTACACTATCAGGGGGAAACAAAGAAGTAGCAGTGTCTTTCTTAAAACAACTGTTATTGTGAACTAGTTTAAATTAAGGAATTGTTGAATTAATTGTACAGTTTACTGGAATCAAATTTAGGGTTATGTAGGGTTAACCGAGTGGTAAAATTCGAAATGTTTTACAACCGACTTCAATATAAATTAAATGAGAGCATTATCAATGTAGTCGAAGTCAATTAAATGTGCATTATTAAGGATAACTCAAAATCTTGATCAAATTTATAGTGGACCACATGAGAAGTACCAGATTTCATATAAAAAAAGAATCATCAATATCGGTTCTCCTAGAAAAATGTTCTGAGGTAACACATATGAAAAAATATACAAAATAATTAAGTATTTTTGAAGTCGGTTAAAATATGGTAGTACAAAATAATTAAGTATTTTTGAAGTCGGTTAAAATATGGTAGTAATAAACCGTGGTTGCTAACCCGCCTGTTGAGCGTGGCAACTATGGAAAATATCCAGTTATGAAAAAAAAATAGCGGAAGCCTATGATCAGTAGTAGATATTGATCGACTGTAATGGAGGAACGAGTGATAAAATAATATTATACCAAGATGAAGTGGTAGGTATGTAGACCGTGCTAGAGCAGCACTGCGCCTGCATCATGGGTGCAGCACGAATGTGTCTTCTCCGCGGTTAAAGATCAAGATATAGAATACCAGCGTACAATAGCAGTATAGTGCTGCTGTGTTTCGTATTAGATATTGAGTATAGAGAACCGGAGACCCTCTTTACTGGTAATGACATTTCATGACAGGCATTTCATATTAGTACTCAGGGATGACCACGTATCAAGGATAAGCGCCCGACGTAATATCACAAACGTCATTGGTGACAGAGAAATTCGAACGTAAGCAACCCAGGTTCGAATTTCTCTGTCACCAATGACGTTTTTGATTGCTTTCAGTAAAATGCTTTAAATTAAATCAAATAAAATAATACTTAAAAAATAAATATCTGCACTCTATTGGTTACTCGAACTAATGTTAATTGCAAAGTGGAGTAGACGAGTGTATGTAAAAAGTAGCAGAAAGTTTCCCAACTAGACGACCCACAAAGAAAACATCAAAGAGGCGATGGAGGCGGCAATTTGATTCTGTCCTTTGATTACCAAGCGGGCCCCTACCGCACTCGCTATTCTCGATCCGCCACTGTATTGGAGTGACACTAGCGCAGGGCTATCAAACCTCCTGATTTACGACCGCCTTGGATTGAGAACATCATCAAACACTTGTTTACTTTTATTTTAATTGGTTTCTTTATTGCTTTTGTAGATAGTGCTTTAATAATCTTTACATCATTTAGTTTAACTAACGTATAAACGTCACTAAATTGTAAATGATAACGTGTTTTATGTGTTTATGGTTGTAGCATAAATAGGTCAACTAAACCAGGGAAGGATCCCGCTCTTACAGAATCCCAGCGTGAAATAGCAGCTTAATCTTGCTTCGTTTCATATAGTGAGTATAGATCTGGAGACCCTTTTTAATGGAAACGAGACATTCTATCTTAGTCCTCAGAGGTAACAACGCACTGGATTTTGATTATTTTTTGAGTATAAATGTAGAAGTCTATAGGCTACGGCATTTACTTACCATCAGGTGGACTGTGTGCTCGTTTATCCTCGATTAAGAATCAAAATGCAGCTGCGTTGTCGCCCCTGAGGACTAAGGTGGAATGCCTCGATTCCAGTAAAACGGGTCTCCGGTTTTGTTAAACTCACCATACGAAACACAGCAGCATTAAGCTGTTATAGAGGATAGATGTAGATGTCTATGGGCCACAGCAACCACTTACCATCAGGTGGACTGTTTGCTCGTTTATCCTCGATTAAGAATCAACATGCAGCTGCGTTGTCGCCCCTGAGGACTAAGGTGGAATGCCTCGATTCCAGTAAAACGGGTCTCTGGTTTTGTTAAACTCACCATACGAAACACAGCAGCATTAAGCTGTTATAGAGATTAGATGTAGATGTCTATGGGCCACAGCAACCACTTACATCAGCTGGACTGTCGTTAGTCACCCTATCCTATAAAAATAAACGACAACCACGGGACGGTATGTGGTAGTAAATATTCTTACTTATTTCGTGTTATTACATTTTATTTCATTATTTCAAGCAGAAAACAAAAAGACGTATTAGAATATATTAATACTGTTACGCGCTCAAATCGGCGCACTAGCGCCATCTAGTCTACGAACCGAAGAACTAAACTTCTTGAAGTTTAAAACTCGAACTCTCTCGATCTTGCGCGTGTTTACTTGAACATTCTGGATATTTTGCTAATTTATATAAATAGGCGCTGCAAGATGCGATCGAGGAGTATTGAATTGGCGATACGAGCGAAGCTTCGGAGCGGAATTAAGTGAATTAGTGTATTTAATTATTAGTGTTTTAAGTTTTAATTTGTGTAAAGTAAATTAAAGTGTTAATTTAGGTAATTTTATCGGCAATTTTTATTGTCACGAACCTCAAGCTCGTAACAATTGGTGTCAGAAGTGGGATAAAATCATGCCGATTTTACCAAAGGAGGAATCGGAGGGTGTCCGTACCCGAAGTCAACGCCAGCAGGAGACGGACCAGAGGAGATTTGGTGGTGCAACGCCGCAGACGTCGGAGGGCCAACGGCCAGCCACGGAGGCTGCGGGCCCGTCAGTAGCTCCTACACCTGCAGCACCTGACTTAGGTGCTCTGATGGCGATGCTACAGGAGCAGCTGCAGAGCGGACGAGAGGAACAGGCCCGTCTGTTGAAAGAGCAGCAGGAAGAACAGGCCCGCCGACAGGAGGAGCAGGTCCGTCGGTTGGAAGAACAGCTGCGGGGTGGACGGGATGAACAGGCCCGCCGACAGGAGGAACAGGCCCGCCGGTAGGAGGAACAGGCCCGTCGTTTAGAAGAGCAACTCCAACGCGATAAGGTAGAGCAGATGCTCCTCATAAAGGACCTTCACGCTATCTTCGGAAAAGAGATACGGGAGGTGAAGGATAAGGTTGCTCAACATGACAACCGCCTGTCGGAGGCCGAAACCCGAATCGACCAAGTAAACAATCGGGTTGACAACGTAATGGCTGACGTGAAGAAAACGCTGGACGACCTCAAACTTGGGGATGGAACAACAGCTCCCGTAGTAGCTACAACACCTTCGCTACGTGGATTCAAAGTGCCGCCGTTTGACGGTACCTCTTCCTGGTCAGCCTACAAGATCCAGTTCGAGGCTGTTATGAAGGCGAACGCCTGGAATAAAAGTCAGGCCATGACTGCTCTCACACTAGGCCTGCGCGACCAGGCCTTAACAGTTCTGGAAGCTCTCGGTGAGGAAGTGACTTATGAGCAACTCCTTGAGGCATTGGAGGCGAGATATGGCGACGCTCACCTGGAACACGTCTTTCGTGCGCAGCTTAAAGATCGCGTGCAGAGCATCCATGAGAACCTGCAGCAGTGGGCTCTAGAGGTGGAGAAGCTGGTGCGGAAAGCATACCGGTCTGTACCTGCGCTCATTGAAGGGAACCTGGTGCAGACATTCATCGACGGCATCCGCGACCTGGAAGTCAGAGCTGCTGTGAGGCTCGGGCACCACGAGACGCTTAAGGATGCCTTGGCCCATGCACTGGAGGTAGAAGCCGTGCGGCAGGATCACCATTCCCATCGCGTCAGGGAGGTTGCAGCAGCTACAGTTCGCGATCGCAACAAAGGATACAGCCCTAGGTGCTATGGCTGTGGGGAAAAGGGCCATCATCATCCAGCTGCCCTAAGCGAACCCTAGAAAGGGAAGGTGAACGATCCCAGGAGGGTAGTGCGGCCAACAGCACCGCCCAGCAGCAGCAGGGAAACGAGCAAAAGCCAGAACTGCGGGGCGGGTGCTGGCTGATGTTAAAAGAGCCCCAAGGATCTCGATCTCACAAACCCATGATGGGAACAGTCTAATCATCAAGGGCGAGGTCAACGGAATGCTGTGTAAACTGACCATAGACACTGGAGCCTCTCGTACGGTTGTTAGTTCCCAACTTATAAGTCAGTTCCTTGGGGACTCCGCATACAACCGAGAACGCATTAATTTGGTAACAGCCACCGGTCAGCATATACCCGTCCGTGGAGAGAAGGAGATGGAGTTGAAGCTAGGCAACGTGATCTACCTGCATAATGTCATCGTGGCTGATATAATGGACGACTGCATCCTAGGCCTAGACTTTATGAGGAATAATTGTTGTGAAATCGACGTTAAGCAAGGTGTTTTGAAATGTGGACAGGAGGAAGTTTTTATGGAAGGTGATTAAGAAGATTAAGAATAATGAAGATTAAGAAGATTGTTCTTCCGCCGAGATCGGAAACGATTGTTCCGGTTAGTCTTCCCCGAAACGCTGGGCAAGCTCACCGTTGTGTACTTGTGGAAAGGGTAAACAATGACCTGCCATGGAAAATAGCTCGAACCTTGGTCAGAACCACTGACATCTCAAGAATACGTGTGCTGAACCTTTGCGACCGGGAACAGATTATAGAAAAAGGCACACTGGTTGGCACTTGTGAGGAAGTGGATTGGTTACGTCGGTGCCAATATATATCGAGTGGGACCCCCAGCAAGGATTCAGAAACGAGAGTGACCACACTTTTGGAAGACTGTCGCAGTGTTCTCTCCCCGAACGAATTGGTCAAGGCGAAGAAGTTGTTACTCAAGTACGCCGATGTATTCTCGTCAAACGATGCTGACATAGGAAAGACTGGCTTAGTTCAACACAAAATAAACACAGGAGAGGAATTGCCTATCCGTCAGCGGCCAAGAAGATTGCCGGTAGCACGTGAAAAGGAAGTGGAAACCATAATTGAGGGAATGGTGAAGGATGGTGTTACTGAACCTTCATCTAGTCCATGGTGTTCACCCGTGGTGCTGGTAAAGAAGAAGGATGGCAGCATGCGGTTCTGTGTTGATTACCGCCGTCTAAACGACGTTACAAAGAAGGACAGCTATCCCTTGCCAAGAATTGATGACACGTTGGACATGCTTACAGGAGTAAAATGGTTTAGCACGCTGGATCTAAAAAGTGGCTACTGGCAAGTTGAAATTGACCCTAAGGACAAGGAGAAAACTGCGTTCTCGACGGGAAAGGGTCTGTGGCAATTCAAAGTAATGCCGTTTGGGTTGTGCAATGCTCCAGCAACGTTTGAAAGGCTGATGGAACTTGTACTTACCGGGCTAATTGGCGATGCCTGTCTGGTCTACTTGGATGACATCATCATCGTGGGCCGTACGTTTGAGGAACACCTTGAAAACCTGGGACGCGTGCTCAAGAAGATTCAGAGTGCCAATCTCAAGCTGAGTCCGAAGAAATGTTCACTATTCAAACGGCAAGTCAACTTTTTGGGGTATGTAGTGTCGGAAGAAGGTATCCGCACGGATCCGGAGAAAATCGCAGCTGTATTTTTGGGTTTGTGCTCCTATTACCGGCGATTTGTGAAGAACTTTGCAGATATAGCCAAACCTCTGCATAAGCTAACCGAGGAGAAGCGACATTTCTGCTGGGATGAAAGTTGTAATATCGCATTCCAGGAGCTCAAGGACCGTCTGTGCAAAACACCTATTTTGGGATACCCTGATGCAAGCAAAGAATTTATAGTTGACACAGACGCAAGTGATATAGGACTTGGCGGTGTGTTGTCTCAACGGAATGGTGACCAAGAGGTCGTGATAGCGTACTTCAGCAAGTTGTTGTCAAAACCGGAAAGGAACTATTGTGTCACAAGACGCGAATTGCTAGCTGTGGTAAAGTCGTTGCAGCATTTTAGCAAATATCTTCTGGGGCGAAAATTTCACTTACGAACTGACCATGCTGCACTAAAATAGCTATTGCAGTTTAAAAATCCAGAAGGACAAGTTGCGAGGTGGATTGAACTACTGCAGGAATACGACTTTGAGATCGAACATCGCAGCGGGAAATCTCATGGCAACGCAGATGCATTATCACGAAGACCTTGTCCTGAAGATTGCAAACATTGTACTAGGCAAGAGAGTAAGGAAGTGGTATCCGTGAGGATGCTCAGGGCAGACCACCTCAGCAACGAGTGGAAGGACAGCTTTCAACGTGCACAGCAGGAAGATCCGGACATCAAGCCGATCCTGGAATGGATGAAGGCCAGTGCTCCCAAGCCCAAGTGGAGCGACGTCTCAACGATGAGTTCGACCACTGGGACAGCTTGCTGCTTCGGGATGGAGTTCTGTGCCGTAAATGGGAAAATGTTTGGGGAGACAACTGTCATTCACAAATGGTTGTCCCTAAAGCTAAAGTACCGGATGTTCTACAGCTGTACCATAATGATTATTCAGGAGGCCATCTGGGAGTTAAACGAACTCTACTGAAGATCCGAGAACGGTTTTACTGGGTCCACTGTCGAAACGATGTCGAGGACTGGTGTCGCAAATGTACAAGTTGTGCGGCTGTAAAGGGACCTCAGACTCGTAGTAGAGGTGCATTGAAGTTGTACAATGTTGGTGCACCATGGGAGAGAATAGCCATTGACGTGGCGGGGCCGTTTCCGGAGAGTGAAAGCGGTAACAAGTATTTCATGGTTGTGATGGATTACTTCACTAAGTGGCCAGAAGTCTTCGCCATTCCAAATCAAGAAGCTTCAACAGTTGCTGATAAGCTAGTTCATGAAGTCTTCTGTCGTTTTGGTGTACCTTTAGAGATTCACAGCGATCAAGGAAGGAATTTTGAGTCTCAAATATTCCAGGAAACTTGCCGAGTTATGGGTACTCATAAAACAAGAACGACTTCTTATCACCCGCAATCTGATGGAATGGTAGAACAATTTAATCAGACATTGGAGAGGTACCTAGCAAAAGTTGTAGCCAATCGCAACGAGATTGGGACAAGCACATACAACCGTTTTTGTTGTCATATCGAAGCGCTGTTCACGAAAGTACAGCAGTGACACCAGCTTTCGCAAACTTTGGAAGAGAATTACGGCTGCCTGCAGACCTGATCACCGGGATACCACCTGATGCTCCACGCAGTATAACCGATTATGCAAATGACTTGCTGAACAAAATGAATGACGTTTATGAGCACGTCAGACAATCGGGCCAGCAAATGTCTGAAAAGATGAAAACCCGGTATGATCGCAAAATGAACAACAAAGGGTTCGACGAAGGTTCACTTGTGTGGTTGCACAATCCAGTCCGCAGCAAAGGGAAATCTCCTAAGCTTCAAGCTAAATGGGACGGCCCGTACCGGATTGTGACCGGGATCAACGATGTAACCTACCGGATACAGAAAGGCGCAAGAGGGACTCCTAAGATCGTCCATGTGGATCGCCTAGCGCGTTATTATGGGGCCGATAATGCTCGGGACGAGCATGTCTTAGGAGGGGGCAGTGTTACGCGTTCAAATCGGCGCACTAGCGCCATCTAGTCTCGAACCGAAGAACTAAACTTCTTGAAGCTTAAAACTCGAACTCTCGGTACCTTGCGCGTGTTTACTTGAACATTCTGGATATTTTGCTAATTTATATAAATAGGCGCTGCAAGATGCGATCGAGGAGTATTGAATTGGCGATACGAGCGAAGCTTCGGAGCGGAATTAAGTAAATTAGTGTGTTTAATTATTAGTGTTTTAAGTTTTAATTTGTGTAAAGTAAATTAAAGTGTTAATTTAGGTAATTTTATCGGCAATTTTTATTGTCACGAACCTCAAGCTCGTAACAATACGTTTAAGAACACTGTAAAGTAGTTACTGCACTGTTATTTTTAAAAATATTTTTAAATGAATACCTGATAAAGTAAAATTACTTAAGTTAGGCTTTTTTGTTTTGGGTTAATTGACAACTTTGTTAGGTAGTAGGGAATCGTTTCTTAAGGTTGAAAAACCATTTATTACGACTTTAAAATCGCGCTTCATTAACTACTTGAAATAATGTAATTGCTTCAGGTATTTTATTCGAATACTTTGAAGCAATGCCGCGGCTAATAGGTATTATTCATTTATTCAAGGTTAATATGTAGATTTACTAACGATCTTCGGATTTATAGTTAAAATCTTCTTAACAAAAACCATACGACATGAAATCCAGATGGAAACCATAACATTTTAAATATGATACAAATTCGTTTTTTTACTCATTATCGCTATACATTTAAATAAAATTTTAGCGTCTGGCTTTTATTAAGCTCTGCTATTTAATACAAAAAATTGAAGATGTTTTTTGATAAAACCCAAAATTGATAAAATAATTGGTCTTTCATTAATTGAACTATCTACCTATACGTGCGCTATATTTAAAGATCCTATTTAGGGCAAAGCAGGATTTCATTTGATGATTTCAGTTAACAAAAAAATCATTAAAAAAAGTTATGTTGTTTAATTTTATTTACATCATGCAATGTGCGCTTTTTCAGTTTTAATGACAATTTATATGAAATTTTATGTGTATTAGTTGACATTTTTAATCGTTCAAGTTTATTCGATTGCCAATCTCTCTGCCAAGAGTGACGATAATGCAATTTCTTTTTTATGGTTGGAGTGGCCCGTGAACAGTTATATTCTGGTGAAGATGGGGAATAAACTTAAGCCTACCGTAATTAAAAATTAGGTAGCTTTTTGAATGTGACAGCCCTGCGTCTCCATCAGCGTCAAGTTACCGCAAGCTGTCGGTTTCCCCGTTGCAATAATTAAAGGCGGGCAGTTGCTGAACTATTTAGGGCATGCGCCAATGTGCTGTGTGTTTTATTGTGTCAACCGAGTGGCCCTTTGTGTTTTAATTAGCAACGAACGAGACTATTATAACACTTTATTTGGCTTTTCGGTCTTTCCTAGTGGGGAAATAATGCCTATAATGGGAGAATTATTGTGTGCGAATAACAATCTGTTTGTACCATTGCAGACATTACAGATGTTTGAACTGTTTTATTTTCTTGAGTAGTTTTAAGAGAACTGTTTAGTTTTTTCTTAACTTTTTTTTACTTCTTTAATACGGGTATAGTTGATCGACTTGCTATTCATTGTACTTATTATTTGTTCAAAAATATCGATCCTAAATTAAATTATAAATTTGGCAGAGGAATATGCGTATTTTTGTATCCATTGGCGGAGAATTAGGAACGTTTAAGCGGTGAATAATCTTCACATTCTAATCAAATAATGAATTTTTCAACCTTCAAAACTCTCTTTGAAGTTTAACATTGGATATTAATCTTCAATATTATTGCTATGTCAATAATATTGCTAACTTGCTAATTCATTCCGGGACAAAGGCTTTTTTTCAAACCAGTGGTAAAAGCATATTAAATGACTTTCAATAAAAATGACGCGTAATCGATATTGAACAAAATTGTTCTATTCTGTTTTATTCCACAGAAGACAATATTTTTGCAAAAATATTAATTGGATGTTTTCATGTATGGCTCTGTGGTTGTTGTCCTGACGACACTATCGTCTAGCACTGCATCCCTAACCAACTTTCGAACTTATTGCTTAAGAGGATTAAGAGTCGACTATAGGAAAAGCTAAGAAAATCTAATAGCCTCCAGTAGTTGGCGGTATGATTATGAATTACTCAGACTAGCAACAGGAGCAGAGTTACTTTACCAGATATATATCTATATCTATGTTTTTTTTATAGAACGTAGGGTGACAAACGACCACACGGTCCACCTGACGGTAAGTGGATGCTGTGGCCCACAGACATCCACATTTATCTTCAATAAAGAGTCAAAATGCAGATGCGTTGTCAATTCTGAAGACTAAGTTGGAATGCCTCGATTCCTGTAAAAAGAGTCTTCGGTTCTCTACACTCACTATACGAAACACAGCAGCATTACGCTGCTTTTTTACGCTGGTATTCTGTGAGAGCTTGGTCCCGCTCCAGTCAAGTCGACCCATTCGTGCTACTTTACTAGTGATGCTCTTTCTCATCAAATGGTGTAATTAAGGATAAGTTTTTTTGAATTTTTAAACATTTTCCAATGTAATTAAGGATAAGTTTTTTTGAATTTTTAAACATTTTCCAGTATTCAGATGCGTACTGGTAATCGAAGTGTAGGGTGGTAATACGTGGAGTGACAACATGAAGTCAATAGGTGCAAGTGGCTCAGGAGCTCAGAATTGTGTTCTGAGACTTTTTTGTGACCTTGACATTCTTCGGGAGAGTCGTTAGTTTAGCAGTGGACTATTAAAGAGCTGTAATAATTATGATAATAATCACTTTAATGGAATATTTTGATACATAATTAAAATTAATCTGGAAGGCTGCTGATGTTTATAAAACACTTAGTTAAACACTCAGAGGAAAAGCTTCTGTTACAGGATCATTACAGGCAAGGGGACAGGCAAACACCGAAGCGATTCGGGGAAACTGGACATAACAAATGTCGTGATAATTTTTTCCTCACCTAGAAGCTAATAACTTAGCTTTGAGCTAGATCCGTTAAAATTATTTATGATATTGTTACGTGCTTAAGTCGACGGCACCAGCGCCATCTAGTCTCGAACCGAAGAACTAAACTTCTTGAAGTTGGAACTCGAACTCTCGGTAACTTGCGCATGTTTACTTGAATATTCTGGATATTTCGCTGCTAATTTATATTTATAGGCGCTGCAAGATGCGATCGGGGAAGTATTGAATTCGGCGAGACAACGGCGAGAGTTCAGACGAAGCTTCGGAGCGAAATAAAGTGAATTAGTGTGATTAATTATTGGTGTTTTAAGTTTTAATTTGTGTAAAGAAAATTAAAGTGTTAATTTAGGTAATTTTATCGGCAATTTTTATTGTCACGAACCTCAAGCTCGTAACAATATTATGCTATTACCATTACTTTGCCACTACTAGCAAAATGGCCGCGGCGGGCGCGTTCCGAATTGTAGGTAATAGATTCATTGTCTCCATTGCTTGTTATTAGAGATGGGCCGAATATTCGTTTTATATTCAGTGTTCGGCATATTTCCGCAGCTTTACCGTATTTTCGTATTCGGCCGATTATTCGGCTAAATTACTAAACATTCGTTAATGTGGTACTCAAAGTGTTCACTGTATTGAAATGTACGAATTGAGTAATGCCATGTCTTTCATAATTTTACTGTTGAAAGTATATAATAAAGTTTTGTTTTGTATGAACGATAGTTAAATATAAGTCATACTTCCATCAAATGATCTTCAGAAGACTATAGTCTAGTTTTTGTAGACAATGTATTCGGGTATCTTCTTGCCAGTTTTAACTAAGTATTTCTCATATTTAAATCAGTTGGCACTTGAATACACAACATCCTCGACGTTCTTATGCTCGTATTTTTGTATTCAGGCACAAAACACACGTGATAACGATGAGAACTCATTATTAAACATCCAAAAGTATCTTATTCCTTGGAAAAATCGGCAAATTCAAGGGCAGTGACGTCACGAGTTGTTCAGCATGGCGGCTAGCGTTTTCACGGGAAAATTTTAAAACGATAGATTAAAAGTATTTTTTATGGCACTATGTATTTGGTTTTAAAAATTTTATATAAAAATTATAGTGGTTCATTATCACTCTAGGATTCATTTAAAATATTTTTTGAAAAAGGATGTAATAACCCTATTCCTAAACGCATTAAGTCAGCCTTTTGTATTATTTTGTAATAGGGAAAGGAATAAAGAGTACATAAATGAATAATTAATAAATAAATGATAGACGATATTACAACAATCCTCTACAATGTATTTATATGCATTTCCAACTGTAGGAAAGACTAGCTGTGATGCAAATTATTTTCAGGTAGATTGGTAGTAGAGGTAACAGATAGGTAAGTATCTCACACTTGAATTTGTATCATTGGTCGGAGTATTGTACATTTGATATTATTACACGTTGATGATTGATGACTTTTCGATTAGAGAATTTATTAAATTTATGTTTATTACTTATTGTTCTTGTAAATTTAACTGCTAAAATATGGAATTTTAACCCTTTAGTATATATTCACGCCTGATGCAAAATGCATTAGAAATACTTTAGCGTAGTTTGCAGACCAGCTGTCTTCTGACCGTAAAGTTTTAAAATGGATCTCCTGGCGAAAGCGGATATTAAATTTCCCTTCTCGCTTAAGTTCCACATTCCTTTACTAAGTTCGTATAATTATGTAATAATTTAATTAGATAGTAATGTTCTCTGTTCCTCATAAAGAAATCTTTTTATAATGAGAAATGTAGCTTTGTATGTGGTAAATATGTGGCAAGGCTTAAATCATCATCGTCAGTGGTGCATAGGATTGTATTAATAATTTTTATAATATGAAAGCATTTCCAGGAAGTGTTTAATCTATACGTTAAACATGTGTCCCATGAATTCGGTGCACGTTCCACACAGGACGTGTTGGCTGTCGACGCGTCATTGCCAGGAATGATGTCAACATCCCCCCGATTGTCTCCATGCTAATATCATGGGAGACCACCTCTTATAACGCGGCGATACCGCGGAACACTTTTTATTCTGTCGCCATTGACAAATGGCTGCCGCGGATTGAATAATAAGATACGTTTTCGAATGTCGGAGACGCATATTATGCATAAAAATAAACTCACGCTTATTTCGGCTGTGGCATGCTCATTCCATATTGAAATATTAAATGCGACATTCTCTAATATATACCACTCGATTATTTTTAGTTTTAAAAAGCAAGTCTTTGTGTGTTTATAAAAATGACTGCGGTTCACTAAGTTCTGTAAGATTAACTAAGAATTTACTTTAACATGTTATGTCAAAGAATAATATTGGTATAGTTTTTTTTTATATAGAATAAGGTTGACAACCGAGCACACAGTGCATCTAAGTGGATGCTGTCGCCCATATACATTTATCCTCGATTAAGAATCAAAACACAGATGCGCTGTCATCTCTGGGGACTAAAACGGAATGCCTCGTTTCTAGTAAAAAGGGTCTCCAGTTCTCTACACTTACTATACGAAAAACAGCAGCATTTAGCTGCTATTTTACGCCGGTATTCTGTGAGAGCGTATTCCTAACCCGGTCCAGCCGACCCATCCATGGTACAGCTAATATAGCTGCAACATAGCTCCACCACTATAAATATGAAATAAAATGAACTTTATTAATCATGCAGTGGCGTCAAATATTTTAGGCGCCTCGATTTCTGTATTACGAATGACGAAACATACTGATTGGTTTGAATTCATGATATATTGACAGCGGGCCGAGCGTCTGGTGAAACACTTTTAGACAAACATTCGGCCGCTGAGCTAATGCTACAATGTCGAGCCATTTTACGTGGTAGAACCATGTTGCAGCTATGCTATTTAAACATAGCTGTACCACAAATAGGTCGGTTCGAGGAGGGTTCGAGGGTAGGACCTCGCCGGCCTACGCGCGTCTTATCCCCGCGTCTGGCGGACCGCTGGGCATGATAATAATAATAATAATAATAATATTCCACAACTATCACACAGCGCCATCTAGTCCCAAGCTAAGCAGAGCTTGTGTTATGGGTACTAGACAACTGATAAACATACTTATATATTTCTAAATACATAAATATTATAGATAAATTACACCCAGACACAGAACAAATGATCGTGCTCATCACACAAACATTTGTCCTGGGTGGGAATCGAACCCACGACCTCCGGCATAGCAGTCAGGGTCACTAACCACTAGACCAACAGGCCTGTCAAATGATACCGGGCTGAGTGGGAACAAATACATTATTTCGCAGATTTCTCGATAACATTGTATGAATATCTGTTAATATATCTATATATTTTGATTCTCCATTAAGTTCCCTAGAGATTAGTATGTAAATATTCAAAAGTTTTTTTTTACATTCGTGTTGTTCTAATTGATGGCGATTAATTAAATACTGGTCAGTTAGTAAATAATAAAAATCTTATCCGCATTCACCCAAGCTTCATCCAAGGAGTATATTGGTCGTTGTTGCTGTCGGTAACTTTCATATTTTTCAAATATTTGATACGCCACAATGCTGTGTCATCTCTGTCGATTAACCCGTTATTCCTCCTTTGTTTGACATACGCGTACATTAAACGCTCATGCAGGCGTCAATCAATTCCATCAATCATGATTGATAAAAAACGGATGGTGACTGATAGGCGTACGTTACGCGCTCATGCGGGCGTCAATCACTGCATTACACGATTGGTTATTCGTCAATCACAACCGTGATTGTTGTAAAACTGACAGCCTGCATGAGTGGTAAAATAAAAATTGGAAAAAAATGTTTTATTAGGGTATCCCCTCCTATATGTAAAGTGGGAAGTGATTTTTTTTTTAATTTCAACCCTTACGTGTGATATATTGTTGGAAAGGTATTTAAAAATGAATAGGGGTTTACTAAAATCATTTTTTGATAATGTCAATAATTTCAGAAATAATCGCTCCAAAAGTAAAAAACAATGTGTCCCCCCCCCTCTAACTTTTGAACCATAGGATTAGAAAATATGAAAAAAATCTGAAAGGTAGAACTTTATAAGGACTTTCTAGGAAAATTATTTTGAACCTGGATGGAAACAGTTTTTGTACAAAAAAGACAAAAAGTTGTACAAAATAATTTCTGGACTAAGTTTTTAGTATAATCGTTTAAGCAGGCATTTTTTTTAACTTCGTTTACATATTTTATTATCCTGAACGTATCTTTTTTCAAACAAAAAAAGAATTATTAAAATCGGTTCTCGCAATCCAAAATTACCATCGAAAACTTCTGGCACGTCTATGTATTAATTAGTAACCCAATTCCCCGAGAGATGGCGCTGTAGGTACTTATTACATTGGGTCGGGTATTATCGAATTGTTCGGTTGGTCTCTCCTTGGCATCGCATGTCGCGGAGCGTGCAATGTTGCACGCTCCATGTTCGCGCACGTACCCACTACCGGGAGCAGTTGCAGGAGCGCGGAGCGCTGCTGGAGCGCGAACATAATGGATACCCACCTTTAAACTCATAAGTGGGAACACTTATTGTGACGGACGGGAAACTACGGAACCCTACACTGAGCGTGGCCCGACACGCTCTTGGCCGGTTTTTTTTAGTAAAAATAAGGAACCGAATACCTTTCCACTAGTAATTAAGTAGGTGCTTCAACTTAGTACATAGTAGTGCATTTTGATTCTTAATCGATGGCTTTTCGTCAGTTGGACTGTGTGCTAATTTATCATCTTAACATGTAATAAAAATACGTAACAGTCAGTCACGAGAAAAAAGAGGTCACAATTTTTATGCACTCAAATCCAAATTTAATAACTTATTGGCTTACGATGTAATTTAGATCCAGGACTAGTAACACAGCAGTCGGAAACTACCTCTAGATCACGTAGTTAATAGGATTGGATTTGTCATTTGCACATTTACTTGTAATAATATCGTCGTCATAAGTAATTCGAACATTAATTTTTTAGTGCTTGCAAACTTTCAGTAGGATGTGATGTCCTGTTTGATTTTCTAAGCCGGCAATACTTAGTTTGAAATAGATCTGTCGTATTTCATTTATATGGGACGTCATACATATATGAAACAGACCTTTTCAAAAGATAGTTACGTTTTTCCAATTTTTACGGTAAGTACGGAGGTAGTTTACGATTTTCCAAGTTAAATTTTAAAATTTGTAATTTAAAAGTACTATTTCTTCTTCTTCATTTGCCCATAAAAAATCATTGCTGAATAAGGCTCTACCGTTGTATGAAAGACTTGACTCACCGTCACCCAGGCTAAACGGATTAAAGACCGCTTCTGACGCTGCTTTACGTCGCCGATGTAGGTATTTTACACCTGAAATAAACGAAATGGTTATACCGCCATCTATCGGAAGCCAGGAAATCTTTCTGACATTTCCCATAGTTTACACCCATCGGACGAAATGTCGTAATTGATTATCTCAAGCCGACTCCATGCCGCAAAAGTGTTATTTATTACAATTAAAATATACTGTCACAACGGGTGTTATAAATTTTTAATTAAATACTTTAATAAACACTTTTCTTATAGAATAAGGGTGACAAACGAGCACACAGTCCACCTGATGGTAAGCGGATGCTGTAGCCCATAGATATCTACATTTATCCTCGATTAAGAATCAAAACGCAGATGCGTTGTCATGGATTAAGATGGAATGCCTTGTTTCCAGTAAAAAAGGGTCTCCGGATCTCTACACTCACCATAACAAACACAGCAGTATTAAGCTGCTATTTTACGCTGGTAATCTGTAACAGCGTGGTATTTCCCCGTTAGAGCCGGTCCATTCGTGCTACAACCATAATATACAGTGGGTTGTTTTAGGGCAAGGAAGTGTCCACCGCGCTGCCACAAAGCGTGTTGACGAACTTCACATGTCTTCGAAATATTTTTTCTTATTTCTCAGACATGCAGGTTTCCTCACGATGTTTTCCTTCACCGCCGAGCACGTGGTAAATCAGCACTTAAAATTGCAATTAACAATTTAATTGGTGCCGGCGGGGATCGAACCCGGTTTGCTCGCGTACTGTGAAATTTACAGCGAGCACTAACCATCTGAGCTACCACGGCTCTCATGAAAGTCGGCGGTCATAAAAGTAATAAGAAATATTATAAAGTAATTAAAAATAATTAAAATGAAATTAAATAAGTAAAAGATGTTATCGAATTTTACTGTTCAGTATTTTGTAACATTTCCTTTGGCTGCATTTAGTGCTTCTATGCGTCTGGGCATACTTTCTATGTATTTTTAGCACTTTCTTTTATTTTAGGATTGTGATGCCATATATTTATTACCTTGGTGGTTATCATTTCTCTGGTAATTTCTGCTTTAGTGATCTCCTAAAGATTTTCTATGGGATTCATATCACGAGAATTGCCAGGCCAAGGTAAGACTGGAATGTTGTTCTCTTCTAGAAACTTGGTGACACTTCTTGCTTTGTGGCAGGGTGCTGAGTCATGCATAAAGGTGAAGTTCTCACCATCAGGGAACCATTCCCTGAGTGTTGGCAACAATCGATTTTGTAACACTTCTTTATATTGGTGTTGTCTTATGGTCCCCTGGATAACGTAGAGCCATCCAACACCCTTGGCACTTATGACTGACCACACCATTATTTTGTGTGGTGTTTCACCCTCTCCACGATACAGTGGGGGTGATATTTTTCACCTGGGCGCCGTCTGTAGAAGCTACTTTTTTCGGCCAAAATTTCAAAAGTTGATTCATCGCAGAAACACACCCGAAAAGACAAATAGTAATGTTTAATAATGTTATCGAATATTATGACAAATAGGAAAAAAGAACAGAAATAAGGTAAACTGACCTTATTCCAGTCCTCAATTGTCATTTGTCGATGTTCCCAAGCCCAAGCCAGTCGCTTTTTTTCATTGCTTCAGTCACAGTCAAGCGAGGTTTTATTATAGGCCGATGGCCTGTTAATCCTTCTTCTGCCAACCTGCGTTGCACAGTTCTCTTGGAAACTGATATTCCAGATTCTTGGACTAACTGAGTTAACAGGCTAGCACTTTTTTCGGTTTTGTAGACAGATATCCTTAATTTTTCTATCTGAACGTGGTGTTGTGACGCGCTTTCTCCCACTGTTGCCTTTTATCTTAGGCGACAGGGGCTGCTTTTTGTCCAAATTAATTTTTATTCTATTAACTACTGAATTGGAAACACCAGCAATATCTGCTATCTTCCTTTGGGAATGAGTGGTGTGCTCGATAAGGGTTTTAATTTCAGATTTTTTCCTAGAAGACAAAACACCCCTTACCCATGCTGGAAGACGAAATAAATAAAAATCATCAAAATTATTAATACACGAATATAAAATTTACTTTGTTTGAAATCTTCAAATCCGTCTTACACTCTATCGCGTCTTAAGCATAATGCGGCTCGCACGCTATTCAAACAATTTTAAAATATAAAAGCATAAATCCCCATAAAATCTCAAAATCTACTTATTATGTTAGCGAAAGAAGCAGGTCAGACACTCTAACCACTTGAACTGTAGTCAAGTGCATCCAAAGTTCGAAAACAAGAAAAAAATTGACTGTCCCTAATAATTTGGCAATCCACTGTAGTTGCAGCATGGTACTACCACGAATTAAAACTCTTTATATATTTTTTGCCTTCACGCTAAAATGTATTATCAAAAACTTACTTTTATTTACGATTATTCTATTAAAATTTTTAAGACATCGCTACTTGCTTCTAACAGTACTGTAGATTCATTTAAACAGATTGCTTTCTACATGTGAACGGCATAATATATTTTTATTATCGTCTTACAATCATCTGGCTAGGGCAGCGAAGACACATGCTCTGTTGTTAGATTCTCACGCATTTCTGTCTAGAATAATGATAGTCTTTTATAAAGCTGTAATGTATATTAATGAAAGGTAACTTCCGTGTTGGCTTAGTATTTATTTTACATTAAAATAAGTTGCACAACACATAGTTAAAAGACTACCTCGTTGGTCTAGTGGTTGCAGTGCGACTACTGATCATGAGTCCCGGTTCGAATCCCGGGTCGGGCCAAAAATCAATTATTTAATATTTCCGTCAAGAAATTCTCAGTAGCCGCCCGGAGTCAGGAAATTTACGGTGTCTCTCCCCCGTGCCTCGGAAAGCACGTAAAGCCGTTGGTCCTGCGCCTGATCTCTCTCCGGTCGTGTCGGTTTACCGTCCCATCGGATTATGAGAGTGAGGGAATAGAGAGTGCACTTGTGCTTGCGCATACACTTGGACACTATAATCCTGTCCTGCGCCGATGGCTAGTCTCCGTTGAGGCTGGCCGCCGTGACCGAAATTCGGTCTGGAGGACATTATTATTATAAGACAAATGAATTTCAATAATTGGCAATCCGGCCTGAGAAAGATCAGGAGTCGGGACCAACAAGTTTACGTCCATCCCGAGACATTGGGGGTGAAACACCTGATTTTTTAGGCCTGAGGCTAACCACTACTAGCTACTAGACCAACAAGTTCGAAACCGTAAGAAACCATAAATGACCGACTTTCACGTTGCATTTTCGTAGATTTACAGATTTTGTTGGTAATAATAATATGTTGGTTATAGTGCTCTACGATGTATTAATTTCGCAAAGTGACTGCAATAAACAATGTTCAGTGATGGTGTGGGCCGATTTAGACCTGTTTTAACGACATGTGATTTGTATACAATGATCATTGTTTCAAAATAAGGGTTACGTAGCACTTGTGTAGTACAATTAATATATTACGTTGACACATTTATCGTTTGTAGCTGGTGACGGTGTTTCTACCGCTCTATGACATTATTGATATAATTATATAAAAATATTAAAAAATCGTAGAGGTTTAACTTATTCTAAGATATTTTAGACTAAAGGTTATCAAAAGCGCCTCAATTTTGAGTCCAAGGTTTACTTCGTTCGCCTGATTAACTATTGTTATAAATAAACTTTCTTTATCCGTCTTTAAATGCATTTTTTTTTCGTAGTTTTCGGTAAATTTGCAATTTTTAACCTGAATTTATTATGTGATCAGCGGCTAAGAAAATTATTTCCTTATTTCTCATTTCCATTGTTTCAATTCAATTTTTATTTCCTATTTACTTTATTTTGTTCAATTTTTAAGGATTCTATTCACAAAATTTTCGCAATAATTTGCTGAAAAGTCTGCATACATTGTATACATCATATTCAAAACTAGAAGTAAGAAAAAAAACGTCAGGTTACATTCGCAATATTATACAATATAGCTAGCTTTACTTTTTTGTTATTGGTGATGTCTTGTCGTAGCATAAATATTGCATCATTTATTATTCGTATAGATTTATTAAAGCTTTCCAATTTAATGGTAAGACTATAATACTAGATGTAGGTACGTATGTATATATCTGCATGTAAAAATCAGGCATTTAACGAGAACAGGTGTTACGTATTTTATCCTTAAGCAAGAACATAAAATAACGTATCCTATTACAAGATGTTTCAGCTATGTTTACGAACATTGATCGATCGTGGTGCAGGACCAGCTTTTTTCTTTTACGATAAATATGAGAGCGAATAGGAGTGGGTTACTCTAATGCTCTAACGTCTCTTGGTCCGGAAACTCATCGAAAGGTTAATCGACGAAGTGTTCTGATCGAACTTAATATTCACATGTGATCTTATTCTATCATCGCCTTTGAGAGACAATGGAGAACCGTGTATGAATAGCAGGTTCGTCGATTCAATCTCGTAGCGTTGCATGTTTTAAACATGTTGATACTTAAATTATATGAATTGTAAACCATATAATTAACTAAGGCGTGGTTGACAAATTAAAGTTCTTATGTTCTGGTTTTATTTCTCTTCTTTTAATTTTCTCCTTTAAAATAATTTGTTATACTTACGATTACACCAGTGCTTAATAGTAGAAAATATTAACAATTTATGGAGTGTAATTTTTATTTCAGAAATGTGACATTCTAAATACTATCGAATTTTTACATCAGTGGTACTGTAGAAAACGGTATTATTATTATTATTATATAAGTAACAAAAACAACAAAAATAGTTGCCACAATAGTGTGATAATGATTAGTGATAATAAAGAAAGTGCCCTCAACTCTTTGATATTGGGTCACATTCCGTAAGACTTAAAAAGATAGCTTTAATATAATATAATATCACTCTATTCCACAGAACACTTAATATCACAGAACACTTAATATAGTAGGTGTTCTGTGTATATTAGGTGTTCTGTGCTCTATTCTAAAAGAATGTAGAGCAGTGGCATGTGATAACCTTTTTTAAACTACTTCTACGAAAAACGAACTGAGATAACAATTGACGGCAATGAAATGCACGTTACTTAGTTTTAAAAACAAAAATGTGATCAATTTTCAATAAATATAAGACGTAAAAACTGTATAACCTTATACAGTAAAGATTTTTGAACTTTCTTGTTAACTGAAATATAAAGGAGTTTTTTTTTATTTTAGAGTTTCTAAAGTCTTAGTTCAAAATTCGATCTCTTTTATTCATTGAACTTGTAGTTAAATCCCAGCCTATTTCTTTAACATATTTCTATGAAACTAATAAGGCAAAAATATGTGTTCAGATTTTTTGTATTAAAATCAACGAGTGTTTCTGTAAATATAATTGTAGAGCATTTATAAAAATAGTGTAGAGTAAAATGAGTAAGAGTTTCTTGATAAAATTATCACAATTACAGACGTTTGATGCAAAAAAAAAGTTTAGGTAGTTGTAACATGTCCAATAACATGTGACAAGTTTTGAGTTAATTATAGCATCTCTCATAATGAAACACAAATTTAGCTGCGCGCGGAGTAATTAGAAACCCGAGAAGGGAGTTGAGATGTGTTTTTGTATCAATTAATTTCATTAGGCAATTCTAATGCGGTCCAATAAAGAGCGCACAACATGTGTTTGTATGATTTGAACATCTATTTAGGTCTCTTGAATTTACGCGAACACTATAACACATTAAATAAAACTATTATTTACGGATTTTATCGCGTTTAATTAGTACTTTAATTTATTTTTATTATCACGACGTTTAAACGGCGTTGCGTAAATCGGACCAAAAATTAATATTCAAAAATTGAAGTAGACGGACTAACTATGACATTGGGACGTTAAACATCTCAGTCCCCCCCCCTCCCTGTGATCATGGGTGCTGTAAAGCACCCGAAACGTCGGGATAATAAAAATAAATTAAAGTAGTAATTAAACGCGATAAAATCCGTAAATAATAGTTTTATTCAATCTATTTAGGTCGTTGATTTAGTTTATGGACGTCCAAAATCGACGAGAGCTTATACATCTAAAGGAACTTAATAAATTATTAAATAATGTAAACAATTTGATGATGTTTAGATTTTATGTCGCCTTTTATACGCTTTATTTAAAATGTATAAGCGAAGTGAATTATTATAGTCTCGTGTCATAAAGTGATTTATGAGCTTTTGTTACTTAAAAGTAAAACGCATCTAACTTCGGGCCACAGAGTAAATATAGTCCGTGGTATGGGATATTCTTTGATGATTACGGATGTACATTATAAATAGTTAGATAAAAGTATTTGGGAATTTTAAATATTATTTTATTTGACGCTGAAAATATTTGATTTTTTCAGATGTCGTTGGGCTCGACCATTCGCGAGGAGAGAATACAAAATATTTATAAATTCTGCACCCCTGATTTGGTAAGTATATCAAATTGTTATTGGTTTAGTAATTAACAAGTGGGAAAAATAAACATTTTGTACAACCGACTTTAATATAAATAAAATGAGAACATCATCAATGTATTCGAAGTCTCGATTAAATACGCATTTATACGTGATAGAGCCATGTTGCACCTATATAAGTAGTATAGTTGTAGCACGAATGGGTCGGCTCGACCGGAGAAGGACTACATTCTCACCGAATACCAGCGTAAAATAGCAGCTTAAAATTAAGCATTCCATCTTAGTCCTCACGGGTGACAGCTCATCTGCATTTTAATTCGTAATCGAGGATAAATGTAGATGTTTGTGGGCCACACCAACCACTTACCATCGGGTGGGCTGTGTGTTCGTTTGCCTATACAAAAACATTTCAATATTCAAGGGGTTGACTGAGAAAGTCTGCCCTTTGTGACCCTTTTATTTAAAGTAATTTCTATAAAGCATTCATAAATAAATAGTAGTTTTTTAATGGTATCACCGAGGATCGAAATCGAACTCGAGTTGTTCTTTTTTTAAATAACACTGAAGTCACAAACGAACTTTATTCCAACTGATGGTAACTGGCATTCCATGGACACCTGCAGCTGACTCCATACAAAGAAGGCTGCAGATGCTGCGTCACCCCGGAGCACGGAGATGGAATGCCTCACAGTCTGTATCAAACTGGCTTTCTATACCCTTCAGGTAATAAATAATAGGATGGTTTTTACCCAGACAGACTCATCGGCAGAGAAGGAGGTCCTACTTCATTTGATCTTTATCAGCTAATCATCATCATCATCATCATCATCACAGCCTATAAAAGTCCACTGCTGAACATAAGCCTCCCCCAGAGATTACCTCATAGGGGAAGGGGGGAGGGGGGAATTTTGGCGTAGTTGACACGTTTGGCGAGCGGGTTTTTTATTATTTTGAGTTGTGATCAGGAATATGCTGCTGCCCATCACATGTTTCAATTTCCCTCTATCGCCTCTTACGACACCCACGGGACGATATGGGGTAGTGGATATTCTTATATCGCCATTACATATGTCAGCTAATAGTCCATTGGAGTACCCTTAACCGACGAGCACGTATGCGGAGGTGATAGAGGCGAGAGAGGTGTGTCAGGATCGTGCCAAAGGGAAGTCTGTAGTCTCTTCCTACCCCTCTGGGTGACAGGCGTGAGTGATTATGTTTATATGTAGTCCATTGATTGACATAGGCATCTCCATTTGCGGTCTATTGCTATCTATCGGAAATTATGAAGTTTGTAACATATCATATAGTCGCCTCGTACGACACCCGCGGTACGAAATGGTTTGGTATACTCTCTTGTTCGGCCCGTATAGCGGCCAACGTTCCGTGTGTTAGTGCAGAGCTGTTCTACACATTGTATATATAGCGCACAGTACTAGGAAACTTTGATAGCGTGATTCGAGCTTTTGTGTGTTTCGCTTGTGGCGCGACGGCAAGTCGTCACCATACAATTGCTCGCATTTTGTAAAATTTAGAATAACCACTTATCCCTTTCGATACGGCTCAATACCCCATGTACATATATATATATATATATATATATATATATATATATATATATATATATATATATATATATATATATATATATATATATATATATATATATATAATGTAATAATTGATGTAATCATACAAATAATAAGCGTAAGGGTCAGCTCACACCGAGAAGTGACGCGATCCGACGCGGCCCGCACTTTTTAAGATAGTGATACAGAATATTACTTTATTTACTACACAAAAAGATACACATTTTATTGAGATAATTCAAAAATGCTCCGCGGCATCGCGCTACGCCCCGCTGCGATTCGAAATGCCTCGTGGCGTAAGGCTACGCATCACGACGCAGCGGTGCTTCTTCGGTAGGCGCAGCGAGCAAGAGCAGTACACTGGCCTCTTCAAGTATCGTCGCGTCACGTCGCGTCTCGGTGTGAACTGACCCTAATTGAGCAAGGTTCAATAAAATTTTCGACGTTTTGAATCAGATAATTGCAGTGAATTTAAACAATACTATCCCATTGGGGAGAGAACATGTAAGACGATACCTTACATTCATTTCATTGGGCTCGCATCCACAGTGAAACCGTCCTTTTTTCATTTGTCAATAAACCGCCTATCGGTATTGTATTGTAATTGGGGATGTCTTTACATCGGTCTTGAGTTACTTGTGGGGCGTATTATCGGGTTACCGTCGCGTAATGGCATAGTATAAAATACGATTACCAGAATAAAGGTACTATCTGTCGCTTATTGTATTTTTACAGATCGAGTTCTGGATATGCATGAATCAAACAATTCAAGGTAAGTTAAACGAAACTGGAATTCTTGACGTTTATTGTCTGATATCAGTAAAACTCATGCTTTAGAGTTCTTCTCACTAATACTCTTGTTCTATATTACGGTACGGGCTTCGACCATCATCATCATTGCAATTATGGTCCTTCACAAGTCCAATGCTGAACATAGGCCTGCCCCACAGAATGCCACAAGGGTCGGTCCTGAGCCACCTGCATATATATTCAGGGCTTCTTCCGTAGTAGATTTGATTGTAGTCGCTACGTTTGGTCCAATGTTAAGCGTATGTGAAAAATGTAAAGAAGAACTTAAGCGATTTATAATAATAAATAAAATAAATTTTATACGTGGTAGAGCCATGCTGCAGTTATATTAGTAGTATAGTTGTAGCACGAATGGGTCGGCTCGATCGGGGAAGGACCACGCTCTCACAGAATACCAGCGTGAAATAGTAGCTTAATGCTGCTGTATTTCGTATGGTGAGTGTAGAGAACCGGAGACCCTTTTTACTGGAAACGAGGCATTCCATCTTAGTCCTCACGGGTGACAACGCATCTGCATTTTGATTCGTAATCGAGGATAGATGTAGATGTCTATGGGCCACAGCAACCACTTACCATCAGGTAGACTGAAAAAAAACGTTCTTTTTCCACCATGAATATTCAAATGACAGCATATTGATCAAACTAAACACTGATTTTGTTGATTGGCTTTATATTGTATTGTACAATTTATATATATATATATATATATATATATATATATATATATATATATATATATATATATATTGTATTGTACAATTTATATATATATATATATATATATATATATATATATATATATATATTGTAAGCCTCTTGTGAATCAATTTTGTGGTCATTGTTGTTGGCATCATCATATCATGCATCAAGAAACCGACATCTTTCCTCGATTAAGAGTCAATGCGCTGCCTTGCCAAAAAACAGCTCACAGAATGCGCCTAATGGCGGACTTTACCATTCACCTTACTAGTGGTGACGTATGGCTGGTTTCGAACCAATGCAGAATTTCCGCGTTGAACGGAGAGGACTTATGCCCTGTGCAGAGCGTGCACACGTCAAGCACAGCCTGCGCTTTCGAGCGCTTCCTTGCTATGATTACAGATATACTTTTTTATTACAAAACGTTAGCGTTATTCCCACACTAGGATTTTCTCTTGTATCATCGAGGCAATTTTCAAATTTAAATTACACAAGAACAAACATCCAGAACTGGGTAATTGTTGTAGGCCATACAAATACTTGTTTCGGGCGCGGTTCGAGCTTGAGGCATTTGACGTCTTAATTCAATACTAAGCCGTCGAATATTTGGAATTGATGATTATAAATTTGTTTCAAGGCATTACGGACTCTACAAGGGTTTACGTACACGGTTCCTATTGCCCTGAAAGCAGCAGATAAAAATATTATCCCATCACGAAAGTATCGTAAGAACAGACTAAGGAAAATGTTAAATTTCATGGCTACTGACTAATGTAATGACGTTATAACCGCCTCGCATACGCCGTTAAATGTATAATAACTTCCAATGTAGATCAGCATCAAACGTAAGAGATACCCGGTGTTTTTTTTAGAACAATGTAACCCCATAACGACGGGGTTCAATTCACATTATTATACAAGCTATACAGCTCTAGTTAAGGGGTATAGGCAATTAAACAATTACCATTAGGTGGACTATGTGTTCGCATTTTCTATAAACATTTTTTTTTCCTTTTAAGAAGTGGTATCGGGGTCAGGCTGGTGGGGCAAAACATGTTGCGCCTTGGCTCACAGCGGGCAGTGCCGGCACGCCTGTGCCACGGCTAGTGACGCTCGAGCCCTCTCGCCAGTATGTCGTCGCTCTGATGAGATCGCCTTCTTTGACTGCGTGCAGCGGCAGCAGGAAGCGCAGTGGTGCTGCTGTGAGTATGCTTGTTTATAGGAAAATGCTTACACATGCCTGCCTCGCGGAGGCTTTGAGTTTGCCCCGTTTTGACGGCCAAGGAAACACTTTCTCAATCATCCACGGCCTCACCAATGCTTGCTGGCCAGCGAGGCAGCAAACATTGGCGATTATTTCCTCGGAAGAGTACAATTGCTTCCCTTACTTCCTGTTCAGGTATAGGGCGCACCGCAACAAGGCATTTTAGTGTTCCGGCGCATCTTGCTCTTTAAAAAAAAAGATAAAAACGTTACCCCTACTGTATCGTAGAAGTAGTTTACATAAATATAATATATTCCGTAAGGACAAACATTTAGACCCAGAAAATTATTTGTGTGCCACTTGTTTCGTGTGGGATTCAACCTGTCTTTTCACAAAATCACAAATTTGTAAACGCAGTCTTCTTCTACTACAAAAGAATTACCTTTGAAGGAAGCACATATTTATAATAAGATTTATAATAAATTGCCTTGTAATATAAAAAAATGTAAGCTCATTTAGTAGTTTTAAGTCTCAGCATACATAATTGAACATTTTTCACCACTAAATTGAGGCTGAAGTTACTGACTGAGTGTTCGGCGACGATTAGAATAAGTATACTAAAATGTAATTATTATTTTCATGTAAGTGGCATTGTTTGTTTTTTTTGAAAATAAAATTTCTTTAAACTCATTCGAGCCCGTGGTCTTCAGCGTTGCAGCTCGTTGTCAAGCCCCTGCGCCACGAAGTCGTCTAGTATCTAGATGTTGGTGCTGTTAGTATATGCGACTCTTACAGCTTCATCTGTCTCAGGGCTACGAAGGTTACGAAGTTGTCAAAGTGCCTTTCCTTTATCTTATACAAATACTGTCGAACAATGTCCGAAAACAGTAACGTTTACAAATTAGTTGTATAAAGCACCAACTGCCTGCAGCGCAGACGGTGTCGCTGACCTGCCACGAGGTGTGCGAGAGCGTGGTGTGGCGAGTGGGATTGGGCCGTTTCGATTCCTCGCTCACAGACCACGCCGCCGAGGTCTGTGAGGGGTCGCCCGTCCTACTGCGATGTCTGTACGACCTTACTGCATCCACGGTGCACACCGATACTTCTAAATGTGAGTAACACATCCCGAATAGAACTCATATTATTTAAGAATAAAATCAAGTAGTAAAATTTTAGTCGCAGCTAGTTTCAAGAGCTACAACTTAAATGGTTTAGTTTGGTGTTTAATTTTTTTCTTTATGCCTTTATTTTAATCAGGCATATTTGATAGAGACATTTTTAAAGAAAACAAAATTCTTGATGCATACATAAATTATTACTTATCCCTTATATATTAGTAATATACTACATCATTAGTTAATAAAGCTAAAAACTATATTTTAGCGCATTTAATCGATATAATAAATTACAATTCTCACTGTAGATTTACCATGTTGCCAAGAGTCAGCAAGTTCGGAGTGCCGTAAGAATTGCGAGGAGGTTCTTCATCGCACGGGGGAGTCGCAGGAGATTGCAGACGCTTTGGCTTTGAACTGCGGGGCACCAGCGATACACGACGAATTGTGGCAGTGCTTTCTGAGAAAGGATGCGCCTGTCAATACTAAGAACTTCGTTCCGTACGACGCTGCTAAGCTGCATTGCTGCGAAAAAGTAATTTCCACAACACATATTTTGTAACAAAACCTTAGTCAAAAAAGACATTTTGTGACTATAAACTTCGGTTACCAAGTGAAATGTCTTAACCGACTACAAAAAATAGACGAGTCATACATTCGATTGTATATTTTTTTTAATTGTTTATACGTTACACGATATCTTCGTCAATTATGAACCGTCTTTTTTATAAAGGTTATTCAGGGAAATTAATTGTTTAAATGTTATTATTCAGACGATATTTGAGCTTATTATATTCCTTAGTCTACCCAAAAAGGTTAAAAAAAACCTTTAATAAAAAGTAAAAACCCAACTTATACGTAAAATTTTTTTGAGCGCCAACTACAGTACGTGAAGTTCATACTGAAGTTGGCGCTTCTATGTCCTTGCACCGACTACAAAAAGTGAAGTTATATTATAAAAAGAACAGTTTTTAGTTGTTTAAAGTCTGCGTTTACTTTTTATCAATGGTTAATTTTAATGAATTTAAGTTTATTCCATTATTAAAATTAAAGTCGTTTGCTTTAAATAGGAATTATTTATCCAAATCTAAATATTATTATTCATGCTCAATTCCTATAATATTCAAGAAACGTTTTGTTGGTCGCTAATATTCGTTTTTTTAAATGTAAGAGGTTCGTGGTAAAGCAGTTCTTTTTTGACCGGTAAATATTTTGTTTTTGTTTGTCGAATGGTTTTTTCAAACACTTTTTAATTTAAAACGGGTCGTAAAATAAAAACTAAACCATTAACTCGAATTTTTGGCATTTTGATGTATTAAGCACTTTCATCTTTTTGAATTACAGGCTGTCACAATTAACTGTAAAAGACTATGCTTTGAAACTTTTAACATTGGCTGGCCGACCAACGGACAGAAGTTCTACAGTGATTGTCTGGTAGACCCGCAGGAGATGATGTTAATTGAATGCATCGAAGAAGGTACATATTATATACATCATATATGTATCATATATATCATAAGATGTGATATAGGGAAATGCTAGAAAGATCTTGTGTGCAAAAATTGGTTTATCATCTTTTATATAAGATGTAAATTACCCTGATTGACGACGGGGAAGCAGCGTAAAACGTACGAGATATCATTACGATTATGTAACTTTGGTGGAATCGTTGCCGGTGGGAATCACTTCGCAACTGCGCAGCTTTGTTCACAACATGTTTTTTTCCATTACAATAATATTTGGTAGCCTCCCTAACTAATGTGATGAATACAAAATTATCTCATCGGCTTACGATCGACTATGATACATTTACACAATGTAGTTTGACTTTTGTTTTATAGGACAGGAGACAAACAAGCATACGGCTCACCTGGGGTATTGATTACCGCCGCCCATGAACAATTGCAACACCAGGGGAATCCCAGATGAGTTTCCGGACTTTTAAACAGGAGTATGAACTTTTCTTGAAGGTCCCTAAGTCGTATCGGTCCGGAAAAATCTCTGGTGGTAGTCGATTCCACAAGGAAGTTGTGTGAGGAAGAAACCTTGTTTTAAATCACTCGGTGGTGGACTGCCAGTCATTCAGATGGTATGGATGGTATTGCGAGTGACGTTTCGATATATCGGCTATATCTAGGAAATAAGTTGTAAAATAAATAAATAGGGATTAATAGAACATCTTTACATAGGGTAATCGCCCCGTGGGCATCGTAAAAGGCGTCACAGACTAGTAGTTAAAAAATAACTACGGTTGCCATCCTGTCCGAGAAGGTGCCATGCGTGGCAACTTTGGCAAATAGCCTTCCTATGAGGCAACGTATGGGTAGTTCAGCAGAGGACTTAGATAAGCTGTAATGAAATAGAAAAACTAAATATTCTAAAGGACAGAAGTGAGTAGTATTGCATCGTTTGTCCAATCAGTGGACGCACCGTGTTCGCTGGGCTGCGCGGGTTTAACGTACTGTAGCCAGCTCAACAACCGGCCGACCACTTTGTTCCGCTCCTGTTCCGCGCAGGCAGACCTTAACGCGCACGTTGCGGTCGCAGAGAGGAAAGATAAAGGGTGAGTCAAAATGTATTTTTTTTAAACTTTTTACTCAAGTACTGTAAAGTACGCGCAAGTGCCATAAATTCATATTCTAACCCATTCTAAAACAGAAGATAGGTAGATAGAAATACGTCGAGTCGGATAAACTAATAATGAGATGCAAATTTTTAAAGATAAACAAGAGACTATCGATCTACTAATGATGATTTACTAATGAAAACGTTCAAATTTATATGAGACTAAAGTTATCATACATGCCATTAAATTTTATTTGTTAAAGTATAAAGCTCAAAAAAGAACAATTCCTATCAAGGATAATTGCAGAGGATAAATGAAGAGGCTATTATTGGCTCGGTCCTAACATCTGCCTGTAATCCTACAATTGATAAAATTAAATTTTAAAGGAATGATACCACTCCAAACATTCAATCAAAAGCTTAAAATAGTTAGCACTTAGCTGAAGGAAATCGAACACCTCAGTCCCCTTGACCATGTTGCAAAACTCTTGTAATGTCAAATTTTTTAAGGAAGAAAGAATAAATGCGATAAAATCAGTTAATTACTTTTACTCAAATAATTGTGCATAAAGAGGTATAAATAAAGAATAAAAATGTTTGAAATAATTTTTAAAATAAATTGTACATTACATTATTATCATTATTTTCAGGTCTGTATTTATCTCAGGCATGAACCTGCCTCTGAAAAATTCTTCTCAGTGCCCTACAGACCTTTGGAAGAGCGTTGCGTGTACACTTCATGTCAAACCTTGTAGCAATAAGGTAGGAAGCATAAAGGTTTCTACATTATATTGTTTCCTCGTAGCAATTGAAGCACTGGAAGGTGTTGATATGCATTAGCTCGATTTCACTGAAGGTTCCATACATTTGTTACTGAAAAAGAACCAGGTTCGGAAGGACCAATTGAAAAAGAACCAAGCGGAACTCGACTTTCGATTAAGAAACAGAAGGGAGGAATCGAGGCTTCTCTCGATCCGGCCTCCTATAACGCCTACGTTGGGTTCGGGAACAACGTATGTGATCTCCGCAACGGAGTAACACACTAGGGCGATAACCTCTTTCTTTTTCAGCAAGTAGGTTCAGACGGGGATTACGGGTCTTCCGAAGTCGTCCCGGTCCCGACGTCTTAATTCTTCGATGTGGACTGTATAACTTTAGGGATGAAGTACTTGGGAATAAAACAGCAATTATCTTCAAACCGTTCCGTGAGGGAGTAATCACTTTTCCCTATCACTTCCCTACACTTTTTCTTCTTGACTGCTGGTTTTTCACTTTTCCCGAAGGATTTTCTTATTTTTCCGAACTAATTTCCCGAACTATTTCCCCGAACGAATTGCAATAAAACCCGTTCACTAAGCTACCCCCAGAACTATACGCGAAAGTGAGCCGCGCCATTCGCGTGCCTGCGCAACTTAACAACATGAATTTGTACTATTACTCTCTCACGTTTCACTTAATTTCTTTATTCACATAAATCATACATAAATACAAGTTATCTATTTAGATAGCACAAAACAATATCTACACCATGATATATATTATTTTTTCGTATCACAAAAATCCTTTAATTTATAAAACAAAACATGCCTATTTTAATCACAAATTCAAAATCCAAACTTCTTAAATATTTAACACAGAAAGTTAAAACAATGTTTCCCACTTGAATTTATACATATGTTAACTAATACAATAGTTTAATTTACATTTTCTCTATTTATTTCACTATTTAAAACACTTTTAAATTTCTTATACAAAACTATCATTATTTCACTTATACACAGGAATTTTCACATAAAAATAACACAGAATTCACCTTTTTAGCACGTACAATCAACCTGAAATGTTTTACAAGTCATTTTTACATAAATTGCTGAAATTACAAACATTTTAAATTTTTACATATTCGGCCTCCTAAGGGCGTGGCCAGCGTGCTTCCGTGAACTCACACTATTTGAACAACTAACTTTGCACGGCTCTTGGCTATCGGAAAAAATGAAAGTCTGAAATACACTTAATTTTAACAATATTAAATAAATAAGTGCTTCTACACAATTTTCAAACTGTAGGAAACTATCTCTGATAAGATTCTTATCAGTTATCATGCTTCTTATCAGATAACAATACAAGTGAATGTTCTCATTAATCAATCATAACAAATAGGCATTTGTTTTCGTACAAAACATATCAAACTTATACAAGACAATACTTATGCAATTAATTTCCGTTATTTCTGTTTGTGCACAGAGTGATCATCTCGACCGGGGAACAAATCCGATCTCTAACTTCACTTTAATATTCCTTAGAATTTCCATCGTTGGAAAGACGATTTCAACCGGGGAACAAATCCGGTAACATAATTTATAACATAAAATTCCCTATATGAATTTATTGAAAGATATTACTTAGAAAACAGTAAACTAGTCCGGCCTGGGAGTCGAACCCAAGACCTTCATACCATTAATTCGACATTTCTTTAAGATTTAACTAAGCATTTTCTTATCAGAACATTTCTATTGGACAATAAGTCTTTGAAAAGTTATTCGTCATCGGTTGACTTAACAAACTGAAATATTCTTATAGGCGCGTCGCCAACAATCTCCCCCCCCCCCCCGTGCGTTAGCACCATCATTTGGGAGGCGTCGCGGGTACCAGGACTATTATTCTGGATGTAGGTCTCCTCAAGATACCTGTGCTAGTAATGACGTCAACCACTCTGGTGTGACCGTCTGGTCCCGGTAACGTTCTACTAATTTTGCCTTTCGGCCACGTATTTCGTGGCAACGAATGATCTATTATCAAAACAATATCGCCTTCTTTAGGTTCCATGTACTTTCCGTTATTACCTGTTCGCGGTATTAAGGTAGGCATGTATTCCTTCAGCCACCTTGTCCAAAAATGGTCGGCTAACCTCTGTGCAGCTTTCCAATTGAGTTGACCCGTTAGATGCCGCTCTAGAAATAATCCAGGTGGTCGATCACCACATGAGCGTCCCAGAAGAAACTGATTGGGTGTCAAACCCTCTTCAGGACTATCCATACTGAATGTTACCAGAGGCCTGGAATTTACTGTGTGCTCTGCTTCTAAAAGCAACGTATGTAGAATTTCCTCTCGTGGGCTCCTTTCGCTGAGCGTAGCGGTCAACGCAATTTTAATCGATCTTACTAACCTCTCCCAGGCGCCACCCATGTGCGGTGCTCCCGGAAATATAAATTTCCATTTAATATATTTCTTAAATGACTCATTTTTCATGCCCTCATGGCATTCTTTGCATGCTTTCAATAATTCTTTATTTGCAGCTTTGAAATTTGTCCCGTTATCGCTGTATATAACGGCTGGTTTTCCTCTTCTGGCGATAAATCGCCTCAACGCCATTATCATTGACGCTGGTGTCAATGAGGCTGCTAATTCCAGATGTACTGCTCTGGTAGTCAGACACGTGAATAAAACACCCCAACGTTTTTCGTGTCGCCTTCCTATAGTCACACTCATAGGACCGAAATAATCCACAGCTGAGCATGTAAAAGGTGGTTCATGATGAGCTATTCTCTCCAGAGGAATATTTCCTTGTGGCACGTTCTGCGGTTTTGACCTGTATGTCCTGCACCAATGACAATGATGTGACACACTTCGTACTACATTACGTAAGTTCAAGACATAAAATTTATAATTCCGCTTTTTTCAAGAGCGCTATGTCCAACGCGCCATCGGGTCCTTTAACCGACTTTGCTAAAACTTTGTTGGAACACATAACCGACTTTTCGGCTGCGTCGTCGGGTCCTTTAACCGACTTTCTTAAACTCTTGAATTTTTCTACCGCTTGTAAGGTGCGTGTAGTTGCCCCAAGGAATTTCTTAAAGCTGCTAAATCGTCCGTAGTCGGGTAGACTTAACGGTTCTTGCTTTCTTAACGCATTTACGCCCTTTGGCGATTTTTCTTCACCTGTTTCTAAGCTTTTTATGGTGTCCACTTGTTTGGGCCATAAATCTTCAATTTGCTTCTCATATTTCTTTTTCAACTCGCTATTTTTGTCGAGCTTTTTTTCAATATTCAACAGGCGACTTTCAACCTGCGCTCTATTCGACAGCATGCACTCATTGTCTGTGCGCCATAACAAAGCAGTCTCGTACCTATTATTAGGTATACGACGTACCGTTTTGTTCAAAATACTTAAAGCTCGTTCTTCTGGGTCGTTCGCGGGCTTTCTAGCCGACACTCCCAGAGATTCCAAACTAAAATAATCCTTGATCAATTTATCCATATCTTCCTCCTTCTTGGTGGAAATGTGGTTAACGATCTTGATCGGTTTAATACCACCCGATATGTGACCATGTAAAACCCATCCAAGTTTGGTGAGCGATGCTACAGGTAGGTTCTTACCTCCCGAAATTAATTCACGAGTAACTATGAGATGCCAATTGTCCTGACCAATTAATATGGTAGGTTTGGACCTCTCATACATCAACTCATCCTTAATCGGTGTCAAATGAGAACACCGTTGCAATAATTCTCGGCTTACCGACTGAGGAGAAAGGTTAAGTGACTTAATTGTTTGTACACTTATCTCTTCCAAGTCGCTCAAGTAAATGCCTTTTATCTTAACGTTTAAGCGATACGAACTGTCGTCGTTAATTCGCTTACCTCCCACGGCTTCGATACGTAATCCCTCTTTACGTCCGCGAGGCGCTAATTTCTGAGCCATCCACTCCTCTATGAGTGTCATGGTCGATCCCTCATCCAGAAGAGCTGTTGTCTTGACCTTTCCTCTAGGTCCATACAACTCGACCGGTATAATCTTTAAGTATGCACATGCCAGTGCATTCACTGTACTAACAGTTGTAATCTGAGCATCTTTACCCCCCTCGTCCCCTTGTGGCGAGGTTTTTTCATTGGGGTATCGGTGTAGCATACGATGATGTGACATTCTACATCCTTCTACACCACATTTTTTCGCTTTGCACTCTAACCTCCTATGGTTAGGTGACAAACATTGGAAACATACTTTCGCTTTTTTGACCGCTTCCCACTTCTCGCGAATATTCATATCCTTAAACTTGTAACAACTCACTATAGAGTGCTCCTTGTTGCATATAACACACTTATGCGTTACCCGACTTACAGGCTCATCCTGGGTTGTCATAACCACTTGTCGGTTGTGCCCTTTACTATTTCGGCGTTCTAGACGCTCGCTCGGATTACTTCGGCGCATATAGCGCTCGCTCACGGCACAGCTGCGTACACCTCCCTTTGAAGTGTGTACAGTTTGATTCCTGAATTCAGGACGCTTCCTTTTTTCAGGCGCATTTTCATTGTTTAAGGACGCTCCAAATTGTTCACTTAATAAATTTAAAAACTTGGCCATCTTCTGTAACTCTGGCTCCAAAGGATACTGAGCTCGATATTCAAACCATTTAAATTTAATCATAGTTCCGAGCTTCTCCACTATGCGGCTCACTAACTCCGGTGAGTACAAATACTGTGGTTGATTCAACGCTTGTATAGTGGCAACCACGTTCGTTATACGGCTTGCAAAAGATCCTATATTCCGGCAATCTTCTGCCAATCTTGGTAATCGCTTTACATTCTCGATTTCGGCTAGAATGAGCATCTCAACCCTACCGAATCTTCTTTCGAGAGCGTTCATTATTTCTTCCGGTTCACACAAAGTAAACAACAACGACTTAACCGCTTCCTTAGCGGTGCCCTTTAATGCCCTCCTAAGGCGTGCGACATTCTGCACCCCTGAAAATTGGCTTCTCGTGTCTTCAAACACCGTTTTGAAAATTATCCATTCACCCGGGTCTCCATCGAACACCGGTAATTCCTGGAGGAAATGAAGCTGGGAAGACTTATCTTTACCAGCTATTTTTATTGCACTCACAATCGCTTCGGTCAATTCTGACACCTCACTCGCGTGTGTTTTCTGTGCATTTCCTTGGTTGCGCTCGATCTCCGCCCCTTTGCGGCGTGATCCTTTACACGCTTCCTTATCAGTAATATCGGGTTGTGCTACACTAACCGGCGCGCTCATTATGGTCTGCTGAACCCAACTCCTTACGAAAGGTTCCACCTGAGTATTCCGCTCTTCATCATCCTCACTCGAGTCGATCTCCTCTTCTCGGTTGAGTCGTGCCAACTCCAATTGAGACTTGGCTAAGGCAGCAGCTGCCTGTGCTCGTTCGAGCTCTGAGCGTTCGAATTTAATCCGCGCCTCTAATTCGGCTTTCAGCCTCGCCGATCGCGATGACCTACTACCTCTTTGTGACCCTTTATCACTAGTGTGCCCGATTACTGTCCTTGACGATGCCGCTTCTTCGGTCCTTTGACCTACTTTTTCGACCACCGTTTCACTCCTGGATATAACGGATTGTTGTGCGGTACTGGCCTGCGTACCACTGGTGTCCGTCCTGTTGCTTGTCGTTGCCACGGACGTCCCTGTGTCCCACGTGCATGTGGACGTGTCGGTGGTGACTCCACTTGAAGGAGTTGCTCCATTTGACGCAGTAGCTGTGGTCGCTCCAGATGGTTCCGCTTCTTTAGCTTTTCTTGAGAGCCCTGTCCTTGTCCTGCTCCCTTCGCTTCTCCCTGTCTGGTCTTGTGCCTTCTTCATCTTGCAGGAAGGTGATTGTTGGCCTACGGTCCCTAACTGTCCCTACGGTCCCTACAACCCCTTTCCTACAACCCTTCTACACCCCAACCTAACACCACTACCCCTCCCCCCCCCCTTATCTCCCAACCCTACAACCCTACTACCACCCTAACAGCCCTATCAGCCCTATCAATCCTGGACGGGGCCTACCGAGGTGAGCCGTCCAGGGATGGAGTCGTGCAGGAATGGAATGGAGGAAAGGTTTAGGAACTGTCCCGCCAAGGAATATGACGAAACAGTCGAGCGGTAGTGCAAGCGCAGTCTCGCTCGAGAGAACTGCTCCACCCGAAGGTGTGCCAGAGCCCAACCGTTTGGCACCGTTAGGTGGTCCGGATGTATGCTGTGCTCGCCGCCCAGTTGCCGGTGACGCCTCGTCCAAGCGCCCTCCTCCGGCCGCGATGCAGTCAGGTGCCCACGCGCACCCTCGCCTGGCAGCAGCAGCGGTGGATGCTTCTTCTTGCACCCTGATGACCCGACAGGAAAATGCCGGACACGGTCGTCCGACAGGAAATGCCGAGCACGCTTGCCCGACAGGAAAATGCCAGACACGGTCGTCCGACAGGAAAAATGCCAAGCCCTGCTTGGCCACGATGAGTGCCTTCACAAGACACCTGCGCCCGGCTGCGATACGTGCCTCATGCGAGCACACGCCCCAGGCCGCAATCCCGGTTTTCTTTCTTCCGGTAGTTCCAGGTCCAGTCCTTCAGCGCTGACGTCCTGGTCTTCTGGCCTTTGGTCCTATTGCTTCAGCTCAAACCTCCGGCTTCCTTCGGTTGCTGATCTTCACTCGGCTCCGAAGGTCTTCTTTTTTCCACAACCAGCAGTCCACAGCTGGTTCCTTGATCCAGCTGGCGGGGTTCGGGTGGTCCTTTTAATCCGGCTCCGAAGGTCCAATTGAAAAAGAACCAGGTTCGGAAGGACCAATTGAAAAAGAACCAAGCGGAACTCGACTTTCGATTAAGAAACAGAAGGGAGGAATCGAGGCTTCTCTCGATCCGGCCTCCTATAACGCCTACGTTGGGTTCGGGAACAACGTATGTGATCTCCGCAACGGAGTAACACACTAGGGCGATAACCTCTTTCTTTTTCAGCAAGTAGGTTCAGACGGGGATTACGGGTCTTCCGAAGTCGTCCCGGTCCCGACGCCTTAATTCTTCGATGTGGACTGTATAACTTTAGGGATGAATTACTTGGGAATAAAACAGCAATTATCTTCAAACCGTTCCGTGAGAGAGTAATCACTTTTCCCTATCACTTCCCTACACTTTTTCTTCTTGACTGCTGGTTTTTCACTTTTCCCGAAGGATTTTCTTATTTTTCCGAACTAATTTCCCGAACTATTTCCCCGAACGAATTGCAATAAAACCCGTTCACTAAGCTACCCCCAGAACTATACGCGAAAGTGAGCCGCGCCATTCGCGTGCCTGCGCAACTTAACAACATGAATTTGTACTATTACTCTCTCACGTTTCACTTAATTTCTTTATTCACATAAATCATACATAAATACAAGTTATCTATTTAGATAGCACAAAACAATATCTACACCATGATATATATTATTTTTTCGTATCACAAAAATCCTTTAATTTATAAAACAAAACATGCCTATTTTAATCACAAATTCAAAATCCAAAATTCTTAAATATTTAACACAGAAAGTTAAAACAATGTTTCCCACTTGAATTTATACATATGTTAACTAATACAATAGTTTAATTTACATTTTCTCTATTTATTTCACTATTTAAAACACTTTTAAATTTCTTATACAAAACTATCATTATTTCACTTATACACAGGAATTTTCACATAAAAATAACACAGAATTCACCTTTTTAGCACGTACAATCAACCTGAAATGTTTTACAAGTCATTTTTACATAAATTGCCGAAATTACAAACATTTTAAATTTTTACATATTCGGCCTCCTAAGGGCGTGGCCAGCGTGCTTCCGTGAACTCACACTATTTGAACAACTAACTTTGCATGGCTCTCGGCTATCGGAAAAAATGAAAGTCTGAAATACACTTAATTTTAACAATATTAAATAAATAAGTGCTTCTACACAATTTTCAAACTGTAGGAAACTATCTCTGATAAGATTCTTATCAGTTATCATGCTTCTTATCAGATAACAATACAAGTGAATGTTCTCATTAATCAATCATAACAAATAGGCATTTGTTTTCGTACAAAACATATCAAACTTATACAAGACAATACTTATGCAATTAATTTCCGTTATTTCTGTTTGTGCACAGAGTGATCATCTCGACCGGGGAACAAATCCGATCTCTAACTTCACTTTAATATTCCTTAGAATTTCCATCGTTGGAAAGACGATTTCAACCGCTTACTATCGAATAATTTTAGTGAAAATATGTGCATCATACGGTAGGCTAGCATTCTAACACTAAATTATATGGAGTGGAAGGGCGTACACTTTTGACTCTATTCTACATCACTTGTCTGGTTATAACAACTGACACGAGATAGTTATGCCGTCACCTGTCTAGTAAAGTATTTCTGCTAGTCTCCATTGTTACTTTTTCGACGCCTATGGTTTACGGTTACAAACGTTAGTATATTGGCGGTATAATACTGACGGTTTGGCATTTTCAAATGGGTACCGCCATTTATCGATCGTCAGAGACTCATTAATTAGCAGGTTGCATGGCATGTATGTAAGTTTGACATTAGGGGAATAAGTTGTCCATAATTTCCGTCAGTAAATTTCACAGTACGAGTACGTAAGCAACTTGGCTCCATTTACCGGCACATTCGAAATTGTTGACTGCAATTTTAACTGCTGATTTACCACTCGCCCGACAACGAAGGATAACATCGTAAGGAAACTTGCATGTCTCGTAAAATATTTCGAGAACATTTTGTGTGAAATCTACCAACATGGCGGTCTAAGCGCGGTCTAATGAACCGGGAACCCAGAAATGAGGGGTAGTATGTAGCCAGCATTGGGATGTATGCTGTAAATTTTCCTCATCTTCTTACTGAGTTACGACCACACTGGCTACTTTCGATAAAATGTATTAAACAAACACGTCGTTATCACCTACCATGCCGACATGCATAATTAAAGTACTTGAACTTTAAGTACAAATACAACACGTGCCACATAGGACCACGCGTTCACAAAATACCAGCGTAAAATAGCAGCTTAAGGGGATATAGTAAGTCAGCTCAAATTCTAATTTTGTCCCCACTTGCCCGCGCGTCGTATGCTATGTACCGACATGTTTGTGATCACTAATACTGTAAGCAGAAAGGTCGTTAGACACTTATTTCATTAGGTTTATCATATTTATGTCAGTTTCTTAACGCCAAGCCAGTCGCTTCTTATTTTTATTACGGTTATTTCCCATTTTAATTTTACGTCGTGCTGTTGCGTAATGTATATTCTGATCGTAAGCGACACAACCTCCCCCTTCAAAGGCCGAAGCGAAGTGACCAGGCAGGAATCACGCTTCAAGAGGCCGATAGTTTAGGTAATTTCTTTTTACAGTGAAAATAATGGTATTTTAAAAAAAGTAAATAACATAAACACTGCTTTATAGTTAGTTCAGTTAGTATGCAAAGTTTCATGATCTTATTTAAAGTATTTTATGAATAACAGCGGTTTATTGTTATTTTGGAGGTAACTTTGGATTTTTTTCCATCGAGAAAATGTTACGATATCGTGTTTTCGTCTAACATAATCCTTAACATTAATCCTCAACTTTACCATATATTTATTTCAAAATTAATGCTGCAATATTTTCGGCATAACGAAGGATCTTGCTAAGACATTTGAGATTACATTTCCCCTTAATGCTGCTATGTTTCGTATGGTGGGTGTAGTGAACCGGAGACGCTTTTTATTGGAAACTAGGAATTCCATCTCAGTCCTCAGGGCTGGCAACGCATCTGCATTTTGGTTCGTAATTGAAGATAAATGTAGATGTCTACGGGCCAGAGTATCCACTTACCAGCAGGTGGACTATCTGTTCGTTTATCGCGCTTATTCTTTAAAAGACGTGCATACATTTCTTTATTTAGAGGAAAAGAAGTGTCGTTTGAAATTTGTGTGAAGTAAGTCGGTGCGGCGAGAGGATTGAGTGGCCATTCTGTACAGTGGCGCAACTATACCGTTAAAGGTTCGTGGCAAATTCGTCAGAAGGGGTCCTCTCCCACTCAATATCAAGAAGCTCATCCAATGTTTATTTTTTATTTTATAATCCATAAACACTATTATAATTAGTTGATTTAGTGGTAACTTTTACTTTAAAGAGCGCAATGGACTGAATTGCATGTATTTAACATATATATATATATATATAAAAAAAGTTTGCGATCGGTTTGATAAATCGAAATCCCTTTTGTTACGGTAGACTATATTATAATGTCTTGTTCTTTATAGATTCTTCACTTAAAGATTTAGAATTAGAATATAAAATAATAAAGCATCACAACGCATCGCAACATAAAGTCTATGGGCCGCAGCAACCACTTACCATCGGGTGGACTGAGTGCTCGTTTGGCACCCTATCTTATAAAAAAAGCAAATTCAATTCTTTTCCATATAAAAAGAAATTCAATTCAAGCTTACGAGGAAAGTTGTGATTTTTGCCAAGAGGATTATCAGAAGTTTTACGAGCAACAATTGTAACTTTAAGGGAAGAAGGATATTCCACGAGAGAAATCGCATGCAGAGTTGCTGTATCACAATCCTGTGTCGTGACCACGTTGCAGAGCTACCACGGCATGGATAATTTAGCTGAACGACTCCACAGTGGTCGCCAAACTGTTTAGACTGCTGCTCAGAATCGCTAACAATCAAAGCCACTACATACAATAAAAGCAGAAGTTTGGGCTGCATCTGGACTTGAAGTTAGCACTCAAACCATTCGAAATTGCTTACACCAGGCTAAGCTACGAGCACGCAGGTCTGGGCGAGTACCCCCGAATTCACGGCAAAGTCAGTGGCTTAAATTGCAGTGGGCTAGGCTTCGACGAAATGAAGAAGATGGGGAGGAAAATATTTGGCAAAACTGTCTTTTCGTTCACGAATCGTGAATTAGTACTCATCCAGATAACAAACGTGTCCATGTGGAGAAGATCTGGAGACTCTGAAAGACAAAGAACTGCCACTGGAACCGTTCAGCAGGGCGAGAAATCGGTGTCCTTTTGGGGTGGAATTAAGATTGGCTAGGAGCTAGAACGACTTTGGTCCCGTATCGAGGCTCCATGACGGCAGATAGGTACTTTGGTCCCGTATCGATACTCCGGCAGGCAGGTACAAAACAGTAGCTATTGATGGAATTGTCAGAACATTTCGAGTAAACCATGGTCAACAACTCGTACTGGTCGACGATAATGCGCCTGCACATCGAGTTCAACAAGTCAATACTGCTCTCTGAGAATACGACATCACAAGGATAGACTATCCTGCCGGCTCTCCCGACTAAAACCTAATAGGGCACGTGTGAGATGCTCTTAAACTGTTTGAAACCGTTAGCCACCTCCCTAGACAGTGACAAAAATTAGGGAAGCCGCTTTTCAAGAATGGGACAGATTACCGCAAGAAATGCTGGGTAACTTGATCCTCAGCATGCTCATGAGGATCTCCGCATGTGTTCAAACCAGGGGAGGAGTTATACTGTATTACTACGAGTATATAGAAATCTTCTATTAATAAATTGTTGTATAAGTTTGATTAAACAACCTTCTTTTCATCAAATTTCTGTTATTGCATTACTTAATTTTTGTTATTAAAAATAATATATATATATATATATATATATATATATATATATATATATATATATATATATATATATATATATTTATATATAAATAACGTAAACACTTTTTCTTGATAAAGTCAAATTTAAAAAATATATCAGTTTTTGCTATAACAAACTTTTTTTGATGTGTGTATATTTAAAAACGCCTGTCTTCATGTCTATTATATGAATGGGTCGGATCGACCGGGGAAGGACAGCGCTCTCACAGAATACAAGCGTAAAATAGCAGCTTAATGCTGATGTGTTTCGTATGGTGAGTGTAAAGAACCGGAGACCCTTTTTACTGGAAACGAGGCATTTCATCTTAGTCCTCACGGGTGACAACGTATCTGCATTTTGATTTGTAATCGAGGATAGATGTAGATGTCTATGGGCCACAGCAACCACTTACCATCAGGTGGACTGTGTGCTAGTTTGTCACTCTATCCTATTAACAAAAATTATTCACCTTAAATTGTTTCTAACACGACTAATTTGTAAGATTTTTTAATTATCAAAGAACAACAAACATAAGTATATATAGTAGCTGTAGTGGTTATAATTGTCAAAACATTGGTTGGTGATTTTAAAATGCGTGATGAGAATCAATACTATCTTATGTTTAATATTAAATGCATTTGCTGATTTTAACTTTTACCACCGACAATCATCGCCATTATCATCATTACAGCCATTCAAAAGTCCACGTCAGAACACAGGCCTCCCGTGATGGATACCACACGCGCTTCATACATATCTTCTCAGGTCGTCACTTCACCAAGTGGGCTACCCTATTCTTCACCTCTAGGAGTAAAAAATATATATATAGTCTACCACTCGAGAACCTTTTTTCCTCAACGGATGTCGGTTCTTCGAGCTATATGGATGACCTATTTCCACTTCAGCTTGCTAATCCGTTGGGCTATATCAATTACTCTGGTTGTAACCCTGACTAAAGCCCCCTCCATAACTCTTCGAGCGACTTTGATTTTTCTCATACGGCCAGCACTGAAGGACCACGTCTGAGATCTATAAGTACCTAGCAACACGCATTAGTTGTACAATCTTGTTTTCAAGTTTTGAGGTATACGTGAAGAGAAGATGTCTCGAAATGTCCCGAACGTTGCCCAGCCGAGTTGAATCCGTCGATTGACTTCTCGGTCGAAGTTGAACTTCTGAGTCGAACTTCGATTCGATTTATCCTATGTACACATATTCTTCCACAATTTTGAGCTTAGTGCTCCCAATAACTATCTGACATAGACGTGTGTCTACATACACATATACTTTATTTTGTCCATGTTCATCTTAAGACATCCTTTGGGAGACATTACTGAGGTTATTGAGCATAGAGCTAAGTCCTTCAGGGATTCTGCCAGGACTATATCGTGGATAAATTGAAAGTGAGTGGTGTACTCACCATTGATGTAATTAACGCATCCTTTCCAGTCCAGTAGCGCGAAAACGTCTTCCAACGCTGTGGTGAAGAGTTTCGGGGATAGATATAACGTAACCCAGAGGTGTAACCTCTCTGCATTTGAATAGTTTTCGTACTCCGGTTCTGCACTGGGATAGTCATCGTAGTCTTGCTGTACAAACACTTCAATACTGAAGTCTCTTTGCTCTTTCTGCTACACCGAAGGGACTATAGCATCGCTCAAATTTCGACGGATTCAAAGGCTATATAAGATATCCCATAGTCCACACCCGCAAGACAAAGTGGCAGATTGTACTCTTCGGTTTTCAATCTGCCACTTTGTCTTACTGACGATGTAAGTGACTTTTATAGATAAAAATGATTGTTACTTAGATTATGTTAAATTATATAATAAAACTCTTACCGAGTAGACATATTGTTAACCGACTTTCACAATTAACTAATTAAGTGTTCCTTAATTGCCACAAGCAACCAATTCTTACAACAATCAAATGATGTATATATATGCGTAAGTCAAATGATGTATCTATGTGTGGAGTTTTTCATATGCATACTTATAATACATAAAGCAGGGATTCCCCGAGAGCCGGCGCCACAACAGAAATCTTGCGGCGAAAATATTAACAAATAAGAAAATTTTATTTCTTCCAGCTACAGCGCTGCGTTTTAAAATGGCAAGAATTTTATTTCCTGTCGGATACGTTTTAAAACTGGCTGGGTTATCTTTTCAAACAAATACTAAAAAGATCCTCTTGTGCTCATGGCCTTCTCGAAACGCTCTTTCCGGCTGGGCGCTTGTGGCATTTTGCCCGGCCTGCCAACCTATTGTTACGCCACTGATACTGTACGAAGTATTCTGCTTCTTCGTGATGGACGTCGACGTGGAATCCTCCACCCCATAGGGCAGGCAGCTTTTCTTTAATCACCATTCCCTGCAAGAGAAATACTGATCAGCGTACCAGACGTCTTGCACCTTTAACGCTGCTTATGGTCGCTGGTAATGTAAATTACCGCTGTTGGAAACTAGACGCATGCCATTTATCGGAAGAGAAGTGATCGTTCTGGCATTTCCTATAATCATCTCTTACACTCATGGCCTTAAATAGGATGATAGATTTTTTACTAGTACTCTCTGTGCTGCCTCGTTGGTCTAGTGATCATAAGTTCCACTGCAGGTCATGTGGGCGCGGTTTATCCGGGTTATAATTATAATATGTAATTACAGGTAGAATCCGGGTTAGTAATTGAGTCCGAAGTCCATGCGTGGGTACGTCAGTGCACGAGTGCGTGTGTAATTGCGTGTGTGCGTGCGTGTGCGTGTACCTATATCCTACCTATCGTAAATTTTTATTCATTGGGTCCTAACAGCGATGTAATCTCTGAAAATACTAAGAGGTAGACCACGAATACCTAAACTTACGTTTTAATTTAGAAATCAGTATGGGGATAAAACAGTACCGAACGCCTTAGGGCTCTTGTACACGCTAAGAAATTTCACAGTGTCTGTGGCAGATAAGATCAATTCATCATGTTGTATGCGACAAGAACTTTGTCGGATCTGGCCACAAAAATTTGTCTTGTCTGCTTCAGACAAAGTAAATAGAGACGTGTAAACGATAAGATGGTTTTCGATCAGTCGTGCGTAGGGTACAGTGCACTAGTTAAGTTTGCTTGTATTGAATAGAATCACGTTAACTACGAAGCAAAAAATGATTATTGCATATTATATATATAAAATAAACGAAAAATTACGTAAACACATCCCACATGTACAAAAAAACTCAAATTATCTAAAGCAACTCACCTATTCCACCCCACCCTTCACCGCAACAACACAGAGCTCGTCTTGTCTTGGGCAGACAAGATTTTTTCTTTGTCAGCGCCGGAGCTTTGTACACAGTTCGTGTGTAGAAACGACACGAATTCTTGCATAGACCCGGCGACTTTTATTAGCGTGTACAAGAGCCCTTAGAGACGTCAAGAAAAATGCCGTAGCATTTTTGTTTTCCATATAGCTTGGTAGCTGTAGTCTGGGAAAGTTCAATTACAATATCTTCGGTAGATACACCAGGTCTAAAACCGAACTGGTTTTGAGCAATGATGTTAAAATTTTTAAGAAAATTAGACAACGCGATATAATACGCGACAAATATCACGCAGTTCATAAAGTTATGCTGGAAACCGCAGGATTGCGGTATCCCACTTTGCTGGAGTTAAAAAATTCCATCAAAAACAAATCAAACCCTTATTCCATCTTAGTCCTTAGGGGTGACAACGCATCTGCATTTTAATTATTAATCAAGGAAAGGTGTAGATGTCTATGGTTCACAATATCCACTTCGCATTGTGCGGACTGTGTGCTCGTTTGCCTGTGCAGATGGCTAGTCCGGTCTGAAGGACTGACTCAGCATCGTGTACTGTGTGCTACGACAGTGTTGTGTGGTTGCAGGGGCATAGCAGCTTGATGTGCTTGGAAGACTGCATGCGGCTGGTATCGTCGTGCGTGGAGTGGGCGCGTGTGCAGCTGACGGCGCCGGCGCTGTGCGCGCGCCTCGCGCCACCCCAACACGACGCGCCCTGCGTCTCCTTGCGGGATTTCGTCAACCCTAGTCAGTGTCTCTTAACAACTCACACTTTAATCAAATTTTCTATACTATAGTGCAATAAAAAACAGTTATGGATGCGTGAATGTTATTGTATTGATTTTTGGATTTTTCTAGTGTTTTATTAGTGTTTTAGTATAGTGTTTTATTATAAAATTGTAATGAAAGTTTTTGTGTGAAAGTTTATCTTTTTACGTAAATAATTTCGAGTAATATATATTGAAATAATTGTGATTTTCACGCAGCCAACATTCGCTTTGTATATTTTGTTTTTGTTATCAAAATATAATAGTCTTTTTGTAATAAAGTAAAACCTGACTTTTATATAGAGAATTTTGTATAGATTTTATAATGCCAAACTTCTTTATAGAAACGTAGTCTCTAAATATAAGTTTTAATGGTTTAAAGAGCTGTGCTGTAACGGACGCGACTGCATGGGAATTCTAAGGGGACTGAGGGGTTAAATTAAAGTTTCTGTCTGTAATATTGAAATAACGGACTTATAGGGGGCTTATTTCCATGTTATTAAGATATAAATTACCATTTTTGAAATTTTTGTTTGTCTGTCTGTCTGCCCGGGCTGGTCTTAGGAATGGCTGAACCAAATGAAATAAAACTTTACGAACAGGTCCAATGCCAGGAGGGATCTGGGCTATATTTTATCCGACTTAAATCTAATGAACGCCAAATTAATAGATCCTACAGGTGAATCCGAGGTGGATCGCTAATTTATTAATGAATGTATGCCAGGTACAGAGCCAGCCCTGCTGTCAGCCAGAGAGGTGGTGACGTCGCCGTGCTCGGGATCGCCGTGCAACGCGAGCCAGCTGTGCGTCGTGAACCGCAGTTGCGCGTACGGCGGCACGTGCGCGCGCTACGCCTGCCTTGACGCCTGCCCACTCGGTTAGTGACACACTAACTAACAACCAGCCTGTACCATCATCACCATCATGTGGTCATCATTATCATCATGACAGTATTTTACATTTCCATTGTTGAACATCCCTCCCTTAAGAAATTCCATCAAACATAATACCATCTGGAATCTCCCCATGGAATGCCATAAAGGACGATCCTGAGCTACCTTCATCATATATTATATTTCGTCGCTTCATTCGTCAGATACAATTAACTTAGGTAGTCCCTTAACCTACTGGAGGAATTCGCACGTTTAGAGAATCGATCTATTTTAAATCGATTTTTTTTTCTGTTGGCAACTCCCACTCTCCATTTACCCACCGGTCCGATATCCACTTCATTCCTTAACTTTGCGAGGCAACATTCGCACATGCCTTTCTTTAAAAGTGAAAATAATTTATATTCTGTGGTTACTATGCCAAAAAGAAAAAATGAAGAAAAAATTAAACGTTATCGACGCAAAGTTAGAAAAATGAAACAGGAGCAGCGAAAATACAAACGAATCATTTATTCATCTTCTGAAAACTCTGATAAAGATTCGGGTTAGTAAAGTTTTATCTCTAAACATTATAAATACTAAATTAAATACAATATTATAAAATAATTTATTTACATTTTACCTGGAGGTTGACCGTGTATCATCACGAAGGTGATTTTAATACCGAGAAGTTAACCGCGTGTTAACACGAAGGTACTTTGAAATCGTTCAAGAAACGATTTTACAGCTATTTTTATAAAATTATTTTATAGTATTCGTATATTAATATTCGAATATAATATCGTATATAAAGTTATATTGAGATAATATAAAATAATGTATTAAAATTAATGACCTGTGTTTACACATGACCAGTAGATTAAATGTTACTATTCGAGCAGTAATTTATTTGCCTTTGGTTCGAATATCTACCCTCAATAACAATTATTGTTTTAGATAATGAAAATCTTGATAACGCCGATATAGAACCCTTGAATTCAGAGTATCCAAGCGGCAAAAATAGTGCTTTAAATAATGAGGAGACAAAATATGACTCTGACCAAGAACCGGTAGTGTCAGAATTAGAGCCTGACATCCTTACTGCCTTAGGTGAGACCACGGAAGAGACAACGAAGTTGGGCCCGAAACTCCATGAAAAGTTAGCTCAGCTATGGCTACCCATACTTCGAAAAGGTATACATAAAGAGGCGAAAGAGAAATTACTCAAAGAGTACCTCATACCGGAAAACTGCTCGTTATTACAAGCGCCAAAATTAAACCCTGAGATTTCGGCTGCTGTTTCTGAGGGCACCAGGACTCGAGACAAGGGAGTCGAGGCCGTACAGCTACAATTAGGGCAGGGGATATCAGCTCTTAACAAAGGTCTCGAACTCCTCTTAGAGGATGGCAAAGACAGACTTCAAGCCGTTGAGTTCTCAGTGACAGCTGTAGAATACAATGTGACCTACATTTTGTAGAAACGGTAGCAAGGAAGAAATTCGTGACCCCAGGATTGGATAAATCCTTTATGAATAGTATGTGGATCGCGATGACCTGCTCTTTGGAAGTAAGCTTTCAGAAAAAATAAAAGCCACAAGAGTGATCGAGAAACACGGTTTACAAATCAAGAAACCTGTCCAAAATTTGAAAACTTCTTACTCGTCACATCAACCATCAACGAGCCGCGAGGGAAACTGGGGAGGCCCTTCTCGCTCCTCGTCAAACAGAGGGGGGGAGGGGAGGGCCGAAGAAGAATACACTACCAAGTCGCAGAGCGCCACCAGGCACCAGCTTCCAACCGAAGCCGTCGGCGCAGAGCAAGCACCGTGCCATAGCTCAACAACAGTAAAGGTACACGCAGGAAGAATTCAGCATTTTTATAACTGCTGGTTAAACATAACTAAAAATTCTCAAATACTTAAGTGGATCTCAGAAGGGTATTCCATACCGTTTTGTAGCAAAGTAAGACAAATTTCAGTTCCACGTAATTCTGTACTCAGTAATGACCCGCATATGTTAAATTCTATCAAATCTTTATTGGATCTTGGTGCTATTTCACCCAGTCGCAGATCGATGGACGACTATGTTTCCAATGTATTTTTAGCTCCAAAATCTAACGGAGCAAAAAGATTTATCTTAAATCTTAGAACTCTAAATAGGTTTATTTCAACCACCCATTTCAAAATGGAAGACCATAGGACTGCGGCTAGACTTTTACCTAAATCCGGCTCCATGGCAAATATTGATATAAAAGAGGCTTACCTTTTGGTTCCGATAGCAAAAAAAACATCGTAAGTACTTACGTTTTCAATTTAATAAAAAATGCTTTGAATTTAACGCTCTGCTATATGGACTGTCCGTTGCCCCTTGGGTTTTCACTAAGTTAATGAAAGAACCTATTAACTATCTACGACAACGAGGATACAGGTCGGTAATATATCTGGATATACTATGCATAGGCGACACTTACAAAGAGTGCTCCACTAACGTAAGTAAAACGTTGTCATTGCTCAAATGCTTAGGATTTGTCATCAATTACGAAAAAAGTTTCCTTGAACCAAAACAGATATGTCGATTTCTTGGGTTTATATATAATTCAGTTGATATGTCATTAAGTTTGCCAAATGACAAACGACAAGTTGTCACGCAGTATGTCAAAAAATTTGCCTTACTCCCCAAATGCTCTATCAGGGAATTGTCACAACTAATAGGAATACTTACTGCTGCCTGTCCAGCCGTTAGATATGGTTGGTTGTACACCAAAATTCTCGAACGTCAAAAATATTTAGCCTTACTAAAATACAACGATTTTGAAAAAAAAATCAACCCTTCAGTCAATATTTTACCCGACCTGCAATGGTGGAAACAAAATATATTTTCCACTAGCAATTCACTGAGGCCAAACAAAAGCTTTGCTTTAGAAATATATAATGACGCGTCCAATACAGGCTGGGGGGCTGTTTGTGATGATAAAAGAGTAAACGGTGGATGGAAGGACGATGAATTATCCTTTCACATTAATTATCTAGAACTACTAGCCGTTTTCCTTGGCTGGAAATGCTTTGCTATTGCCCACTCTAATTGCTCTATTTTACTCCGCGTGGACAACACAACTGCCATATGCTACATAAATCGTATGGGCGGAATACGGTTTCCACATTTAAATAATTTGACCAAAACTATTTGGCAGTGGTTCGAGAAGCGAAATATCTTCTTATTTGCATCCTATATTAACGCACACACGACAACCGCGAAGCTGATGAAGAATCACGAAAAGTAAACGTAGATACGGAGTGGGAATTATCAGAACGGGCGTTCGCAACAATTGTTCAAAGTCTGGGAGAACCTGAAATTGATCTTTTCGCTTCTCGTACCAATGCAAAATGCCTTCAATATATCTCATGGAAACCAATGACAATTGACGACCCGACGCAATGACAATTGACGCTTTTACAGTTAACTGGACTCGTCGTTCTTCTACGCATTTCCACCGTTCGCATTAATACTAAGATGTTTACGAAAAATTGTTAGTGACAAAGCCACCGGTATATTAGTATTTCCTTACTGGCCTGGACAAGCTTGGTTTCCACTGCTCAAAAGAATGCTCATCTCAGAGATTATTTTCTTGAAACCCAATAGAGACCTTTTGCGTTGTCGTCACAGGTTACGTCACCGACTTCATGCCAGCCTTTCCCTGGCGGCCATGACGCTCTCAGGGCAGCATTTAAGATACTAAACACTCCGGACATAGCACTAGATCTCATGCTAGCATCCATCTCAGATAATACTATGAAACAATATTCTAGTACATACAGACTGTGGTGGCAATTTTGTTTAAATTACTAAGTAAATACTTATGACGCTCCATTTTCATCCATAATATCATTTTTAGTGGATCTGTACAAAAATGGAACATTATATGGATCCATTAATAGTCATCGCCCTGCCCTATCACTACTCCTCGGGAATAATATAGGGTCAGACGAACGAATTAAGCGGTTATTAAAGGGTATTTATAGACAAAAACCTTCCCTTCCCAAATACACAACTACATGGGATCCGAAAACTGTGCTTGATTATGTATCAAATGGTATCCAAATAGCAATATAAGCCTAACAAAACTTACAAAGAAAATAACAATACTTTTTGCTTTGTGTACTTCTCACCGCGTACAAACTCTCTCTCTCTAATAAGAACTTCTAATATCATAAGATCCCCGTCAGGTGCTAAGATTTTTATAACTGACATAATAAAAACTTCAGCACCAAATCGAGAGCAACCAGTATTGCTCCTGCCTTATTTCGTGGAAAACCCAAGCATATGTCCAGCTAGAACCCTAGACGACTATCTTATAGTAACATCTGGGCTGCGAACTGAAGAGTCAGACAATCTCTTGCTTACTCATAAAAAACCTTACAAAAAGGCATCGTCTCAAACTATAAGCCGATGGATAAAGCAGACTTTAGCAGAGAGCGGTGTGGACGTGAATATATTCAATGCCCACAGCACTCGTCACGCTTCTACTTCAGCAGCGGCCTCCGCCAGAGTTTGTATTGACACTATAAGAAAAACGGCTGGATGGTCTACCTCATCTATGACATTCGCTGAGTTCTATAATCGCCCAGTAATGAATGAAGGAGAATTTGCTCGATCCGTCTGTGCGATTAATGCTAATACTAATAAGTAACAAGACAAATCATGTAATTGTTTGTTTAAATCATTAAGAAAAAGTTGGAAGTAGTATTATATTTTTGTTTGCCCATATTAAAGTTTTTTCGTAATACGATAAATGTTTTATTAACCTAAGAACATTTATCTCTGATTTTAACTACCTCTAAACATCTACCTAAGTTAATTGTATCTGAAGAATGAAGCGACGAAATATAATATGATATCAAACGAACTTCTTGAAGTGAAGTTCGATCATTATTGTATGAGTCGCTTCATTCAAAGATACAAAGATCCCACCCACCCATACCCGGCGTAAAAAACTTAAACAAATATCTCTAAAAGGAATGAAGTGGATATGGGACCGGTGGGTAAATGGAGAGTGGGAGTTGCCAACAGAAAAAAAATCGATTTAAAATAGATCGATTCTCTAAACGTGCGAATTCCTCGAGTAGGTTAAGGGACTACCTAAGTTAATTGTATCTTCGAATGAAGCGACTCATATAATAATGATCGAACTTCACTTCAAGAAGTTTATTTGATATCATATAATATCGTCATCTATTTATCAACTTACCTAACTTAATATATTTGTTGATTTGACCGTTCCTAAATCCATTTGCTAAGTACAACTATTGCAGTTTGCGATGGAAATTAAATAAACGGATGCATAATTTGTTACAGGTGATGGCAGTTCTTATATGGTTCCCACTGGATCTTGGGTTCGTGTACCGATTCCGTGCTACGGAAACGATCTGTGCTACAAAGTTTGTCGTTGTGAAGGGCACACCTTTGCACATTGTCAGCAATTGCCGCCTATTTATCCCGATTCTACTAATTGCAGACTACACGATAAGGTCGTGAAAGACGGTAAGTAAGCTAAGGGGATGATTAAAATAACTTAGATGAATCCATTTTCGTGACTAAATCATTAAGTGTGATTAGAAGCATGCCGCAAGATTATATACTAGGGCCAATATTGTTTTTAGTTCGTAAATAAGGCGGTTATCGCTAAAACATTCAAAATAAATCATGCCATTATATATGTGTACTCGTACGTACACGAGTATGTAAGTACATAGCTCAAATACATGTAAGACAATTTTGTGGTGGGTGGTTAGTAAAATGAAGACCTACAACATAATTCCCGTTACCATTAGGTCAAATATTAATGCATTGGCCATCAACACTTATAAGGGTAAATTTTGTTTATTTAATCTTGAAACATCAAACCAAATACATAATTATGTAGTAGGCTTAATACAAATGTCGTTGTATTTAGTTGGCTTTTGAAGTTTTTACGCTTGACATATGTAAGTCACTGACCTCTATATATACAAGTGTATATATAGAGGTCAGTGTATGTAAGTTAATTATAGGCAGATTTGATATAATATGACTCTAAATTAAATTTATCAACTTCCAAAACTAACTTACGGACTTTATCCGTTTGATTAATTAATACATTACTGTATAACACTTTGTTTTGTTTGTATCAAAAATATGAAATTGCCAGGAAAGCTAACAGGTTGACCGATACATAACGGTATGAATACCACATCGTTCAAAGGTACGTTATGCTGTGGTGATTACGTCAAATCGTCCAGAAGCAAGGTTTGGACGATGCCAGTGTTGGCTGCCAGTTTCACTAGCAGCCAGCGCTGGCTTGTTATTGGCCTCGTATAAACAGTTTTTCAAGACAAGCCAGCGCTGGCTGCTGGCACTATCGGGAATAGAGTCTATTTTTCAAGCCAGTGACCTCCGCCCACGTGCCCCGCAACCCCCGCGTCAGAATAAATAGTTTGTAATATAAAAATTTTACTGACCTTAAATGCCTATATTTGATGCATGTATTATATGATAAACATTATTTTCAGTTAAAGTTTAAAAAATCATTAATGTAATACAACGATTTACAAGAATAATCTAAGAATAAAATGAATCCATTTGGCCTCATCTAAACAACACGGGTCAGGCCAGCGCTGGCTTGTCTGAGGACTAGCGCCAGCGTTACTGGCTTCGTCTAAACCTTGTTTTATATTTGAGTGATAAGACCAGTGTTTTGGAGTGGATTCTTAAGAGCTGATGAAGAAGATTAAAACGTAGTCAATATCTTCGATTGCTTAGGAGAGAAGTACTACATGGAGTGCAACCCGTGCAAGTGCGTGCTGGGGGAGCGAGTGTGCGCAGTGCGCGCTTGCGGGCGCGCCGCGCTGCTGACCGGGCTGCCGTGCAACTGCCCACCGCACCACCTGCCCGTCACTGCGGCCGGCCGCCTGCACGCCAACGCCTGCCTCGCCAAGTGAGTGTCGCACGTGCTGCCGTGCAACTGTGCAACTGCCAGCCGCATTACCTGCCCGTCACTGCAGTCGGCCGCCTGCACGCTAACGCCTGCCTCGCCAAGTGACTGCCGCACATGCTGACGTGTAACTGTGCAACTGCCAGCCACACCACTAGCCCGTCACCGCGGCCGGCTGCCTGTACGCCAACGCCTGCCTCGCCATGTGAGTGCCGCACGTGCTGCCGTGCAACTGTGCAACTGCCAGCCGCATTACCTGTCCGTCACCGCAGCCGGCTGCCTGCACGCTAACGCCTGCCTCGCTAAGTTAGTGCCGCACATGCTGACGTGTAACTGTGCAACTGCCAGCCGCACCACCTGTCCGTCACCGCGGCCGGCCACCTGTACGCCAACGACTGCCTCGCCAAGTGAGTGCCGCACGTGTTGCAATGCAACTGTGCAACTGCCTGCCACACCACCTACCCGTGACCGCGGCTGGCCGTCTGAACGCCAACGTCTGCCTCGCCAAGTGAGTGCCGCACGTGCTGCCGTGCAACTGTGCAACTGCTAGCCGCATTACCTGCCCATCACCGCAGCCGGCCGCCTGCACGCTAATGCCTGCCTCGCCAAGTGAGTGCCGCACGTGTTGCAATGCAACTGTGCAACTGCCTGCCACACCACCTACCCGTGACCGCGGCTGGCCGTCTGAACGCCAACGTCTGCCTCGCCAAGTGAGTGCCGCACGTGCTGCCGTGCAACTGTGCAACTGCTAGCCGCATTACCTGCCCATCACCGCAGCCGGCCGCCTGCACGCTAATGCCTGCCTCGCCAAGTGAGTGCCGCACGTGTTGCCGTGCAACTGTGCAACTGCCTGCCACACCACCTGCCCGTGACCGCGGCTGGCCGTCTGAACGCCAACGCCTGTCTCGCAGAAACCGTGTTGACGATCACTAATGAGCTGATGCTCTTTAAGGTACCGCATGAGCTGGCAGTTAATAATGGATTCCATTGTTTTAGAGAACAAAGCGGTGATGTCGATAGGCCTGTAGTTGGACGGGTCCGAGCTGTCACCTTTTTTAAGGGATCAAGTGCACTAAGATTTCTTTTTCCATGAGCGTGGGACGCCGCCTAAGGAGTAAGAGAAATGGAAAAGAAGAGTAAGATGCCAACTCTAAAGTCACACGTCTTCAGCATAATTGGGGGGATTCCATCAGGCCCTCTTCACTTCTTTACGTCCAGGGACTGCAGTGCTTTGTGCACTGAGCGTTGTGTAAACAGCACATTGTAGAAATTCACAGTGAACGTAGGAGGAGGTGCCGTAGTGATTTAGCTCGTTTGCCTCGAGTAGTATGTGTACAGAGCAGAGATGAACTAGTGGACACCTGCACTCACCAGACGAAACCCGAGGTCGTGGTACTACCCCGGTCGAGCCGGCCCATTCGTGCAACAGCAAAAGCTACTGCGTGGCTCAATCACGTTAAAATTTGGCTGTAAAGTTCATAAAAACTCCTAGTGATTTTATTTATGATAGTTTATTTAAGTTTTTGGACATTCACTAATCTTTATTTGAAAATCGAAGGTATTCAAACAAAAATTTGAACGCAGATGTGCTGGTGTACCGGACGTGTTCATCGAGTTCGGTACGCCGTCACCGTGCGCGAGCGTGTCGTGTCCACGTCGCCACGTCTGTCTACCCAAGAATGCTGTGTGCCTCTCGCAACTTTCGAATTCTTGCCCACAGCATGTTTGTGGTGAGTCAATTTTTGTAAATCGGAACTCGCACACATTTGAATGTTTTCGGATACATGAAAAGACAAGACTATATATCAGAGTTCTCAATACGAGATTTAAAATTCTAGTATTTAAGAATACCTTAAAAAAGGCTCTAATGGGTCTACCTAAAGGCAACGCTTCCTTATTATTTTTTAAATAATAGGGGGTAAACGAGCATGCAGCTCACCTGATTATAAGTATCGACCGCCACCCATGAACCAAAGCCCAAGTAAACTACAAATGCTTTGCCGGCCTTTTAAAAAGGAGTAAGCGTAGTACATTGGACCCCGCTAATCTGGTAGTACATTGGACCCCGCTAATATTAGACTTATTTCTGTACTGCCAACAATTAGAATAAATATCTTAATCAAATGTAAAAAAATTTTAATGTAAATAATTTACTTAATTAAAATCACTGCAGTTTCACATGGGGCCGCTCGACAACTAATGCTTGTGTTGAGCTGATTAAATATATCTTCAATGCATCGGAGAATTCACAGGATGCTTTGGGTATATTCTGTGACCTATCTTAAAGCCTTCGATTGTGTTCACCATGAAACATTAATCAGGAAACTTCAACACTACGGTGTAAGAAATGATGCTCTTAAATTAATTATTTCATATTTAAGTAACAGAACGCAAAAAGTTGTCATTAATAGCATGAGTTCTTCCGGGTAGATTGTGCAAATGGGCGTGCCTCAGGGCTCAATTCTCGACCCCTTTCTGTTTCTTGTATATATTGTTGCGCGCCTAAGTTGACGTCAGGTACCTGGCACTAGCGCCACCTAGTGTCGGGGACCAGAGCGAGGAGGGCTTCCTAGAACATGTCAATCTTGATCTTTGGACCAACAGCGCCATCTAGTATCTAACAGAAGAATTAATCTCTCTAGAAGCCCCACACTCGAACTTTCTGCGTCTGGTCGTTCAGCGCCCGTATTTACTTGAATATTCTGGATGTTTCGGTGTAAAAGGTGTATTTAAAGCCGCTGCAACCCGCTATCGGGGCAGTATTGAATTTGGCGAGACAAGTGAAGTTTCGGAGCAAAATAAAGTGAATCAGTGTGGTTAATTATTAGTGTTTTAAGTTTTAATTGGTGTTCGGTAATAAAAGTGTAAATTTTAGTAATTCAATCGGCAGTTTTTATTGTCACGAACCTCAAGCTGGTAACAATATTAATGACTTACCTTACGTAGTAGGGGATAACCATGATATAGTATTATTTGCTGATGATACTTCATTATTTTTAAATTAAAACGACAGTTTTTAAATTACTACGAGGTAAATAAAGCTATAGCTAAGTTAGTCAATTGATTTAATGTTAACAATTTACATTTAAATGGAACTAAAACTAATAGTAAATTATTAAGGTTTAATGATACATAATAATTTTCTTTTAAATAGAAGTAAATGTATGAAATTCGTTTGTCGAATTCCAGTGTCCAAAATGTTAATACTAACGTAATTTCAAATGGGGAGGAGCTGAGTCTTGTTGATACCACCATTTTTCTCGGAATCACACTAGACGCAATGCTCCAATGGCTCCCCCATATATCAAAACTAGCTAGCAGATTTAGTTCTGCAGCATAAGCTGTAAAAAAGTTCAGAGCTCTTACCAGTGTTGAAACAGATAGAATAGTTTACTTTAGCTATTTTCATAGCATTATGTCGTACGGTATTTTGCTATGGGGACATGCGACTGACATTGAAAATATATTTGTTTTACAGAAGAGGGCGGTTAGAGCAATATATGATTTAAAACCAAAAGAGTCGCTCAGCTCAAAATTTCTTCAAGGTCTCTAAGTGGTATCGGTATATTCTCTTAGCAATCACGAGAAAACGCCAATGGCGTTATGTGCTAAATTTAAACGGACATCATTATTTCACGCAAGAAAAAAGTTTTTGTTTAGCCTACATATTTCATCACGTTGTAGCTAAAAGATACTACTTAACTAGTTATTTTTTTTTTTCTAAAAATATTTATATTAAAATATTATTATATATTCTGATAAATAGCTTTGTTCCTAATAACTACAAAAACAGTATCTACCTATGTTATCCCGTGAGGGTCGTTAGAGGTCAGACAGCAGTATCTTCCTGATAAAAATTCAAAATAATAAAATATAGCGGTTGTCAACCTGCCTGATAAGCTTGGCAACTCTAGCAAATATCCCTTAATAAAGCATCCCCATATGTGCAGGTGGCGTATGTTTTTTTTAGAATTACGGTGACATACGAGCACAGAGTCCACCTCATGGTAAGTGAATGCTGTGGCCCATAGACTACATTTATATCTACATTTATTCTCGATTAAGAATCAAAAAGTAGACAAGATGGAATGCCTCATTTTCAGTAAAAAGGGTCTCCGTTTCTCTACACCCACCATACGAAACACAGCAGACTTAAGCTGCTATTTTACGCTGGTATTCTGTGAGAGCGTGGTCCCAACCTGGTGGAGCCGACCCATTCGTATAATTTTTAAAATAAAAGAAAGTAAATTCATGGCACATTATTTTTCTTTTCATGTTTCAGTAAACACTACGAATTGCAAATCTCAACCTGCAATGCCAGTGTGTGACACAGAAGGCCGAACTCACGTCAGCCCCTGCCACCTCGTTATGAGCCGAGCCACCGTTGCTTATTGGGGGCATTGTCTCAAAGGATGTGCTAAGGTATGTTCTGTAACTTAAGGGTTCTCTAAATTAATAAATATGTTAGATACACATATTTATTGCGTGTAAAATGTCTTAATGTTTTATTTCTAAGAAAAAGGAATAATGTTTCATATGAAATCTAATATACTATATAATGTCCACTTACACCACAAACTCCAGACCGAATTTCGGCCACGGCGGCCTGCCTCAACGGAGGCTAGCCATCGGCGCAAGACAGGATTATAGTGCCCAAGTGTATGCGCAAGCACAGTACTCTCTATTCTCCCAGTCTCATAATCCGATGGGACGGTAAACCGACACGACCGGAGAGAGATCAAGCGCAGGACCAACGGCTTTACGTGCTTTCCGAGGCACGGGGGTGAGACACCGCCAACTCCCCGACTCCAGGCAGATACTAAGAATTTCTTGACGGAAAAACTCAATAATTGATTTTTGACCCGACTCGGGATTCGAACCCAGGGTTGACTGCAGATTGAACATCAGCAGTCGCACTACTACAACCACTAGATCAACGAGGCAGTCAATATACTAATATTACATTACATTTACATTACACGGTAAATAGTAATATACTACATATATTACTATTTACCGTGTAATGGCGGTATAAGAATATCCACTACCTCATATCGTACCGATGGATGTTGCAAGAGCCGACAGAGAGAAACAAATTATAAGATGAGCAGCAGCCTCTTCCGTCTAACAGTCAAGAATAAAAATCTGCGGTTACCAACCCACCTGCCAAGCTCTAACTGTAGCAAATACTATGAGACAGTGTAGGGGGGGGGGGGGGCAGGGGGTGGAGGCTGTACTCATCAGTGGACTTTTGATAGGTTGTAACGAAACATTATCATCATTATAGTACGATTGAGAATGTCGAGCAATATTATAGAAAATTAATTTTAATTTTCAGACTGGAACTGTTTGTGGGGTGAACGGTGTAACCTACACATCAGAGTGCGCTGCTTGGTCAGAATACGTAAGCGTTGATTACCTTGGACCTTGTTTCGCAGTTGGCCCTATATCTGACCTAATGGAACCTAAATGTGAATTCGATAGAATCGTTTGCCCGCCACTTAAGAGACCAAAATGCCTTGGCTTCACTGCTCCGGGCGCTTGCTGTCCAAAATGCGGTGGCGCTTTGAGAATACTTTACTCAAAGAAACAATTTGATAGAGCGTTGTATGGAACAAACATCTCTGATAATGTGGTACATTTAAATAACATACTTAAAACTTTAGAAAGGCATATCAAAATAGCCGAGTGCGCTTTAAGAGGATATTTGACGGTGGAAATGGAACTTTTCATTTCAGTTGAAACTCTTTTGGATAACCCTACAGATTTACAATTAAGCGTCTGTGTTCTTGAGGCGGAGAAGTTAGCTGACTTGATAAATAGAGGGAGTGCGTTAATAAATAGCGATGTAGCTTTGTGTGCACTATCTTATGCTATTCCCGCACACACACATCCAACGCAAAGTGCATGCTGTATCCATATTTCAAGTATTTTATTATTATTTTTATTTTTCATTGCTTTTATTTTAAGATAAAGTTATAAAATAATATTATTTATAAAAAATAAAGGCCAACACAAGCATTTTGGTATAAAGGCTTAGTAACATTATTGAATCATGTATAAATATATACAAAATAGTGCTTTTCGTATATGTTGGTTATACCTACAATTATGAATAAACTTAAAATGTAGATAGTATTTGGACTAGTATCATTAAATTACTTAATTTAATTTTTCTTTAATATGGCTGTATTTAATTATAATAAAAATAATCTGTAAATAGGTTTTGTAAATAAAGTAAGTAATAAAACCAAATAAATGTGCCATCTTAAGCAATGTGGAGATACCGTATACATACAAAGGATACGCTTTGAAATGCTTTATATTTACGATAAAACACAGTTTTACAATTAAGAGTTGTATTTATTTTGCTGTGAGTTCAATGTGCCATCGTTTAGATGTTGTTGTGTCGTAGATATATATTTTATAGTACTTAGAGTTGCCATTTGTCTTAGTAAAATGCGCCTTAGCTTGACATATCGTAGTCAACCGTTTATGTGGGAGTTCTGAAGGAAATTAGAGTTAGTAAAATACTACTAAACAAAATGCTTAAAACTTTACGTTATTTTAAAGATAGATACAAATATCTTCTAAATTTGTTATTTTTTACAGGAATGGTGTTATTCCTCAACCTCAAAATTAAGTAGTTGGTTCTAAATAAAATAAAATAAAATTTTAGATAATACATGTTGGTAATTGGTAATTGATATTAGAAACATATGCAAAATATTCGATAACGGTTGAAGCGTTTCAAATGCAAGTATCATGGAGGTTAGAGAACAGGAGAACGATCGCCGTAGAAAATAGTGTACCAGAAATATGGACACCATAAGTGAGGCGCTGCGATAGATAAGTTCGCTCAATAGAAGTCATTTTCAGTCTATTTTTCCGATCAGATGCTAAACCACTTGCACATACACGCACAATAAAATATTTTTTCATTTTTAATGTTTCTTTTTGTCAAAAATTATAAAATTACGGAGCATGAAAATTTTCTCACCAATGCCGCGAATTAAATTTGTACATTATTCAACTAACTTTATCTACTTGTACTCATAAACAGCTAACCTCACAGTCACTACTCAACGACGTCAGCGCCGCTATAAATTCTACAATTTTCAAGGAACAACGCGCTATGCTTTAGTATGTAGCGATCGTTCTCCTGTTCTTTAACCTCCATGGCAAGTATGTATATGACGTTAGTGCTAAAGTAGTTTATGTTTTTGATTATTGACATCTGGCAATCCTATAAGTAGGAGATTTTCTAAAAAAAATGTATTTATAAGTTGGACTGAAATAAGCTACGCTAAGATAGAAGTATAAAAGACAGTTTACGATGTAGTCCATAATACCAAATAGTGTATAATTACAACTCTATAATTTGTTATATTTTGTTGGTACAGATTTTTAGATATGTATATTGTAGAAGAAAGTATATTTATGTGCTAAAAGCTGAATTAAAGGAGTATTAAAATGAAACAATCATGATACCATTGTTTTATTTTGCAATTAATTAACACTGAACATGGATGATTATATAGTTATGATAATAAGTTGAATTATACTATCACATTTGATTTTTTTTGATTGATCACTTATAATTAAATTCGATTAATTTTTTTTATCGAAAAATATATTTATTCTGTCCAATAGCTGTGGTTCATTCACGGTTTTGGCAAGTTGTAGAAACCCATTGTTAAGGACAGGGTTGACAAGTTGGAATCTTTCTATCGGAAACGTCAGTACAAGTTCTAAGTATGCCATTAATATACTTTGCAAGCAAGACCGTCGCACGTCCATATCCTGGAAATATATAATAATTTAAGACACATAAATGTACATTTTAAATAAAAATAAACAAATATTGTAGTTGAAAAGGAATATATCAAAAAGTTACGTTTGTGGTGCAGTGGCAGCGTGGTGTCGTAGGTGAGTTTATCGTCGGAAAGATGTCGGATTTATTGTCCACAAAGCTCTTATCAACAACGTGTTCAATATCGAAAGAGTATCAACAAGGTTTACGGACCTCATACTCAGAATCACTAAGCGGTGTTCTTTGAATATACGGGTTGATGTAAAAAGTTAGTAAAGTTACAGCCTATATACGTCCCACTGCTTGGCACAGGCCTCCCCTCAGTTCTGAGAGGGTTTTAGGGCAAGGAAGTGTCCGCCGCACTGCCCCAATGCGTGTTGGCGAACTTCACATGTCTTTGAAATATTTTTTTTATTACTCAGACATGCAGGTTTCCTCACGATGTTTTCCTTCACCGCTGAGCACATGGTAAATCAGCACTTAAAATTGCAATTAACCATTTCATTGGTGGCGGCGGGGTTCAAACCCAGGTTACTCGCGTTCTGTTATATTTACAGCGAGCGTTAACCATCTGAGCTACCACGGCTCTAGGTTGATGTAAGTTTTGCGTCAAATAGGTTTATCCACCACAGGAAATTTAAGAAGTTTTCTAGAGATATTTACATCTCCCATCCGATCCAGACCCGGCAGTTGTACATAAAATGAGTTTGACTTCACTATAACAACCAAGCCAGTGATATGGCAATGATCGCGAGGGTGAAAAACTGGAAGTGATCACCAAATAATGAAAGTTGTACTGAATCTTAACGTTAAGTGAAAGAGGTCTCGTCTAATGAAGTCAACCTTTCTACCCTTTGTGGTCGAATCCAAAACTCCGAAAACTTTGAACTCGAATTGCAGAATCGTTTGCTTATAAGATTGCAATAAAATGGACGAAATAAATAACAATCTCGTTAAAACTATCAATGTGGTCGGAGTTTAATTTTACAAGACCTGTTGGAGAATAACCTAAAATCTCTCCAATCACATTCCTAATCTCTTGGCTGTTTGACGGGAATTTGAACTGCAGCCTTTAATAAACAACACAGTACCGGCGGCTAAACAGAAAGATCCATCAAACGCATGCATGCGGTGAGAGATTTATGCAGTTTCGAATTGAAGTAGATTGAGCCAAGGCTCCAAAAAAACGAGGGTGGTGGCGTCATTTCAGGGTGTTAAGTCCTTCAGAAGCTGTTCTATTTCATCCCATGATGGCGCTCTACTCAGGAAGCGTGGAACAGATGTGCGGTGATCTTATTCTGCTAGTATCATACTACACATGAAATGATTCTGCAAATTGTATAGAAGACCATAGAAAAAACAATCTACCACTTCGTCTTGCGTAATTCAATTATTTTGACATTGAAACAATCCTAGGATTCCGTCTAAATTTGCGTGTTGTCTCAGTTCCTACAGTGGTACCAAATTGACTATACTGAAAGTAAAGAATCAAGTCGATTGATGTGTTTGTACAGTAAGACTATAGTTATTGGAGTACATAATCAGAGTATGAAATTTGTACATCTTCAGGAAGGTGTATGGATAGAAAAAATAACGTCATAACGCCGAAAGTCTTCACCATTGCATTAGAAAACGTTTTAAAGTAGTTGCTTCAAAACTAATGATTTAAAACTTAAACCTGTAGTTTGTGTGTGTGCTTGGAGTGTTGTGGAAAAAGCGAAGAAATTATGGAAAAGTGTAGCATAGTCGATAGTAGAGGGATTGAAAATCAGATAAGGTATACTGTAACCGATGAATGCAGAAGGGTCAGTACTTTTTTGTGGTGTTACTTAAGTTAGGTCTACGTTCAGTAGTGGACTTGTGATTGGTCGTAGTGGTTAATATGTCATGCGTGGTAATCATCATTCTAATTTAATACATTTTTTTGTCTAGATCTGCTGGTAACAGTTCACTGCTGGATCGTCATGTGGTAGTAACGTAAGAGAACCTATTATCTTATTACGTAACTCATCCTCATGAGTATAAACATTATAGCCATACAGATAGACGGCAACATCAACCGTGTACATCAGTTAAAAATACCCTGATCGGTAACATACAGCAGGATCGAGTCTGCCTACAATATGTGGCGATTATGCACATCCTCAATACAGTTAGAGAAAACCATGTCCAGCAGTGGTCCTGTTAACTTATAAATTTCCACACTTGTGAGGTGAGCCGATAGCTATAGTAAAATTGCACAACAATGCAAGCTTATAAGGAGGTTGCGTAGAGTAACAAGAACATCTTACTTTGTTTATACTTAGTGTTCTTTGTTGTTCGATCTCAGGAGGCACAGGCTGTGGAGGAATAATTGACTCTGGAGTTTTATTTTTTTCGAAGATAGGTCCATCACATATTGTAATGTTGACTTTCCGTGTGTTCGTTTGATTACTATTTACATTTAATGTACTATCAACTTTAGTTTTTAATGGACTCTGACCAATTTCAGAATTGTTTATCGATTTACAGGTAATTTCTTCGATAAATTCGGGTTTACTTTTTTCGATACAAACTTCATCACTTTGAATAGTATTAATTTCGTCATCTGTTGTAGCATCGTGACATTCTAATTTTTCTTTTTCTTTGTCTTCAGTTTCAATTACAGACCTATTGCTGTTAGTTTTAAAGTCTGCAAATGTAAATGGTTTTGGTGTATTAATAGCTTCCTTTATATGGTCATCATTAAAATTTTCCTTATCTGAAGTATTGGTTGATGGTTCTGGTATATCTGGCATTTCTTCAGCATAATATTGTTCATAATTATTGGAAGACGATTCGCTTTCTACGGAGCTGCAGGATAAACGATCCTTAAAAATATTTGGTTCATCAAAATCTGTCACGTTGTTTGTGTGCTTGACAAAGTTGTTACAAAGTGATTCCCAAGTCGTTTTTAAATCAAACAATTTTCTTACAAATCTGTCGTAATCCAGAGTTAAATTAAATGAGTTTGTATAATTATTTAAAATTATTGATATATCTGTCGGTTTAAGCTTATATCTATAAACACCACTAAAGAATATTTCCGTGAGTGTTATGATTTTTATTAACCACGATGAAGTAGTTTGTTTATAAAGATTGGCAGCATAGTCCAAATTGGAAACTTTCTGAACTAAAAATTTTAAGCCGGGTCGCAAATCAAACTGCATAGCGCGCATATATGACATTTCGAGGCTTTTCAAGAGCAAATCGATGTTATTGTTATTTAAGAAAAATTTATAGTTACATACATTGGATCCACTTTTTAAACTTTCCAGCAAGATACTATTTATTCCCTGAAAGACGTCGGAAGATGCTTGTATCAGAACTGTAGCAATTATCTGTATTAATATTTGATGAGCTAATAGTCCTACTATTAGTCCCCTGTATGGTATTCTCACGGTGTAAAATTCTGGGTTAAGTGAGTTAATGGATTCTTGAAGATAAATAAGAAATATGTAACTTCGATCATCTATCAACATTTGATTTTGATTTTTTCCATTTACTTTTGCATTACTATCTCCCCTTAGCTGTTCTGTAAGGAATACTTGTTGAGCCATTGCGTGTAATCTCACATTATCGTTAACCGAACAATCGCGTCTTGCTGCTACTTTAACAATAGCCAAATCTCCATAAAAACTGTTCGAATTTTCTTTAAAGGCGTACGTTATTTGTTTTAAAGGACTTAAGCTGACGTTACAAGCTCGGTGGAGACTTGTACAAACTATTTCCCATTGATTGTCCGTTAATAAATGCCCAGATGTAAGTATTATATGCCTTATACAAGATGCGCCCAATCTAGCTACGGGTTCTTGTGGCTGAGCTATACATTCTACTAATATCAACAATGTCTGTTTTAAAGCGAATGTAGCTTCCGCATTTTCTATAGGTTCAATCTCTTTTCCATCGTTAGTTTCATCACTTGTAGACCACTCAATGTTGATTTGTTGTAAATTATACAGAAATACTACAATGGTGTCAGTTGTCATGCCGCAACATAGCTTAAAATTTGGCATTATAGTATCCCAATGAGTGTTGACATTAGCAATTTGTCTTAACCAATTTTGTAGCGTGGGTAAAAGAAGATGGTTAATACAATGAAGGCCAAAGTGTGTTCCAGGTACATCAATCGTACTTTTCAACAATTTGAATAGTGTTTCCATTACTGCTGGCTGATTTTTCTTTGAACATACCACAGTTGCTGATATCAGGCCTTCAATAAGCACATACCAGACTTTTAGTATATTACTAGGTTTATCTAGTTTTAAAAGACAAGAATTTGTAGTGTTCGATGAGCGCAAGGTTGTGGATAGTTTTCTGTACGAAATTAACTCTTCTTCAATATTGTCATTTGTAATATATTTAGTAACATCAAGGGAGCAACTAGGTATAATGGGATCTACAACAGACAGTGGTATATCACCTTTGATTCTATTACCGGTGTTAAATATAGGGCATTTAGGCATGTTGTACATTATAGTAAGAATTTCAGCACAATTTTCCAAATGAAACAGAGCTTCTCTACACATGTCTATTATAACTTTTTCTGATTTTTCTTCACTGAGAGGTATAAACTTACTATTTTTAGAGAATTTTAAACTCAAGATAGGTTTTGGTTGTGGAGGTGTGATCTTTTTTGGCTTAACTTCTGTTGCCTGTACTTCTTCAAAACGAAGTCCTTTTATATGACTAAGCAGGCAAAGTATACAATCGAGAGCAGCATTAGCAAAAACTAACGTATTGTCTGTATTAAGAAAAACTTTAAATATTTCTAAAATAGCTGAATACTGGTTTGAATTGTTGGCGGCTCGTAAGGTATTGAAAAGTGGCCGCCAACCAGATCTAATTTCCATGCGATTCGTCTCTACGAACTCACATATACAAGAAATAATTTGTTCCTGTAAATAAAAAAATACCTAAGGTTAATATTATTGAAGCATGAATTTCTAGTAATAGTGGGATGATGAGGTTTAAATATCATACTTGTATGTCATCATCGCAAAGTTCTAGGCACAGTAAATTTTCAAAAGGTTTCAGCAGCGCTTCATTAAAGTGGAAATGGGGAAGCTCCACTTGTTGATTGAGCAGTGTAGTTGCACAGTCATGTAAGCACTGGATGGCAAGACTGGCTATTTGAATATCTTTATGACATGCAGCCTGTAAAATTGCAAATTTTAATCAATAAATAAAGGAGTACACTGAGATGAAAATAAGTTATTTTTTTAAACGATGAATGCTTGAAACATTATTCGTTTCATTGCTTGAATTAAATGACATTATTTTATTTGGATCAGTCCTTACTTATATTAATACTCCTCAGTAACCATGTACTTGAAGTGAATTTAGATTTGCATATGTCTATACGACATATTTTATTGAGCGATACTTTAAGGCTCGGTGGCTAGCACTATAGAGTACTATAATAATGTCCAAAGGAAGCTAAAAGTAAGGTAGTCAGTAACTAAAATATTGAGGGATGGAAGGCCCCGTGGTGGCTTGAGATTGAACGAGACGGTGTAGTAACATATAAAGTAAATACTAAATAAGTCTGTGAAATTAATATGAAAGTGGTTGAAGTAATAACGAACGTCTCTTATTTATATTCCTCTATGAAGCAGTATTTGAAAATAATGTAAACCCGCCGCATCCGGAGGTACGGATTTATATTTGGCGTTTAATCGCCTGTGGAGCGAGCTCACTTAGATAAATCGGCTCTGAGTCAAATGGAACTTGGAAGCCATGTTTAAAATGCACCTGCATGAAGTGTGGGCCGACCACCGTCCAGATGGCCATGCGGTGCGCGAGCGGGCGCACGGCGCGCAGGCAGCGCAGCGCGACGTCACCGGCGCGGCAAAGCGCGCGCGCCGCCTCCGCAGCGCCCCCCGCGCCCGCTGCACCACCCGCGCGTCCCCGCCGCCACCACGCCGCGTTGTTGTTCGCCACGTCTTGCTCCCACACAGAGAACAGCTGCAGCGACAAACAATAGTAATGTGGATTAAGAACAATGTCTCGTAATCTAGTCTAGATAATACGACGTAATGCTGGTGTAGAATAAATGATGTTGTATGTATTTTGTGTGTAACGTATGTAATTTGTATCTAAATGTAATTTCCAAAAAAAAACGAGCAAAGCTCGGTCATCCGGGTACTAAAGTAAATAATATCACAAGCGAATAAATACAATTATGTAGTTAAACACCTACCAGCCGGTGTTGGTGGGCGACTAGCCGTTGTAATGCTGCGCGTAGTGTGGGCAGCGTGGTGGTGGCCGCTAGTCGAGTGAACAGAGTATCCGCCGCTGCTGAAAGCGCGCAGCACACGCGCGCTGCAGCCGACCCAGATATCACGTTGCCTCCCTACGTTAGCAGTACATTAAATAATATGTGTTTTATGAGCCAACACAAATTAAAACATAGAAAACAGAAATTAGATATCGATCTTTAATTGAACAAAAAAAGTTTAGATGCACTGGTTTGTTGGCTGAACCGCGGGTGCGATTCCTGGACTGAACAAGTATATTTCCACTTGTAATTTATGTCTGTAAGCCACCTCCGCGATGCCGAAGAATTTCCTTGATGACAAAATAAAGTGAACACAAAGGAGTCAGTAATACTCCTTTTAGTTTTTCATTGATTTTTATATTACAATTCACTGTCAGTGCTCTGCGATAATATCATTAGGTGATATTTTGCATGCTAAAAAGTTATAAGTCAAGTTATTAATGTTAATGATTATTTATTATGCTAATTAATTTTAACTGCCTAGCTTTAATTTTGTCAACAACTAAGTCAACGATAATGGCTGTGTGAAACCAGACCTAATAAGACTTAAGTATTCTTATTAGTAACTTGGTAGCGTCTATGCATTTTAATCAATGTAGGTATTAGAATATATTTCAAAGTACTCATTACTATACGAGTACATACACATTTCTGAAAAAGATAATAATAAATAATTGTTTCACCATACCAGACGAAAAGGAAAAGGGTCGCAGCAGGACTGTAAAAACTACCGTGGCATCAGCGTTCTTAGGATTGTGGGAAAACTTTGATTTGATTGTGGTAATGCTAAGGTACTGATTGAAAGGGTCATGAAAGAAACTGATGGAAAAATTTGGGATGTGCAAGCGGGATTTAGAAAGGGAATGGGATGTACAGATCAAGTCTTTTCCATGCGCATGATCGCGGCGAAGTTTTTGGCCAAAAACCAAAAGGTTTTTTGTTCGTTCATGGACTTTGAAAAGGCCTATGACAGAGTGAATAGGGATGTGCTATGACAAACACTGAACTCATTTGGGTTGAGCGCTGGCTTGATACGGGCATTGGAGTCTTTTTATAGAGACTCTAGTGCTTGTGTTAGGATCAACGGGGTCTACTCGGACTGGTTTGGCATCCATAAAGGTGTCAGACAGGGCTGTGTGGCTTCCCCGTGCCTGTTCAACCTATTTATGGACAGTTGTTTGCAAATTTTGATAGTTGAAGAATGCGGATTAAGAAAGGGTGAGCTAACCGTCAAATGCCTTTTGTACACCGATGATCAAGTTATTCTTGCGTCATTGGCGGCCGAGTTGCAAATGATTTACATTAATGAACAGATCACTAAAAGAAAGGGGTATGAAAGTGAACGCAAGTAAGACGAAAGTTACGGTTTTTTGAAAGAGAAGAAAGTAAAACGATATGTGAAATAAGAATAGAAGGGGAGTTGATCGAGCAAGTAGATGAGTGTATATTTGGGTAGCGTATTTAGCAGGGATGGGAGATATGATAAGGATATAGAACGACGAGTGAATGCAGGCAATAGAGTAAATGGGGCCCTACACTCTATTGTGAAGAGTCAAAATGTGTCGAAAAAGGCACATATGGCAATTCACAATGCTGTGTTGGTCCCTACTTTAACGTATGGTAGTGAAAGTTGGGTGTGGAAGAAGAAGCACGAGACTATAATATTTTTAAAGTTTATTATAGAATAAACGCAGTAGAAATGCGGTCGTTAAGGAGTATGTTAAGGATGAATCTGAATGACAGGGTGAGAAATTGTGTGATAAGAGAAGAGAGTGGTTTGCAAGATGATGTTGTGACCAGGATTAAGAAAGGGATGCTTCAGTGGTTTGGTCATGTGGAAAGAATAAATGAAGAAAGAATGACAAAGAAAATTTAACTTGCAGTAACTAAGTTACTGGCAGAATCGGATAGGGACGTCCTAGGCGAAAATTTATCGACCAAATTGGCGATTTATTGAAAACGGGCCAAATTAGTAGTCAGGATCATGCCAAATGGAAGTCTGTAGTCTCTGCCTACCCTTCTGGGTGACAGGCGTGAGTGTTTATGTATTATGTTTTACCATGTTAAATTTTAAGGGAAGAAAGGTTCTCGAGTGGCAGCCTCGTACCGGTAGGCGTAGTGTAGGGCGACCCCCCACTAGATGGAGTGACGACCTGGTAAGACATGCAGGAAGTCGATGGATGCAGGTGGCTCAGGACCGTGCTTTGTGGCATTACTTGGGGGAGGCCTATGTTCAGCAGTGGACTTGTGAAAGGCTGTAATGATGATGTTAAATTTTACGTTATTTAATCTGAATAACAGTGACTAGCGTTAAAGGCAATAAATACGCAGTCAATGTTTCTAATTCTAGTCTCTTACCTCTTGCCGACAAGTTTCAACAATTTTTGCCACGGTCATATCGTTGTTTAAATTATTCTCCATTACTGGCTGCAAAAAATTGAACACGTCCACGCTGAAAAAGAAATATGTATAATAGAAACAAGTGTAATAATGCGTTTTTTAGTAGGTCATCTTCTTATTCAATACTTTACATTTTCTATAGTGTAGTTATATAATCGATAGACTTCTGTGTAGAAATATGTAATTATTGTATGTACACATACTATGTATACGATACAAGGATATAAACACAACTTTCTGGGGGCACGGCAGTGCCCCCGCCAAGTCGAGCAAAAAAGAGCGGCACGGCCGTACCATACTTTTCTCGAAGCAGTTCAGGCCATTTTCGACCCCCCTATAACTTCGTTCTGGATAAAACTAGAAGCCTGAATTTTTAGTCACCAAGCAGGCATTGTATAAACATAGTGTACTTTAAATTTCATTTAATTTGAACCAGTAGTTTAAGAATTATAACTAGTCAAAGTTTCTTAATTTTGTCACTCACTGACTGACCGACCATCAAAACTTTAAGCACTTCTAGTAAACATAGAAGCTTCAAATTTAAAATACAGATAGTGTTTAGTGTATACATTAAAGAAAAACTAAAATATTATTCAATTTCGGTCCAGTTTTCTAGATACACCAACTGCAAAAATACCTTTGTAATTCTATATAAATATATAGGATTACAAAGTTACATTTGCAGTGAATGAATCAGTGTACCTGTATATGTACAATAGGTGCAGATAGGTACGTGTTGGTATTCAAGAAGTATAAGGTATCGGAAAGGAAAAAAAGTAAGACTATCTTCAAAGAGAAATGAGATGCCATCAAAAACATTACTTGTTAAAATACAAGTCTCGCAACTCAGTTCCTCGACCGTAAAAAGTTGTGAGATCTATTTAATACCAAGTCGGTTAATTTATTCAGTCCCTACTTAAGGGTCCTTCTGTTTTAAGTTATTACATATTTAGCTAACCTAACAACATCTTATAGTGACCACATCAATGTTGAAAATCTTTTATGTTTTAAATAAATAGATATTGGCTTGGCCATCACATGAAAACATAATGTATCCCACAAGTAATTAGATTATTTAGTGCGGGGATCCCAGAGGGGATCCCCTGGCATTGCTCTCTATATGTTCGTAAAATTTATTAAACAACGTTATTTAACATGTAAAGTCCAACAGAGTATTGTACCAAACTACTAGCAAATATACTGATATAATAATTTATTTGCTAGTAGGAGTCAGGGTTATTTTTTAAAATGTATTAGTGAAATAAGGCAAAATTATTATTATTAATAACTAATAAAAATTCACTTAAGTTAAAGATACTTAAGTGAATTTTTATTAGTTGCCACTGCCCGTAGTATAGTCAGTCCTGGTAAATTCGATGAACTTGGGTGTGTTATACAGTCATTTCCTTATCAAATACATATTATTATGCTGACCGAAATATGACTGCAATCAGAGGAGGATGCTAAAAGATTCTAACTAACAGGCTACACTCACTTACTACTTTAATATCAGTTATAATAGCAAAGGCGGCGGCGTATCAATATTTGCTCATAATTCACTTAGGCACAATTTAATTGAAGAAAGCTCCCATTGTGAAAACTATTTTCTATGGGTTCACGTAAACAAGTTTTCTCTAGACGTAGGTGGCGTCTACAAACCAGAATGCACTAATAACAAAGATAAGAGAGGATTACTTCTCGGTACAATTAGAACAGAAAGGAAGAGGCTTGGTTTTTAGAGATTTCAATTTGGATCTCCTAAGCTCTAATAGATCAGTCTTTGAATACGAAGAAACAGTAAAATAATGCGGTTACTATCTTTGAACTTTGACTACAATGTTTTCGAAGAAAATCTTATATCCTCTATACAAAAAATAAAATTACAAAAACAAAAAAGAGTAATAGCACCGAAGATATTGTTAAAGCAATAGAAGAAAGAAATATTTTAAGGCTAAAATACATTAAAAATCTCTAAAAAAAAAAACAGATAGAAAAGAAAGTTTTAAAAGAAAAACGAAATTTAGTACGCAATATACAAAGAACAAAATATCAGTACCTACTATTACAAATTTGTGTTCCAGTGCGTGTTGCCAGTGATGACTTACGGATCTGAGACATGGTCCTTCACTGCTGGCCATATGAGGACGCTCAAGGTCGCTCAGCGAGCTATGGAGAGGGCTATGCTCGGAGTTTCTCTGCGTGATAGACTCAGAAATAAGCATATCCGCAGTAAAACCAGAGTGACCGACATAGCCCAACGGATTAGTAAGCTGAAGTGGCAATGGGCTGGCCATATACCTCGAAGAACCAATAACCGATGGGGAAGAAAGGTTCTTGAGTGGCAGCCTCGTAACGGGAGGCATAGTGTAGGGCGATCCCCCACTAGATGGAGTGACGACCTGGTAAGACATGCAGGAAGTCGTTGGATGCAGGTGGCTTAGGACCGTGCTTTGTAAGATTACTTGGGGGAGGCCTATGTTCAGCAGTGGACTTATGAAGGGCTGTAATAAATAAATAAAAACTATTACAAATGGTTCATGAATTGCGATTATACAACGAAATAAAGAAAGCTACGGCTCCAGCTGAACTCTAGACAGAAACTGCCACGCTTACAGATCCTTTAAAAATATGTGAACATTTTCACCAGTACTTTTCAATCGTCGGAGAAACCTTGGCAGTGAAATAACTTCCTTTCTCCATTATAATAATATCTTTGCAGCTGATAAACACACGGTGCCATCGGAAGACCAGATATTGTTACCAAATTATCCCTACAACTATAGAGGAGTTCCTCAAAATAATCAACAATATAAGTCATGAATAATATAGCATCAGGTATAGATGAAATCAATACTAAATCTGTCAAGTGTGTTTAAAACCTAATGGCCTCAGAACTCACAAAATGTATAAATAAATGTTTGCAATCTGGTATCTTTCCACGTAGTCTGAAAATACCTAAAGGTATTCGAGAAAATGATCAAACATATTGCATTAGGTATATTTATAGATCTGAAAAAGGCTTTCGATACCGTTAATTTGATTAACTCCTTAAAACGGTAAAACACGTCGGTATCATAGGTACAGCCTATGATATTATAAAATCTTACTTAACAAATTGCAAGTAAGTAGTCAGAGTAAACAATTTTCGAAGTAAATCTAAAACTGTGACGTACGGTGTTCTATTACGGTCACTTAATAATCTCTGATTCGAAAAATGACCTTAACTTAATACATAAATGGTTCCAGTACTATCTTCTAGCAATAAACATCTCCAAAACTAATTATATCATATTCAAAGCAAAAAATAAGAAAATATTAGATTTTGAGCCTCTAAAATAAATAATCTAATTATCAAACGGTCCAATTGCAAAATATAACTTGGCTTACTTCTAGATGATAAACTTACATGGAAACATATATATATATATATATATATATATATATATATATATATAATACATATAATAAATAATCTAATTATCAAACGGTCCAATTGCGAAATATACCTTGGCTTACTTCTAGATGATAAATTTACATGGAAACCTCAGATAGATAAAATTAAATCCAAACTATCATCAATAACGTGTTTTATGTATAGCTCGGTTTTTCCCTTATTTACAATTCTCAAGTCAAATCTCACATCAATTAACTGATAGAAATATGGAGCTCAGCCGCAAATAATAAATTAAACCCAATACAAAGAGCTCAAAATAAAGTAATAAAGGTTCTATTCAACTATAACTATCTGACACCAACTCATAAAATATATAATGATACTAAACCAGTGGCGGAGCTGGATAATCAACGGCCCTGGGGCAAATCAAAAAATGGGGCCCCACTGCTATCTAAACTGGTTAGGTTTTATTACGTGACGTGTTGGTCTACTACTAGACAAAAAATGTATTCTAAAATTCCATGAAACGATATAAATGAAGTACTAACTAAAATATATGTTTGTATAACTACTAAACGTTTCGCACCTTTGACACGTTTCTCATCACCGGTCTTTAAAGAGATATGGTATAAAATGAGATAAGAAATGTTAGTGTTTTTGAAATATTTTACAAAATAGCAAAAGTTAACTTACCAGGTTTCGTCGTCTTTCCCATCCAGCCCCAACTTGGCATCGGCCTGCAATATGGAGACAGTTTTGTTCCTGCCTGTCTGCATCGTAACTATGGGCGTTGCGTTGTTGCCCTGCTGGCCGAACAGTGAGTGCTCGAAGCTGGATACGTAATGACACGCGCCGAATATATGCTCCCAGCATTCTGGGGCTTTCGAGCCTAATTCTAAGCCACCTGCGAGAGGAATTCAATTTTTTTTATAGGAGAGGGGACAAACGAGCATACGGCTCACCTGATAGTAAGTGATTACCGCCACACATGAACAGCTGCAACACCAGGGGGATTGCAGATGCACTGCCGGCCTTTTAAAAAGGAATGGTTTTTTTAATTTATTTATTTGCCATTACGTTACATTACGTAACATTGGTACGTCAAAATTACAATTACAATTACATAAGATTTCGTTAGATAATTAAAATTACAAATTAAAACACATCTCATTTACATATTATTATTTTATACGTTATGCAAGTCAGAAAATGAACATTTCATATATTCCTCTATATTATAAAAAGTGTGATTCAAAAAGACGTAAAGACGTTCAAATAGGCTCTTTTCTTAAAGGTTCCTATGTCGTATCGGTCCGGAAAATTCTCTGAAGGTAGTCGGTTCCACAAGGAAGTAGTGCGAGGAAGAAAACTTCTTTTAAATAGCACAGTGGTGGACCGCCGGTAACCAGATGACATGGATGGTATCGCGACTTTTGTCGCGATTTGCGGTGGTGAAACTGTGCGGCTGGAATTAGTCCGAACAATTCCTCAGAGCACTCCCCGTTGTAAATGCGATAAAATACGCAAAGAGATGCAACATCTCATCGCAGTGCCAGCAAGTCAAGCCGATCGAAAAGAGCTCGGTCGCAGACGATTCGAACGGCTCTGCGCTGGATGCGATCACATGGAAGGAGCTGGCCCTGGGGAGCCCCAACCCAGAGATGGGAACAGTATTCCAGGTGCGGCCGAACCTGCGCTTTGTAAGGTAGCAGGCGGTGTGCCGGCATGAAATACTGTCCCGCTCTGCTGAGCACGCCAAACTTTTAGAGGCCAATTAAAAATTGCTTATATTAAAGCCATATTACAGGTCGTAGAGCCACAATGCTGCTATCTTATGGTTGTAGCACGAGTAGGTCAGCTAGACTGGGGTGGAACAACATTCTTACAGAATACAAGTAAGATAGCAATTTAATTTTGTGTATGAGGTAGTGTAGAGAACCGGAGACCCTTTTAACTGAAAACTAGGTATTATATCTTAGTGTTCACAACGCGTCTACATTTTGTTCCATAACCGAGGATTGATGTAGATATATAAGAGTCGCATCCTCCATTTACGGTCGACTGACTGTGTGCTCATTTGTCTACCTTTTTTTTATAAAAAAAGTTTATTTCATCCTGTGGGAGTCGTAAGATAACACTTAATTTTAATATTTATTTTAATTTTTTTTTATTTTATGATGTTATTACCTGTGATCAATATATCCAGGGACAAGGCATGCGTGGCTAAAATTTTTCCGTTTGGTGGTTGCGATATGGCAGAATTGGCCAGCAGTGCCAAAATGCTACTGCAGCGACTTTGCAAGCTCAAAGTATTACTTATCCTAGCGGCCTGAAACAAAATTAAAATTTATTGAAGCATCACTTAAAATTAGAAATATTTAATTAAATTAAAATAACGGAGCTGAATAAGTATTACTTACTCGCGTGGCTCTTTGTGAAGTCAAAACATATTATATTAAATAATATAGTTATGTCTTTATAAATTCCTTACCTTGTGTAGTCCTTCTAGACATTGTATTGTTAATCCTTCCCAAGCGATACGTTTTCTCTTGCCGAACGTATTGATCTTTTTTGAGATAATGCCTTGTAACTTGTGGTTTTTATTCCTATATCCAGTTAGTGGCACACTCAATACCATCACCATGGAGTCCCAAATACAAGTTAGTATTCTAGAAAGAAAAATTTAATCTTTAAACTTTCATCATCATAACAGAAACAGAAACTAAGCCTCTCACGAATCCACTGCTTTACAGTCCCCAAGGTATGCTCCAAAACATAGTCCTGCCACGGGCATTCATGACTAGACTTCCTGCATGCTTTATGTATTTCCAGCTCGTTACTTCGTCAAGTGACCTGCCCTACCTCTCAGGGTCAGCTTACCAATACAAGTGTGCCACTCGAGAAAATCTCTTCCCAATTGGATTCTTCCAGCTATATGTTCAGTTTATTACCATTTCAGCCGGTTATTGCAGACATTTTTAAATGTTTTAAGATGTCAATGCAACACGCTCTGGCTATCCACTCTCATTTTAAGATTTTAAGAAATAAGTGACAGTAATATGTGCCGAAATTTCCCAAACACCGTCCGGTTAAGAGAGATTCATCTATTGACCTATCGATCGAAGTTGGACTAACCTAGTCGGATAATTTGTCCTAGGTAAGACCCGCTAAGGTAGCTGAGACCAATTTATCGAAGACACTATTGAGGCCTTTGTGTACTGCGCTTAACTCCTCCAGCGATTTTCCATAATGTCGACAAATTAAAAGTGAGCGATAATGATGGTTGAAGTTGATACCGTATCCTTTGCAGTCCAGTGCCTAATAGTACCATGAGGTACCATTGTAAGACAATCCATCTCTTTCGCGTTTCGAGTCGACTCGACCGGGGTAAAACCACGCTCCTGCAGAATGCCAGCGTACAATATCAGTTTGATTTCGCTGTGTTTCGTTTCGTGAGTAGATAATCGGAGACCGTTTGTACTGGAGACGAGACATTCCATTTTAGTCACACACACAACGCATCTGTATTTTGTTCCATAACCGAGAACTGATGTAGAATATCTATAGGTCGCATCATCCATTTATCATCAGGTGGACTGTGTGCTCATTTGTCTTCGTAACTAATTTTATAAAAAAAATATTTCATCGTCTAGGAGTCGTAAGAGAATACTTATGGTAAATTCCAGATACATCTTACGGCCTTCGATCAACGGCGGCTTATCATCTCGACAATCAGAAGCAACGTCAAATATGTACGATATCTTATGTTGTGCTATTGTCTACCGCATTCAAGTTGTGTCGGTTTCCTTATAATTGTAGAGCCCATATTTAGCAGCAGACTTTACAAAAAGTATATTCACCTTCGTGCCCATCGTAGGCTTGCTTGATGTTGCGGCGAGTCTTCGATGTTGTTATATAGCCTTGATACCTCCTTCAGCTTTTGCCAATCAGACATAACTGGACTCGGGTCTAAGCCTCCAAGATCTACAAAAAGACCACAGTAATAGTTCAGTATAATTCCTTTAACAAAAAAATAACGTTGCTTATTGATAGTCTCAAGTTTGCATTTCAAAAAAAAAGTGTTGTAAAAAGATTATTTTTCATGAAATAAGTTAGACGTGGCGTGACATTTGCTGTGAAATCCCATACTTTAAATTTTAGTTCGCGTATTTCCTCGGGATTTTTATATTGAAACAGACTCTATTTTAAGCGAAAGACTTATTATAAACTTCTTTTTTGAAATAAGGGGAATAATATTTATTATGTCAAAGCAATCCGGTTATACATATTCAGACTTAAACTTCAAGGTCAACTTAAATGCGTCATTTGTATATAAACTCAGACGAAAATAAATAAAATAAAATGTGTTAAATCTATGTTAAAATTTAATGTACATATACAAAAACTATCAAGAAGTCTGAGTCCAACAAAAAAGTTAGACGAAACGCTGCGTATGTTTCAAGTGATGCCGAAACCATGTTCAACTTCTTGACACGCACTCATGCACACTTCTCTCTTCTTTTTTTCTTCATCAGCACCTAAAAATTCACTACTTGATGCACACATACGCACCTAAAATCATGTCAATCATCAGGTAAACAATTTTAGACGCGTATGTATATAATGTTCTATGTTCTTACAATACGTTGTGCATGGTTTTGACTGGGCTTGTGTGTCACTCAAAATGTACAAAACGCTTCGTCTCTCCTCTCTGCTGCTCTGAGTTTAAACCCGATAATTAAATGTACTTAAATAACTAATTTACTTAAATTACCTAAAGTTTTTAGATTTACCTGATAACAAATGAATAAGTGGATGATCAGAAGTCGGCACGTCCTTTAGTAAATCGTTTGCGAGAACTTGTTGATATAGTTCGCGGAGCCAGGTCGCTGATAGGTATACCAAGACGCCACTTCCCTGCACTTCTTCCACAAACTCGTCCTCGGTAATTGGAACTTGAACTTTCTGCTGTCAAAAAGAAAGCGTAATAAAAATATACTGAAAGCTTAGGTACTACTACTTCTATACTAGCTAGCAAAAAGTAGACGGTTCAAATTTGTATGAAGCGTAGGCCTGGTTTTGTACAAGTAGGAACATAAATTAAAATAATATATTACACCACTTTTGGTCATTCAAATCCACGAATTTGCCGTTATTTCAGTGGTATTAATATTTTGTTCCTGCCAAAAACTGCAACACTAATGGAGATTTGATGTCGTTTTGACGTTAGGTCAGTTACGACGTCAGGTAGATAACTTTCATGAGGTTATTGATGATTCAAAATGTTACTCTAAAGATGTCTGATATCAATGAAATCAAAATATCACGTAAATCATGAAGTCCATAAAACAAAAGCAGAGTCAAATAAGTAGTAATCCAAAGTCCAAATAAAAAACAACAAATTGCCAAAGAAATCCAAAAGAAATACAATACAATTCACGAGTTCACAACTGTAAGAACAAGCTCGGAATAAAAAAAATCACGCTACCTACATTGGGTGCGTTTGGCAGAAAAAAGCGCTAGCAAGCGCTTGTAAGCAAAATGGCGATCGTAAGCGGTAAGCGCTGTCAAATCGTAAGTAGTTATTTTCCTCTAGGACACGAAGTTAGTTTTAACCGGGGAACCTAACCTAATTTAAATATATGTTTGTAAAGTATTCATATCAAAAACTTACCAGTCATGAATTTTTAATAACATAAAAGCAAAGTTACAGCCTATATAATGTCCCACAGCTGGGCACAGGCCTCCTCTCATTTCTAAGAGGGTTTTAGGGCAAGGAATAGTCCGCCGCGCTGCCGCAATGCGTGTTGGCGAACTTCACATGTCTTCGAAATATTTTTTTTCTTATTTCTCAGACATGCAGGTTTCCTCACGATGTTTTGCTTCACCGCCGAGCACGTGGTAAATCAGAACTTAAAATTGCAATTAACAATATCATTGGTGCCGGCGGGGATCGAACCCGGTTTGCTCGCGTATTGTGAAATTTACAGCGAGCGCTAACCATTTGAGCTACCACGGCTCACATATTTTAATAACATATATATGTCTATTCATGTCATTATATTACTTAAAACTAATATTGCACAAAACAACTTATAAACTCTACTTCAAAACAAACAAATTAAATAAGGAAAATGGCGGATTGCGTCAGCGCTACTGAAGTTAGCAAACGTGTCCTGGCCGAAAACTGTGTAGTTTCGTAATTTTGCTTACAAGCGCTTGCTAGCGCTTTTTTCTGCCAAACGCACCCATTATTTCATGACTCAAGTCACTTTTCAGACATGACATATAACATATCATTTTTTGACTGGACGGGCGCCATCTTGTAAAATCGTCAAAAATTGGAATTATATTTTTATTTCAGCAATATCATTTAGTTTTATTTATTCTCTGATATTATTTAATTTAATTTTTTTTATTAATTTAATAAAATCCCTGAGGTTTTTTTTTGCTTTTTTATGGTATAGTGTACATAGACTAGGCCTGAAATGGACCGTCTCCTTTCCCAACTAAGTAGGTACCTAATTACTTTAATTATAACTAAATACATATTTTTAAATAACAACAAATGTCTTAATCATTGACACAAAAATAACTATGTACGTTTTGTAGTATTCTCGTCTCGTATGATCTGTAATATGAGTATGTATTACAGTTTAGCGGATCTTCACACAGATCTCTCGTGATAATAATGGTGGTGATATTGAACTATCATATATGATAATCCTAAAATAAGGCAAAGGAGATGAGCGTCAAAAGAATAAGATATTTGAAGCGTATGCCAATTCACAAACTGTGGCAAATATGCCAAATACGTGGGACACGCAATAAGTTTTGAGATATAGAAAAAGTATTCTAGATACTATTAATATTTATTTTACATCTTTTCAAATTATTCTCCATCATGCTCTATAAAAAGTTCCATTCGTCTAAACCAACTCTGAAAACACTTTTGCCAGTCTTGATCTAATTGATAGAATCAGGCGTTACTTTGCGGAAATCCATTATAATAAAAAATAAAAATATAAATTTCTTCGCAACCTTCCGCTAAACAAATACAATGATGTATCTTACCTGGATTGAAGAGCACCTCCCGCCCTCCCTCAATTGCATGCACTAACTCCGTCACCACTAGTCCCAGCATCACTACTCCCAACACCACTATTCCAGGCAAGACACACCATCGACGATAATACGACACGTGTTTCGCCTCTACACGAGGCATCTTCAGGTAATGTAGACTCTACGGCGGCTGACCGCTAATCAGGCTGAGGGAGGGCGGGAGGTGCTCTTCAATCCAGGTAAGACACATCATTGTATTTGTTTAGCGGAAGGTTGCGAAGAAATTTATATTTTTATTTTTTAGTCTTGATCTGACAGGTCGGAAATCGCTTCTTCGTAGGCACCCACGGCTTCTTCGGCGCTTGAAAAAACTTGCCTTTTATTTTTTCTTTGACTCTTGGGAACAAAAAAACAACACGGGGAGCTAAGTCAGGGCTGTAGAGTGGTTGACTTCGAGTGTCCACACCAGATTCCTCAATAAATGCTTTTGTTCTAAGGAAGGTATGTGAAGAGGCGTCATCGTGATGCAGCACGATTCCCCGAAACCCGGTCTTCTCTCGCGCACAGCTTGAAAAGCTTTGAGTAATGCAACTGTAGTATACCATTCAGGGTTGACTGACCTACAATTTCCTAGCATTTACATCGATAAATGTTCGTTCCGCGAAAAAAAAACTAGCCACCATTTTTTCCCTACGTTGCGAGGTCTTTGCAGTTTTGTCGATCCTTCTAAATAGACTCATATATACCGATGATTGCCTTTTATTTTCCGGATTATATCAATAGATCTATGTTTCGTCACCAGTAACGATTTCTGAAACATGCCTAGATGCCCCGTTTTCAAAACGTAGACGCATTTCATAGCACCAATCCACAAGAGTTTGTATTGCGCTTTTGGAGAGCAAACGAGGGATCCACCGAAAACAAAGTTTCTTCACTCCAAGATGTTGATGTAATATGGCTTTAATGCTCCCCAAACTAATGCCTACAATCTTTTCGATGTCCGTATATATGATCGGTGGGTCTTCTCGCATCAGCATTTCAGTAGTCCACACATTTTCTGCCGTTACTGCTGTTTGCGGGACCCCGGTTCTTTGGTCATCTTTAAGGTTAATTTTACCCCTTTTAAATTCAGCAAACCACCTAAAAGTTGTTGCGCGTGATGGATCTGTGTCCCCTAATGCTGATTGTAGCCGTTGTAAACTTAATTGTTCGGTTAAACCAAATTTAAAATCATAATTGATCATAGCACGCAAATGTTCACTGTTAAGATCCATCGTTTTAAATGAAAAGCGCGGGAAGCGTTGCAGGCTTGCAGGAAAATTAATAGAACTTTTTAATATTAAGCAATTGGTTTATGGAGTTCTATTTTTAAATAAATTTACTTTTTATATTTATTATATAACATGGGTGCGTTCCATTTCTAAATTTCGAGCATCTCAAAATTTATTGAGTGACTTACGTATGTCCAACAGGATTGTGTGGACTGATAAAGATTAACAACTGCTAAAATAGGCGAAAATTGGCGTCTTACGTTGGGCAAATTATAACACATTATGCGTTTTTGCTTCAAGGTGAGCAGAAGTGCGGAGTATGTGGCGAGATAGACTCCGTCGGCGTTCATGATGCACGCAGTAGCCGGAGGTTGCGTCGCGTTGTGCTGGCAACATTTCGATGCAAAATCTTGCATTGCTTCGTCCACCTGTTGGCGGTTTTATAAAATTAATAAATTAAATGATTTCTTATATTCACGCGTATGCATTGAACAAAACGAATTTATTATTAATCGTATATCTTTTTCTTAGCGAGTCCCTAGCCATCCATTGCTGGAACTGGGTCTTTCCAGTTGTACGACTTCACCACAAGACGAATGCTCGATTATTCTCTCGCATGAGAATTAATTGTACACACCTTAAATGCAGACATTTTGTACGTGGTAGAGCCATGTTGCAGTTATATTAGTAATGTAGTTGTAGCACGAATGGGTCGGCTCGACCGGGGAAGGACCACGCACTCACAGAATACCAGCGTAAAATAGTAGCTTAATGCTGCTGTGTTTCATAATAGTGAATGTAGAGAACTGGAGACTCCCTTTACTGGAAACGAGGCATTCCATCTTAGTCCTCACGGGTGACAACGCATCTGCATTTTGATTCGTAATCGATGTCTATGGGCCACAGCAACCACTTACCATCAAGTGGACTGTGTGCTCGTATATCACCCTATCCTATAAAAAAAAACAACAATGACCGTGTAATGTCAATGTAAGAATATCCACTACTTCACATCGTCCCGTGTGAGCCTTAAGGCAACAACGAGAAACAAACCACGAAATAGGCAGTAGGGGTTTGCTATAGACATCCGGTACTTAATTTTGATAATGTTTTTAGTCTAGGAGACTAGTTACGATAAGCTCGAACCATTTACACTATTTTTGGATTTCGGAAATGCCTTTTGAATTAATTACGATAACAACAATTTTCACTAAAGGTAGCATATAAACGCAAATATGTCAATTTGTTTTTTTTTAACACAGATACATGTATAAGTCAAAAGTTAATCACTAGGACCCAGATAATCCATTTGAGGCTGGAGACGGGACTTATATACAACAAATTGAGTAGCAGTGGAGAGCAGTCAAGAGGTTTTTCAGAAAACAAAATTATAACAATTCACATTACATTAAATAAAAAGTAAAAAAAAGTAAGTTATTTCATTTACCACCATCACAGAGTTTAGGGCAACCAGACTTTATAAATACGATTGGTCGAATCAGTTCTAAAACTGAATTAACACACCCCAACTCCAAGTAGTCTTGTCTGCCCTACCCCTAGATTGTTTTTGTTAGGCCGTAGGCACGTAGGGAGAGCAGCCCCCGCCCGCCGAAGCCAATAAACCGAAGCTGCAGGGGCGAGCGTTGGTGCCTGTAATTTGCTACGCAAGGGCGAAGGGGCTGCACTTCCCGCAGTGCCGAAGCCGCTGCAGAAGTAACTTTGCGTCAATATTCCTGTATAAAAAGTGAGGTTATGATTTTAGAAAAAAAAACATTTCCATAACAGGGGAAGGGTAGGAGGGGTTTCCTATGACTTTACTACTTTCTAACTCCAAGCTGCTATAGAGAATTTCTTGACAGAAAAACCTTAGAACCGATTTTGGTCCCATGATCAGCAGTGGCGTTTGCGGTCACTATACCTACGAAACAGTTATCAATAGTACATACACAGATAGTAATACTTACACAAAATATCAATATATTGTTTTTAAATATCTAAAATTTAATTGCGACGAACGTAGCCCCGTTCGTCGCAATTAACGCGACGAACTGGGCTAAAGCAACCGTCAAATATTTTCAACACGGTCTGATAATGAGTTGTAGCCTTATAAGGGGGAAAGTAACGGCTTACCAAATCGATTGCGCAGAGTCAAATCAAGTAACATAGTTTAACAACTCACCTCTATACAAGTCCTTAGATGTATCAGTTTTGGCAATAGAGAATTCTGTAAGGTCTTTATAAATTGTCTAGCGTTGTGTCTCTCAAGGTCCACATTACATTCGGTTATGGTACATCTGTAAAAAAAACCACTTGCTTTTTTTTTGCGTCTGTTGCTCAGTATTAATGGAGTTTTAAACAAAGGCGGGAAAAGGCGGCTAGATTACTACCACCATCAGTAATCGTCATAACCTTTAGAGAATGAAGGCAGCCACGACTTTTTAAGCCACCAGGGCGGCCTCACTTGAAAATTAGGTGTAATATCTGACAGATTTTATAGCGGGGAAGTTTATTCGAAAAATGTACAGGTTAAAATTGATGAAACCAAATTACAGATATTCATAAAAGTAGAATTTTTATAAAAAGGGATAAGAGTGTGCAAAAAATTAAATAGCAAACCAATGACGCATTGTTTTTTGTATATATATATATATATATATATATATATATATATATATATATATATATATATATATAATACTCGTATAAACTGTTAATTTTTTATTTAAAACTAACTTCTCAATTAAACAACATTGTTTAACAAAAAACTTCACATCAGTGTCAACTAAAAAATTCATAACCCACCCGCTACGCTTTCTGACAAACATAATATGAAAAAGGGCCAATCAGCTAGTTATTCACTTCGAACTATACAGGGTTATATTTCAGAGTAGCCAAATTTTAAAATTAAGTTCAAATATATAAACAATAATACACTATTATTGCAGTGTTTGAAAATACGAGTACATTTAAATGAAATTATCTCAAATTGAATGACATTTTAATTTTTTTACTTAATTTTTATTTCGATTATCGATTTTAATATTTTTTAATTACCACGCATTTTTAATATAAAAGAAAAAATGACCGAATATTTTAAGTTTTTTTTTAATCTGCATAATCTGCAAATTTGGCCGGTTATTGCAAAATCACTATATATGGGTAAAGTTATACAATAAAGTGAGCGCATACAGAGCCATATTTCCTACAGTTCTACAGGTTTTTTGAACGTTTGTCTTTTCATTCATCCATCCATTACAGACTATAAAAGATCACTGCTGAACACAGGACTCCCCTATAAATTGACTCAAATGGGTAAATTTTGCCATATTTGCCACGCTTGGCAGGCAGATTGGCAACTGCTGCTTTTTAGTATTTAGAGTTATCAGGAAGACAATACGAATAGATACGAAGATATGGACAATTTTTTGTTTTAGTTTTACTCTGTCGCCTGACGGAAGATGCGAGAGGAATGCAGAGGGAAACTAAAACAAAAACCCATCACCCATGGGGAGATAGTACCTATATTATGTAGTGTTTATTCTTACACCGCCATTAGACGGTTTCTTTTTATTTAAATATGTAAATTTCATATGATATGTACCTTCCAAGGTTCAGGGTTTTTGGCACGGCCTTCCTTTTCTCAGTAAATAGATCGTTTTGGGTTTTATTTGGTGATGGATCGCTGGCTCGAGAGGGTAAAAATACATTATCTGCGTCGGAATCCACTTCACCGTCGCTGCCAGAACTTACATTCTCTGGTCCTGAAGTATCTAAACATTAAAATACATGCTTCTTATTCAAATATTTTCAGAATTTTGGCAATATTGATAATATTATTAAAGGTAATATAATTTTTTACATAAAAACTGAAAAAATCAATAAGCTAAAAACTAATGTAAAATCACGAATGATATTTACAATAATTAGTTTAATTGAGTAAGCAGGGTCAAATTAATATAGTAACTTAGAAACATTTGTATTCGAAATCTAACCGATAAAAATAATTACAAATGTATTTTTATTAAAGGTATAACAATAATATATAATTTAACACACTATTTGTTTTAATATTTTTTTTAATAAAAGTTATAGTGAAAAACAAACTTACAGTTCTTAAGATTAGTGCAATAAACTACAAGCAACTTTAAAAAAAGGTCACAGATGCGTTGTCACCTCTGAGAACTAATGCCTCAAAGTCTGTAATTGTACAGAAAGAGGTAAGAAGATGGTGACTGACCCAGACAGACTCGTAGGCAGAAAAGCACTTCTACTATCTTGAAACATGATATTTATGACCTTTAAACTAAATAGAACTGTGTATTATTAAAGGGCCAACTTCACTAAAACTCTTATATTTCAAGAATAGTTAAATAGGAATTATTGTAATCTTGCCTCGACTGCCTCGTTGGTTTCATGGTTGAAGTAGTGCGAGTGCTGATCATGAAGTTTCGGATTCGAATGCCGGGTCGGGCAAATAAATGAACAAAAAGTGACAACCCCCCCCCCCTTGCCTCGGAAGGCACGTAAATCCATTGGTCCTGCATCTGATCTCTGTCCTGTTGTGTCGGTTTACCGTCCCATCGGACCAGGAGAGTAAGCGAATAGAGTGCACCCGTGCTAGCGCATACACTTGGACGCTATAATCCTGTCCTTTGCCGATGACTGGTCTCCGTTGAGACTGGCCGCCGTGACCGAAATTCGGTCTGGAGTCTGAACATTCTACTTTGGTTTTACTATACTACTCGAAGATATATTTAATATACTTTACTTAGACATCAATACTGAATGTCGTGTAAATAACTTTCAGATAATGTGCATTTTATCTGGAATAAATATTATTCTACTTTTATGAATTCGGATCTTAATTATATTATGGAAATTATTTAAAGAAATTGTACCTGAAGAATCGTGCTCCTTTTCCTCACTGCTTTGCAGTACAGCCACCACATCCCTTTAAAAAAATATTATAATCTATGGTAAAAAATAACTTTACTTCGATTATCTTGTATATTATATTCTAGCCTAACGGTAGAGTGCGGACTGCGAACACAAAAGTAGTAGGTTCATATCCGCCATTCGTTTACTATCAAAAAAACATTTACTATAAAAAAGGCATTTTAAGCTAGTGGTTACGGGAATATTAGTTATGTTAACAGTATTGCTAGTAAAATAAAATAAAAAACATGTTACCTGTATGGACTGGGTAACCTAGCTAAAGTTTGATAAGTTAGTGGTCCCGTATAGTCAGCGTCTTGAAGTTTTGGCCAGTGTTTCAGTATAAGCGTAGCTACGTCGGATGACAAATAATCGTTGGGCCCAGAACAAAGTTTCTCTAGAGCATCAAGCAGCGAAACAACGCATTCTACTGCAGCAGCAACTACTTCTGGATTGCCATTGCGACCACATTCTTCTATTCCATCCATTATTCTGTAAAGATACAAAAAAAATTATGTAACCAAGTTTAACAGAATCTATATTTTTAACAGATTCTACTTTTATACCGTATCATATAAAATTGGATCTTATAATTTTAATACATTATCTTTTGTGGACAACTTGCAAACTTCTTGGTGTGAAAAAGGTTTTTAGTAAATGTATAAGCTAAAATGATGAAATACGTTTAAAACTCTTAACTGATGCATTAAAAGTCGTTTCCAAGGACTGGAGAACGAGCGGATCAACATTACTAACCTTCGATTTGCCGACGATAATCATTATGGCAGAATCGCTGAAGAAACTTAGCACTATCCTCAATGACCTCAATTTACCTTAGGGAGAACGGGTTCACGAGTGGCAGCCTCGTACCGGTAGATATACCTAGAGTGGCCTCTTACTAGATGGAGTGACGACCTAGTAACACATTCAGGAAGTCGCTGGAAGATGGGTCAAGACATCTTGTGTTCCTTGGTGGTAGAGGAAGAACATCTTCAGCAGTGGACTTGCGACACGCTATAATAATGATGAAATTTACCTAGAACAAATAGCAGCATAATACTGCTGTTTATCGTAAGGTGACGAGAACTGCAGACCCTTTATATTGGTGACTTAATATTGGTTAGATTGGTGACAATATACTACATCATCCTCTTAGTATCGGGTCTGTCAACCTTACTCATATAAAAAAATTCTATAACTTGCCTTTGTGTTTTAAAAAAATAGCAACTTACAATCTTATAATAGCCATATCATCGCTATGCCTCTCCAGTTGGTCAGTTTTCTTCAACAGCACTAACTGGCACAATCTCTTCGGCTGCTGTATCAGTTCCCTCACACTCCGTAGAGGTTCGACGCGATGCGACACCGGCGGGTACAGTAACATCCTGTGGTACAACGCTTCCAGGACAGGTCGAAGATTCGAAATCGATCCCACCAAACGTACAAGTTGGTTTGCTATACTGCAGAAAAATAATCGTGAGAATATTAATTAGTGTCATTTCTAAAAAAAAATTAAAAAAATATATTTTTCGAAAATAGTGTACGAGGAAGTGTTAAAATGATAGAGGACTGTGATTGTTACAGCTCTTACCTATATATAGCTTTCGCTTGCTTGCTATTAAAACTTGGAGCGCAAACTAATGCACCTGATCCCCTGCCTGAATCGTCGATCAGATGACCTTCATGTTCCCTGGTTGACATAAGTTGACATACGTTTTAAATTTTATATTCTTTTTATGACAATAAATTACTACTTGATTTTCTTAAATGAAAAGGGGAGACATTTAGACTTAAAATAATTTACTTTTTATTTAACATAGTGTAAAATATTGTAAAATTAATTGGCAACATTACCTAGCCTTAATGTTCTTATCGACCCTCGGCGTTCCAAGAAAGGAGATGAGTGAAGGACAAAACTTCTGCCACAGGAACGTTGTGAAATGAGAGTTGCCGCATACGCGCTCGGAGAGACTAGACATCAGTGTCAGCAAGCAGTCCAAAAAGAACAACGCTAGGGGGTTCTGTTTCGGGATTCTGAAATATTAAGAAATTACTACTCCATATTATGAATCGAGATTTGATATTCATTTATTTTCTTTTCTTATAAATTTTATTATATGCTCGACAACTGAAGGGGAGAAACGACGGCCTTGCGCCCGTAATGAATAAAGGTGGTTCAGGACCGTGGTTTGCGACATGTCTTATGTCATATCACAAACCTATGTTTACCAGTAGATTTGTGGAGAGTTGTAATGTCTACAATGATGATGATGATTAATCTTATTTAAACGTTTTACATACGTAATGGTGTGTGTAGTGTGGTAAGAATATATCATTTGTCAGATCCGATCTGATCTGCACAAAAGATCTTGTTAATAAAATAAGGACGACAAACAAACACAGTCTGCCTGATGGTAAGATCTTGGGTATGTTCCGAAATATTTCCAGTATACTGGCGAATACAAATGACGTCATTAATTGACGCCATATTGTACTGGCGTGCCGCCGCCATATTGTTTGGATATCCCGACATATTAAAACAATTTTTAATTGTGTGTACGCTAAATGAAGCATGCAATAATTTGTTTTTATTTATTCAAAAACATAAAATTATTGTATAATTTCTAATATTGAAACGGGATATAACGGGTGCGTTTGGCAGAAAAAAGCGCTAGCAAGCGCTTATAAGCGCTAAAATAGTTTTCGGCCAGGACACGATTGCTACTTCAGTAGCGCTGACACAATCCGCCATTTTGCTTATTTAATTTGTTTGTTTTGAAGTAGAGTTTATCAGTTGTTTTGTGCAATATTAGTTTTAAGTAATAAAATGACATGAATAAACATATACATGCTATTAAAAAATCATGATTGGTAAGTTTTTAATATGAATACTTTACAAACATATGTTTAAATTAGGTTAGATTCCCCGGTTAAAACTAACATCGTGTCCTGGAGGAAAATAGCTACTTACGATTTGACAGCGCTTACCGCTTACGATCGCCATTTTGCTTGCAAGCGCTTGCTAGCGCTTTTTTCTGCCAAACGCACCCAATGATTTTTGGAGCACAAAATGACAAACTAATCGCCAACACTTTTCCAATATGGCACAAATGTATGACGTCATATACTGTGCTATGTTTTGGAAGGAATCACCAGTATGGCGTCGATTCATGACGTCATATGCATTGGACAGTACACTGGGTTCTATTTTGGAACATACCCCTTATTATATATAGGATATCTATATATAATATTTGTAAGTAGAGTTATAACGCCGTGTAGTGGCGAAGTATATATCATTTAATGGGTGTCGTAAGCGGCGACAGAGGTAAACGGAAACAGGAATCGTACAGCAGCTTCTTTTTGCATAAAATAACAGCTCAACCTAATAAAATATCATACAGCCCTTCACAAGTCCACTGCTGAACATAGGCCTCCCCCAAGTAACGCCACAAAGCACGGTCCTGAGCCACCTGCATCCATCGACTTCCTGCATGTCTTACCAGGTCGTCACTCCATCTAGTGGGGGGTCGCCCTACACTACGCCTACCGGTACGAGGCTGCCACTCGAGAACCTTTCTTCCCCATCGGTTAACGGTTCTTCGAGCTATATGGCCGGCCCATTGCCACTTCAGCTTACTAATCCATTGGGGTATGTCGGTCACTCTGGTTTTACTGCGGATATCCTCATTTCCGAGTCTATCACGCAGAGAAACTCCGAGCATAGCCCTCTCCATAGCTCGCTGAGCGACCTTGAGCGTCCTCATACGGCCAGCAGTGAAGGACCACGTCTCTGATCCGTAAGTAATCACTGGCAGCACGCACTGGTTGTGCATATATATATATATATATATATATATATATATATATATGTGTATATATATATGTGTATATATATATATATATATATATATATATATATATATATATATATATATATATATATGTGTGTGTGTGTATGAATATTAATACAATTTTATCTATTTTTTGCGATCTACCATTTATATCTTATGTATTTTATTTCCATGTATTACAATTTTTTTTGTTATTTTATTTTAGTATTCGTATATTAACTTTTTATTACACCTACTTCATTCTATCTCTGCATCATCCCAAGGTAGACTGGGAGAGAGTGCCTTAGGCATTAAGTCCGCCATATACCGCTTGTGTATATGAAGTTTAAATAAATAAATAAATAAAATAACAACTCAAAATAACAAAAAACTACGCTTGCCAATCGGCCTGCAAGCATACCAATCTATGGGTAAGGCCTATGTTCAGCAGTGGAGGGCAATCTGTAATGAATGAATTAGTAAATGAAGTTAGGTAAAGTACAAATAAAACAAAAAAAGTAGGTAAAAGTAAAAAGTTACAGCCTATATACGTCCTACTGCTGGGCACAGGCCTCCTCTACTTCTCAGAGCGTTTTAGGATAAGGAAATGTACACCGCGCTGTCCAATGCGTGTTGGCGAACTTCACACGTTTTCGAAATATTTTGGAATCATTTCAATCGCTCACGATGTTTTCCTTCTGAAAATTGCATTTAACAATTTCATTGGTGCCGGCGGGGTTCGAAACCAGATTGCTTGCGTACTAGTATGAAATTCACAGAGAGCGCTTAGCCCTTGAACTACCATGGCTCGGCTCGGCTTGGCTTCTACTTTCTGTTTAGCTGTAGCATTAGTGAATGCTACAGCCAAATATAAAATAGAATATTAAAAAATATTTGTATTAATTCTATTTATTACAATATATTATTATTTGTAATGATTATTATGGCGGGGTATACGAAACCATCGCCCCATTTCATTTCAGGAGTGACTTTAAGGCTACATAAGATTATGATGATCATGACAGTGATATAATATTATTAAGGGGATATAGTAAGTCAGCTCAAATTCTAATTTCGTCGCCACTTGCCCGCGCGTCGTATGCTATGTACCGACATGTTTGTAATCACTAATACTGTAAGTAGATAGGTCATTAGATACTTATTTCATTAGGTTTATCATATTTATGCCTGTTTCTTAACGCCAACCCAGTCGCTTCTTATTTTTATAACGGTTATTTCCCATTTTAATTTTACGTCGTCCTGTTGCGTAATGTGTATTCTGATCATAAGCGACACAACTTCTCCCTTCAAAAACCGGAGCGATACTAATGGGGCGACAGGAATCAAGCCTACGCGCCGATAGTTTAGGTAATTTCTTTTTACAGTGAAAATAATGGTATTTTAAAAAAATTAAATTACATAAGCACTGCTTTATAGTTAAGTTCTGTTAGTATGCAAAGTTTCATGATCTTATTTAAAGTATTTTATGAATAACAGCGGTTTATTGTTTATTTTGGAGGTAACTTTGGATTTTTTTTCTATCGAGAAAATTTTACGAAATCGTGTTTTCGTCTAACATAATCCTTAAAATTAATGCTCAACTTTACCATATATTTATTTCAAAATTAATACTGCAATATTTTCGGCATAACGAAGGATCTTGCTAAGCCATTTGGGATTATATTTCCCCTTAAACACTTACAGTTGTGTTTCCGCCAGTCTTCCACATAGGTATTGTATAACTGGTATCACCTCACTATAGCAGCCAACTGCAACGATATGATTCCCGCCAACTGGAGAACCTTCCGAGAGCAGCTCTTGACATTCTTCATCTATATAATACGTCACGTTAAAAAGGGTTTAGTTATTATAATATGGTAAATTAAATACATGGGTTATCCAAAAACTGGGTAATCCAGAAATAAGTAAATTTGCGTCTGTAATCAGCAAGTATTTGAACTTCAAAAAAGTTAAATGTATATTTCATTTGCAAAATACTTGTATTTTTTTAAACTTTGTCTTAAAAAATGCTCATAGGCAAAGGCAAAATTCTGTTTAAGTTTTGAAATCACTACAACAATTTTCGATAAATTAGTTAGCTACCCATATTATTATTTTTTTTTAAATTAAGTGACAATTGAACTTAGTCTACCTGATGGCAAGTGGCTGCGGTGCGTACTGCATCTACTTACGTATTGTAAGTACCGCAGGTTTCGATACCTGTAGCCAACTTCAAACAAAGAAGGCAATAGATGCGTTATCTGTAGGTGATTATACTGTCTCCCCGAACTCTTCAGACCTAGTACCTACCCCGATGGACACTTAGGCAAAAAATAAGTCCTACCAACTATTGAAGTGTTTTGAATAGGTGAACTTCGAACCTTTATTAGAACTTAAATGAAGATCCCTTTTATACTAGCCTATAGTTAGTGTTATACTTTGTCATTGGGTACCTAGCAGTTTCTAACCAGTAGCGTTGTAAGGATTTGTTACCTAGCTGCGCGCAGTAGGCCCTAAGCGCCTGAGCTGCCGCGGCACGAGCGGCTGCAGCAACTTGCGGCGCCGCGCCTGCTGCCTCGCCGCAGCGTCCGCAAGCCCACACGCACAGCCGCCCGTTCAGTGTACGCCTCGGTGACAGCGCCATCGAGAGGTACATACGGAATATTTGAACCTGCAAGCGAAAACGCAAAAAAAACACTGTAAGACAATCACTAGCCCAAGTCATGTTACTAATAAACATATTATATACATACGACGCTGTTAAGCTAAGCCGAATGCAAAATGTTTTAAAAACTTTTTTACTCATATGTACAGTAGTACATTGTTTGTAGACACCGAACAATATATACACAGTAGTGTATGTATTGTTCAGTGTCTACGATCAATGCGCGACGTCGTGACGTCATCGGCAAACTTTTTGCGTGCAGGTTGTATGGGTTACAGTTATCTGTTACAGCCTATCAAAAGTCCACTACTGAGCCAAGCCCTCCCTCATAGAATCCCTTTTTATTGGTATATTTGCAACAGTTTCCTCGCTGGACTTGTGGGTTGGAAAATGACTTTTTTTTTTAATTTTTTGTTGTTAAATACACTGCTACCTTTCTCCTGGTTTATTTCAATAAGTGGATATTCTTACATTAATAAGAATAATAATGTTACGAGCTTGAGGTTCGTGACAATAAAAACTGCCGATTGAATTACCAAAATTGACACTTTTATTACCGAACACCAATTAAAACTTAAAAGACACTAATAATTAATCACACTGATTCACTTTATTTCGAACTCCGAAGCTTCGCTTGTCTCGCCAAATTCAATACTGCCCCGATCGCGGCTTGCAGCGGCTTTAAATACACCTTTTACACCGAAACATCCAGAATATTCAAGTAAATATGGGCGCCGACCGACCAGACGCAGAAAGTTTGAGTATGGGGCTTCTAGAAAGCTTAATTCTTCTGTTCGATACTAGATGGCGCGTTGGTTGAAAGTTCAAGATTGACATTTTCTAGGAAGCCCTCCTCGCTCTGGTCCCGACACTAGATGGCCATGGATAGTGCCAGGTACTTGACGTCAACTTAGGCGCGCAACAACAATAATAATAATAATGTCCTCTACGCCGAATTTAGGCCACGGCGGTCTGCCTCAACGGAGACTAGCCATCGGCGCAGGACAGGATTATAGTGCCCAAGTGTACGCGCAAGCAAAGGTGCACTCTCAATTTCTCACTCTCATAATCCGATGGGACGGTAAACCGACACGATCGGAGAGAGATCAGGCGCAGGACCAACGGCTTTACGTGCTTCCCGAGGCACGGGGTTGAGACGCCGCCCACTTCCTGACTCCGGGCAACTCTACTGAGAATTTCTTGACGGAGAAACTCAATAATTGATTTTTAGCACGATCCGGGATTCGAACCCAGGACCCCATGATCAGCAGTCACACTACTACAGCAACTAGACCAACGAGGCACGAGATGCTAAACGTCAGTATTGTATCGTATCGGTAACCAAAAATGAAAAATAATACAATCACCTGTGTATCTGGTAAATGATACATGACCGAAGCCGTAGCGCATAGAAGTTGCGATGGCATCCATAGTGAATCGTCTTCGGGTTCAATTCCCCTATGAAACCGATCGTCGCGCAGTATCTTCTGAAAATTGTTAACATAACATTAAGATGTATTAATGAGGATGGTATTTAATAGAATAAATTTTGTAAGTTATTTTTATATAACAGCTACAGAATAGTATCATATTCAGATTTAAATCCATGATTGCAATCACAGATTCTTTATTTAGTTGTAAAAGTTCGCAATAATGATTTAATTCTATTTAATCACATGGAAACCCTGGAGAGCGTAAGTGACGAGGCGGGGCCGCTTGGTCTCGAGGGCGATTTGAAGCGGCAGCAGGCACACCCGCCGCAGCTCGTACGATGGACGGCGGGCGTTGCTTTCCTGGATGCACAGCACCTCTGCAAGTTAACGTATTATTTAATGACAAGCTGTGCCCGTGACTGTGTCCACGTGGAATCAGTACTTTTGCTATCCTAAGTAATGATGATTTATTTTCAAATTAAACTGTCGAGGACTTGGAAAGACACTAATCTGAATTAAAACATTCAGTTAGTCGGTCAATCAGACAAACAAACGAACGAACAAATAAACGGACCCACAAACGAACCAAGAAACGAATAGGGAAAACTGTACGCTTGTGAAGAATTTCTCTAGCCAATACTTAGTTTCCATACAACAAATAAGATATTGCCCTAAATAAGCAAGCACCATCTAATTGATATTGAACAAAAAATTTGAAGTGAAAACTACAATCCAATGCCTAAAACTAAGTGCCTACACTAACAGGATAAATGAAAAAAAAAGTATCTATATTTTATCTCATCCTGCAAACAAAAAGTTTTTTGACCTTTAAGTAATAGGTGTCATCGGGCCTAAAATCAGTTGGGTTTTCTATCAAGAAGTTCTCAGTAGCAGCGCGGAGTCAAGAGTTTAGCAGTGTTTCATCTCTATGCCTCAGAAAGCACGTAAAGCCGTTTTATCTGTATCTGATCGCACTATATTTTTGTCGGATTACTAACTCCGACACAATGGTAAATAGACAATTTTTAATATTTTGTATATAATGATCAATAGGGGCAGATTTTTGTTAAGTTCTATAATAAGTATAAATCAAAATTACCATAATTTTTACGGATTTCCCCACCACCATGCTATTGAAAACCATTTTTTCGCGCAAACCATGTACACTGGTTTTAACACTGTAAGGTGAGGTATTAGGAAAATGAAAACAAAACTAATTGCAATATTTTAATCCTAAAGTATTCGTACTAATTTAAAGTTACAATAATCATTTAATAATTTTTCCCTATACCAATATGAAATCACCCCGTCAAAAACATTCCTAAAACCTTTTTTCCTATCTAAGGGTTTTAATTTTTCAAGACTTCTTTCTTAGTGGATGTTTACTTCATAAAAGGAAGTTATTGTCCCAATTTCACGCATCCATATCCAGCGCATTGAGCTGTAGATTTAATACAATATTTTTCATACAAAATTTGCACTCTTGTTTTAAAACCGTAAGAGGCAAATCTTGTTATCTAATTACTTTACAGCATTAAATATATTTCTCCATTCAAATTGAACATTATCGAGTCCCTTCTCCCTGCCCCGGTAAGAGGTTGTTTTAAGAAATACCAAAATATTTTATTTCCATACAAAAGGGGGATGCCCATATTAGGCCATAGAACGCCCAATAATGTGCATTTGTTAAAAAAATATATCTTTATTTATGGTTATTAATCGCGGTATTCATTTATCCTAAAACAATGGGAATATTTTTGCACAAATTAAAAGTACCGAAAAGATAAAAATAAAATTAGGTAAATACGTAATTCATTAGTCTGTGAATAAAATAAAAAATGTTGCCAATCACAAAAATCATTAAAAAATCGATTCCCCTTTTCGATCGATTACTTATGGTGTCATTATTACAATGCTTATATGATCTTTCGATAATTATTACGATGTTATGATATAGGTTTAAAATAACCGTTGACAATGGATATTTATCCAAAGCAGTCGATACGCAACCGTTATTAACCAAATGTTTACCGACTACAGACGAAAAAGGATGGTTATGTTTTTACTGTGAGTGCGGATTAGGCTATGTTGAATCGTTTTTTGCTATGGTGCTTAAAACGTAGACCAACTTTAAGAATTCTTTCACCACTAGATTGTTATGTATAATTTTAGATATCTAATATAGGGTTAATTTTATTATAGAGGGCGCCACTTTCAATGAATACCTTTTTTCGCTAATCTCAAAAATTACTAGACCGATTTTGAAAATTCTTTCACCATTAGATTGCTAATGAGGGCGTTAGCTGTGTGATATATTATATTATTACAATAAATAATTGTGAGATTAATATTTTCTAAATAAATAAAACTAAATACCTACCTAAGATGTTCAAATCCAATTATTATTTTTACAATTGAAGAATCGTATTTACACACTTTACTTACTCAGATTGATTATTATAGATAAAGAGGTAATAAACCTAAAGTAAAAGAGCTCCGCTTAAACGAAAAAACTATTTATTAGAATAAAACTAAATGTTGAAAAAAAGTGGTTCAGTGCGAGTCGGACTCGCAGGCCCATGAAGAGTTCAGTAGTAACAAGCATATATTTTAAATCGAGTCAAAATACCACTATCATTATCGCCAGCAACAAATTATTTTGTTTTTCATAGTGTTTGTATAAATAACAAAGTTGTTTTTGCGGTTCCTTAAAATGTGCTACTTGTATCAAAAAAAGGACTATTATACATTAAAGGGGTTTCTGTGGTTTATTCATTACCAAAGAGAAAAAACTTATTGCGCAAAATAGGTTTTTATTAATTTCAAGTCATCAAAAGCGGCAGTCAACCGTTAAAAACTAAAACAACCGTTGTTATAGGCTCGGTTGAATTCATTGACAACCTTCACATTTATAGTTATGATAATTAAACAAGCGAATTACTAGCTGATTTACCAAGAATTCTTTAGAGTATAACAAAACGCCACTGCGCAAGTTAACTGTTATTCTTATCTGTTTTTAACATAACATTTAAAATGGAATCATGTTATGATAATTCAAGAAGTTGATTTCCAGCTGATTTACCACGAATTCTCTAAAGCATAACAAAACAATACAGCACAAGCTAACTGTTCTTAAAATTACATTTGAAATAGAGTTTCAATAAATAAAGGAAATTATATTTTAAAAAGCGTGCAGAACTTAAAACGCGTCAAAGATTATTCTTTTTATGATATTATTAATCGAATAAAAATCTTGTCTTCCTCTAAGAAATGCTTTATAACTGAGTTTACTTGAATAATATCAATATAATAATTGTAGCTTCTTTATTAGGTACAAGTTTCGAGTACAGTGAACGTGTAGTGTGGCACTCGCAAAATGCACCAATAGTTCGTCTTGAACATCTATACATCAGCTGTGGCACTGACACTTATGAGAATAAGATCACACACATTGTTTGTCTTCGATTTTCCACGTGAGGAATTATTTGCGCTACGTGAGGTAAGTGTTTAACATGTTTAACATTTCAATTTATTAAATGTGATCCATATATCTGATAATTATACATGTTTTTACACTGATTGTATATCAACTCAAGAACTTGTTTTATTTTTTCACATCTGCCCTAGCTATATCTGACAAACATACTAGCTTATTTATGAGATTAACCAATTTTATCAACTACCAAGAAAGGAGACAGTTGATTTTTCATTGTTTTTGGACTGCTGGTAGTCTGTCAGTCCTTAATTATTAAATAATATAGGGCATTAAATCCGTCCTTGTGCAGTAACATTTAACTTGATAAATATTTTATTTATATTTGAGTTTGAAATAAATCTATTTTATTTTTATTTTTTCACTTTGACTTCATTTTTTGTATTTTACATTATTTCAGTTGTCATGCCGTGTATATCATAATTGCTGGCAATGAACTGATAGAACAGCATCATGTTCAACTGCAGAACGGGAACCATCTGAATCATCTAGTCCGTCCTCGTTGCAATCTGAAGTGAGTAATGTATTGCACCCAGAACAACAAAGCTTAGATCATACATCACACAGTGTACTGCTAACTAATTATATAAAAGCACAATGTTTTTAACAGGTTGTAACAGTTCCATCAGCATTGCAAGTATGTCTCTTTTGTGATTAACTACATTTTGCGATAACAAACATACATAGTGACAAGTACTATGTATGTGTGTTATACTTGGTAGAGCCATGCTGCAGTTATATTAGAAGTATAATTGTAGCATGAATGGGTCGGCTCGACCGGGGAAGGAGCACCCTCTCACAGAATACCAGCGTGAAATAGTAGCTTAATGCTGCTGTGTTTTGTATGGTGAGTGTAGAGAACCGGAGACCCTTTTTACTGGAAACGAGAAAATGATCTTAGTCCTCACGGGTGACAACGCATCTGCATTTTGATTTGTAATCGAGGATAGATGTGGATGTCTAAGGGTCGCAGAAATGTCTCCAGCAGATGGTGAATCTCAGTTAATGACAAGATATGCTAATAAATCCAGAGCCGTGACTATGTGTCGATATGGGTAGTAGAGGTGGTGAATGACATTTTTAAAACTGAATTTAAAATATTTCATCAAAATTACTTTAACAGGGCTTCTACACATTTGATGATAGACTGCTGTGGCTTCTGCTATAGTTAATAAATTCCACACAAAAATAAGGGACAGGGATGATGCGGCTCAAATACTTGAAATAGTTCATCAAAATATGGAGACAAATAATGATTTTTCTGAGTATGCTAGGGAAAACAATCTAAATAGAGCTAGGGCAGGCAGACTTTAGAAATATAAATGTAGACTTTAAAATGTTAGGGAATTTCCTGTTTTAATTTACAGCGACTTAATATTAATTGCTTGTGTCACATACCAATTAAAGCAAGCTCGCTACTATTATGGTGAGCATATAAGATTTAATGGTTGCTACCGGATAGAACTCTGTAATAACCAGAGGAGCAGCAGTATGGAAGGAATAAAGTTAAGCCCTAGCTGATCTTTACTTAGGGCTAGAATTGCAAGTCATCACTATTAGTCGTAAAGTGTATTTTATTATATAAATGCTATATAATATCTAATATATAAATTCTTTTTTAGGAAGGATGCTTGGTACTACCACCTGCTTAGGACCCTGTAATTAATGAAATTAAAAACCCAAGCATACCACTGCAAGACTTCTAGACACAGTAAGTTCATTCTGTAGATCGGACAATAAACAAAAATTAAAAATCTGAAGGTACTCCGGGTTAACACTGACATTGGGACGTCGGTCACCTCAGTCTGCCGTAACCATGGGTGCTGGAAAGCACCCGAAATGTCTGGAATTAAAAATCAAAGAAATAAAACGCGATAAAATCGATAAAAATAGTTGTTAAAAAAACTGCATTTGTGAAAATAAAAACTTCAAATATTTTCAAAACCCCGACTTTTTTTAAAGCAATTCCTTTACCATTTCATTGTTTTAATTGCATATTATCATATCTATATGCTTTTATATGTGGGCACTCATGGCCGAAGTGTCTATGAAGACTGGGCATTCCCCTTTCACACCCTCTGCCCCTGCCCCCTTTACCCTAACGGGTTATTTTGAAATCGCGCAATACGTATTTATTTATTTTTAAATACAGTACTTTCAGAAGTATCGATTCAATCGCCCTGTAAAATATTTTAGTAATAAAATAATTAACTGTAACACCCTTATTTCACACTCTTAGGGATCGAATTTTCCAAAATAATTTCATAGCGGATTTCTACCACATAGCAAAGTAGCTACCTACTGTCCAAATTTTAGATTTCTACTTCAAGCGGTTTAGGTTGAGCTTGTGTACTGGTAGATGAATTAGTCACTCAGTGTAGTATAGTATCTATTATACTCAGTAAATAAATTTGAAAAGGACGAAGAGAGAACGAAATGTGAAATATGGGTAAATCTGGAATGTCTAGAACAGGTAAGTGAAATTGTATACTTGGGGAGTGCTTTCAGCCGGGATGGAAGATGTGATTTAGATGTGGATAGGCGTGTCGCTGCCGGAAACAAAGTCAATGATGCCCTGAATGCATTAGTAAAAAGGCAAGGCGTGGTGAAGAGTGCACGCCTTGCAATACATAACGCAGTGTTGGTACCGACTTTGTTATATGGCAGCGAAACCTGGGTATGCCAGAAGAAGCATAAAAGCAAGTTGAATGCAGTGGAGATGCAATCTCTTCGTAAAATGTGTGGCGTTAGCATAGCCGACCGAAAGCGAAACGAAGAGATTCGCAACATGGCAGGATTGAAAGATGACCTTATCACAAAAATTGATAGGGGCGTACTCCAATGGTTTGGGCACGTTGAACGAATGAGTGAAGACCGAATGGTGGAGAAAATATATAAAGCGAAAGTAAATATTAAAAGGTGTCGAGGTAGACCGAGACTAACTTTCGAAGACCATGTGAGTAAATTGCTCGAAGAGGGGAGGGTCAAGAGTACTCGGATACCTAGACGTGCATGTATGAAGAAGTTAATGAACCTGAAAGAAGCGAAAGAGGTATGTAAGGATCGTGACACTTGGCGATCTGTTCTCTCTGGCTACCCCGTTAGGGATTGTGCGTGAAGATAAGTAAGTAAGTAAGTAAATAAATTTATATTATAGTAGATACACAGTGAACAGTGGCATCTGTTGGTGAATGGCAAAACTAACTTTACCGCAAATTAATTTTATTCTGTTCGTTTTAACTACGTCCAATATAAATTAAATTTTATAAACGCTATTTGCAAACGAATTAAAAAAGAACTTTTGATATTCTGATATAAAATAAGAATTGTCTAATTATAAGTACCTATTAACTTAGCAAATAAAAACATAAATTAATAATATACACTTTATTACTAATTCCAAATTTTATACTAAAGATAACAAATGCGTCAGGACGGCACTATGGACTCTTCCCCGCTCCAAGAAGTATGAGAACAAGAATGCCTACAATGATATCCTTTTTTATATATACATTTCATTGAATGCATATACTCAGCCGTGGACCATTTTATATTGGCTGTATACTATAATATATAACCTGTTTCTTCGGTACCGTAATCGGGTAAATCACGTGTGATAGATCGAGGAAACTATGCCAAATATGAGGCAATCAATGGAGAGCCCCATGGACTTTAAAGGACTTTAAAATGCTGTAACGTTTATTGGATAAGAGGAAGAAACTTGTATTTGCTGGTTCAATACAAATATTGCGTTGAAAGCAGCAAGCAAAGTAATTATTTACATACTAGCCTTTTACCTACCTTCGCTCGCGTGGGCATGAATTTAGAAACATCGATAATACTATTACGTACTAAAATTAGCAAAACTGTATCACTTGTAGAGACACGTCGGAATATGTGTCTTTATTGGCAATATTATAGGCTACAGAAACACATAAGTCGGTTCATCAGAATCGTATAATTATCATACGTCAAGCAAAACTTTTGTATGTCGTGCACGTCTTCCGATGTGTCTTTAATTACGGAAAATTGTCTTGGAATCGGAAATGCATTATTTTCATAATATTCATTATTAAAGTTGATATAGTCTTGATAAAATAAGGTTTAATTTCATGGTCTTTATTAATATTGGTCCCGTTGAAAAGCACCACATGCCAATATTTTTTGTGTTCGAGTAGACTTCAAAATTTCGTAAATGCAGTTTTCTATTCACGGAGAACGTGTGAGAAGAACTAAATTCATGAACAGGAGTAGAAATCTATGTAAGATGGGCAGCAGTATCTTTCTGATCATAGCTCAAAATATTAAAAATATTTCAACTCGCATGCCAAGCGTGGCTGCTGTGGCAAATATCCAACTTTATTAACTTTATTGACTTTATTAACTTTATTAATTTTAATTGGAAATCCAATTGACGAATGGAAGTAGAAATAATATATTAGCCATGTAGAGGTGGCGAAAAATAAACTACCCCACTTTATCCCGTGGAGGTGACAGAGGGAAACCGAAACAAGAGATAGGTAACATCTTCTTGATAACAGCAGTAAAGAGAGAGAGAGAGAAGGTAGCATCTTCTTGATAATAGTAGTAAAGAGCTGCAGTTGCCAAAGCGCTTACCAAGCGTGAATACTACTGCAAATTAATCGGTCTATTTGTCATACAATGGGGGAAGCCTGTGATCAGCGGTGGAAAGCTATAAAAAATAAAAAATTAGCAGCCTAAATACATCCCACTACTGGGTACAGGCCACAGTGAGTCAGAAAGATCAAAAAGGAGTTGATTAAGTTGAATCCAACGCTGGATGACCGACTTCACATATCTATACCTAAAAATGATTTCAGAGATATTTTTTAACATCTCAGATATGCGGATTTCCTGCGATTTTTTTCTTCACCACCGAGAACATGGTAAATCGAAACTTTAAATTGCAGTTAAAATATGAGTGGAGTCGGCGCGGATCTAATTTGAGTTGTAAAGTAAAGTAAAGTTACAGCCTATATACGTCCCACAGCTGGGCACATGCCTCCGCTCATTTCTGAGAGGGTTTTAGGGCAAGGAATTGTCCGCCGCGCTGCCCCAGTGCGTGTTGGCGAACTTCACATGACTTCGAAATATTTTTTTCCTTATTTCTCTGACATGCAGGTTTCCTCACGATGTTTTCCTTCACCGCCGAGCACGTGGTAAATAAGCACTTAAAATTGCAATTATCAATTTCATTGGTGCCGGCGGGGATCGAACCCGGTTTGCTCGCGTACTACAGCGAGCGCTAACCATCTCAGCTACCACGGCTATTGAGTTGCTTACGTACCAACTACAAAATTTACATTTAGATCGGTTTGATTACGGGCTCATACAGATGACTTTCAATATTCTATCAGTGCAATTCTACTCATAGTTAAAATAAAAATGAAACCGTGTTTAAAATTTGCTTTCTTTGATATTTATAGTACTTTTTCCACAAGAACCTGTTCATTTACTCATGTGGGCTATGCAACCAGGACTGTCACAAAAATTTTAATAGTTATTTCTGAAAATATGAAAGCTACAAACCACTTTATAAATCTCATTAAAAGTAAAAAGGCTGCATCAACGGTATCATAAACTACTTCATCAATTATACATAAAAATCTCATAGTGTATTTAATTTTTAAATTACTTATATCGGACTTGATACAAAAAGAAATTTGTGAAATATTGCTAAGCCGATAGGCACACAACGTATTAAAATAAAGACTTTCTCTCTTAATCAAATTTTGGGTACACAGTTTTGTTAGTAATTTTGCTAAAATTGAAAATTATGATAAAACATGCAGACAGTGGCCACAGGTCTATACCAGTCTCACAATTTTTCATGCTGCAACAATAAGTACATATTTAATAGAGTTGTGTTTAATTTGATCAGTTATGTCCTTTTTATTAGTTTATTTAGCAGTAAGTAAATAGCGCTATTATTATATTAAAACTATGACAACCAAAACTTTACCCTCTAGCACTCAGACTGAATAAGTTGAGGTGCGACTGGAGCGGCTCAATCGCACAACAAAGCCGCTAACATTTATATATTATATAAATTTGGCATAATAAAATAAAAATTAAAATTCTGTTTTTATCAAATATACTCAATCAGCACCGCTAGTGGTGTGTAATGAAACTATTTTACAATTTGATTTGGCAATAACATCTAGAAATAGCAATGTCGTGTTTAGTTGTTAATATCGCCAAACAATCTCTATTCATTTATTTGGTCAAGCTATATCATGATGTAGTCAACAAACACTGTTAAATTTTATTAAATATCGCCATTACACTTTCAATAATTGATTAATTTATGATGATATAAACTGACCAAACTTTTTATTGGCACTAAAAGGATAAGAGTTTCGTACATATAATTGCAATTTTTATCAGTTTACATATAGATAAAAAACTAATACCTACTAATACTTTTTATAGGTACCTAAATAATTTAAACTTAGAAACATCCTTAATTTTATGATTGTCAATAGATGTCACTACTATCTATTGAAGTAGTAATTAGTTACTATAAAAACTTATATGTACTAAAATGAATTAACAAAATCTAAAAAATGTACATTAGAATTTTCAAATCAATTATGAATTTAATTAAATAACCTTGTAAATGCAAATGAGGCAAAAGGTCACTACTTTTTGTATTTTACGTATGATGGCGCTGTCTTGAAAAGTGAATACAACAATAATATCGTAGATAATGATTTCTTATATTTACGCGAACACTACACATGATTAAAACTACTTTTACGGATTTTATCGCGTTTATTTTTACTTTTAATTACTTTTATTTTTAATTCCCGACGTTTTTAATAAAAAAAAGCTGAAGGTACTCCGGGTTTAACAATGACATCGGGACGTCAGTCATCTCAGTCCCCCGTGACCATGGGTGCTGGAAAGCGCCCGAAACGTCGGGAATTAAAAATAAAAGTAATTAAAAGTAAAAATAAACGCGATAAAATCCGTAAAAGTAGTTTTAATAATATCGTAGATTTTACACAAAACTAAAAACTAATAAAACTAATTTTGGGCTTTATTCAAAAATATTTTATTTATTTTAATAAAACACATCAATCGTATAAAAACCACTAATTTGGCTTCAGTGCCCTTTATTTAAATCCCTGGACTTATTTGTTCTAGAAAATATTAGAATTACAGACACAACTTTTCTACAGATTTATTATATGTATAGATATAGATTATGTGTCTTTCATACCCACAGAACACTATTACTCCTAGCGGAGATTCATTTCTCGTTTATAATTAAAACTTACGGTGCTTGAAAATACTTATAGCGCCATCTATATAAAATTATAGTAGTTGATTTACTATTACAGTCAAATAAAAATTATATGGTATTTAGAAAAGAACGGGTAGGAATAATATAAAAAAAAAACTCAAAATCTGGTAATGTAATTTTTCAATTTCCCGACAATATAAATTTTAAAACTTTTGGAAAAGGAAAATATGTTTACTGTTGTAATGCAAAAAGAAAGTATAATGTGTTTACTGCCAAGCTTCCATGATCCTTGCCGAAACCAAAGAAATTGTTAGTAGCTCTTTCAAAATTTGATTTACTCGTACCATGTTGTAGGTACTCGGCGGTTAAGAAAAAAGTTATGAGCACACCAACTTAAAATTTAATAAATAATTTTCACAAAACCATCTATCGATGAAACACAGCAGCATTTAGTTACTAGGTATTTGACGCTGGTATTCTGTGAGATCCGATTGTCCAATTGGATGTGAATGTACAGACATCTGCAATTTACATTTTATTATATCAATATAATTACAGTATAGATAATTATAGCTCCGACTAGAGAAAAAAGAAAGGACATGATATAAAGATCGTTAGTTGTGGGAATATAACGAAATATCAGCGTCTCTTTTTAGCTTATGAGTATATTCGTATGTAAAAAAAGGACAACAGTAGTTTTATCATTACCGAATATAGCAACAATTTTTTCGCTGCGGCGGGGCAACATGTTTTGTCACAGTTAATGACAACTATATCAGTTGTCATTGCGACTTTATAATAGCATAGTGAGGGAGTGTGTTATTTTTATATGTTTCTCTCGTGGAATTCGATTATTACGAAATTTCTTATTCTATTCCTCGGGACCTCTAAATCGGGATAAAAAGTATCCCGTAATATGTTAATTCAGGTAATAAACTATTTGCGTGCCAAATTATTATATTCAAACTGGTCTGATTCTTTTGGCGTGATTGAGGAATAAACAAACATTCAAACTTTTGCATTTATTATAATGGGTTTCTCAACAACAAGAACAACAAGAACTTTGTTTTTCAATTGGGGCAACACCAACAACATGACAGTTTTGACATTTAGTTTTTTGACCTATTCGTAGTAGATGCTTTGGCAATTGCTACAATGAATTCAATTTCGGTCGAAAAGCGCATTAAAATAATTAAAATCCACTATGAAAATGGTGGTTCTGTTAAACTTACGTTTAGTAAAATTCGTGATATTTTCGGACAACATAATCGTCTTTTGAGACCGCTATTAAGAATTTGGTCACTAAATTTGAATCGACAGGCTCGGTACAAAATGTACCAACACCAACGCGTGTTCTCAACAATTGGGGTTATCCAAAACCACCACATGGCGAATTTTGCGTAAGGATTTGGCTTTGAAGTCTTACAAGGTTCAACTGGTGCAGGAATTGAAGCTGACCGACCATTCACATCGCCGCAGATTCGCTCAATTCATTCAGGAACAGCCCGCTAGTTTTTCTGAAAAAATCATTTTTTCAGACGAAGCCCATTTTCACTTGTCAGGGTACGTCAACAAGCAAAATTGCCGCATTTGGGCTTCTGAAAATCCTAAAGCGATTATTGAGAAGCCTTTGCATGCTCAACGTGTCACTGTATGGTGCGCTATGTGGTCTGGAGGCGTGATTGGGCCGTTTTTTTTTCGAAGATGAGGGTGGAAATGCGGTAACGGTCAATGGATCACGCTATCGCGAGATGTTAACATCTCAATTTTGGCCTATTATTGATGACATCGATATCACAAACATTTGGTTTCAACAAGACGGTGCCACATGTCACATAGCCAGTGAAACGATCAATTTATTAAAAACCAAATTTCCCGATCGCGAAATTCAGCTGTTAAATGGCCAGCCAGATCGTGTGATTTAACACCACTGGATTATTTTTTGTGGGGCTATGTTAAGGACAGAGTCTATACGGAGCCAATCGAATCGATCGCGGCCTTAAAACTCAAAATCCGTGACGTGATTAACGAAACAGACCCGCCATTTTGCCAAAAAGTGATTAAAAACTTTGATGAAAGAATCGACATCCGTCAGCGTGGTCGTGGTGGACATTTGCCAGATATCGTTTTTCATTCATAATTGTCAAACTTTTCTCTTCATAATACAATAAAAAATTGAATCATCTTCATCTAAACTCTTTGTTTTATTTTGTTTTAGAAAACAAAGTTTTTGTTGAAAAACCCTGTAATTTAATTAGTGTGAGTATTATGACTGAGTCCAATTTATTGTCTAACAAACAAACAAAAATTCTTTAATTAGTATTTCTTGTTTAGTAATTCCCGGAAAATAATTGTAACATTAATAATAGATAGTTACATTATATAAACAAAAAAAAACGACTGCTTAAAAGTAATGAACTGAAAACATAGGTATATATATACTTCAGTAATCGCCTTTTAATTTCCTTTATTTGGATACCCCTATCGATAGCTTGTGTAAAAAAAGTTAAGGGCTAACAATTTGGCGACAAAAATCCGTCATATTGATTTAAAAAAAAAACTATCTAAGAACACACGGGTGTTTGAGACGAATCACACGAAAGAATCTTTTTCTAAATGAGCGCCTCATTATCGATATTAGGTATAGTGCGGAGCACTACGTCAAGCCGCCATCTTTGTACCAGACTCAGTTTAGTTATACACGTTTTTTCGAAGGTATGTCATGTCCTCTCTTTTTTCTCTAGTCAAAGAATTATAGTGATAATTACGGCATCTTGACTGATTTGCTTCCACAATGACAGTTTTGGAATAATCAATATCTGTCAACTGCTCTGGAGATACTGTAATGCTACAACACCAATTGAAATAAAGCAAGAAACTCGCTGTTAATATCGATAAAATATCATAGTTAATTTTTAAATAAACGTTTAAGATAAGCTACATACATATTATGTACTAGTATAGGATGTTTTAAAATGAATATATTTTTGTTAGTCCGTATGTGTTCCCACACCTTTCGTCCGATTCCGATGAAATGTAAAACGAAATCACATACGTCATTGAGCCACGCTGCTGCTATTTTGTGGTTTGGATCGGCTCGACCCGGAATGACCATGCATAGAGGAATTCGTATAAATTGTGGGTGTTGACCAGGAATAAAAGATGGCAAATACAGTGTATTCAATGTATTTCTTTATTTATATTACTGATATGCGAATACGTTGTATATATACTGGATAATTTTTTATATATATATATATATATATATTATTAAATAATAAAAACAAAAATTTTGATCTAAATAAATAATTCAATTAAAAGCTATCGAAATTAAAATAATACGAACCCGATTAGTAGTATTTATTGATAGATTAATTTCATAAACATAGGGCCTACTTTATTTCACTTCTTACTTGATTTCAGGTATGTTCCACTTTTCAACTTCATAGATACTACCTATTTATTCCCTCATTGAACCTACTATTTGAAGTTAAAAAGAAATTGGATTATCTGCTCCAAGAACTTGAAATCTTCAAATTTCATAATCAGTGCCCTTAGTGGCGTATTTTGTTACAGTTGACATAATAATCGTTGCTTATAAATATTTGACGGCTCCGAGGCACAAAAGCGTTTGAGTTGGGGCTCTAAGGTACGCTACGCTGCATCGAGTTGCACAGAACAAGTATTTGTATGACCAAGTTTCGGGTCTGGATGAATGTACTTAAGCAATTTATTTATTTAAACCGCCTCCACGACACAAGAGAAAATCCTAGTGTGTGTGGAGATAACGATTTTTAAAACAAAGTAATAATAAAAAAAGACTTATGACAGTTCCAAAGTGTAGGCAATGCGTTTGATTGCCCTGTTGTGGGCCTATCTGGCCATTAAATCCATTTAATATTAATTTCAGATGCAATGTGTGCAATTTATTTATGTAAATTACGAGCCCATATGCAGTTTATGCATGTAAAGCATTTCGATGATACAGAAGAAATTAGGTAGAACCAAACCTTTCACAATTTCAATGAACATCACTCTAAAGATTTTATTCGCTGCTTCAAAAGAAAGTATAGCGTATTCTGTTTGACGACAATAGTTGCTGAATAATAAGTGTGATTACCTATGATTTGATTTTTATAAGTACTTAATATGTATAATTAAGAGTAGGGTAGCTGAGAATTGGGTCGCTAATGTGATGATGAGTGAGAGGTCCTGGTTACGACGCCGCAGGTGCTCGGTTTGAATACTCGTATAAGCCAAAGCCAATATTTGAGTCGAAATCCGTATTATTAAAATTATCCGGTTTATTTTTATACCATATAATAAGCATACAGTTCACTTGATGGTAAGTGGGTATTGTGGATCATAGACATCTGCGTATGTCCTCGATTAAAAACCAAAATGCAAATGCATTGACACCCTAAGGACTCTTAGTTAATATGGAACAACGCAATAAAATGCCTCGTCACCTGTAAAATGTTTGTCCGGTACCTTGCACCTTTCGAAATACAGCTGCATTAAAATAGTACTTTACATTGGTGTCCTGTGAGAGCGTGGTCCTTCCTTGGTCGCCTATACACATTCGTATTACTTATAACAATAATACAGATGCAGCGTGGTTCCACTACTTTCTACCATTATTTTATAATTGTCTCCGAGTCTATTCTACTTCTACTTTATCAGCTAAACATTATATCAAGAACGGATAGATAAGACAATTCAAAGCCTTTTTGCTTTTAATTACTAATCAACGATTCATTATAATTAGGTATATGATACGCGGTGTAGCTGTTACAATATTAAGTTATTAACTGAACGCTCGTCAAAGTCAATAATGCACACAGTATAAAGCGATAGTCACAGGGAAGGCTGTATCTATCCATCTCTTTATCTGCAAATGTACAATTATAAAAGTTTTTGTTTGTTTATTCGTATTTTAAGCGCTGCTTTACCGTTCATCAGATTACAGCAAAACTTTATCAAAATATTGCTTGCACTTCCTTTGTTAACATATTCAGAGTAATGAATTAATTAAACGTACATAATTATTGGCTACAACAATGAATTTACTGTAAGGGCGTAAATCGATCGCAACAGTGTACAAATAAATTATGTTCGATGGCGGATGTTACAGTCTAACAAGAGACATGGCTACTGCCGCATGAACTCCCATTGCTAGGTAAAATATATGGGGAATTAAGTTACGTGGGTAAGTCTGCTGGTGATATGTCAAGTGGGTTATTAAAAGGAAGACCATACGGCAGAGTTGTGATATTGCGGCGTAAAAGTATACGAAACTAGTACAGTGTCAAAGTGATCGATTGACAGCTAAATACGAATATAAAGCGATAAATACTGATATTCTGTATATACTATATATTTTTTACGTGGAAGAGCCACGCTGCAGCTATATTGTGGCGTTAGCACGAGTGGGTCTGCTCGACCGGGGTAGGACCACGCTCTCACAGAATACCAGCGTAAAATAGCAGCTTAATGCGTGTATGGTGTGTGTAGAGAACCGGCGACCGTTTTTACTGGAACTGGTCGTATTTAAGTGGAAAGGCCAGCTGTTGTATTTGCCCTGTCAATATATTTGCGAAAAATTCGTCAATATACACAAGAAAACAGAAATATTATTTTTAGGATGAAACGTGGGTTGATAATAATAATTTAACTTTTAAAAATGCTAGAGAAATGATAAGATTGATGCGGGGTTGACGGATACCAGTTCCACAAACAGGCCCATTCTTGTACACGCAGGATCGCGAAGAGGTTTTTTAACAATGATATTATAAAGGGAAGATACGCTACGTTCATACTGAGCGGTGTCTAGAAATTGTTGCGTTGTTATTACAAATGTACTTACATGTAGGTGTATAGTCATTTTCAACTACGACTGCGATAGATTATACGGAACGTATGGTACAGAAAGAGATAGCTATCTGTAGTGTATTGCGCTTAAAGTACACTAGTGAATCATAGAATATGCGGATTTGCCACAGATGGGGCATTGGATATAAGCGTAGGTACATTACATTGGTAATGATGTATTAAGTAAAACAAAAAACAGAATTGTTAATTATTTATTCACAAACTTAGACTAAGATAGAAAAGATGAAAAGTTGAGTTGGCAGTTAAGATTTTCATTATTATTTATTTACCCTCAAATAAGTTTAATTTATTTCTTTTTTGTCCTTTTGACATGCTTTTAATGAATGGGCTATTTTTGTGCTCATGATGCAAACGGACATTCAGATACTTTTGTATTATAGCTCGAATTAATTGCAGTCTATAATTGAGTATAGGGGTTTGATTCATAGAGTGTTACATTGGACTGCAAAAAATGTTACTACTAATTTAATTCTATATCATCTTATATAGTGTGATTATTAGAAAGACGCTACCAAACTAAACAAACTAACTGAAGCGGTCAACGAACGCTGTGTATTCTGCCTACGATTTCGCTTCTGGTTGATTAATCTATGACGCATGGCTATTTGTCCTTATCGCGCTGCAGTTGTCATTATATTCACTGTCCTTTTCGAACCACCATATTAATAATTCGAAATGTATTTTGTAAATGAGAAATAAAATCGTGAAAAAATATAAATATGACATTATTTTAATATACTTACGTATGGTATGAAACTCCTACACTCTTATTTTTCTTGGAACCATAGTTTTTACACTTTCGTAACACACAACTTGGCATTTTAGGTAGATATAGGCACGACACAGACACGTTTCTTTTCGCTCGCTGCTATTAGCCGACTAAAACAAATTACGACAATTGTCTGAATTCGTTCGCAACAGTTTTTGCGTGCCAGTGCGATATCTACCTCTTTTTATTTATAATATCATTGTTTTTAAATAATGCTAAGCTGTTTTTTATGACTGGTACTCTAACAGGAGACTATCACGGCCAAATGAATAGTGTGAACTTTGAAAAGTGTGTCTCTGAAATGCTTATTCCTAACTAAACAGCGTTATAATGGATAACGTACCGTATCACAGTATAGAAGAAATTAAAGTCCCACTAGTAATGCTGGATAGATTTTTTCAAGCGTCTCTGACTATGCCAAAAGATGGTCTCTTTCGTTTGATTGATTCGCATAAGTCTAGAGTAAAACTTTTAAAGTAGATCAATTCGTAAGGAACCTTGGCTATGTCGTAGTTAGATTACCGTCGTATATGTGTGATCTCAACATGATGGAAAAATTGTTACACGTCACAACGTCAATTCAGATCAAACTTTAACAAAACTTAAAGATATTACAGAGTTAGCACTTAGTCAAATCACAGAGGAAGATTAGCGCGTCTTTGACGACTATGTAATAAACTTAGAACGAAATTATTAGCAAAGAATTGGCCTAATGGAAGAAACTATTGATCGATTTGTGATAGAGGTCAGAGCAGGAGAGGATAGTGATGATGACGATTCTGATGTCTTTTATTTTAGAATCTGATGAATGATGATAGTTATACCCTGACTGTTTTTCTCTATTTAAGAAATAAATAATATTTTGACAATAATTATTGTGTTTTATTCAATATTTAAAATTTTATGAAAATTCTTTTGTAGTTACTACACTGACCTCTATATATACAAGAGTATACATAGAGGTCAGTGAGTTACTAGGATACGTACGTGGTTACAAACATTCACACAAACTTTCACAGAAAGAAATTTAAAACTTCGTATTTAATTTGCAGTTTATCGACATATCACTAATTAATTACTAATTAGGTCACAACACTAATGCATTGTTTAGCTCTGCACTCAACTCGCGTACTTACTGTACATGATTACTGATTTGACTGAAAGTCTCATTGAGCTTACCAATTGTTTAGGGGAAGTGGTATCTATCCACTATTGAGAATTATGGTATTGAATTTGTGTTTATGTTACATGTTGTGTTTATGTTAGGGATTTTTATGCACATCCTAATCAGTTATTTGGAGTAGAAATGCAAAGTTTTTGTAATAACCAAAGAGCTGCATTACGAAGTCGCTGGGAGAAGGGTCGGATACATCGGACACATACTTTTGTCAGTGATGCGCATGGTTGTTGTCCGTGGTTTGACGATTGCCTTGTAACGGAGGCGTAATGGAGATCGATTGTCTTACGGAGCGTGTAGCCGGGGCATAATGCCCCGGCTACACGCTCCGTCTTGCCTGCGAGCATGCCTGCACAAACCGGTTTGCACAGGTAAGCGCGTGCGTGTGGACGGTAAGACGGTGGCTCGCGCAGGCGACCTGCGTAATCGTTGACGTGCTAAAGATTGGACTGCGCGGGCTTGGTTTGCACGGTTTTGTCTGCGAGCTTATTTGAGCGTGTGGCCGGTTACTCAAGCCGCGCTTCAGTCCGTCTAAATTATTGTTGACGACACATGTTATGTTATAAAATCTTAAAAATGAGAAATGTACGCAATTATTCCAGGGATTTTTAACTGAATTCGTAGAATTATACAAATCGTTGCCGGCTTTGTGGACAATTAAAAGTAAGGAATATTCCGACAGGAACAAAAAAATGAAGCATTTATTAATTGAAAAAATAACTTTCTTATTTGTTGCTTTTTACAAGTAAACAATAATAAAAGGCTCCGTTTAAAAAAACCTCTTCTGGCCACATCGTGACGTGACTAGCTCTCAAAACACTTTGAGGTTTGCACAGTTCAGTTTGCACAGTCCAGTTTACACAAACTCACCTGCACGAGCCGTTGTACAGTCATGACTGCACAGGCCTGGACTGTGCAGGCAAGACGGAGCGTGTAGCCGGGGCATTACAGTGGCGGTTGAATGTAATTTTGAATTGGTCATAAAATTACTTTAAAAAAAATAATAAAGTATTCTGGAGGGCCAATCCCTCCATAATATTTTATTATTATTTTTTATAAAAAACAAATTGAATTGTATAAACAAGTCTGTAACAGTATCTTAAGACTGATAGACTTTCCGAATGAGTTAAGATCCTGTGGGGATAGAAAATGTAACAAAATTTGTCGTAGGAAAGTCATTGATCTATTATACAATAAATCAATGACTTTCTGATAACCGAGGCATAGATGCTGAGTAGGGATAGCAGAGAGCTTTGGAGGGGCGAATTTATCCCTGGTTGGAACTAGTATGTCAGGGACTCTCATTGGCTGCTAAGTGGAAAACCTGGTATGGAAGGCTATGACTTACAGTAGGAAATTTTTTTAGAAAAATCCTAACTCTGTTCAAAATAATCGGGAACAGGTAAAAATGGATGTACTGGCAACCCATCATATTAATAAGTCGTTTAAACAATTTTGGAATCAAACGAAAAAACTTAAGTCGAGGCCAAGACCAGTCCCAGTGAGTGTGGAGGGCAAAGTAGAAGCGGGATACATTGCCAACATTTTCAAAAAACATGTTCAGACGTACTCTAAGGTGTTGGCTCAAAAGGCTATGCTGCTCGCAGAAGGTCCTTCATCGAGATGAACCCTTTAGAGTAACATCGAAACAGGTGTCACAGGTATTACGGAACATGGTGAAAGGTAAGTCCCCTAGACACGACGGACTTAGTGTGGAGCAAAAGCACGCCAGTCTTTTTCACTTTTTGTATTAGGAATGCCTATTTGCCAGACGATACGATGAGAGCAGTTATGATACCGATCGTAAAGAACAGAACAAGAGATGTTAGTGACAAACAGAAATATAAACCCATTACATTAGCTACCATATTGGCCAAGGTGCCTGACGGTGTGTTGAACGGTTATCTTGATCAGTATGTGATGTGGGTTTAGGGCGGGACTCTCGACTGAGAGTGCAATATTAGTTCTTAAGCATACTGTCAAGTATAAGTAAGCCACCTTTTTGGACATCTAAAAGGCATTTGATCTGGTCAATTATGAAAAACTGTGGGCCACACTGAGAGAAAATAGTTTGCCCGAGGATATAACAAGTACATATTTTCGAGTACCGTACCAATTTTGCAAGATGGGCAGATTGCCTGTGATTCTTATCAATTAAAATGTGCAGTTTGGCAGGGAGGACTAAGATCTCCTACTTTATTTAATAATATAGATAAGGGAGCTAGTTCATTAGCTCAACAACACCTCGAATTAATCCCAGCCGCCAAATTTCGTGAACGCACTACACGGCAAACGTCCCGATACCATCCACACCATCTGGATGCTTGGCGGTCCACAACTGTACGTTTCACAAGGAGTTTTCTTCCATGTACAACCTCTCTGTGGAATAGTTTACCACCGGCGATTTTTCCGGACCGATACGACCTGGGGACCTTCAAGAAAAGAGCTTACTCCTTTCTAAAGGGCCGGCAACGCACCCGCAATTCTCCTGGTGTTGCGGTTGATCATGGGCGGCGGTGGTCACTTAGGTAACATCAGGTGAGCCGCATGCTCGTTTGCCCCTTCTTCTATAAAAAAAAAACCTGTCTGTGTAGGTTGCGCCATAGATGGTCATATAGTCAACATTAGTAACACCGATTACATTGTGTTGTGGACCCCATCGATAATTGCCCTACGTAGGCTCTTGGGTGTGTGGAGGCGTATACTGAAACACATGGATTGATGTATAAGGTCAATAAAAGCGAGTTGCTGGTGTTTCGGGAGGGGCAAATGAATCCTTCAAATGTACCGTCCGTGACACTAGCTAAGACGAGTCTCAGTTTGTGTACTAAGAACATGTTGTGAACGAGAACCTGACTGATTACCTAGACATGAAACCTAAACGCAGAGGGCTCGCGATTCGCTGTAATACGCTAGCTCGCTAGGTGTTCAAAGGCAGTTAAAACAATATTGTTTAGGGGCTTCTGCCAATCATTTTATACCTGCAGCCTGTGGGCCAACTACACACAGCGGGTCGTGATCGCTCAGAGAGTTCAGTACAACAATGCCATCGGGATGTTGATGGGACTGCCTCGCTATTGTAGTGCGTCAGCGATGTTTGCAAATTTACAGGTGGATGGCTATTATGCCATAATTAGAAAAAGAGCAGCATCGTTGATGCGCAGAGTGAGAGACAGTTCTAACTGCTACCTGAGGGTTATTGCTGAACATATTGAGAGTCCTATCTTTTGGCACTGGATTTGCCTACATATAGGATAAACTATTATAGTTTGTTTCTATATATGTGTATTATAAACATAGTTTTTTAAGTTTAATTGTATTACTAACACTTATGGACAACCTATTCTGAAAGAAATTATAAATTAAAATTAAAAAAGTCTGTGAAATTAATGGTAGACCCATTCATCTCACAGGGAATGATCACGCTTGCACAGAATACCAGCGTAAAATAGCAACGTAATGCAATGCGGTGTTTTGTATGGTGAAGTGACGAGACCTGGAGACACTTTTTACGCTGTCTTAGTCCTCAGGGGTGACAATGCAAACATTTTTTTATTCTTAGTAGAGTCTAGGTCACATCATCCACTTACCAGGTGGTCAGGTGGTCTGTCCTTTGTCATCTTACTTCTATAAAAATAATTATTTAATGAAATCTGATAAAGTAACTATCAAATATGTAACATAGAAAGCAATCGTTATCGCTAATACTATATTTAAAACGAAGAGCAATGTTAGTTACGTATGAATAAAATTATGCTCTTAAATCTGTAATATGGCCTGTAAATTTGTAAGGGACGCGTTGGAAATTATGGGACGCATTTCCTAATAACGTTTTTCAATATCATGTCAACGAAAATATCAAGTGATATTATTTATGCGCATAAACTGATGAAGACTAAAACCTCACCCGTTTTTGATGCTTTATGAATATGTGAATGAATACACTTAAGTATAGAAACAATATTATATTTTACAATAAATTATAACAGTTTTACACACGGACGTTAAAAAATACGGACGTTAAGCTATACTGATAACGTGTGGAGCAGCCTGGGTTTTACAATTTTGTTTGTTACAAGTATATAAGACCGATATCCAAGTATCATGTAGACTCTTCTTTAGCTTAAGATTTCAAAATATTTTTAAATCTTATATCAGATATTGTATTACAGCAGCGTCTTTCCAACAGTAACTAGAAAATTAAAAAATCTGCCTTTGTTACCCCACCTGCCAAGCTTGGCAACTATGGAATATATCCGCCTTTGGGCAGTCTACGGTCTACGTTCGGCAGTGGGCCTATAAAGGCTGTAAAGGGTGGATAGAAAATCTTAAATATCATTTGAAAATAAAGTCACTAGAACAATGTTAAGTACATATTGGTAATATTGTGATACTAGCAGAAGTGATAAAAAATATACTTTATATACTTAGATCTATTATAAGTATCTTTTACCCACCTAAGGCATCCTGACATGATTTCTTGAGCGTCGATAACTTGGGCCCTGTAGCTTCTTTGAAAATCTCTTGTAGAAGTTCCTCCATATCAAACGCGGAAACAAAACATATTGTTAGTCACTTTTACCATACTATTTAGTCGTAAATCACAAATGAAAGATCTTTTGGACTCAATAGGTTTAGTAATTTCACTGTAATATATATAATATCTCACAATTAACAATCTAACACCGTTTTGTTAGAACTTAGTGGGTGTTAGCTCGCGTTTGATGCGCACTTATCAGTAGTAGAGCCCGTATATCGCGCGCATCCGTGAGCATGCTCCGTGTGAAAATCAATACTTTGATTCTACGTAGTTTTTATGCTTTTCCTACAGAACAGAATCAACAGGTTATAAGAAGTTATTACTATAACATTAATGAATTTCTTGTTCAATGCGTATACAAGCTATTTTTTATTTTTTATTTATTTATTTATTTAAAAAAAACATTTTGTAACTTTTTTAATCGTTTTAATTGAAATTGAAAAAATCTTAAAAAATCTAATTATTAACAATCAGTTTTGCATTACCCACCCCATCCCATCTCTTACATTAGTTACACATAGACATTCATTGTTCATACTTTAAATTAAAATGTCAATATCTTGCTGCGGTATGAGGGCCCATGTTCTTTGTAAGTGTTTATCATGTCCTAGGCATGTTCAATAGGATTTAAGTCGGGCGACCGTGCAGACGCGCAGAAGTAGCATTATCGCGCATGAGTAGAAATTCCTGGCCTATTCCGATTCTGTGTGGGACAGTAACAGACTCTACTACTACCTTCTCGTGGTATTTTTGTGCAGTCCAGAGAGATCTAAACGAGCTGGGTTCGTCCGCCAAAACAAATTCCTGCCTACACCATGATTGTTCCGCCTTGGTATGAGTGGACCCACTGAGGCTGCCGTAGACAGCTAACTCTCCCTGGAGTTCTCCAAACGCGCGTTCTTTGTGAATCCGGATGAAACCCAAACCGGGACTCATCGGTGAACCACACCAAGGACCACATTGTCCGTCACTCCACGGTCAATGCTCCCGAGCCCACTAAAGTCACCGACCGCGATTGCCACGTCGCAATATTGGAACACGTAGCGGTCTTCGAGCATGAAGACCAGTTTCGTGCAACCTTCACACAGTTTGGTCACTTACCAGTAGCTGGTGGTCCTCCTGTAGCCTGGGTTTTTGAAACAGAAACAGAAACTTTTTTATTCAATATAGATTATAAATAATACTTATTGAAAGTTATTTTTTTTAATATACCATTGGTTCGAAAAAAACCACTATCCTGGGAAGAACCTGCTAGAAACTCAGCGGTACTTAAAAAAAAATAACAGCAACCACTTACCATCAGATGGACTACGTGCCTGTTTGTCACCCTCATCCTATTAAAAAAAATATCAAAAAACAATTTATAAGTACTGTTTTCGTCAACTAGTCTTCTAGATGTAATCTTTTGTTGAAGGAGGATCTCCTATTGTTATTTAACCAAAAAGAATGACCTCTGGCATACTTTGTATTTTTAAGTCTATTAAAAGTTTTTTTGTACAAAACCCTGTCAAAAGCGAACTTATAACCAATACACAAGGATTTCTATGCCAGTTTTATCTCTTGGTGAAGCCGTCATTTTATCCGTCTGCGGAGGATCAGCGAAAGGACCCGCGAAAGGAACCGCCGCCCATGAACAACTTTAACACCATAAGAATTGCAGATGATTGCAGATTTTAAAAAGAAATAGGTTCTTTTAAAATAACCTAGGCAGGTAAACTTGTGTCTTCTGGGGATTAAACTGGACTAGATTTAGTCGCCCCCAGTCCGAGATTTTGTTCAACAAATCGACTTCAGACATAAGTTTGACATTTTCCTGAGAAATATTGGTACGGCCTGTATATAAAGCATCATCAGTGCTGTCATCTGAATAGCAATGAATGTTACCGAAAACATGTCACTGATATGCAGCAGAAATAGCGTGTGTGATGGCACGCAGCCTTCTGGAACACCAGCGTTAAGGCCGAATACGAAGAGAACCAGCGAAAATTAATGTATTTCTCTTGACTAGAAGTTTGACCTGAAGTAATTCTAAGCTTTGAAACATTTTTGTAGGTTTGTTCGGGTCCTTCACAAGGTCACCGTCATTTTAAAATTTTAAAGTAAATGAATATACCAACAAATAAAAAAATGTTAAGAAATGATATATAAAATTATTGTTCTTCCAAAACTCTGTGAATTTTAATTTAGGAAAAATTCTTTTACGTAAAAATGTTTGTATTGTGATTCCGAAGGCGCCTGCTGTCTTTATTTTCGATACAAAATATTATTTATTAACATAATTCGTTTTAATTAAAAACACCTAATAATAATATCGTACATTGCCAGATAAAAGTTTGCCGTAATAAATTACCAGGCGCTTCGACGTGTGACGTAAGGTAACAGCAGTCGATGTGTCTGTAGCGAAAATCGTTAATTTAGTGTTTTATACGCGTTTAAGTGTCTATAAATGTAAATATGGGTAGGAAAAGAAATAAATGTTACCTAAGTGGTAAAACAAAGAGAGTTTATCGCATGAACGCTGCTCGAATGTTGTATTTTGAGGTTAATACTTATATTTTTGTAAGGTAATTTTTTGTTTGAGGCTGCCTAATAGGTTGTATTTTTACTCATTTACATTAGCCAAACTGATCATTTATACTTTTCTAGTTTCAAGTGAGAAACACTAAAAATGTAAAATATCAAGACCCAGTCGGAAAAGAATGTACAGAGTAGTGCAAGCACAGAGACCGCAAATAATGTCAGTCAATGTATTGTCCGAAAGCATGGGGTAAGTACATAATTAAGAAAAACCGAAATACTTCGGATGTTAAGTGATTGACCAGTCGGAGTAGTCTTGTGAGAATTTACATACACAGTACCTATCCCCACTATGGGGCAATCACCGACTTTTTAGTTTTTTTTCTTTATTATTTATGCAATTTGCATTACGGCATCTTGTAAGACTCACAAGAACAGTCATTTTCAGTTATATGAGGTTCTTTACGTACGATGCATCAATTAAGAAAAAAAATCGTTATCAATTCAATAACTTTTCGAACAATATTTTATAACGAATAAAGTACAGAATTTATAATCTATAGGAACTAATATTATAAATAAGAAAAATTTATTTAAGATTTAAGCAATGCTCTCTGTGTTGTTCATTACTCTGCATCTGAGCTAGCTTAGTCAAATATAATCAAAGCCCGTACGGCTTTGATTATAGGTATTACACATGTCTATATAAACAAAGCGTAGGTACTGGCGGCGCGTGGTTTGCTGCGAAACGAGCACGGTCATTCGCGTCGTATTCGGCCTTAATGGGCTTGCATTCGAAGCATGCACCGTCTACTGCGACCTTGATGCTCCGATCAGCAAGAAAACTGGTGATCCAATTGAACAATTTCTCGGGAAGTCCATAGTAAGGAAGTTTCGTAAGAAGCGCTTTGTGCCAAACCCGATCGAAGGCCTTCGCTATGTCCAAACTAACGACCAACGCCTCCCCCTTGGACTCTACTGCCTCCACCCATTTATGAGTTAGGTAACCCAGAAGATCACCAGCCGGGCGACTGCGACGGAAACCGTACTGGCGGTCACTAATCAGCTGGTGATCCTCAAGGTACCGCATGACATGGCTGTTAATAATGGATTCCATCATTTTAGTGAATAAGGAGGGGATGGCGATAGGCCTATAGTTGGACGGATCAGAGAGGTTACCTTTTTTGGGGATCGGGTACACGAAGGCTGTCTTCCATGATTTCGGGACTACGCCTTGGGTAGGGGAGTACCGGAAAAGACGCGTTAAAACCGATGCCAACTCCGGAGCACACGTCTTCAGCACAATAGGAGGGACGCCATCAGGCCCACTCGACTTGTTGATGTCCAGAGAGAGGAGTTCTCTGCGCACTGAGTATTGGGTAAAAGCATATCCTGCATGGAACATTCACACTACGGGATGGTTGGTGGCGTGTTCCCCCCGGCATCAAGAGTTCAGTTGGACCCAAAGAGAGAGCCAAGTATATCGGCTTTGTCCTTTGCGGCATTAGCCAGTGAGTCGTCCTCCCTCGTGCAGAGATGGGAGAGATGGCTGGCAGAAGTTCCCTTGGACAGCCTTGGCGAAAGACCAGAATGCACGTGTTCCCGAAGAAAGACGAACTAGTCTCTCACCAATTCTGCCAATGTGCTCCGATTTTCCCTTGACAATGACGCTTTTGAAGGACCTGGAAGCAGAATTATACTTCTTTGTAAGAACGCTGGTATTTTCATCCCGAGACGTTGATGCGCGAGCCCAGGCCTGGTAGCACTCCCGCTTATGACGTAATATTGTTACGAGCTTGAGGTTCGTGACAATAAAAACTGCCGATTGAATTACCAAAATTAACACTTTAATTCACTTTAGACTAATTAAAGCTTAAAGGACACTAATAATTAATCACACTGATTCACTTTATTTCGCTCCGAAGCTTCGCTTGTCTCGCCAAATTCAATACTGCCCCGATCGCGTCTTGCAGCGCCTTTAAATACACAATTTTCACCGAAACATCCAGAATATTCAAGTAAATACGCGCGAAAACCGATCAGGCGCAGAAAGTTCGAGTGTGGGGCTTCTAGAAAGCTTAATTCTTCTGTTCGATACTAGATAGCGCTGTTGGTCGAAAGTCAAGATTGACATTTTCTAGGAAGCCCGCCTCGCTCTGGTCCCCGGCACTAGATGGCGCTAGTGCCAGGTACCTGACGTCAACTTAGGCGCGTAACACTGCCCCCTCTTAAGACATGCTCGTCCCGAACATTATCGGCCCCATAATAACGCGCCAGGGGATCCACATGGACGATCTTAGGAGTCCCCCTTGCGCCTTTCTGTATCCGGTAGGTTACATCGTTGATCCTGGTCACAATCCAATACAGGCCGTCCCATTTAGCTTGAAGTTTAGGAGATTTCCCTTCACTGCGGACTGGATTGTGCAACCACACTAGTGAACCTTTGTCGAACCCTTTGTTATTCATTTTGCGGTCATACCGGGTTTTCATCTTTTCAGACATTTGCTGGCCCGATTGTCTGACGTGCTGATAAATGTCATTCATTTTGTTTCGCAAGTCATTTGCATAATCGGTTATATTGCGTGGGGCATCAGGTGGTATTCCGGTGATCAAGTCTGCAGGCAGCCGTAATTCTCTTCCAAAGTTTGCGAAAGCTGGTATCACTGATGTACTTTCGTGAACAGCGCTTCGATATGAAAACAAAAACGGTTGTATGTGCTTGTCCCAATCTCGTTGTCTATTGGCTACAACTTTTGCTAGGTACCTCTCCAATGTCTGATTAAATCGTTCTACCATTCCATCAGATTGCGGGTGATAAGAAGTCGTTGTTGTTTTATGGGTACCCATAACTCGGCAAGTTACTTGGAATATTTGAGACTCAAAATTCCTTCCTTGATCGCTGTGAATCTCTAAAGGTACTCCAAAACGACAGAAGACTTCATGAACTAGTTTATCTGCAACTGTTGAAGCTTCTTGATTTGGAATGGCAAAGACTTGTGGCCACTTAGTGAAGTAATTCTTCACAACCATGAAATACTTGTTACCGCTTTCACTCTCCGGAAACGGCTCGCCACGTCAATGGCTATTCTCTCCCATGGTGCACCAATATTGTACAACTTCAATGCACCTCTACTACGAGTCTGAGGTCCCTTTACATCCGCACAACTTGTAAATTTGCGACACCAGTCACGACATCGTTTCGACGGTGGACCCAGTAAAACCGTTCTCGGATCTTCAGTCGCGTTCGTTTAACTCCTAGATGGCCTCCTGAACAATCATTATGGTAAAGCTGTAGAACATCCGGTACTTTAGCTTTAGGGACAACCATTTGCAAATGACAGCTCCCCGAAGATTTTCCCTTTTACGGCACAGGACTCCATCCTGAAGCAGCAAGCTGTCCCATTGGGCCCAATAGCTTTTAGTGGTCGAACTCATCGTTGAGACGTCGCTCCACTTGGGTTTGGGAGCACTGGCCTTCATCCATTCCAGAATCGGCTTGATGTCAGGATCTTCCAGCTATGCATGTTGTAAGCTGTCCTTCCACTCGTTGCTGAGGTGGTCTGTCCTGAGCATCCTCACGGATACCACTTCCTAGTACAATGTTTCCAATCTTCAGGACAAGGTCTTCTCGACAATGCATCTTGTGTTGCCTCGCCATTTCCCGCTGCAGTGTCTGATAGCAAAGTCGTATCCCTCCTGCTGCTGGGTGGTGATGTTAGCCGCACTTCCCTTCTGAGATCGTTCACCTTTCCTTTCGCTTAGGGCAGCTGGATCGAAGATGGCCCCTTTCACCACAGCCATAGCACCTAGGGCTGTATCCTTTATTGTGGTCGCGAACCGTAACTGCTGCGACCTCCCTAACGTGAGGGGAACGATGATCCTGCCGCCGCCGCCAGGCGGTGCCGTTAGCTGCACTATCCTCTCGAAATCAATCGACGACGAGAGCAAACCCGCCTCCAAGGGTAGTATGAAAAAAAAAGATCGCATCCCGTCCCAATCGGCTGACTTACAATGCCAAACACGGCGGCAATCTGCAGCACGCAACCGCAAAGAGAGCGTGAGTAACAAAGTACTCCAGGTCAGTCAATGGTCCGAGGAGCTAAGAGGGACAGCAACGGAGACCTGATATCCGTCCACATGAGAGGTCACTGGAAGGTCCAACGGGGAAGGTACATACAGGATCCGCGTAGGCAAGGTAACCAGTAGTGTCAGACCATATGCCAAAGTAAAATCGTAAATAGACCTACCCGCATGATCGGTTAAACGAGAACCAAACCATTCACTACGCTGAAAATGGGCGTTAAAATCACCAAGTATCACGATCTCTGCGGATGAGACTGGTTGTAGCACGGAGTCTGCAGCTATCTGGACGTGGTCGATCAGTTGGTCTGTGTCGGCATTACCGCTATTGGACCTATAGAGGCATCCGTAGATGGTAGGCGGGGATGGTCGTCGCTGTCTACGCGCAGCCATAAGTAGCCGTAACTTCAAGACTGCCGAGGCGCCGAAAACAGATGTTCTCTCTGACGTACACGTAAACTCCAGCCCGGGGCACAAAGGAGTGTTCTAATTTGTACCCGGGGTAGGAGAGATATGAATAATCAGCAAAACCGGCTTCGCCGTTTCCAGATGGTAGTGGACGGGATTAAGGTTTTAATGAAGTCCCCTGATGTTGCAGAAATTCACGGATAACGTGGCAGGGGGCGCCTTTGACTTATTGCTCCGTTTGCCCCGAAGAGGTTTAGTCTCGAGCAGAATTCCCCCCCCCCCCTCCCAGACTACGAAGGGCAGCCAGAGCACCCACGCTCAGGAAGAGTAAGGGGGAATTGGGCCTCCGGCCACCTGCACTCACCAGACGAAATGCAGAAGCAAAGCTTCTACTTCACGCTGGTCTTCTGTGAGGTTGTGGTAGCACCCCGGTTTGACCCGACCCATACGCGCAACAGTAAAGGCTGCCACGTGGCTCTACCACAGTTAAATATTTATTATATTGGCTGTTATGTGACATGCGTGTCCGTTTCATTGTCTCCCGGTAACACTTAAACAAAATCGGTTATCGATAAAATGACACGTTACGATATTGAGGCAACTTATGACAATATGTACGAATATATGACGTCTGCATAAATTAAATATAAAATAAATAAACAAAATAAAAAATAGCCTTTATTTCTACTACAATACAAACTTGACTTATGATTAATCTAGGTAATAATAGTAAAGAATAGTTAATATGTATTTTTTTACGTATAATTATGTATATATATATATATATATACAGGGTGGCCCAAAAGTCGTGGATCAAACGCAACTAGGGGTTAGATGGGGTCATCAGCTGCAAAAAGTTGTTCTACGGGAGGTCCTTAAAGTCAACCCCTGCAGAGTTATAATTTATTTTGTGTTTTTATGAGAAAATTGACTTTTTTTTAACTAATTCTTATTAGAATGCCAAAAAATAAACATCCTCTATCTTTTTTATAATTTTCACTAGATTGGTACTGATGAGTCCTTGCGTTAGACATGCTATTTATGGTTGTTTATTGGGTGTGTTGAAGATAATGTTAAGTTTTACGATTATTATTTTTCTCAAATCATAACTTTTTATTTACTTCGGACCCCACTGTGAAAAAAAAATACTCTACCGAAAAGTGACCCTGTATTACAAGTTTTGGCGCATTTAATAGGGATTCTGAAAAGGTATTACACATGGCCATGAGTGGCTCTAATATCTTTCTAGGACGAAAAAACAAAGCAACGATTGTGAAATAATTGTTTTATTAAGCAAAACATTTTACAATAAATGCTCAAAATTCCTGCCTCTGACCATAATACATAATCTGCACCGTCTAATAAAATTCCTACGTAACCTACGGAATGCACTTCTGTTGTTAGTTACTTGTACTCTAGCAAACTCGAGCTTTTGTCGTAGTTCTTGTTCGCTATTGTTCTCTCCTTGGTAAACTATTTCTTTAAAATAGCCCCAAAGAAAAAAATCTAATGGATTTAAATCGGGCGACCGGGGTGGCCACGCAACATGTCCGCCTCGACCAATCCACCGGTTGGGGAAGCGCTCGTTCAAATGATCTCTGACTGCTCGAGCGTAGTGAGGCGGGGCGCCATCATGTTGCAGCCACATTTCTGCTATTCTTTCTTCTGGAACTTCAGCTTCGTTAAGAATATGGTTTAAATTATTTTGCAAAAAATTTAAATACTGAGCACCATTCAGCCTTGCTGGCATTTCATGCAGCACCAACTGCTGGCCAATTATACCTGCCCACATGTTAATACCAAACAGATTCTGGAATCGATCATTTCTTATGATATGGGGCTTTTGTTTCCTAGAAAAGATATCGCTACCTGAACTGACGGGCCAACCGGCCTTTTACTGACAAAGGATTAAATAGTTAGTGTAAAAGAGAGGCAGAGAGTCTTTGTCATTAATTGTATTAATTCTAGTTTATTTTTAAATAAGCCTAACCGAGTTTTATGGTTGGGTTAACTTTGGCCTTGCCATGAATAATCGTCCTAAAAAGATATCAAAGCCACGCATAACCATGTGTAATACCTTTTCAGAATCCCTATTAAATGCGCCAAAACTTGTAATACAGGGTCACTTTTCGGTAGAGTATTTTTTTTTCACAGTGGGGTCCGAAGTAAATAAAAAGTTATGATTTGAGAAAAATAATAATCGTAAAACTTAACATTATCTTCAACACACCCAATAAACAACCATAAATAGCATGTCTAACGCAAGGACTCATCAGTACCAATCTAGTGAAAATTATAAAAAAGATAGAGGATGTTTATTTTTTGGCATTCTAATAAGAATTAGTTAAAAAAAATGTCAATTTTCTCATAAAAACACAAAATAAATTATAACTCTGCAGGGGTTGACTTTAAGGACCTCCCGTAGAACAACTTTTTGCAGCTGATGACCCCATCTAACCCCTAATTGCGTTTGATCCACGACTTTTGGGCCATCCTGTATATATAACTTATTTAATGTTAGTAGTAGTCGCCTCGCGGCGTGGGCCTCTCCTAAACATTTCCACATATCTCTTTCCCGAGCCACTCGCATCCATAGGGGTCCACATCTCTGATTAAAAATATCTGTCCACCTTTTACTAGGTCTCCCTTTTTTTCTTTTTCTGTCTCTTGGTATCCATTCTATTAAACATTTGGTCCATCTGTTATCATTCATTCTACAGATGTGTCCTGCCAAGTGCCATTTCAGTAGTCTTGTTCTTTTTCTTACATATATTATTTTTGTTTTTTTTTTCCTGATGTGGACGTTGTTAACCTTATCTGATATTTTTAGACCAAGCATGCTTCTTTCCATTTTACGTTGACTTAAAGCAATTTTTTCTTCGTCTTCTTTTCTCAGTGACCACGTCTGGCAGCCATATATCAGGCATGGCAATATCGCTACTTCGTAGAGTTTTTTCCTTATATTTATACTAATAGCCAAGACATAGCCACGCTACACAGCACGACGTAGCAACACATGGCCTAATAGCCAAGGTCAGGATATAATAAATCTAGTGACCTAATTTGATCTTCTGATCGCTAACACTTACTTCCAACACCTCATCACCTACAAAAGTGGCGGTTCGGCCTCTCAAATAGACTTTTTTCTTTGTGACAGATTGATTCTCCGCAATTTTTGGGACTGCAAAATTAAACCAGGGATTCCACTAACAACCCAACACAGACTGCTTGTAACCTGTCTAAAATATTAGTGGGATAGACCACTTTTTCGTGGTTATATTTACTAAATAAAATTATTTTAGGTTTTAGAGCTACTGAGCAGTTTAACAGCACACTTCACACCGTCGACAACTGCTAAGTTCATTTCATGTAGCTGTTTCTTGTAGCTACTCCAGCGCTGTTGTGGAGAGTTTTTGAACTGTTATTTATTGCTTACAGGTGGACACTTTTTCAACTAATTTCCTATGAGAGATTGTTCTCCTTACCTCTACACTCCATACATTGTTGGTTCTTGTTTGGGAGTTTTTTTTAACAAATTATGGCAGCATTTTTTGTAGTGCTGCCAATTCAACTGATTTTTAAATTAAAATATATGTCTGTATCAGTTATCATAAAATAAATTATTGAGATTGTATTTTGACTGATTATTGATTTTTAGATATTGGCTATCGAATTTAAGGAAAATCTGATTTTTTTTCTTAAACGAAACTCTAGGTAAGTCCAGAAGGTGTAAAATCTAACAAACAATCTCAAGAAAACAAAGCGGAGGAATAGCTTGGCAGTAAAAATAGTAGATTTTCTGAAGTGCTACAAAAAACATATTGTTGTTATATTTAGTAACCAAATTTTTATTCCAATTATAATAACTTTATGTACGTTGATAACTTTGATAAAGATTAATTATTTTCCCATTACTATTAATATAGGTTCGTATTTTTATAGCAACTGCGAACCATTGAAATATATAAAAATATTAAAAAAAACTACAATAAAAAAACTAAACAAAGAACTTAAATTATTATAGAGTCCCACTCCCCGTGGTATCGTGACAAGACTAACTGGCTCCTTAACTCGCAATTCTATTATTAGTAGACTATAATATAATTTTTTTTTATAATTGGATTGGATGTCGTGTAACGCATTTACAATTATAGGTTATGAAAGAGGCAATTAAAAAGTTAGTTAATATGCTTTATTCTATTGAAATGAAAATTCCACTACATTTACTCGAATTGAATTTTTTTGATGTAGATAGCCGAAGAGCCAGGCTTAGGTAATTTCTACCGATATTGTCGGATTTCAACTAAAGTTGTTCAAAACGACTATAAATCAATAGCACGCTACAGACTATAAACTATATATTTCTAGCGCGCTATTAAATACGCTATGTTATGGTGCGCTATTTATAAGAAAGCGTGTAGGAGTCCGGTAAGCGCGTTAAGTTTTGAAGCATGTTATATATCATAGCACGTTACATTACATATCGTTCATTGGATAGATCGCGTGCTATATAAGAACATTATTTCGTAATAAGTCGTATTTTAGACTAAAATGAAATAAAGTGGTAAAGGAAAACCAATGCACGCTTTTTCATACTTTTCAGGCTTACGACTTTCTATAATCTTAAAAAAAAATTTAAGGCATGTACTTTTTAAAACGAAATAAAATTATTATTTTTTTATAATTGATGTAAACGTTATTTTAACCTTAATATAAATTATAAATCAAATAAAGGTGTATTTAAAAGTTTATTTATTGTATTTATATTTACATACACTATTATATACACTTTTGTGTCTACATTTTATTTACATTTAAAAACATTACTTAGGCTTCTTTTACCATAACTGTGTCCTTTGATCACTTATAAATATACAGTATACACTAACTAAACAACGTCTAACATTAAATTAGGTCACGCGCGATGAATAGCCCGCTACGAGATCAAATTTGCGTCAGACGTCCTCTCCCAACAGCGCTGCTGCTAGAAATAGTTGCCGCTAGATATTAATACTTAATAGCGCCAAAGCGCTACTAAGTATTAATAGCTACTTGCATAACACGCGCTATGTGTTATGAAGAGATAGCGCGCTATAATATGGCGCTATGCGCTTTGTTAACCACCATTAATTTCAACTGGCAACAGTAATTTTTGTTTTTGGGTTGCTCAAGCTGTTTGTCAGCTGTCAAGCTGTCAACGTCAAGTGTCAATGTACGAATAAAATTAAATAATATTCTATAGAAAGATGGTGTCCTGGAGTGCTTTAGGTCGATCATTCGGCATTAATTTATTAAAAAACCAAACAAAATCGCCATTAAAAGCACACAATGTAAATTTTTCTGCAAGTAAAATTCTTAATGGCGACCACGGCCACAAAGTAATGGCACTACAGCCATCTAGGTAAAGTCTAACTTGTCGCATGATTACCTAACCAATTTTCATGATTATGCCTTACATATTTTAGGTGTATTATTTTGGTATAACACTTATTTTGTTATAATTGCCTAATGAATGTTGTTGCAGGTGGCAATGGCACAAGTTTAAGGATATGTTCCATTACTATGCTATGGTCGGCTTAATTCCAGTAACTGCGATCATCTTCTATGCGAACGTATTCATTGGCCCAGCTGAATTAGAACCTATACCTGAGGGCTACACGCCGAAACACTGGGAGTATCATCGTCACCCAATAACGAGATTTATCGCACGTTATATCCACAACAATCCTCAGCAGGTAAAGTGATAAAAAGTTTTATAATAATTATTTAGTACCTATTGGATTTAATATCACTTGCATAACAAATATTACAAAATTTTTAATTTGAAGTATTAACCCTTAAATTTTTTCTCTTATTTACATGGTAGGTAAGTCTGATTTTGTATAGTGTTGTGTAGTTTTGTACAGTGTGGCTGATTATGTTTTTGTTTTGATCCACAAATTTTTGAATAGAAAATTTCATTATCATAGTGTAAAGTTAGTGTCCGATTTTTCTATGGGATGAAAATGGAATTTTTCAATGGCCTGTTTATTTTATATTCCAATGAAAAGTTATAACTACTATAGAAAATTTAATAGAAAGTTTCTGAAGTGGTAACTTAGTACCTGTAAGCATAGTGTGTATTATATTGCTCCATAAATCTCTAGCATAATGGAGACTAGTAGTAGAGCGCCAAGTTGTACTGCAGTAGCTTCTTATCATCAATCATGTACATTTGTCATTCCAGTTCATTAACAAAAAAATGTTTCCATTGTCATTATCTAATCTATAATGATTTTGATTCATGTAACACATTGCAAAAACTTTTTTCAACAGATTGTATCACATTTATTTAGCTTTAAGTTCCTGGTGCTTGATATCTGATGTGATAAACCCTATTTTTTATGATAAATATTTTATTATCACAAGACCCCACAAGCATATTTTGTAAATTATTCTTGGTAGGTTGGAATTTTTTTGTGAGGGTAATGAAAAGTGATGTAATGAAAGAGGTTGTCTTTTGATATTAGATACAGATTGGAAAATTCCAAGAGTGCCTGGTTTCAAAAACTGGAGTCTGTGAGGTTAAAGGACATTCAATTTTAGTTCTCAGGAATGTGTGGTTTTTCATTCATTGGCACGGCACCGGCATGCCTCCAGCAACGGACCGGCTGCCGGGAAAGCAAAAGTGTATGAAATATATGGCATGTTTTTCTACTTACTGGCGCTGACGTCGGCATGGTTATGACTCCCACCAATGCCGGTGCCGGTGCCGGGACAGCAAGCTACCCACTCGGTGCCGGCTGGCAAAACTGCGTGTGTAGTGTGTATTATGTAGAACGTATTGTAGCCAAGTGTGTGTGTGCTTGTGCGCGGGCCAAAGTAGGAGAGAAGCGGTGGGATTGAGACTCGAAATTGACTTGTCAATTGATGAAATGTCTCATTCATCCGGAAGTAGTTGAAATATTTTTCTGTTTATTGTCAACTTTTAAAATAGGGTATAATAAATTCCTTCAAAGTATTATTTTTAAGATTATATGAATTCAAAATTTGACTTCTCTGCGTTAATTATATTTTTGTCTTAAATATAAGAGATATAAAAAAGTCCATGTTAATACTTCCCAAAAACTGAGCGTAGACCTGGACCAGCGCTGGCGCACTGGAAAAACGAAGCCTGTGAATGTAAAACCGCCCTATCTATGCATGATTCCTAATTGAGGTGTTGCTGTGCATATGAATACCCACTACCTTTTATTATTATGTGGGTGTTGTAAGAAGCGGTTGAGGGGATTTGACAGCACTTTCTAATAAAAACTTAAAATATTTAAAAGAACTGCATTTGCTAACCCACCTGTCAAGTGTGACAACAATGACAAAATCTCTCCTCTGAAGTAATCTATGGGGATCTACTATGGGGGAATCTATCTGAAGCTCTATTTTCAGCAGTAGACTATTAATAGGCTGTAATTATTTAAAAAAAAAGTGTCAATCTGCTATAAAATTCAATTTCTTTCATACATTAATAAAACACAGTTTACAATGGAGTTGTACTTTATAATAATTGTTTTTAATTTTTATAGGATTATGAAAAATTTATGCACTTCATTGATGAAGAACAACAAAAAGCAAAACTCCGTGCATTGGAGAAGGAAATAATCAAGAAAATGTCCGAACGCCAAGATTACCAGGCCTATTATTACAGACCAATGGTCAACAAATATTTGCGTACCAACAAACAGGTTGGTGATGATATTTACAACCGAGTGGGTGACGACTATAAAGATTAAGACAGTTTTTATACTTGTTCTGGAGCAGTTAGATGTATTTAGCGATCAAGTGTCATGTGAATATGCTAATGTAGATAAATAAAGAATTTATTGTAACTTTATGTTATAATTCTTTTTCGTTGCCATCATTATATCATGTGATACACGTGATGGTCGTGCCCGCACTAGTTTCCTATGAAAGACCACCGTTTACCTAAAGCTGCCTTTTACTAAGAGATGGTAGAAGGTAAACGAAATCACATTGGTCAGCATTGTCTATAGGAACATTTTCAAAAGACATGTGAATGTTTGCGGTATAAGCCCTGAGTGTTGGGAGGAGCTTGCTGCAAAAAGTTCATCTTTGTGATCTACCATCTTTAAAAGCATTAAATAGTTTGGGGAAAGCCACCTTAAAACTCCAGACTTAAAACGACAATTGCGCAAAGAGAGACCTTAGCCGTCCTACATGTATGCTTACAACTCCTCTGACCAACTCTACTGTCATGCATGCCAATTGTATTTAGGGTTGCAAAGATAATAAGACCAGACTTAAAAGAACTTGGGAAAAGACCAGGAAACTATTTGATATTGCTAAAATACCCAGAGTGGGACATCTATAGTGCAGCCCCAACTGAATATAATAAGGAAATTAGGAAAGCCAAGAGAGCATCATGTATGAAACTATGCGAGGAACTTGAGCGTTTGCCTTGCAGTGCAAGACAATACAAAATGTTATCAGAAGCTAAACCTAATCAGATTGGGCTTCTTAAAAAGCCTGATGGTTTTTTCTATAGGATAGTGTGACAAACAAGCACACATTCCACCTGACTGTAAGTGGTTGCTGTCGGCCATAGACATCTACATCTATTACTTATCAATCAATCAATCATTTTATTCGTTTTCACAGGTAACAAGGTTGACAATTTTATAGTACCTCCGTGAAATGCTTTAACAGCATACGAACTTATATATCCATACATCATAAAATTAAATGTATATAAAAAAACAAATCAAAGTAATAAAATTAAGTAGAGTCAAAATAAAATTATTAAATTACATATTTAAATTATTAGTAAATAGAAATTCATTGACATTATAATAACATTTATCTATAAGAAATTTACTTAAAATAGATTTAAATTTTTGCACATTATAACATTTTATGTGATCAGGTAATTTATTATATAATTTAGGGGCCATTTCAACAACACTTATATATGTATATATATATATATATATATATATATATATATATATATATATATATGTATATATATACTACATCGATTACAAATCAAAATCCAGATGTGTTGTCACCCGTGGGGACTAAGATGGAATGCCATGTTTCCAGTAAAAAAGGTCTCCGGTTCTCTACACTCTCCATACGAAACACAGCAGCATAGGCCTGCATGGTGTATGGCTACAAAGATAATAAGGTCGTACCTGGTGCAGGTGCCTGATATCTAAAAATATTGACCTCACAACCATCAGGTGGGTCAAGTCGATGCTCTCAAACAGAAAGACAAAAATAGCGCTGTTTCAAACTTCGATTGAGGTTGCAACTACAAGAGGCTGTTCACAAGGAGGTGTTTTGTCACCCCTTCTTTGGACTCTTGCGGTTGACCAATTTATTATAAAAGATGGCAGACCTTCGCATTGACACACTGGGTTATGTTAATCACCTTATTATCACTGCGAAGGGTTTTTGCCAAAGTACTTTATCATTTATATCACTAACATTAATCCTCACATACAAAGTTTATATTTATCACATACGTTATCTGTGAGGTCGGTAACCTTATATAGTACCTATACCGATGGGTCAAAAATGGACCTCGGCGTAGACTTTGGAATTTATGGGGAACGCCCCAAATTCAAACTTTGAGTAGATTCACCTCTACCTTCCAGGCAGAAATTTTCGCCATACTTCAGTGTGCAGAAATCGATCTGAAAAACACTACGTCAATCATATAATGTTAGCGCGAGATCAAACTTAGTGAACTCGAAGCTAGTTGGAGACTGCGTGAACCGTCTAAACGCCCAGGGATGTAACAATAGCGTCGCTTTAATTCTTAAAGCGACGCTATTTTTACATCGGTCAAGATAGGTTTCGAGTCACGCAGCACCCGTAGGCAATGAACTTGCCGACAAGCTTGCACGGAAGCGGGAGGGCTCAAAGTGTACCACAATTTGGACCCGGGTCATGTTTATTTATTTATTTATTCATTTATGCTTTTATGCACAAAGTAGTACATATGGCGGACTTAATGCCATAGGGCATTCTCTCCCAGTCAACCATTAGGCTAAACAGAGATAGACATTTTGAAGCAGTGCAGCAATAATAAAACAAAGGATAAAAAATATATATAATAAATAATACACACATATATATATATATATATATATATATATATATATATATATATATATATATATATATATATATATATATATATATATGAAACTTGTACAAAAAAAAGAGCTGTGTTATTTCAAACTTGCAACGATTTAACGGTTATGTTAATCACCTTATTATCACTGCGAAGGGTTTTTGCCAAAGTACTTTATCATATATCATGGCCATTACATGACAACAGCAACCTACAGTTCTTTTTCCTACCAAAGAATTGAAATAATACTGTTTGATGATCTCTCTACCATTAAGAGGACTGTCAACTAAAATATATGTAAAATATGTTTTTGAGCTTAAGTATATGTCTCGATTTTATTCGACCTCTCAATAGCCAGCTAGAATGGTTGGATAGTACCATTCTAGGTGGCTATTAAGAGGTCGAATAAAGACAATTCTCTTAGTAGGTTGCTGTCCGTTTCTAGACACACTTCTGTTTCATATCTCCCAACTTGTATGTGTTCAACATAATGGGACCTAACCCACTTAATTTGATAAATACCTAAAGATATTTTTATTAAATTACTGTGTGTGAGCTGGGGAAAATCATTTATCATTTTGCACATGTATTTTTGTAAAATCAGAAAAGAAACCGTCAGAATCCTTTATACGTAGCCAGAGTCGTTAAGGGGAAATATAATGTCAAATGGCTTAGCAAGATCCTTCGTTATGCCGAAAATATTGCAGCATTAATTTTGAAATAAATATATGGTAAAGTTGAGGATTAATGTTAGTGATTATGTGATGTGACAGATATTTCCGGGAAATCCCGTTAATGAAGTACAGTACAACTCTGAAGGGCTGCTGACATAACTGAAGGGTTTCCCTTTACACGAAAAGCACCCACCTTGCTCACCTTGCTGTGCACTTAGAAAATGGAGAGCGTGTATATTTCGCCGAATGAAATTTCCAAGAAAGAATTGCAACACCGCCAAAAACTACACTAACAGCCTTCTTTCAACTTTGTCAAACCGACCCCTTTGCAAAAACATCTAGGAAGGAGTGGAAACGCCATATTCAAGGCGCGCCTGTTGCAAATTGGCCCGGTGTAAAGTCATCAGATGCCCTTGGTCGTGTGTATACCGTCCATGTAACTAATTTTGAATGTTTCTGTTTACGATTGCTGCTGCACGATGTTCGGGGTCCTACAGGATATAAAGACCTTAAAACTGTCAACGTTCAGGAATGCGCAACTTATAGAGAAGCATGTGAAGCTCTGTATATTTTAGAAAACGATAATCACTGGGATGAAACCATGGAGGAAGCTGTGCAGTGCCAGTCACCAGCCAAAATTAGGGATCTTTATGAAACTCTCATCATCTTGCGGGCTATCTAATGCACATGCATTTTGGGACAAATATAAAGAGTACATGTCGTAAGATATTTTGCGAAGGTTACAGCAGACACACGCGAACATGACATACAATGAACAGATTTATAACGAAGCATTTGGAAAAATTGAAGATAAAGTAATGGCAATGGTAGGCAAAAAATTAAGCGACTTTGGAATGATAAGCCCTCAGCGAACAACCGAAAATGAACTAAGTGGTGAAATTATCATCATCATTCATCATCATTACAGCCCTTCACAAGTCCACTGCTGAACATAGGTCTCCCCCAAGTAATGCCACAAAGCACGGTCCTGAGCCACCCGCATCCATCGACTTCCTGCATGTCTTACCAGGTTGTCACTCCTTCTAGTGGGGGGTCGCCCTACACTACGCCTACCGGTACGAGGCTGCCACTCGAGAACCTTTCTTCCCCATCGGTTATCTATTCTTCGAGCTATATGGCCGGCCCATTGCCACTTCAGCTTACTAATCCGTTGGGCTATGTCGGTCACTCTGGTTTTACTGCGGATATCCTCATTTCTGAGTCTATCACGCAGAGAAACTCCGAGCATAGCCCTCTCCATAACTCGCTGAGCGACCTTGAGCGTCCTCATACGGCCAGCAGTGAAGGACCACGTCTCATATCCGTAAGTCATCACTGGCAACACGCACTGGTTATACACTTAAGTTTTCAGAGATTGAGGTATACCTGACGAGAAGATGTGTCGTAATTTCCCGAACGCTGCCCAGCCGAATTGAATCCGTCGATTGACCTCTCGGTCGAAGTTGGACTTCCTTGACCTAGTCGGACTATTTGTCTCAGGTAAACGTACTCGTCAACAACTTCGAGCATAGTGCTCCCAACAACTACCGGCATAGGTGTGACATGGACATTAAACATGATCTTTGTTTTGTCCATGTTCATCTTAAGACTTATCCGTTGGGAGACACCGTTGAGGTCATTGAGCATAGTGCTAAGGTCCTCCAGCGATTCTGCCATAAGGACTATATCGTCGGCAAATCGAAGGTGAGTGATGTACTCGCCATTGATGTTAATACCGTATCCTTTCCAGTCCAGTAGCTTGAAAACGTCTTCCAACGCAGCGGTGAAGAGTTTCGGGGATATAACATCACCCTGTCTTACACCTCTCTGCAGTTGGATAGGTTTCGAACTCCGGTTCTGTACTCGGATAGCCATCGTAGCCCTACTGTTCAAACACTTCAGCATTTCGATATACCAACAGTCAACCTGGCACCGCTGAAGGGACTGTAGCACCGCCCAAATTTCGACGGAATCAAAGGCTTTTCTTAGTCCACATATGCCAGGCAAAGTGGCAGATTGTACTCCTTGGTCTTCTGTACAATCTGCCGCAGGGTATGTACGTGGTCTATGGTACTGAAGCCTTTTCGGAATCTGGCTTATTCGGGAGGCTGGAACTCGTCGAGTATGCGTGCGAGACGATTCGTAATGACTCTCGAAAACAGCACGTAGACGCGGCTCAGAAGGGAAATCGGTCTGTAGTTCTTCAAGAGAGCGTTGTCGCCTTTCTTAAAGAACAAAACCATCGCACTTCTGCTCCACGCCTCCGGAGTAGTGCTACCATGGAGGACGGAATTGAAAAGCTTCTGAAGGACTTCAAGTACCGGTGTTCCACCCGCTTTCAGAAGCTCCGCTGTAATTCCATTGTCGCCCGGGGCCTTGCCGTTTTTAAGGTGGTGGAGAGCCATTCTAATCTCGCTCAGACTGACGTCCGGGATATCATCGGATAAGACTTGCTCTTGGATCGTTACTCACACTTGCGTGTGGCTCCAACGATGATGTGTACAGCTGCCCATAGAACCTCTCAATCTCACTCAGAATCTCAGGTGTCCCGGAAACGATGTTGCCACACTCAGTCTTCAGCTTTGACAGTTGGCTCTTTCTGGCAGATAGATCTCTGGCAAAGACTTTGGAGCCCTGGTTCCACCCGATCGCTTCTTTAATACAGTGTGCCTCTAACCGTTCGGTGATTGCTGCCAGTTTTCACCCTTGCGATCACTGAGACATCACTGAGCAGTTGGCGACTGGTCGTCATAATGAAGTCAATCTCATTTTTTGTCGAACCGTCGGGGCTCGACCAGGTCCACTTCCTGTGGGGCCGCTTCTGGAAGAAAGAGTTCATCATAAAGAGTCCCTCTTTCTCCATAAAGTCGGCCAGCTGCTGACCCCTTCGGTTCCGTTGAGCTACTCCAAATTTCCCTACCTTTAGCTCACCGCTTTCTCTTGTGCCTAGTTTTGCGTTGAAGTCTCCCATCAGCACAGTGGGTCTTGGAGGAATGCATGGCTCTGGAAATATCCTCATACATTTCCTCCACCTCCTCATCGGGGTGTGCCGAAGTTGGTGCGTTTACCTTTATGACCTTCAGCGAATACCGTTTGGTGATTCTGAGTATCAGGTACGCGACCCTCGTCAACACACTCCCAATCTTTACAACGTTGTTGATGAGAGACTTGTGGACGATAAATCCGACACCTTCTTGGGACAGATGGTCCCCTCCCGGTGGTAGAACAAGTTGCCGGACTCGAGGATTGCCGTGTCCTCCCCCTCTCTTCGGACCTCGGATAATCTAAAAATATGTCAGCGCAACTTGTCTATCTCTTCTTCCAGCTCCAGTATATTCTCGTCAGTCCTCATGGTGCGTGCGTTATTAGTTAGTCTGGAAATGGTGCACTTTTCTTTTTAGATGCCCCTGGAGGAACTGGGAACATTTTTGTTAAATTTATTATTAGCGCAAGTACGGAAAGATAAAAACATTGCTGTGGCCGTAGCTTCCTCCGGTATAGCCGCCACGCTGCTAAGCGGGGGCCGCACTGCACATTCTGTTTTAAAACTCCCTCTAAATGTAGCCCAGGAAGAATCGCCGATCTGCAACTTTAGCAAAAATAGTGCACGAGGTATAATACTACGACAATGCAAACTTTTAGTGTGGGATGAAAGTACAATGTCGCATGTGGCCGTAGAAGGAAAAGGGGAGATCTCCCGCCGGGCAAGGTGTTCTGCCCGGGGAGCGGCCGACAATCCGAGTGATAGTTCGGAGAAGTTCTATATATACTGTCTATGATTCGGAATGTTAATAGCGCGATTTAGGCTTCGGTGTGTTTCGGTGTGCTAGTGGCGCGACGACAGCGCCGCTACATCACCCCCCTGCTCAGACCGGAGGTCGATAGTGCAGCCTCGTTGCCGACGAATGTGCAAGTGCCAGGAGATTGCCTTGTAGTCTGCCGTAAGTCGAAAAGAAGGCAAGTAATCTGCGAGAGTGCCGTAAAGCAGCGGCGAGCAGTAAGGCTCAGAGCCGTGCCGAACACTGTATAGCGCAGAGAGTAGCTTGAAGGAACAGGAAGCATTATTATTCCAGTGCTGCGATGAACCTTATAAAGCTAGATGGCTTGCAGGATATGAAGACTGCAGACAATATCTGCTCGGGAGCGAATGGGTGAGAGGTATTTTATGATGATGAAGCTTGAAGTTTCCGAAGGTTGTTGGTTGCGGGTTCAGATCATGTCGGGTGGTCACCACTGTGGCAGTGGTAGGAAAAGGGGAGATCTCCCGCCGGGCAAGGTGTTCTGCCCGGGGAGCGGCCGACACTCCGAGTGATAGTTCGGAGAAGTTCTATATATACTGTCTATGATTCGGAATGTTAATAGCGCGATTTAGGCTTCAGTGTGTTTCGGTGTGCTAGTGGCATCGCATAAAAACGCTGTAAAAGCACTAAATCGAACGCTCCAGGATTTGCGCAGCAATACCGATGTAATGGGAGGAATGATGGTTTTACTGGCTGGTGCCTTTCGCAAATTTTACCTGTCATTCAAAAGGGCACACCTGCAGATGAATTTAATAAAAAAAATATCCCATTTCCATTTGGAATAAACAGGCTATTTTCATGCTTTCCTATACGCTGCGTTTCAAAACATTTAAATAGGCTGACGAATCAATTTTGCTCAGTTTCCTCATCTCTGACAAATCTATAAAACTCAGTTTTCTTTCAATTCAAAAAGCATTGGATAGTTCATTTCCACTGACCATTCGGGCGAAGCCGCGGGTAACAGCTAGTAATCAATAATCGGTACAATAAGTGATTGGACAAGTAAAATTTTGGTATTGGTGGGAAGAAAGTTTTTAAATCGATATAGAGATCGCAAAGTTCCAGTAGTTTTGCGGCTGACCTCCTGTATATCTTTGTTCCATGTTAAACAACCATCGATATACAGACCAAGCTTCTTTACATTAGTAGAGAATGGTATGACATTATTATTAAACATAATTGATGGTAGGGTGGGAATATCTAGTTTAGATAATAATCTTGAGCTACCTAAAATTATCGTTTGGCATTTAGACGGGTTCACGTTTGTGCCATACACAGTAGACTATTCTGAGATATATTTCAAATCATCATTTAACAGTGAGATAGCACTAAAGATATTACTTACTTACTTACTTAAGGATAGCGTATATACGCAAGTGGAACCTTGAAATATCCTTAGTGCTGCAGATCATCAACATACAGATGGTAAGAGCTCTTGAGATTTAGTGTGATGAGATTTATAAAAATGGAAAACAGAAGAGGAGAGATAATACCGCCTTGAGGGACGCCAGTTGACACATCAGGCCAGTCAGATAGTGTATGACCAGTACGCACAGCCTGTTGGCGCCCTCGAAGATATGTTGAGAACAATTCCTGAGCTGAAGACGAGATATTCAAATGAGAAAGAAGAGCTAACATGATACCATGATCGACAGAATTAAATGCATTAGAAAAATCAATTAAGATGAGAACGGTCAGTTTAAATTTTTCCATCCCCTCAGGAATATCTTCCGTAACCTTGAGAAGAGCAGTAGTTGTAGAATGACCCGGGCGGAAACCAGACTGATAAGGGGAAAAAATATTCTTTGAGAAAACAAAAGAAGAAATCTGTTTATGAGCAACAGCTTCCAGAAACTTAGAAAGAAAATTCAGGATAGAAATTGGTCTGAAATTAGATAAAGCACTGCATTCAGTAGATTTCGGAATGGGAATAATAAAGGCTTTACGCCAGAGAGTTGGAAAAGCACCATTCGTCAGCGAAAAGTTAATTATATGAGTTATCACGAGTAAAATAGAATCCAGCACATGCAAAACCATTACGTAAATCATCACATCCAACGGCTTTCGATTTAATAGAGGAAAGTGCTTTACGTACCTCGTCTTCGTCTACAGGAGTAAAAGTGAAAGTTTCATGAGAATAAGGAGGCATGGAACATATAAAAGAGATAGCATTCGCTCGAGAATTATCAGAAACTATTTCAGAAGACAGAAAATGACGATTAAAATCGTCAGGAGGAAAGGTGACGCTATTATAGTTAAATTGCGATTTTCCATATCCAAGCGTATTCAGAAACTTCTATCAGCCGAAGATGAATTAATTAGTTGTTCGTGGATATAACGGCGTTTAGCAGCTCTCACCATCTGATTGCATCGATTCCTTGCAGCTTTATATGCTTGTCACTTTACATCAGTGCGATTCTTCTTGAAAGCACAGAAAGTTCTATCGCGTTTAGCCATAGCCATTCTTACCCCAATCGTGATCCATGGAACAGGAGGACGCTTCAGTCGAACAACACGTTTAGGAGCATGTTCATTATACAGTCCTAATATGTTGCTATTAAAGAATTCGACTTTTTCATCAACTGTGGAAGCAGTATATACAGATGACCAGTTAATAGCATCCGCATCGCATTTAAGCTTGTTCATGTCTATTCTAGCATGACTACGAATAGAGATGGACACGGAATAGAAAACAACGTAATAAGTAATTAGGCTAGATTATTACATATAACTAAAATAAAGTTGAATCAAGTATAACTTGTGTACATATTCTGTCAATAGTAATGTAGTTAGTATGGTAGAAGGCCATGTAACCAAAGCCAAAAACATAACGACGAGTCATCTGACATCTGTGAATATTATGTCTTATAGTTCATAAAAGATAGCTTGATCTCTGCGATAGCTGTCAATAAAATCACGCGTATAAAGTCCTGAATTTCTTAGTAGTACAGACACTTTGACTAGAGAAAAAAGAAAGGACATGACATAAAGATCGTTAGTTGTAGGGATGTAACGAAAAATCGGCGTCTCTTTTAGCCTATGAGTATATACGTATGTAAAAAAGGACAACAGTAGTTTTATCATTACCGAATATAGCAACAATTTTATCGCTGCGGCCGGGCGCCATGTTTTCTCACAGTCAATGACAACTATATCAGTTTGTCATTGCGACTTCAGTGAGGTGAGTGTGTTATTTTCATATGTTTCTCTCGTGGAATTCGATTATTACGAAATTTCTTATTCTATTCCTCGGGACCTCTAAATCGGGATGAAAAGTATCCTATATGTTAATTCAGGAAATAAACTATTTGTACACCAAATTATTACATTCAAACTGGTATGATACTTTTAGCGTGATTGAGGAACAAACAAACATTCAAACTTTTGCATTTATTATAGTTTGATTAGTGTGAGTATGATGACTGAGCCTAATTTATTGTCTAACAAACAAACAAAAATTTAATTAATTAGTATTTCTTGTTCAGTAATTCCCGGGAAATGATTGTAACATTAATAATATGTAGCTACATTATAAAAACAAAAAAAAACGACTGCTTAAAAGTAATAAACTGAAAACATAAGTGTAACTTGTAATGTATTTCAGTAATCTCCTTTTAATTTCCTTTATTTTGATACCCCTATCGATAGGTTGAGTAAAAAAATTAAGGACCTACAATTTGGCGCCAAAAATCCTTCATATTGATTTTAAAAAAACCTATCTGAAAACTCACGGGTGTTTGAGACGAATCACACGAAAGAATCGTTTTCTAAATAAGCGCCACATTATCGATATTAAGTATAGTGCGCAGTACTACGTCAAGCCGCCATCTTTGTGCCAGACTCAGTTTAGGTATACAGGTTTTTTCGTACGTATGTCATGTCCTTTCTTTTTTCTCTAGTCAAAGTACAGACAGTACCTGTCAATGTCATACTTTATGGGCATGCCGACCTAATTAGTGCATGCCCATAAGAAATTCAGGACTTCATAGGCGTGATTTTTACTGACAGCTGTCGCAGAGATCAAACTATCTTTTATGAACCATAGTTATAAGTTATAATAGTTATCTATGGAATCTATGTTATCTATCGTATGGAAAATCGAAGACGCAGATAGACTATATCCTAATAGATAAACAATACTTGAAACAAATTAAGGACTGCAAGGTTATTCCTGGGGAATCCCTCACCTCCCAACATAGGCTTCTACTAACAGCCCTGAAACTTAAAACAGCCATTAAGATAAAAAGAGTTAAAGTGGAGAGAATTAAATGGCATGAACTAAAAACGGATAAAGGGAGTAACCTAGGAAAGCATGTTTTGGATTATATGAGCAAAAAACCCCATCGAGATCAGACTCCTACGGAAACATGGACAAACTTTGAGAAATTATGTATCACTACATCAAAACGTGAGCTAGGGATAAGCAAAGGACCACTGCACAATGCAAAAGATACAAAATGGTGGAACGACTACACCAAACATAGTGTTGCTGAAAAGAAACGTTTGTTTAAAATTTGGCAAGAAACATGCTCAAGATAAAGAAATATACAAAGAGGCAAAGAAGACTGCAAGAAGAACAGTAGCTATTGAAAAGGAAAAAGCTGATCTAAATCTTTACAATCGTTTAGAACTAGCCACCGATAATGACATATATAAAATAGCTAAATATAGATACAATGATTGTAAAGACTTTAAAAGTACAAAATATATTAAAAATAAGGATGTCACACTATTTACAAACGATAAGGATATATGTAAAAGATGGTTTGAGTATTACCAGGAGCTGCTCAATGAAGAATTCCCTAGACAATCAGAAAAAGAATTACCTCCGACGCAAGGGCCTGTATATAGAATAACTGTTGCAGAAGTTGGTAGCGCCATATCTAAAATGAAGAACCATAAAAGTGTAGGCCCAGATAACATTCCTGTTGAGCTCTGGAAATTTCTAAAAGGGGTAGGAGAGGCATGGCTCTGTGAGCTATTTAATAACATCATGAAAAGCGAAAAAATGTCAGATGCCTGGAGAAAGAGTGTACTGGTACCATTCTACAAGAACAAAGGAGATGTACGCGAATGCGCAAATTATCGAGGTATAAAACTCACGTCACACACACTCAAAATCTGGGAACGAGTTCTAAGTGAACGCCTTCAAAACCTCATTAATTTAACAGAAAATCAGTTCGGTTTTACTTCTGAGAGGGGAACAACAGACGCGATCCACGCAATCAGACTGGTCATGGAAAAAGCTCGCGAAAACAAACAAAATCTCTGGATGGTATTCACAGATCTCGAGAAGGCTTTCGATCGTGTGCCGAGAAACATAATATGGCAGGCTCTGAGAGCTCAAAATGTCCCTGAGCACTATATAAAACTGATTATGGACATGTACCATAATGTACAAACCTGTGTCAGAAGTCCAGCCGGCTTGTCGGAGAGCTTCGATATCAAAGTAGGAGTTCATCAAGGAAGCGCACTAAGTCCCTTGCTATTCAATATCACCATGAACTACCTAACCCAGAAAATCCAGAAACCCACACCATGGAACCTTTTATATGCGGATGATGTTGCGCTCATCTCAGGCAGTGTAATCGAGATACAAGAAAACTTGGAGCAATATAGGAAATCTCTAGAGTTAAATGGATTACGCATAAGCAGGACCAAGACAGAGTACATGGTATGCAACTTCAACCCCGACGAAATTATACCATCAAGTGCGGAAGTCAAATTGGATGGCGTGGCCTTACCTAGAGTAAATAAATTTAAATACCTCGGATCAATAATCGCGGAAGATGGATCGATAACAGCAGACATAACGCACACAACGATGTCTGGGTGGAATAAGTGGCGTACATTAACGGGAGTCCTCTGCGATCCAAAAATGCCGATAAGAACCAAAGGCAAGGTCTATAAAACAGCTGTGAGGCCTGTTTTACTCTATGGTAGCGAAACGTGGGCTTCGACAAAAATCCATGAGCGAAAACTTCATGCCACTGAAATGCGCATGTTACGTTGGACGGGTGGAGTCACTCTCAAAGACAAAGTGCGTAACGAACACGTAAGGGGGAGTTTCAAAGTAACGCCTATCACTGATAAGATTACAGAGTCCAGGCTAAGGTGGTACGGACATGTTATGCGTAGACCCGATGACCACGTCGTGAAAAAGTGCCTTTCCATGGCTACAAAAAGGAGAGGGAGAGGTAGACCGCAAACTACCTGGTTGACAAATGTCCGGAATAACATGCAAAAGCTCGGCCTTACAGAAGATGATGCTTACCAGCGAATTGAATGGCGCCGAAGGATTAAGAAAGCCGACCCCGCGTAACGGGAAGAGGCGAGGGCAAAGAAGAAGAAGAAGAAGTTATAATATGTTATCTATGGTCTTAGTTCAGCAAAATATTACTTAGGCTCAGAAGAGCTAGAACCTAGAGCCGTAAAGCCAGTTAATAAAAAAATTAAAAAAAATATTACTTAATATGTAAGTAAATAAAAGTTATTATGTTACCATTATTACAGTATCATAACAAATATGCCCAGTTGTTATCAATATCTAATAATGAGACAAATAACAAATACAGATGACAGCTTACAAATTAAATCCAACATGAGAATAAAGTCGATAAGAGTTATTTGTTACGAATTATGCGTTTGGACCTCACCGTCGACTTTGGTGCACTACTGCTGTTAACATTTGGTGACACTTTCTTCGACGTAGAACCAGATGGTCGATCTGATGCAACAGGCTGTTCATACTATGTTGTAAAATCTCAAAAAGCCTAGCCGGATTGACACTTGAAACTCTTTATCATTTAAGATCTGATCTGATATGCAAGGCTTAAAACATTTTAAAACCTTAATCCGGGCTTTTGTGTATAATATGATCGAAAATTTGCTTCAGAAGCCCTAAGGTTAGGTAAAAATAAACTGCGCGTTCCGGCAAGAGCCTTACTAGAAACTTTTGTCTTTAAAACCACGTGTCAATTCTGGGACTAAGCAACGCAAGGATATGTCGGTTTTGTTCCTTAACGGAAAAAAACGTCTTTGCACATCCTAACTGATTGTAGACGCTTAATGCGCAAACGTAATAGTCGCCACACACGGGCAGTTCAATTGATCATTCCAATTGATCAGTTCAAACTAAAACTGTTGATATTTTTTTAAATAGTGGATTTTCGATATATCGATCATTATAAATATATTAATATCGTAGTTTTACACATAAGTTTATTTATCGATATATCGAAAATTCGATATTTTAAAAAATATCAACAGTTTTAGTTTGAACTGATCAGTTGAACTCACCGTGTGTGGCGACCATACACTAATCTGAGAAACTATGTAGGTACTCCCCCCATAAGAGGTGAAATTGCTCACAGCTAAGCAACTCCTTCTATTCATTGAAGACACAGGGCTTAGCAGTGAACTCCAGCCATAGCAGCGATCACAATATATCTTTTAGGTCGCAAAACTGATCTCTATCTCTCTCTTTCTAGACCTGCATAGCAGCTCGCAAACACAAAGGGTTAATAAGACCAAGTTCGGTTTTGCGAGCCATATCAGAGCAAATAATAGACAAAATGCGTAGTTCCTAGGGTCGTTGTCATTGAAATCGGTGGGGAGGACTATGTATATAATATGTATATACATATATGATATTCAAAGTGTAGACTATATGTAAGTTAGGAATATTTGTACTGTTTTCATTTTTAGTTATGGTAGCTCAGCAGTAGTGCACTCGTCTAAGTACAGAAGAAGAAGAAGATAGCACCCTGAGTTTGATGCCTAAAGCTGGTATTACTTAATTGCTACTTTAAAATGTTTTGTCGTGCATGCTTGCTGGTGAAGAAAAATATCATGAGGTAACCTGTAAGTCCAAGGAATTTCAAGGCCGTGTGAATTACACCAACACGCACTGGCGCATTTATTGCTTCATAATCTCTCGAGTTTAGGCCTGGTAATCAGCAGTGAGACGTATTTAGGTTGTAACTTTGTCATAATTGCAATGCAATATGCAAATAATATGTACTGTAACTTTTTAAGATCATAATTGGGCTGGTTTTTTCCTAAGCGTACCACACATCACATACTTAGTATATTTTACAATTTTTATTGTTTACATAACATTGAAATATACTTAAAATTAAAAACTATGATAAAAAAACTGATAAACTATCATACAGTTCTACTTCCCATGGTATCGTGCCAAGAATGCTAACTGCGTTTCCTCGGTGATTGGCTATACATTAGCTTTTGAGCGAGAAACTAATCAGCCCTCACCTCCAGTAGCCAAGACCAGTCGCGGTTAGAGTTCCTTTAGGAACTTCACAGCACGTGGACCCCGCGAGCCGATGGTCTCTACAGCAAATGGCACAAATATAGACTCATATTTGCGCCACTTTCTTAGATCAGTTGCCTCTAATGTCACACCAGCTCTAAACGTGGTACCCCTGAGATGAGAGGCAGCCAGTGTCTACGCAAGTAGCATCCCCCACTAGGGTCTTACCTCTATCCGAAGGAACCAATGTCATATTGTCGAGTCTCCTGTCATCGTCTCTAAATATTCCACAAGGCTTTAAAACCGAGGGTACATTTATACATACAAGAGCTCTTCGAAAGACATCGTTCATATTATATTAAATTAATTAAGAGGATTGTGAAGCTGTAAATTTTCATACAAAAAGCGATAACGTTTTTCGAAAATCGTTTACAAAAAGCGATAACTATTGCGTAGGATGTAAGTTATTAATATCCAATATCTATATTTTTGACATTAAAAACTTTCTTGAGCGTTTTTATTTTTTTTTTAATTAAACTAAGCTGAATTGCTAAAAAAGGAATATATATAACCTAGATTAAGATGTATTGAGTCCAATGTGATTAAAGTTGTCTTATTTTGTAAAGGTTTAGGGGGGTGAAAACGTTATCGCCCGAAACAATATTTCAAAAAGGAAATGTAGGCAACTGCTTCCAAGACTAGAAATTCTATTGCAAGAGGAGGACTCGCACCGCATCGTCACTTCACAATCCTCTTAAATGTTTATTTGCTTCATATTCTGTTTATTCCATATTTTATTATTGTTAACTAAGTTAATAAATACGTTTTGAGGTGGTTCATCACGTAGTGACGGTGTGTCGTTCTTACGACAGAGGGAAACTGTAACAGAGGATGAGCTCCTGCTCATCTTCCTGATAACAACTCCAAATAATAAAAAAAAACTGTGGTTGTGAAACCGCCTGCCAAGTGTGCGACTATCATCATATCTTTCGTAAGGTATAATACAATTAATGGGGTGGAAATAAGTTCAGCAGTGGACTTTTTAGGTTAGATAAAATTGAGGGATGGCATTACCAGTGTTGGCATTTTGGAGTAATTAGTATAATCCCTTTCGCGCTATGCCACACCTAATACGAGGGACACACTGAAGTGATCGGGAATAAGAAAACCACATGCACGGTATAGCTAAACTGTATTTTATTGTTTTTCGAAGTATTCTCCGTTCAACTTAATGTACTTTTCCATTCGTGCAAACCAATCATTACGAGTAAAACAATAATTCCAGTCTGAAGTTGATGTTGACAAAATGGCTGATTTGTACGCTTCCACAGCTGCTTCGGGGTCTTCAAACCGTTGACCGCGTAATAAATCTTTCATTCTAGGGAATGTAAAGAAATCGTTTGGGCTCTGGTCAGGACTGTACGGAGGATGGCTCATCAGCTCAACAAAAGCTTTCCAAAAAAGGTTTTATTTTAACTCTATCTGAAATATTCTATTCCTGATCATTTCAGTGTGCCCCTCGTATGCTCTATAATTAATATTAATAAGACTACGGACTTTCATAAGGTACAAGATCCTGACACGCCACTCGCTTTTTCATATCCTTAACATCTTAGCATATATGTACTGTATGTTGTACTATATGTGTACGTAGGTATGTGTTTAGGGGTTACTGTTAATTTAGCCCATTTTTAATAAATCACCAATTAGTCGATAACCGTTCGCCTGAAGCCCATGCCGCAATTGGCAAAGTGCCAATAAATAATTGTTCAGCAGAAATTTGCTTCTTACCTCTTTTCTCATTCATTCTTTCTGTGTCCAAACCACGGAAATATTTCTTTCTAAGTCCTGGACCCTAAACATCGTCTTGCAAACCACACTCTCACTTATCACACAGTTTTGCACCGTAGTATTCAGTCACTCCTTACAGACTTCTAAATGATCATGTTTCTACACAAGCTAACAAGCAAGCAAGTTTCTACACAAGCTAGTAGTACCAGTTACTCGACTCCAGCGAGTCAGTAATTCATTCTTGGGGCGACGTACTTTGATTGACTTTCACAACAAAATCCCAGAAAATATACAAAATTTGTCATACGCAAAGTTCAAAAATTTTATTGAACTAAGTTTGTATAAAAAGGGTTATTATAATATTAAGGAATTTATGGATGATAATAACCCCTGGGAATGGTGATCGCTATCAAGCTATTTCTAATTTGTCTTGTGTTGTTAATTGTAAACATGATTGTAAGCTGTAATTTGAAAAAAAAAAATTGTGCCGCTGGGTTTCTTGCTGGTTCTTCCCAGGATAGAGGTTTTTTTTGCGAACCAGTAGTAAATGAAAAAATTGACTTTCAATAAGTATTGTTTATAATCTACATTGAATAAAAAAGTTTCTGTTTCTGTTTCTGTATCTACAGCATTAATTTTACTCCTGCACTTCTGCCTTACCCAACTTCAACTTCCAATACAGTAAGGTAATACACATCACTGTAAATTGCCTAACATGTATTTTTGGCTGCTTACCACAATACAGTGAAGAACCCCATTCACCTGTGTCCTACATACACTCTTTCTTCTATATACATGTCAAGTCTACCACCATCCCTGCTAAGTTAAATAATTCTAAGGAATGTTTTAAGTGAAGGTTTCTAAATAAATAAAATGAAAACGCTAATATGGTAACATTGTTATTTATTTTACAGGAAAGTCTAACGATTGACAATAAAATCCCACATGTGGAAATCTTACAAAATTAATGTCAACACTTAATTAGTAATGCGAATTGATATGACTCTACATTTCGATCTTTACCATGATTATTATTCCCAATATTGTAATTGAATGTGTACATGTATACGGATTTGTTTTAGAGCAAAATCTATGGGATCGGTAGAACATATGATCTGTTGTTAATATAGGTTTTGCTTCAACTAATACTCGAAATAATTGTTGAAGAGGTCATTATGTAACGAAACATGTAACAAGGTAAACAAAATAAGCGTCTTGTGTGAGCTTACTTTGGCTTATAAAAATAAACATAAATTACAAAAAACGTTTTACAGAGTTGCCAGGTATAATCTATTTAATATATTATACATCGCAGAACACAACGTGTCCATTTATAAAATTACAGCTTGTATGCGAACTCCTTTTCCAAACGTTCCGCCAAAAACTGCAGTCGTCTCCCCTGTGACAGGACGTCTTTTATGCACTCCTTTATGTGTTGCGTTAGAAGATGGACAATTTAAGGTTTTCCAACAGGTCAAGTGAGGATCTAGAATCACTCATAATCTTTATTGTTTTTCCGTGTTGTTTTTTGCCAACTGAACCGCCTTGTAAAGTGCATAAAGTTCCGATTGGAACGTGTTACACGAAGGGGCTAAGCTGAACTTAGAGTAACGGATTTCCTTACCTTCCTCCCACCAAGTGCCCTAGCTCCAACACTTCCCTCTATCAGAACAAAGAAAGATAAACGCAGCGCTGCACTTACATTTTTTACACACACACCACCTTTCTTTTTAAACAGTTCGTCAAAGTTTATTGCTTGACGCGCTCATATACACATAAAGTCATGTCGGTGATTGAAAATGATTGCGTATGTGCGTATATATATATATATATATATATATATATATATATATATATATATATATATATATATATATATATATATATATATATATATATATATATATACAATAACTTAAACAAAGCTTTGGCTTGATTTCGGCATCAATTTAAATATACGCAGCGCTCCTTCCAGCTTTCTTTGCTGGTCTGCGGGCACACCCTACTAAATAACGGAGCAGACTCTGGCGAACTATTATGAAAATCAATCTAAATCTAAATAGGCTAAAAATAAAAACCACAAGCTGGTGTAAAGAAGCAGCTCTATTCACAAGTCCACTGCTGAACATTGGCTTCGTTCCTGGGAACGAAGCAACGGGAAACGTTTTTGTGAATTTTAGCTTATATTTAAATGGCGACACACCTTCATCAATAATGTGGCAACATCATCAATGTCTAACAAATATCGACATAAGTAAATAAATTTAACCGGGTGGTACAGTAATGCACAAGCTCTTAACAATATTGTTACATAAGTAAATACAAAACGATATGATTTCATCCCGTTCGTTCAGTCTTCGTAGTTTGTAAGTTCCAACTATGGCCCAACTACTATGTATTTTTTTAAATTGCTTTTCATATTAACATTTCACTTTAAAACATATAGTTTTAAAAACAACGCTTCTAAACGTTATAACAATTGGAAATATTACGAATTAGCTATATAACAGAAACTTGTATCTTAAAAGTAGGTATCTACAACGTCATGCTATTTTACAGAAAAAAATAAGAATAAAAATAATACTGTTAAAATGATGTTTTTTGTTAAATGCTGAAGTAACAGGCTTATGAAATTTCTAAAAAATACTCTATTCAGTTTTACGATTCCTCAATAACGATTTCAAATCTAAATCCTAAAGACGGCTACGAGTTTCTACGACGTAAATTCTAAAACCGTTTAATTATTTTGCTTTCTCTTTTTCTGCTTGTGCCGCTAACTTTGCTTCTTTCTTCGCTTTCTTTTTCTCTTCTTTTGCTAATAATTTTGCTTGTCTTTCCTCCTCTTTAGCTAATAATTTAGCCTGTCTTTCTTCTTCTTTAGCCTGAAGTTTAGCTTCTTTTTTGGCTTCTTTCTCAGCTTTGAGCCTTAATTTTTCTTCCTTCTTTCTCTCTGCCATATCATTTTTCTTACTATCACAACTCTCATCCTTTTTACTTTTCTCTCCTGGCTTAACGTTTTCCTCTTCTTTCTTTTTCTTATCTTCTTTTTTGGGTTTTGTTTTGGGGTTATCTTTTTTCTTGTCAGTCTCTTTGCTATGGTCTCTAGATTTAGGGGAATCATCTTTATTTGAAGGTTTTAGAGGTCGAAAGAAATGTTGTTTGTCTTTCTGGGGTGATGTTTCTAGCTGCGTCACTATTTTCTGTGCGCACCTGTAAATAATATACAGAATATATATATATATATATATATATATATATATATATATATATATATTAACTTTTATATTTCAAAACGCAGAATACCCGCATAAAATAGCAACTTAATACTGCTGTGTTTCGTATGTTGAGTGTAGGGATCCGGAGACCCTTTTTTTACTGGAAACTAGACATTCCATCTTAGTCCTCAAGGGTGACAACACAACAACAAAATGCAGATAGATGTCTATGGGCCACAGTATCCGTATACCATCAAGTGGACTGTGTGCTCATTTGTCACCCTTATTCTATAAAAAGGATTTCATTTTGCCAAAAGAATAAATTATTCTAAAGTAGTTAGAAGGTGGTTGGACTCCAACCTTTTCTACACATGACATCGTCTGAGTACGCACCATCCCCGTACCTATTTCTGTCGCCAAATAGTAGTGCTTGTACTGCTGTTTCGGTCTGAAGGATAAAGAGAGCCAGTATAATTATTACAGGCTATGTGGCATTCCATCTTAGTCCTCAGAAGTACAATGCACCAGTAGTCTACTGTATTATTTGAAGTTGACTGAAGGTATCCATAGATTATAGTAAAAGCCTCCTCTCACTTCTGTGAGGGTTTTAGGGCAAGGAAGAGTCAGCCGCGCTGCCGCAATCCGTGTTGGCGGGTTTCACATGTCTTATAACTATTTTCTTTTTTTATTTCTCCTCAGACATGCAGGTTTCCTCGCGATGATTTTATTCACCGCTGAGCATGTGGTAATTAGCACTTAAAATTTCTATTAACAATTTCATTGGTGCCGGCGGTAGTCGAACCCGGATTGCTCGCGTGCTGGGAAATTATGTAACAGCAAGCGCTAAGCCTCTGAGCTACCACGGCTTACCATGGACTACAGTAGCCAGATACAATTAGGTGAACTGTAAAGTCGTTTGTCTCCTCAGTTTTATAAAATAAAGAGTAAAGTTTATTGCTCGTCAAAAATTTCTCTCACTATTGTAAGAGTAACCGGAGGAAAGAGGCCGCTTTGCGGCTCCGGATCGAGATAATGGATGCTTTCGAAATATATTTTGTTTGTAGAACAAACAGTTTTCTTGCGATGTTTATCCACACATACAATTACTGATCTTAGTAGTGCCATGATTTAACACTAATTAATAGCCGTAAGATCACGTAACACGCGTTACGAAATTTAAGGCGGAAGCTATCTAATTAAGTTATAACCATCAGATGGTCAGCTTGTTTAAGACTAGTTTTATAAAACAGAAGCTAATTAAATAACATAGTTATGGTTATTGTAGGTGAATTAAAATATCATGAGAAAGAATATTTTTATCTGTCGACCTTATTCTAGTAGAGCCACAAGAAGTGGTCGCACTTTCGCGTCTACCCTCGCGGAACTCTCGCTGGAATTCTCTAATAGGAGGCAGTCGCCCCGAAGGCTCGCCCGCAGGTCCGCCCGTATAACTATGGTATTCTTGCAGTCGAGCCTGGAATGAAATAGGAAATTCAAAAAGTGTTAAAGATAAGATAATAGAATCGCTGTTATTACTCAATACAGCCCATCATAAGATTTCACTGCCTTATATATATCTGCTCAAGAGTCAACTATTTATTGTATTTACATACACATAGAATCATATCAGACACAGAGTCTTTCACAGATTTTTTTCTGTAACGGGCTCCAGCTCATTAGGTGGATTCTGTGCTCGTTTTACCGTCACCTTAACTTCTATAAAAATATAAAGATTACTAGACAAAGACAAGACATCTCTGATAATCATGAGGAGAAAGAAGAATGCATCACCTTCGTCTTTGGTACTATCGCCTTATCTATATCTGCTGTCAGCAGCAGGATATCTACTGCAATGATCTGGTTTAAATGGTATGTGAATATGTATACTAACAGAATGTGGGGCATTTAATTTAAGCCTTAGGACTGATACAGTTACAGTCTATGTACGTCCCACAGTTGGGCATAGGAATTCTCTTATGTTTGTGAGGATTATGGATGAATGAGTCCGCCACGCTTCTCCAGCGTATTCGTCTTTCCAGTAATCTCTTAAAATTTATATATGTGACATTTTTATGATTTTTTATAAACGGTACGTTTACAGACTATCAAAAGTCCACTGCTGAACTTAGGACTCCCTTATAGATTGCGTAATTTTGGGGGGGGGGGGTACATTATAATATTACAGTTTGTACTTAACATTATTAATAGGTACATGTTTACGCAATTAAAAAATAAATTATTACATAGTATGATTTCTTGAAAAATGTTTGTTGATTGATTATTAATTTATCAAATCAAGCAGTATTGATAAAAATATTTTTTGGTATATAAAACTTTTCTTACGTTACGAAAATGAAAACAAACATACAACGAAAGATGTTTTATGCTGAAAGGGAACTCTGTTCCATTACATTTAGAACAAAGAGAAAATGTAAATTCGCGACGGGATCCATTACGCGTCCACTTTGTAGGAGCTGCATTATTTAAAACTACGTTAATGGGTTCTAATAATATTATAGACATAATAGTTTTAGAATACTAAATTATGCGCAACCGAGTCCGTTACGTATCAATATTTCCTAACATTGTTTACTTTCATCACATAATATGAAACCAAAAAAAATACTGTGATACAAAATGCATTTTTGGAACAAGTACAAGCTAGTTATACCAGTTACTTGACTCCATAGAGTCCGTAATTCCTTAATGGGCCATGGGCTAATGGGTGTATTAAAAGCTTTTAGAAAGTCCTTGATAATATGCAGGGCATATTTATCACAGGCTTAAAAATTTGATTGAACGAGCTGTTAACAAATAATAATAATTTCTGAGAATGGGGTGATCGTTACCATGCTATTTCTTAATGTTTTATATTTAATCAACAGTACAAATTAAAAGTACAATATTGTAAATTATTATTTATTTAAAAGGAATCCGACGGAGTTTTCTGCGAGTTCTTACCAGAGCAGAGGTTTTTTCGATACTAGTGGCAAAAGCATAAATGACGTCCATTAAGTATTAAATACATTCAAGACTACCATTGAAAATAGGTCTCATCTTAGGTTTACCATATACGCTTGGCAAGGGGGTTGGCAACCAATGTTTTTTTTATTTTCTATTTTTATTAGTAATTCGCTACTGCCCATCTCCTGATTTACTATCCCATAACGTATTAACTGTAATCTTTTTTTTATAGAATGAGTGTGACAAACGAGCACATAGTCCACCCGATGGTAAGTTGATGCTGTGGCCCATAGTCATCCAAATTTATCTTCAATTATGAATCAAAATGCAGATGCGTTGTCAACCTCTGAGTACTGAGATGGAATGCCTCGTTTACTGTATAAAGGTTTTCCGGTTCTTTACTCTAACCATACCAAACACAGCAACATTAAGCTGCTATTTTATACTGGTATTCTGTTCCTACCCCGGTTGAGCCGATCCATTCGTGCTGCAACCACAATATACCCGCAGCATGGCTTTACCACATAAATAATAAACATGTAATCTATAATAAATAACAATTATTCTATTCTTTGGTGTTTAGTGTCCAGTGTGATTTATTATTGACCTCGATAAGATTTAGGTAATCTCTTGGTTAATCTTTTGGGCAAACTCCAAAGAGTTAAGTAATTTAACCAATATAAATAATAATTGTACTCCCAAACAAATATTCGGTTGCCAAATGAGTCTGACAAAGCATTTCTTTAAGTAGTCTTTTATATATTAAACAATGTCCTCTCGATTTTATACTTCGGTGACACTCAGCCTTGGATTAAACTAAAGGCAAAATAAGTAACATCCTATAGGCCCGCGTCAGTAAAGAGTACTACAGTTTTAGTATAAAAGATGTAAGAAGTTTGAAAAAGGAAGAAATATCCCATTGCATTTTTTTCACTGAGTTGTAAGTAAGCAAGAAAGCACCTTCATGCTATGATGTTGCGAACGTCGTAAAGAATTAGAAGCGGGCTGGCGTGGCTTCGGCGGCGCAGAACCTGACGGTGGTCGGGGGATAGCTCCAAGACAAGCCCCACCACATTTAGCTCCACCACATAACTTGGTTGTACAGCTGCTGCTTACATTACCACCACTGTTCGACGAAACGGAAGACACTCCTAAGAATAATAAGATTTATAATAATTATTAATAATATCATTTATAATTGCATCATACTGCAATGTTTTGTAATGTGTACAGGGTGTAATAATTTCGTCTGTCTTGCCGTTTGACAGTTTTTTTTTAAATTTAAACCCCGACGCAAACAGTTGGATGTTATAAGTTTAACGGGTGTAACTGTGTATCTGTGTGTTTCCCGTGGCATCGTAGCTCTCAAACGCATGGACCGATTTAGATTTAGCTTTTTTTTTGTTTGAAAGTTGAGTTGATGGAGAGTGTTCTTAGCTATGATCCAAGAAAATCTTTTCAGTCATTTGAAGATCATTAGCTCTTTTTGCTTCGGGGTTTTTAAAATGTTTAATTTAAGTTATTTAATTTAAGCCACATGCAAATATACACCTATATTCGTTATCTGTGTATCTATGTAACTAAGTATCTGTATGTTTGTCTGTGGCATTAAAACTTCCAAACCATGGAGTTACCTCTCTGTATATTAAAAAGTGTCGGTAGAAAAGCGTTAAATAAAGGGAGCGCCACTGAAGCTATACTCCGGCCGCTGAGTTATTACCGATTTGACACATGACGAATTGACAATACTAGTGAAGTGACTGAACCAGTAACCCTAATATCATTTGGGAACAGTTTGTTTTTAAATATTCTAGTATAGTGTGTAATTAAATAAAATCAAAACAATAATAGTTAAAGACACAGGTTTTTTATTAGGTGGAGTATCCTTGATGGGCGTAGATAATTGGTCGAGGACATATCAAAATAAAACAAATTTGTAAACACTGTTACACATTTTAATGAATTGAGTAGGTACAAGATGTTTTAATAAATGACTACCTATCATTTATTAAAACAATTATTCAGACTCTGAACCAGATTCGCCAGAGCTGTCATCGCTATCAGTCACTTGTATGACAATTTCATTCTCTATAATGGTGTCCACTCTTATATCGCGTTCATAATCTTCTGTTATTAGTTTTCGAGTCTTTTCGACGACCTTGACCCAATCTTCTTTCGTTATTTTGCTGAAAGCATCTTTTAATATACCCATCATTTTATTAGTACTGAATGGCGGAGTTGTATTATTACAAGCTGCGTAACCTGTAATGTAAACATTAAATAACGTTAATTTATTACATTAAATAAACGAAATGTTACACAATTACCTACATGTAAGGGACGTGAGATATTTATTTCTTAGTTACGTATCTTTTTACTTATATGCTGAATATTGGATTGGATTGGATATTCATATTCATAACTTATGCGATAAAAAACAATACCTTTGATTTGTGCCCATATTAGCTCAATGGCATTGTACTGGCAGTGATAAGGCGGAATTCGAAGTACCCGATGTCCATGTGCTGGAGCTATCTCATCTACTTCATAACGGACTCTTGATGTTTTATTTTCGCGTACCAACTTTACTAAGTCAGACTTTAGCATTTCGGCAGTAGTTTCAATTCCATTTTGGTGTAGCCATGCTACGAGATCAGCTTTCTTGTCGGCCTGAGTAGGCGCTTTATTCACTTGTTTTGAGTGATATGAAGCGTTGTCCATTATTATGATAGAAGGCTCTGGCAGGCTGGGTAATAATTGATTTTCGAACCAATTCGTAAAAGTGTCTGTATCCATCTCCTCGTGGTAATCGGAAGTACTTTTTGACGCGAAAGCCAGCAGTCCATTTTCAAAGAAACCACTTCCAATGACAAATTATCAGTCGCGATCCTTTTCCAATTGGAACCTTTGAGGTTGATGCTTTTGTTTCGTCAGTCCAAGAGCGTGACACAGTGTGGTTCGCATTTAACCCATGTTTCGTCAACAAAAACGACGTTGTCCCAAGACTCGATTTTTCTGGCTTCTCTTAAAAACTCGCTCCTTTTAATTATTAAATCAAATCTTTCCATTAATATTTTCCTTTTATTCGTTTTTTTATATTCAAACCCAATTTCGTGCAATAGTTTTGACAACGCCGTATTACCGCCTTTAAACAAGCCAGCTTCTTTTAAAGAGACCAAAAGCAAACGTCTAGTCGGAAACTCGTTCCTAGTATAATAACCATATATGTGGTTTCTTATTGCATCTGCTTTAAAAACATCAACACCTGTCACGGGTTTTTGTATTCGTTTTTTCTTAGGAGTGCGTAAAACATTATATTCACTTCCAGAAGCACCAAATTTTTCTTTATTTATATTATATAGTGTTTTTGCACCAATTCCAAGAGCTTGTGAAACCCGATCTTTCACTTGAGTGACAGGAATCAAAGGGCCGCCATTTTGTGACTCACGCTCAAAGTAATCCTGTAGCTTTAGTACAAGCTCACGACATTGACTATTCAATGTTTTTCCTCGTTACTGCATTTTCAACAAAATTACCAAACACAAAATTAGTCCAATAAAGCGCAACGATAAACAGGAGAAAGCCGAGTCAAAAAACAACAATTACACAAGAGAACGTAGTCTGTGCGCACGAGAGTACGGAAGACGACTAAACAGATTGAAATAGCGGTGGTAAGGGTGTTGCCAGAATAGTATCGCCAATTACTTAAATAATACTCCTATAACATTGCTTAATTGAGGGAGAAAATTATATTTATTAAATGCTGTTTTATATATTATGAATGTTAAAAATTATACATAATAATTTTAATTGTATTTATTTTTAAATCATAGAAAACAGTATTTCTGTCTTGTATCACACATAAATCTTAAAAATCATAGAGATACTGGCAACACAGTGCAATTAGGAGACGCAAAAAAATGCTAGCTTTATAGTCTAGTTGCCCGAAGGAATAAGTAAAATAAAAATATCCAAATAAAATAAATATCATATCTATTCCAATGAATTCGGACCGAATACTATCAAGCACATCACTATGAAAACTAGACGCACGATGTAACTTTGTACAAGCGCGCCAAAGAACAAAAAATAAATGTTTTCATATTATTTACAAACTATTTTAAGTTTTTCAAAAGGTATTCTAAATCATTCGGCAAATGTGTCGCTCGTGCAAGGTTATATCGATTAATTTAAGAATAATCTGTCAAATCGGTAATAACTCAGCGGCCGTACTATAAAGGGTAAAGTTCAAAGAACATTTCTAACTTTTTTGCACAAGCTTCCCACCATAATTATTCTTTTTTTCTAATAATTATTTTATTGTCTTCAAAATTTATATTTTCAAAATCACTCTTAACGTGTTTCAGGGTTACATTAAATAAATGAATACTGCAGTTTCGTCAACTATTCTAGTCTCCACAAATATTAAATTCCTCAACTAAACACACTTCACTCCATCGTCAACTGCTAAGTTCATTTCATACCCTCTAGCTACTCCAGCGCTGTTGTGGAGAGTATTTGAACTGTTATTTACTGCTTACAGATGGACACTTTTTCAACTATTCTACATGTGAGATGGTTCTCCCTACCTCTACACTCCATGTCCCAAACAGATAAACAGATTTCAATTTAATTTTATATTACAGTTTTCAACCACCTTAGCGGTGGATGTTTTTCTTTGAATTTGTATGGGACTCTACTCTGAAGATCAACTCTCTTCTCTCTTTATAATAAAAAATAGTTGTTCAAATCTCTTCATACTAGCAAAAATTATATAAGGAAAAAAGTCGTACATAAAGTACAGTCGAATTAGAACATCCTCTTTTCTTTGAAGTTGGCTAAAAATCAGCGGTGTAACATAATATGGGTTACTGTCGCCCGGGACCCCCAAAAAGTCCCAGTTTTGTAAGCACATATTTTTAAAAAATACCTATAAAATTGGTAAAAGTTATCTCTAAAAATAGCCGTTGTAAGTCGGTGTATTCTTGGCAAATGTGTGATCGTTCTTTGTAGCATTCTTTAGGGGAGTCCTGAGTTCCTGCGCCCTCCTTTCTGCCAAGGAGGGTCGCGTTCGTATACGGCTTAGAGATCTCTAGTCAGATCGTTAAGCCAATTCCTAGAAGGCGGTGTTTAGTGGGTAAAAGTCTCCACATAACCACGCAGCCGGCTGCGTGGTATGCTATGAGCATTCACCGCCTCCCTCCCCCGCTTTCCGGAGGGTTGCCCATATTTGCTTCGGGCGCAAAAAAAAAAGCCTGAGTTCAGCAGTAGGCATTTGATGAGCTGTAATGATGACTATGATGATGATGATTTAAAAGTTAAGTCGGGAGCCGACTTTCTTTCCAAAAATGCTGTTTCCTAAAATCTGCCGGCAGAGCCAATGGGTTCCTGGCCCCTCCCCATTTGTTACTCCACTGATAATTAAAGCTTATTTTTGTTAACTTTATAAATTAAAATATCGTGATTTCTTTCAAATTTATAATCGTTTCAAAGTGATGATTAAACAGAGAAAAAAACAGCGAATAATAATGGAAATGTATTGAAGTATTATACACAAATAAAAGTAATAACTGGCAATAATATGAATTGTACCGGAGAGGGAAGATTCACCGCTGGTGACGGAATAGAGCGAGGCCGAGGCGGGCACTGAACGTGCACCCACAGAGTAGCTCGACACCGAGCCGGGCACGCCCCATGACTTGCTGTTGGTACTCGATACCTGTGGAAGTACACGATTTTTATATTTAGTCTTCCTAACAGTTTTCGTCATATGGAATGGTTATAGGTAGTGAATAAAAATATCCTTGATTGTGTCCAGTCCATCACGGCAATATCAGATCGCAAGGATAGTCCCGTTTGTGATGATATCCTTATATCGTCTATACATTAAAGGATCAGTTCGTAAGCCACGCTGCAACTATATTATTGTTGTAGCACGAATGGGCCGTTCGACCGGGAAAGGATCACGCTCTCACCTTAATACTGCTGTGTTTCGTATGGTGAGTGTAGAGATCCGAAGACCCTTTATTACTAGAAACGAGGCATTCCATCTTAATCCTCAGGGGTGACAATGCATCTGCGGTTCGATTCTTAATCGAGGATAAATGTACATGTCTATGGGCCATAGTATCCACTTACTATTAGGTGGATTGTGTGCTCGTTTGTCACCCGTATGCTATATAAAAATTGCTTTTATTTGAACTAAGAACCTTTTTTGTATATAAAATGCTGAAACAACAATATATTTTCAATGGGCTAATCTTCGCAGTTAAGCAAAGTTACGTGTGAGTTCAGTAATCGGATATGTGACATTTGATTGATTTGAAAATTTAATTCGAAACTTAAAATTTATTAACAATGTAGAAAAAAGTTTTGTTGAGATTTAAAAGGTAAGAGAGTTAGTACAACTATAGGTATATTTACAGTTGTGATTGATCTGTGGTCTATTTTGATTAAAAGTTGATTGTATGCAATGGCTGCAATAGGTATTTAATATCATCACTCGAATAAAGTTGTTACAGGCATATTTATAAAAATGAGATCAAGAAAAATGACCTGGCTATAGATTGAATACGTAGTGGGCAACAAATACCTTTTTTGTACCAAATTTCGGCATAGTCTCGTGACTTTCTGTCCGTGACACACTTTTTCAATACCGAAAACTTACTTATTGATTAACCGATATAATTTAAATTACACCTTCGTTATTTCAAGTAATGGTCATTAATAACACAAATGTAAATTAAAAAAAAACACGCTTTTATTTCATTTTGTCCTAAACATTAATGAGAAGAGTGCTTTAAACCGATAATCAAACAAAAGATAAAATTCAAAATTTTGTATAACCGACTTAAATAGAACCGAATCAATATATTAGAAGGTTTTAAAGTCAATTAAATACGTGTTATTTAAGGATAACCCAAAAACTACTTATCAGATCCTGATCAAATTTATATGGACCTACGTGAGAAGGACCAGCTTTCAAATATAAAAAGAATCATTAAAATCGGTTTACCTATAAAAGTTCTAAGGTAAAACACGTAAAAACATACAGTCGAATTGAATACCTCCCCCTTTTTGAAGTCGGTAAATAAAATGAGAACATCATCAATGTAGTCGAAGTCAATTAATACGCATTATTAAGGATAACTTAGAAAGTACTGGTCATCTTTTAATTAAAAAAAGAGTCATCAAAATCGGTTTACCTAGAAAAATGTTCTTAGGTAACATACATAAAAAAAACTGTACAGTCGAATTGAGAGCCTGCTCCATATTTTTAGATCCGTTGCAAAATAGCGTCGTTAAATATTACCCAATATCTGAATAAAAAATGTGTATTTTATATTTTACTAACTTGCCAGGCAGACGTTGTTCTGCCCTTTTCGACGACCTTTTGTCATGTCTTTTTAAAAATCTTTAAATTCGCAAAAAAAAAAATTGTGGGTTACTCATGGGCACAAAAACTATCCTATCTTTCAAGTTGGACCAAGCTGCACACGGTGTGAAAATTTGAATAAAATCGGTTAAGTAGTTTAGGAGTCCATCGCGGACAAACATTGTGACATGTAATTTATATACATTAAAATTTACTTAGAAGACATATCCAGAGCTAAACAATGAGGACAATATTTCCATATATTATTAAACTCTTTGCTGTCTTAAAGTATTTTTATTATAAATATATTAAAAAATATCTCGCGACGAAATTACGGCGTAGCACTAACCTGCCAACTCTTGCTGGTGACAAGCCGGGGCGCCTGTCTCAGTCGCAATATCTTGGCACGGCAGATGACGCAGCGCAGAGGCAGTAGGCGCTGGCTCACTGCCATCTGTATGGTCTTCACGAAGCATCGTCTGCAAACCACGCGGTGGCCGCAAGGCGACGTCTGCATCGTAGCTTTCGCATTCACACAAATTACACACTGGAATATAAATGAAAGTATTGTAATTAATCTGGTAACATGGTAGATGTATAATCATAACCATAATTGGATATAGATAGTATTTTTGGTAGATTTCATTACTTTTGTAAAATATAGAAAAAATGCTAAAATTCACCTAAACACATTCAGATATTAATATTTTATAATATAATATAATTTATATATTATATAATATACAATATAATATATAAATAAAATCAATAATAAATTTTATGATACTTAATACGTAAAATGTGGAAAAATTAGCAGCGCTTGCAAGAAACCAAACAAACTGATTTCAAAAATTCAGTTTCAGAATAGCTTTGGGGTAAGAGGTAAGTTAAAGATAAGACTGCTAAAACGTGTCAGTGTTAAAGGCACGAAGTTCACCGATTCTAAATGGACATTGTTGGCCATAGATATCTGCGTTTATCTTCGATCGATTAAAATCGCGATGTCGGTTCGTCATTATCTCGAAAGACATAAAAATGTTATTTTTCGGCGGAGGCGCCTTACACTAGCTACGGATAGCCACGGTGCGGTGTGTTGTCCATACGTAGAACACGAGCAGTCGCCATTCAGAACAACGTCAGACGTTCAGAACGACAAAAAATAAAGGATACTATTGCTAACTATGTTTTTTTTTTAATAATAATGGTGACAAACGAGCACACAGTCCGCCTGATGATATGTGAATTACGGTTGTGTTGTCACCCATGAGGACATACGCCTCGTTTTCAATAAAAAGGTTTTCCGGTTCTTTACGCTCATCATAAGGAACAGCATAATTAGTCTGCTACTTAATGCTGGTATTCTGGAAGGGCGTAGCGTTTCCCCGGTTAAGCTCGTGGTAGAGCCATGCTGCAGTTATATTAGTAGTATAGTTGTAGCACGAATGGGTCGGCTCGACCGGGAGAGGATCACGCACGATCACAGAATACCAGCGTAAATTAGTAGCTTAATGCTTCTGTGTTTCGTACGGTGAGTGTAGAGAATCGGAGAGCTTTTCTACTGGAAATAATGCATTCCATCTCAGTCCTCAGGGGTGATAACGGATCTGCATTTTGATTCGTAATCGAGGATGCATGTAGGTGTCTATGGACCATAGCAACCACTTACTATCAGGTGAACTGTGTGCTCGTTTGTCACCCTATACTACAAAAAACTGACCCATTCGTGCTTCAACCATAATTTAGCTGCAGGGCAGCTCTACCACGTAAATCGGTCGCGTTAGTCATAATGCCACACTGCACGCTCGCGTCGCACCTCTTTTTATCACCAGAAGGAAGGCAGAATGACAGCAACTGTATCCTTAGAATGCGTTACGTTACCGCCACACTAGGATTTTCTCATGAATAGTACGGGAATTTACATACATACATTTCATTATAGAATTTCAGAATAAACATCCAGACCCTTGTATATTTGTAGGCCATACAAATACCACGTACCCGAGGCACTCAGTACTGCAGCTCAATGATTAGAGATCACGTCCTTATTGTTTCGAAAAGATACAAAAACATATAAATATTTTAGGATAAAGATTATGTGGCTAGAATAGAATAGAATATTTTTTATTCCATATAGATTACAAGTAATTCTTATTGAAAGTCAATATTTTACGTTACCACTGGTTCGAAAAAAAACTCTGTCCTGGGAAGAACCAGCAAGTAACCCAGTGGGACTTTTTTTGAAAAATAAATTTTACAATGTCAAGGGTCACAAAATATTTACAAAATTTATTTTAGAAACAGCTTGGAAGCGACCACCTCTTTCGCAGGGGTTATTATCAACCATGTATTCATTTATATCATAATAACCCTTTTTATACAGTTTTTGTTTAATTATATATTTAAACTTGGTAATAGAGAGACCTTTTATATTTTCTGGGACTTTGTTGTAATAGCGTATACATTGCCCCAAGAATGAATTACTGACTCTGTAGAGTCGAGAAACTGGTAGCACCAGCTTGTGTTTGTTCCAAATGTTTACCGAGTGTATGTCACTTTTTTTTTTCAAATTTTCATAGATATACTGAGAGGCCAAAGTTAACGTATGGAGAGATCTATGTTCAACAGTGGATCTTTGATAGCGCAGTTTGAAGCTGTTTATATAAAATCATATACAAAAATGAGCAGTGCAGAACAATAAAATCAAGTAAAACAAAATTCTGGGACGATAAATTTCAACCGAGATTTAAATCCACTGTTTCCAGTTAAATACAACGATGTAGCTTTTTAAAACTTGACTAACTAGCGAAGTTAAAGCTAAAGTTGAATAAATTTGTACAAAAAGTCCAGATATCTGGAGAAGTATTGTCGCATAAAAACTAATGTAAACTTTAGAACACTTTTTACTTATAAATATTGTGTCAATAATATTTCAAAATTCAAAATAATCATTTATACAAATTCTTTCTTTTAAATAGGTGAGGTAAACATCGCCTAATGGATATACCCGAAAGATAATACGGATTTCGACAGGCAGTATAAAGATTGTTTATATATCGAAAGAACGTGTCGAAAAATTAGGTATACATAGGTACACTCTAGGTTCGATATTATTTGTAATGTTAAACAAAATACTTTTGCAGCTTCATTGGCAGTCGTCGGCAGCTATGAAATATATACAGGCCTTAAAGTGTTACGTAGAAACTAATCTTTGAACATATAATTGAGCAAGCAAATACGCTAACTACAAGTTTAGAGAACTTTAGAAGGATAAACAGCTATGATAAAATAAATTAATCACTTAATATTCTATTGTGGGCGAATCTTTAAGTCGCTGGTGCCGTGACGGACGAGCGCTTATTAAAATCGTGTTTCTAACAGCCTTAGAACTAAATTGTTAGGTTTAAGAAGTCTTCTACACAAAAGAAGTAACTTAGATACGGCGGCGCAACGGTCTTTACGAAATTTGATATTTGCTGTCACCTACTATATTTTGACAAGGTTGAATTAGTTTGCACATTTTCCGCTTGAAATCATAATTGAAACGGACTCGAATTATAAGTTCCTTTTTGTAATAAGATGGAAAACTCGTGGGTTTGAATATGTCAGCGATGACTACTAGATTGATTGACGACCTGCTAAGTGATGCAGGAAATCGATGGATGCAGGTATCTCAGGACCGTGCTTTGTGGTATTCCCTGTGTTCAGCAGTGGACTTGTAAAATATTTTTTTTAATTTATTGTTATAAAGAGTGTACGTTACTTACATTTTAAATTTTGCCAAACTGTAAGCCAGTTTGTCGGCAAGGCTGAAATGAATTATTGAATGTCCAACTACTGTCATCATAATCATCATTACAGCCCTTCACAAGTCCGCTGCTGAACATAGGCCTCCCCCAAGGAACGCCACAAAGCACGGCCTTGAGCCACCTGCATCCATCGATTTCCTGCATGTCTTACCAGGTCGTTACTCCATCTAGTGGGGAGACGTCCTACACTTTGCCCGCCAGTATATACCAATTGGGCTATGTCGGTCACTCTGGTTCTACTGCGGATATCTCCCTACCCTCTCTGTAGCTCGCTGAGCGACCTTGAGCTTCTTCATACGGCCAGCAGTGAAGGACCACGTCTCAGATTCATAGGTCATCACTGACAACACGCACTGGTTGTACAACCTAGTTTTGAGGTTTGGAGGTATGCCTGACGAGAAGATGTGTCGTAATCTCCCGAACGCCGCCCAAGTAAGTTAAATCCTTCGATTGACCTCTCGGTCGAAGTTGGACTTACCTAGTCGGACTACTTGTCCCAGGTAAACATACTCTTCAACAACTTCGAGCTTAGTGCTTCCAACAAAAACCGGCATAGGTGTGGACCGGCATGGACATTATACATGAATTTTGTTTTGTCCATGTTCGTCTTAAGACCTATCCATTGGGAGACACCATTGAGCTCGTTGAGCATAATGATCTTAGATCCTCCAGTGACTCTGTCATAAGGACTATATCGTCGGCAAATCGAAGGTGAGTGATGTACTCGCTATTGATGTTAATACCGTATCCTTTCCAGTCCAGTAGCTTGAAAACGTCTTCAAATGCAGCGGTGAAGAATTTCGGGGATATTACGTCACTCTTTCTTAGACTTCTCTGCCGTTGGATAGGTTTCGTACTCTGGTTCTATACTCGGATAGCCATCGTAGCCCTAGTGTACAAACACTTTAGCACTTCGGTATAGCGACAGTCAATTTGGCACCGCTGAAGGGACTGCAGCACCGCCCAAATTTCGATGGATTCAAAGGCCCACATACTCAAGATAATGTGGCAGACTGTACTCTTCGGACTTCTCAATAATTTGTCGAAGGGTATGTATGTGGTCTACGGTGCTAAAGCCTTTTCGGAAACCGGTTTGTTCGGGAGGCTGGAGGTCGTCGAGTCTGTGTGCGAGATAATTCGTAATTACTGTTATGCGCCGAAGTCGACGGCACTAGCGCCATCTAGTATCGAACAGAAGAACTAAGCTTCTGGAAGCTGACTCTCGAACTTTCGGCGCTTTGTCGATCGGTGCGCGTATTTACTTGAATATTCTGGATGATTCGGTACTAATGTGTATTTATAGGCGTTGCAAGGTGCGATCGAGGAAGTATTGAATTCGGCGAGACAAGCGAAGCTTCGGAGCGAAATAAAGTGAATTAGTGTGATTAATTATTAGTGTTTTTTAAGTTTTAATTTGTGTAAGGAGAAATAAAGTGTTAATTTAGGTAATTCTATCAGCAATTTTTATTGTCACGAACCTCAAGCTCGTAACAATTGGTGTCAGAAGTGGGATAAAATCATGCCGATTTTACCTAAGGAGGAAACGGAGGGTGTCCGTACCCGAAGTCAACGCCAGCAGGAGACGGACCAAAGAAGATTTGGTGGTGCAACGTCGCAGCCTTCGGAGGGACAGCCGCCGGCTGCAGGCCCGTCAGTAGCTCCTACATCTGCAGCACCTGTCTTAGGTGCTCTGATGGTGATGCTGCAGGAGCAGGCTCGCCGACAGGAGGATCAGGCTCACCGACAGGAGGAACAGGTCCGTCGGTTGCAAGAGCAGCTGCAGAGCGGACAAGATGAACAGGCCCGCCGACAGGAGGAACAGGTCCGTTGTCGTGAAGCGACAATAAAAAAACTAAAGAACCTAACTTAACTACAACGAAAACAACCAAAATAAAATAAATGATTTAAAAATTTGAAAAGTTTTACAGTTTCTTTTATAAAAAAAGGTATGAAGGTGATGATGGGATGTAATGAAGAAAGTGATTTACAATATTATTAAAAAAAATAACAAAGATAAAGATACTGCAACGAAGTATGCACAGGCTATGCCTATGATAGGTGCACAGCTCCTGCTCTAGGTACACGCAGAATCTGGAGAAAGCACACGCAGCGTCTGGAGAAGGTACACGCAGCGCTTGGAGTAGACACACACAGCGTCTTGAGCAGGTACGCAGCGTCTGGAGTAGGTCCACGAAACGTCTGGAGTAGGCACGCAGCGTTTGAAGTAGGTACACGCGGCGCTTGAAGTAGGCAAACACAACTTCCGGAGTAGACACACACAGCGTCCGGAATAGACACGCAGCGTCTGGAGTAGGTCCACGCAACGTCTGGAGTAGGCACGCAGCGTTTGAAGTAGGTACACGCGGCGCTTGAAGTAGGCAAACACAGCGCACTAGTAGGCGGAGGCGTAGGCGTGGCTAGGCGACGACTTAAGGAGCGGGCAGAGGCTTGCAGGATCCCGAGGCAGTGCGGAAAAGGCCTTTAGGAGATGCTTCAAGTATCAAAGCTCAAGTCAGACTCCCCCATTCGCCGATTGTTCGGCTTATTTTTGCTTTTAGACGGATCTGCCTAAGAACGGAAAATTATTCTCATTAAATTTGAAATTATTTAAATTAAAAGCAAATGCTTGTAAATGGCCAAGAAGAAAGGAGTATTTTGAAGTAAAAACATCAGGCCGGTAACGACATTTGAATAAAAATTGCCATGACAACCTGATAAACAACGATGTCAAAACATGTCAAATTTTGTTTTTAGGCTCGTAATACAGAAACGGCAAGATTTAAGTGAAAAATGAGATATTATTTATATAGGAAAAAAAGTAGCGCAACAGCGCGCCCGAAACCCGAAATTGCAGAGTTACAGAGAACTAAATAAAAGACCGAAAAAGGTAGACTCCATTGACATCAATTTAAAAAGTGCTGATAACGTGAAAATACGACGTGAAAATGATTTGTTATTGTGTTCTTATGGTTTAAAAATGTTACAGGTTCCTATGGAAATAAAGGTGATGCAAAATATCCAGTTTTGAGATGAATGCAGAAAATCAAAAACAGAATGGAAAAATAAATTTAAATTAGTGTAAAATGGTATGTAAGTAGCATAACACTACACCGTCGTTTGGAAGAGTAGCTGCGGGGTGGACAGGATGAATAGGCCTGCCGACAGGAGGAACAGGTCCGTCGTTTGGAAGAGCAGATGCTCCTCATGAAGGACCTTCACGCTGCCTTTGGGAAGGAGATAAACGAGGTGAAGGATAGGGTTGCTCAGCGTGATAACCGTCTGTCGGAAGCTGAAACCCAAATCGCGAAAGCTGGAACCCGAATCGAGAAAGCTGAAACCCGAATCGACCAAGTGAACAATCGTGTTGACAACGTGATGGCTGACGTGAAGAAAACGCTGGATGTCCTCAAGCTGGGGGATGGAGCTACAGCTCCCGTAGTAGCTACAACAACTTCGCTACGTGGGTTCAAGGTTCGACGGTACCTCTTCCTGGTCAGCCTACAAAATCCAGTTCGAGGCTGTTATGAAGGCGAACGGCTGGAATAAAAGTCAGGCCATGACAGCTCTCACACTAGGCCTGCGCGACCAGGCCTTAACAGTTTTGGAAGCTCTCGGTGAGGAAGTGACTTATGAGCAACTCCTTGAGGCATTGGAGGCGAGATATGGCGACGCTCACCTGGAACACGTCTTTCGTGCGCAGCTTAAAGATCGCTTGCAGCGCATCAACGAAAACCTGCAGCAGTGGGCTCTAGAGGTGGAGAAGCTTGTGCGGAAAGCATATCGGTCTGTACCTGCGCTCATTGAAGGGAACCTGGTGCAGACATTCATCGACGGCATCCGCGACATGGAAGTCAGAGCTGCTGTAAGCTCGGGCACCACGAGACACTTAAGGACGCCTTGGCCCATGCACTGGAGGTGGAAGCCGTGCGGCAGGATCATCGTTTCCATCGCGTAAGGGAGATCGCAGCAGCTACAGTTCGATCTCGAGAGGGTAGTGCAGCTAACGGCACCGCCTGGCGGTGGCAGCAACATCATTCCCCTCACGCTAGGGAGGTTACAGCAGTTCGCGACCACAATAAAGGATACAGCCCTAGGTGCTATTGCTGTGGGGAAAGGGGCCATCTTCGATCCAGGTGACCTAAGCGAACCCTAGAAAGGGAAGGTGAACGATCTCAAAAGGGAAGTGCGGCTAAAATCACCACCCAGCAGCAGCCGGGATACGACTTTACTATCAGACATAGCAGCGGGAAATCTTATGGCAACGCAGATGCATTGCCAAGAAGACCTTGTCCTGAAGATTGGAAACATTGTACTAGGCAAAAGAGTAAGGAAGTGGTATCCGTGAGGATGCTCAGGACAGACCACCTCAGCAACGAGTGGAAGGACAGCCTACGACATGCACAGCAGGAAGATCCGGAAATCAGGCCGATTCTGGAATGGATGAAGGCCCGTGCTACCAAGCCTAAGTGGATCGACGTCTCAGCGATGAGTTCGACCACTAGAGGCTATTGGGCTCAGTGGGACGGCTTGCTGATTCAGGATGGAGTCCTGTGCCGTAAATGGGACAGTGGTCGAGGAGACAGCTGTCGTTTGCAAATGGTTGTCCCTAAGGCTAAAGTGCCGAATGTTCTACAGCTGTGCCATAATGGTCGTTCAAGAGTCCATCTGGGAGTTAAACGAACTCTGCTGAAGGTCCGAGAACAGTTTTACTGGGTTCATTATCGTGACGATGTCGAGGCTTGGTGTCATACATGTACAAGTTGTGCGGCCGTGCGGGGACCTCAGACACGTAGTTGAGGAGCACCGAAATTGTACAATGTTGGTGCACCATGGGATAGGACAGCCCTTGACATTGCGGATCCGTTACAGAAAGGCGCAAGAGGGACTCCTAAGATCGTCCATGTGAATCGCCTGGCGCGATATTATGGGGCCGATAATGCTCGGGACGAGTATGTCTTAGGAGGGAGCAGTGTTACGCGCCGAAGTCGACGGCACTAGCGCCATCTAGTATCGAACAGAAGAACTAAGCTTCTGGAAGCTGACTCTCGAACTTTCAGCGCTTTGTCGATCGGTGCGCATATTTACTTGAATGTTCTGGATGATTCGGTACTAATGTGCATTTATAGGCGTTGCAAGATGCAATCGAGGAAGTATTGAATTCGGCGAGACAAGCGAAGCTTCGGAGCGAAATAAAGTGAATTAGTGTGATTAAGTTTTAGTGTTTTTTAAGTTTTAATTTGTGTAAGGAGAAATAAAGTGTTAATTTAGGTAATTCTATCGACAATGTTTATTGTCACGAACCTCAAGCTCGTAACATTACTCTCGAAAACAGCACAAGTTCAGAAGGAAAATCGGTCTGTAGTTCTTCAAGAGAGCACCGCACTTCTGACATTGATGAACACAACTATGGTGAACTACTGTCATAATGTGTAGAAAATATTATGAATGTTAAAAGTGCATCTACTAAATATTATATATCTAATAAAAAAGGCTTTTAAGAAAGGGTATTATGTATTTATTTTTGATAGTATGCTAGATGTGACCTGCCCAGAAGATTGACGGACATCAGAATCAAAGGTGTGAGGAATGTGGTTCTCTATATGCCGTCGTTCGTCTCTGTTTTCATCTTTCAAGCGTAGTAGCTAACTATTACAAGGTAACAAAGACTCAGGAGAAATTCATATTGGGTTAAGCAATTTTATATTTTCGGATTTATAAATATGTATTATTAAAGTAGATCATCTGATGGTATATTGGACTCTTTTTTTATAGGATAGGGTGATAAGCGAGCACGCAGTCCACCTGATGGTAAGTGGTTGCTGTGGCCAATAGACATCTACATCTATCCTCGTTTGCGAATCAAAATGAAGATGCGTTGTCAGCCTTGAAGACTAAGATGGAACGCCTCTTTTCCAGTAAAAAGGGTCTCCTACACTCACCATACGAAACACAACAGCATTAAGCTGGCTTACAGGCTGGTTAGAAGTAAAAGAAGAATAATACGAGGTAAACGTCCAGCTGACAAGGATTAGCGCAGCCTGTAGATACTGGCAGCAATCTCTAATCAAAAAATATTATAGATGCGTTACCTAGTATTTTAAATTTACTAATGAATAAAGCTTTTACATCTACCACATTTTCTTCAGACTGCCTCGTCCCCAAGTGTATGCGCAAGGCATACACTTGGGGACGAGGCAGTCTGAACTGTACCAATGGCTAGTTTCCGTTGAGGCAGCCGGCGTGACCGAAATTTGGTCTGGAGGACATTACATTTTCTTCTTCGATTGCTCGTATTAGTTTACAGCTGTACATGGGCCCCTCCTGCTGTAGGAATAATTTGCTATAATCACCAGGTTTGGCAAGTAGATTAATATTATCTGACGTCTCCCACCTTGGACACTACTCCTCTTTGCCGGTTTAAAGTTATTACATCTGGCGTAATCGAAATATTACCGTATACAATATTATGAAATTGCTTGGAAATATTGTCAGAGATACCGTAATAATCACAGCAAGCCAAAATTTTAACACCAATTACCGATGTCTTTGCACACTCCATTAGATATTTGGAGTCAAGACCCACCAGATCTGTCACGCTTAGATTGTCTCTTGATGTCTAGCTTAGCGGATCTTAGTTAGTTACGTCGGCGTGATAGCAATGTATTTTTTTTTGTATTAAAACAAGAACATTACTAACCCCTGCTGTATTTTAACTTACTTCTTCCTCAGGAGATGAAGCTAATTCAGGCTCATTTTCCTCCAGTTTATTGAGCAATTTATCCTGTAACAAAAGAGAACAGTGGTTAGCTACTTGATATTAATATTGATAGAGACGGAAATGGAAAAAGAATAAAATTTCTTGACATTTTGGTAAAAGAAAAAATATATAATGTTTGAAGGGAGCACATGAAAAGCGGGTATATTATGTAAATACTACACCGTATGTCAACAGTAATTTAAATATAAGTTGCAGAACTTCTACTCTGACCGCGCTTTTGTCTTCACTCCCTGTACCAACGCTTCCGTGTATGTGAGATGTAATTATGCTATTGGCAAACCTTCTGGACGCATGTTATATTAATATCCTTTAGACCGAATTTCCGTCACGACGGCCAGTCTAAACGGAGATAGCCATCTATGCTCAGGATATAGGATTATTGATGGACAGGATTATAAAGTTTGTGTGTGCTTAGTTTAATAGGACGGTAATGTGACACGATCGGAGAGTCAAAAAATCAACGGGTTTGTTTTCCGAGGCACGAGCGTGAAACACCGCTAATTTCTCGACTTCGAAGCACAGCAGTATTACGGTGTTATTTTATGCTCACGCTCTGTGTGAGTATATTTCCAATTCAACTCAATCTATTCACTCTTTTGTTTTGGCTCATGTCAGTCCGGAAGACTGTTGTCTTTAAAGAATTTTATTTCCTGGATTTGTACGATTTCGGAACATTTTCAAGTCAAACATGTGGTAAAAATACATTCAATGCAATCAAAAAAATCGTACGTCGCGTAGTTTAATAGTTAAAACAAGGATGGAAGAAGGGAATTAAATTCTTTGTCGCAAATTGATAAAACATCATTATATTTTATCAATTTGCGACTGGTAACGCCAGTTAACAATCTACTTTATCAACATTACATTACGTTACGTTAAGTTATATCTACTTTATCAACATGACTAGTGCATATTTTTTGTTTCCTTCCTTCCTTCCCTTTCCTACCGCACGCGCTGCCGCCGAGGTGAAAAAGAGGATCTCGGCGCGCGTCAGTATACTAAGTGATATTACGCCATCCGCAACGCACGGCCACCCGTCGCGTCTTATGTACATTAACTGCAAACCGCGCAGGATGAACATTGAGTTCTCCTGTTTATGTTTAATATTCACCGCATCAGACATTGTGTCTTTGTAACTCATAAAAGTGTGAGACGCCCCCGTAAGGGCAAAGGTGGAGAGTGTGGGACTTCACGAGACTGTTCCGAGAGTGCGTGTGCGCCGAACCACGTGGCGAGCTAGCTGTATAGCAGACACTCCAGGAGGAAGGCGCGGCAGCCCTCATCAGGTCAGTGCGTGCTATCCCACCTATTTATTTTCCCCTTTGCCGTATGCACCAAAATTACAGTCCACTAAATCTTTATCGAAGATACCCTTAAGTTGCTGGCGTCTCCATTTTTAATGGTCACTTCTCGCTGGATTGACCTTGACTTTCCGCCCTTATTAGATCGTTATCGTAATAAGCGTTTATATAATTAATTATTTATATTTTAATCCGACTTCGGATTAACCCCGCCCTTATTAGAACACTAGAATAGGTCCTAATAGGTGACATTCATAGTAATTTTAAAACTATATTCATAGAATGAATAAGCATATAATTATCTATATAAATTATTTGTTGTATGTTCACATCACGTCATCAACTTTTAACTACATCTATAGATTATACTGTTAAATTACATTTATTATTTGCACATATATTTAAGCATTATATTCGTTATAAATAACTTCATAACTATTATAAAAGTTAACAATTAAAGTTCATCGTTAACAAAACTAATATTTAATAATTCAACCGCGTAGCGAGGTCGCTTACAGACTACCCGCTTATAATTATATTATTTTTGCCGCATAACTTAAGTTGTAATGCCGCCTAAAAACAAATAGCATCGAATAATAGCGATTCCTCGGATAATGAGGGCACACCTGATGCTGAGTTGGTTTTATTGTTAGCTAAACGAGATGCTTTATTTGAAATAGTGCAAAAAATATATGATATGTCCTCGGACATCCTCACAAACACTTCCACGATGGAGCGTTTTCTTGATGGAAGTTCTAATATTAATGCTTTACGTATTGAGTTTAAACAGGTCTTAGATAATTATAATT